>CM072151.1:12752848-13352848 GCA_036850595.1 Rhyacichthys aspro
ACCATAAACAACGTCTTGTTATTTGTCTAACATTTCCTACGTGGAATAATCACCATTGCTCTAGTGATTTCTTTGATATTTCTCTATGAATAAAAGCTCAAAAGAGGAAGCCTAATTTGCAACAAAGCTGCACAAATATCCTCCGAGGTACAGCTCTGCACCGACAGCTCACTTAGGCAGACGGAGAGACACTTAAAGCTCACTTTCTAGTACTTTGTCTCCCCAACACCTCTTCTTGGTCGTAAAGCTCTCCATTTATCCAGCCCCATCCTACAGTCCATTCCAATTTCTACCTCTTTAAACGTGACAAGTGATAAGGATGGATTATCGTGAGAGCTGAGAATTCCTGAGGATAATCCTTCACAGACAAAACACTTAGACGCTTTTGTGTGGTTGCTCTCTTTCCTCAGAGTGCTATGGTTTGTCGCGGTAAAGATGTTTGACTTTGTAAATGAGTCTAATCAAGAATTTATATGATTGGAGTTGTTTAGAGGAAGAGGTTATTCCACTGTGCATTCGTAGCTCCATTTTGTGTTTGTTTCCCGACTGCTGTAGAAAACTGGTTGAAATTGTTTGACTTTGAAAGTGTCAAGCAGCAAGGCAACATGGGAACACAAAAAACTGTTCACCATTGTTCTAGACTGTTAAAACGATCTTGGGATAAAATCAGCCAATGGTATGTTGTTTCTGGGCAGAACCATGGAGAGCCAATGTTCAGCTGTCAATACACTCACATTAAACGGGAGCATGCGACGGTGGATTAACAAATCAAATAGATGCATATGTCCCCAGAGGCATCCATCCTTGATTCATGGAAATACAAACTGACGACAATAGTAGCAGACATGAAGATTAAAAAGTTTGAGATGTTAATGTGGATTTAAATAAGATGAACATGAACAAAAAAGGCTGCTAAACAAGGACACACCAGCCAAGCGACGAGGGCCTGGGATGAGACTGCTACCGAAGGCCCTGTTCTGAAGGGCACCGTTAACCACTGCTTTTTATTGGGTCCTAAACTATTTTTACCACTGACAATTTTCTTCAGGGACTATATGTAACATATCCATTATCTCTATAATATAAAATCAATATGTTGATTAATTTGAGTTTTTGATTTGGAACAATGGCAAAAAAGACTGACAGATTTAGTAGAGTTTGCACTAAAACCGTGCTGTGGTAGTCATATTAGTTCTGTAGTGCCTTGGTTTTGTGAAACAGCAGGAAACTGACAAACACACAATTAGTGTAGCGTCTGTGTGATGCACTGTGTACTTGTTGATTTATGCAAATGTGTATTCTAATTTGTGTTTTAGCCATATCCTCCAGCCTTACTTTGAGGAGATGCTGTAGAATGGATTTAGGTTGATTTTATAACCGCTGCAGTGATTCGGATGGCATGTCTGGGCACAATAACAAGGGGTTTGTGTGGCAGCAAATACTACTTTTGTGTGCTATAATTGTATTTTTATGGGCTGTCTCAGCATTCTTCTTACAGCTTAAATATAAATATGAACTGTCTTAAGCTCCATAACCACATTTGTGAAATGAGATTGTTACCGCTGTGAGATTAGTAAATGAATGTTAGGGCTGTAATGGAAAAACCTCTGTGGCTCATCATCTTGTGACTTGGTGAAGAACCAAGGTAAGAGAATGAAACAAGTCATTGCTCTGGATAGAGCATAACAAAATATCATAATCTAATTGTTATAGCTGGAAGATTCATATTCTCTTTTTAACCAAACCTAAATATGAAGCCAGTATTTGTGATAAATTTACTCATAAGGATCCTCAAATACATATTTTTGCCTTTGACAAATATGTTTTTTTATCTGCCTTTTTTCCTTCGCATGTTCCACAAGATGTGTGAACCTTTAAATGTTGCATAAAGACAAAAGTGAATCGACTTTCATGTGTATCGACTGATACTGAACCCTCTGAGGGTCTGCAGCTTTAGGTTTCACAGCTAAGAGACAGATGGTAAAAAGATACTGTATGTATGCTGAACTTGACCTGGTGAGCCCTGTCACCACTCTCTTTGGGGTTCTTGAGCATCTCTTTCAGCTTCTACATGAAAGATTAGAGTAAGGTTCTGACTACTGTACATTATAAACTCAGTTTTATTATACTTTTTGCTTTCTCCATTCTTTCTGAGATAGTTCCCTCTCAACACTTTAGAAAGTCAGTCATCACCCAACGAACTATGGAGCAGTCATTCAGTCCAGCAGCTTGCAGACACAGTCTGTATGTGTCCCTCTTGTTCTTTGCTCCACTCAGTCTAAGGTGTGTGGTTATTAGTTCTGAGCCCACACCACCTTTCTTCAGCCTGTTTCCCCCTCCTTCAGTGCTTGGTGCTAAGTAGGGACCTTACACCCTCCAACCGGTCCATCTGCCTCGCCACAGTCCCTCTAGGCTTCTTTTGAAGGTGCTTTCATTTAATCATTTCTTTTAAAAAGATTTTTTTCCAGGGCAGTACGAGGTCACAGATCACATCAGAGCTGCTTTCCGACTCAGTGACCATTTAATCAAGCCGAGGTCCATTTTGCCGCCACTCTTTTCAGACCACCTTTTCTTCCTGGGGCTCAGGGGTGAAGCCTGTGGCCTCGCCACTCCGAATCCCATTCCTGCCAAAGATTTAGAGGTGAACTGGGTGACTTACACCAATTCCCAAGGATTTAGAGCTTGACTGAGTGTCCCGTATAGCCACATAGCTTCACCTGAAATACTTCTCCTTGGTCCAACCCAGCCACATCCAACTAACACAAATGTTCAGTAATATTTTCAAGTGCTCACTCTTAACTTTGGTTCCTGTTTTGGTTTAAAAAGGATGATAATGATAGCTTCTGTGTATTTCCTTAATCAGTCTAATCATCAGTGTTGTTGCATAAATTGTACAATCACAAACACTGATTATAATGTTTTCAACAATCTAATATGAATATGAACAGGTTGGCTGCTAGTTTAAGCTGTTATATTCAGTGGAAACTTTCATGGTTTTGTTAGTTCTATTCCTTTCGAAGTCTTTTTCTGAAATGTGTGTTCAGCTACTACCTAAGCAGTAGTGTTATGTTTTGTTACTGAAAGTAAAATCCTTTTTAAATGAACAGGTTAAATGCAGGTCTGCAGGTTAGGTCTGCAGTACGTTCAGACACAGATGTATTTTGAGTCTTAACAGTCATTGGCTTTAGCCTCAGTGGCTAACCAGGTGCCAGGGCTTATTAGTTCCATGTCATAAGCCTCTCAAATATGGCCGAACTGCATCTGAATAGAAACTGAGGAAATGAGGACTAGATCACAAAAGTATTACAAACAAAAACTCCTTCAGAACCACGTCAAGACCACAGCCTCCTACTCAAAACCTTTAATATCTCAAAATCTTTGATGGGTGTTTATTCAATTGGGCCATGACTGTGGTTTGCGTGTTTGAATCAAATGTAAGGCACTCCATTTGTTCTCTTAAACAGCATTCTGACACTCCATCAGTAAAGACACTGTCTACACTGTGATTTAAACCTGTGATAATTCATTACAATTAATTTGGCGACACTTAATTTCCAAAGATGTGCTGCTACGCTGTTCGCTTTATTATTTAGATGCACGTTTGTGAATGTGGTTTGCTGCTGGTGCTTTATTGATCTGTTTTGCTGCCAGTCGATGATGGGTGTGGTGTTTTCCATGCTTATCAGACTGTAATCAGTCAAGTGAGGGAAAACTATCACTTTTTGTTACGCGTGATGTTCCAAAGGTTACTCCTCGCATTAATTCCATCATACATTCGATAGATGTTGGACATATTTTTGTCTCTCTTTTCTTTTCCCTTCTCCATGTCCTCAAATGATGCATTCCTTTGGAGAAATAGCCACGGGGCTGTTCCTTGGAGCTATTAGCAGGCTGACGCTATTATTTATTATTTGACGCTCAGCCATCACACTGAAAGCTCTGTTGTTTTATTTTTCCCTCTTCCGTATTGTCTGCAGTGCTGTCCATTTTGTAGTCTCCATCTTATGCAGACATAGAACACACACCAGAAGGCAGGAAGTTGAAATAAAATGCTATGTTGTGTCTTTTCTGGAGAAACATATTCTGTTTTGCATGTGTTCATGGTAGAAGACTCATTTTGTAAAGTCTTTCAATTTCAAAGCCATACAGCCCTTACGTCTAATTTATGCCAGTGTTTTGCCAAGTGCTAATAAAACATACATAAGATCAAAGGTTTATTCCAAATACACATTGTATATTCTTTCCCTGCCTTGTTGCTGGGTGTGCTAAGTTTGTGTCCTTTTACTCAAAAGTTGTAAACATGACTGGATCTTAAAAGATTTTGTAATACAGGAGCAAGGACAACTTTTTACGTCCGGAGACAATACAACCCTTTAAAGTCAACATATAGTTTTGTTTAGAGGTTGAAGGTCAGATGGAAACTGAGAACTTTCACTTTACTGTTTTGCCATAAAGTCCTTTTTTTACCACTTCTAAAACCCACCACCAACTCATCCTCTCCTTTTCTAAGTCAGTCCTTTGCTTTGTTATCACTGCTTTCTCTGGATTTGATGCTTCACAGGCAAATCTAACCTATTCGTTCATTTTTGCCAAAGTTCTATTTTCAGAAAGAAATGCAGAGTTCAAAATATGATTGATATTCTTCGGGGGCAGCTGCCATCCTCCAGATTCACAGTGAATTGAGTTTTTCCTGCTGTATGTGCTTATTCCAGCAGGGCTGTGGGGTCAGCGCCCTCAAAGACCCACCTCCACATTCTTAACACTGACCCGTGACATCACTTTCTGCTGACACAGCCCTCCTGTCAGAGATGAGCCTCAGTGTCCTTCAACCTCTATCCTTGTTGTGCCATGTAGCTGCTGTAAAAACCCTCGCACATGAAGCCCACAGATGTTGTGTTGCTCATACATCACACAGCTTCAGTCCCCCTTTGACCTCGGTTTTGTTTTCTGTTTGCAGCCAGGCTTCAAATTAGTCTGAATGTGTTATATGGGAGTGAAGGCCCGTGGCAGCAGTAGTAGTGGACTCTCATTAACCTCTCTAACTTCTGTCTTCTCACCAAGTCTCCTTCATCAGCTCATCCAGGCCTGAAGTGACACATGGGCCTCTGGAGTGTCAGCGGCGATAAAGATGCCGCCACTTCACCATTTTAATTGGAACTTCTGCTGTTGATGTGTGAACAGCTGTAGGACAGAGAAGGGCAGATCTATCATTCCTGCCCTCCGCAGACCGCCTGAGGTCAAATGGCAGCAGTTACCGAGGCAGGAAACCCCCAGCGCTCCTGTTTATTTATGATTTTATTGTGCCATTCCTCCCGTCCCTTTGCACCATTCTGTCCCATCTGCATGTGTGGAAACTGTGGAGCGGCAGATACACAGACAGGGCCTTGTTTAATGATCAGCAAGGACATATTCCTCCACACATCCGTATACAGGGAGGCAAACACTTCCGTGAATCCTGGACTTGTGTGAATCCCTGACTCTTCCTACAGACACGAATCCATTATTCATTTGAGAATGACTCATTTTTCGCCCTGTGGGTCCTAGCACTAGTGTGGCGTCTGTCCAAGTGGCATATTTTTCTAATTAATTCAGATTGTGTGAGAAAACAGAAATAGCTTATTTACTCTGAAGTCTCATATTACAGCAGTGAAGGCGTGAAACAGTGCTGGTGGCAAATTCTAGTCTTTGACCTATTCTAACCCTGTACACTTGTGTGGAAATGCAGGCTAAGCTGTTTACTATTTACACTGGCTGTTAATATAAAAAATACACGCTGTGAAATTCAGGTGGGTGTGTTCGGCTGGTCTTAAGGCTGGCTCTGTCTTTAACTTCTTGTGACTCCAGCCTTGTCACCTACTAACAAGGGTAATAAGGTACAATAAGCACACGATAAGACCAAAGAGCTGCAGAACATGTTGTAAGCTCCACTTTTTACTGGATTACTACAAATAAAACCTACACCTTTTTTCAAATTTTAATACTTTGTTCAAATTATTACCAATTGTTACATGTTTTGTTGTTTGTTTTTTTCCTTTCTCTCTCAAATATGATAAGGTCTGTGTTGTATCCAATGAAATGTCAAGTACATGACGCTGCTGATGTGAAGTATTTTCAGGTCTTTATAATTCTCCTTGAACTGTTTCCTGAAATATATGTTTTTAATGAGCCTGACATATGTAAGTGCAATGCCTTATATCAAACCTATGCAATATGCTGACAGTAAGAAGCAGAGATCATTATAGTGCACCTTCACACACACACACACACACACACACACACACACACGCACACACAGGTATCATTACTATAGACAGTCTATCGCCTTCTTTCTAATTCAAATATTTGATAAGGCGAGACACAGTGGTGCTTTGCATACAGTTAGATAGCAATCTAAATAACATTTACATGTCATTTACGTCTATTACCTTCTTTTTGAAGAGCCGTGTCAGCACTGTGTGCATATTAAAACGCATATTTATTCCCATAGCCAGCATGGTTCCTTAGCAGAATTTGCAAATTAATGCAAATAAGGGTTTCCTCCCCAGACAGCTTTTGAAAGGTAGTGGTTACTGGGAGTGGCTGTGAAAACTGAAGACACCATATTTGATAATTCCTGGATATGACGTCTTAGTTGGCTCACGTCATGTGTAATGTGTGACCTTGGGCCGGTGCCAGCATGTCACGACACCAGTAATACCTCAGAGATTATAGCATCGCTGCAGGCTGAGGTTACCCCTGATTTGTGAAAGATATGTTGTTGTTGTGTTTTAAGAAAAAATAGCTTTCTTTGAAATATCTGATCCCTTTACGTAGCAGCAGAGAAGATTTTCTTTATTATTTAGGGTTCGGACCTTAGAAAATACCATAAATTAGTGTGAGCAAGACTAATAATGAAAGCGTTTAATCGCATCAACATAATACCATTGAATCATCTCTGAAATGGATGCAATAATAAACTAATTACTATTTTAAGGCTGCATTTAGCACACCACCACCTCCAGTGACAAAATTACCTGCTGAAAAGATGGATGTTGGACGTGTCGTAGAAGAGATGGATAAGATGAAGACAAAGATGGGTAAGATAGGCTGTCAAAGGGCAGACGTATCACTCCCATCACCCTTTCCCACTCTGACACATTCAAAATAACCCTTTGCAGATGCAATTGTTTCACTCTGCCCACGTTACAATTCCAATGTTGTTTCACAGTCATCTCTTCATTATGAAAGCTTTTTACAGCGACCGTGGAGATGTGGAAGTAGTGGAAGTGCAATGGAAGGAGCGAGGCGGGCGTGGACGGTAGAAGGGAGGGAAGAATGAGAAGGAGAGATTGGTTTTCATGCCTGGTAGTCAGCGAGCCTGTAAATCTCCCAGGAGCGCAGTGGAAGACAGCAGAAGGTTGATAGTCATCCATCACTCGTGACAACCCCACTGCTCTGGAAGGGCCTGACAGCACAGCCCTGCCTCGGAGAGAGCGGCAGCGAGATGGAAAAAAACACAAGAAGAAAGATAAATAGAAAGAGATGCTGCCTGCAGAATGAGCAAATTAACTCTTCCATGGTTAAAGAGGATGGAGAGAAGTGAAGGAAGGGGGGAAGAAGGTGAAAGACAAATGTGCTGAGGGTAGGACATGAGGCAGGAGCAGAGGAGCATCCCTCACTGAGTGCAGCAGCAGCAGCAGCACTGGTGCTGTTACTAAGGGACTGTGTGGACGAGCTGCAAGTTCATCTTGTCTCAGCAGAGCACACAGAGATATGGATAGTAACTCAAGTCACTTGTACTTACATAGATACAATTAACTTTTGTTTTAAGCCCCCTACACACATGCAGTATTACCAAGCAAAGTTCCACTATTGTGCAAGAAAGATCTTGTGTGAAAAGAGTAAGAACGGATTTAAACGTATGTTTGCTCTATAACATTATGAGCAAATTGGCTGAAAAGCAGATAAAAGTGGCCTTAAAAGTGACTTATAATAATATCGCCTCGCTTGGTTTTTGGTGGTTAGTGCTAACAAAAAGCATAACTGAAGTAGCTTAGGACTCTTTTCATTGTGCAAATGGGGAAACCCAATTCTTTATAGTAAAGGTGACCAAAAATGACTGTTACCTTTAGACAGAAAAAAATGAGTTACATTTTTCTGTGGATGTCCTGGATAAGAAAAGTGCTCTCAGACACATCATTGCAGTGATGGCTGAGTTTGTAAAAATCAGTTTAGGCTTTTCACAGAAAAGGTTAAGCCTGTTTACTGTGAGTTGCTACTTGGGATTCTTTATCTTGAATTTGTCTGTTTTGAAATGGCATAGCTATTTCCTGACAACAGACACGGACACAAACCTTTTTCTTTATAGAATGTTCTATTATTTTGGTCGTTTGAATTGCCCAGACGACATAAGATAAAGTGGAAAGGAGCATAATTTCATTGACTCTTGAGTTTTTTAAAACAAGAGATATATTTTTAGTACAAGATAATTTAGTATTTTGCCCACAGGAACACGGCACAATACACAATCATATATCAAAAAATAACAAAACCTAACCTCTGTGAGCAGAAAAAATGTAATAAAGAATAAATCAGAATGAATAAAAGACGAACAAGCTACACTATAATATTTAGTGTCAAGTGGATCTGGGGGTTATGTTCTATGCTTTTTACACAATTTATAGCAGTGAAGGTACAGAGGGACAGGCTGGTAATAAAAAGGAAGTGTGTGCTCTGAGAATATATGGTCTTATTGCCTTGGAGCTGTCCAAAGACCCTGTCAATTAAACAGACACAGTCCCTACATATCTGACAATCTGTAGCCAGCTGACCATGAAGCGTTGCCCACATATCGACTCCAAAAGGGACACACACACGGCTCAGATAAAAAAAAAAAAACACACACAAAGGCGGTCATTATCAAATCACAACATGGATGTGTGAGCTTATTATAGCTACTGCAGCGCTTCTCCATCGTGCGCACTGTGCAGCTCGGTAATTAAATGAAGGCAATGAAAGACTTCCTCGGTGCTTTGCTAATGTTTATCTGTAGACTTTCACAGCTAGGTTTATTGTTTGAGCTGTAAAATATTCACCGCACCAAAGGTTAATGGTAACAATAGTGTCGTTTGTTTGTATGAGTGTAGTCTGGTGTGTTTGTGTGTGACCTCCGTGCCTCTCTGGAGGGTACTGGTCATCACTGTCACTCAGAGCAAGAGAAGCCCTAATTAAAGAAGTTCACTTGTACATGGCCATACAATAGCAGCCAGAGATTGCCTTTTAACTTGGTGCTCAATGCTCAAACTTCCTCCTCCACTGCATGGTTGAATAATGCTCAAACCCAACAAAGGCTCTTTAAAAGACTGTCACTGTGCTATCTGATAGCTTCTGGAACAAGACTGCTTTGAATAAATTTTTGCAGTGAAAGAGGGAAAAGGAAATTAAAAGCAGACATTTAAAAGGCTGTGGCTGGGTCCCAGGATCAATGGAAAGGTATGTTGCAACTTTCATTGCCACAGGTTAGGTTACTCTGTTAGATTTACTTGTTTGATAAACTCACCCATGCTTTCACTAAATCACTAGTCACTAAATTCCAGCATTGACATACATAAATATTCACTTTTCATATTTATTTCTTCTTAGTAACATTTTTATTTGGGACATTATGATACAGTTATAAATGTGCTCAGAAGATTAAAGGCAGAATAAAATTAGACACAAAGCAATGTTATTTAATGTAGTAATATGACTATGGCATCTCTGTGCACCTATAATGTTTTTAAAAAGGTGTCGTACTGTTTCCTTTTATACCAGCACCTTGAGTTGACAACAGTCATCAGGGATTGAAACTGTCAGCAGCGTGGCACTGAAAGAAAAGGAGGAAGGTAGAAGACAGGAATAGGAAGTGTGTGTCCAGGGGATTCTTGTGTTGTGACATTGCTGCTGTTTAGTTGCAATGGCTGACACTGTCAGGATGTAACTTTGTACAGACTGTCAGTTTGAGGCTGGCACACTTACTCAAGGTCATGTGCTGCCCCCCTGTCCTCATGACATGTCCACACACACATATGTATGTCCGCTCCTCATAAGAGACCCCCATGTCCCCATGTGTTCCCCCGTCAAACAGTCAGCTGCCACTTACTGCCTCTTTGTGACCTTCCTCACTGTCACTGGGTTTTACAGAAGCTTATCCACAGGCCTTCACCTTAAAGCCCCCCTGGGGACTCACCTTAAGCCTGGCCAAAATGAAATACTCCTGACATTTTTCCTCTTGAACTTGAGTGATAGGAATTCAAAATAGTTTGGAAATACTTAACGCATTTTAAAAATAGCACTGCATTCATTATTTTTGATTGTATGGTCCACTCTCTACTCCTCAAATTTCCAAGGCTTTCGAAGCTTTGTCAAGTCAGTCGTTAAGTGCATCATTTGTAATGATCATCCTGTCTGTATTAATCATGTACCACAGTAATCATGTACGTGAAATGTGTACTGGCATGTGTTGGTGCATATGTGGGCCTGTATTGTGCCCCTGGCGGTGTCAGGTAGTCCCTGTTCTGTGTGTAGCTGGCACGCTGTGCGTCAGTGATCACACTGATCAAAGACAACAAGAGAAGAACAGGCAGCGCTGCCAGCAGCGATCAGCTGCCTGTCTCTGACGCCTATGGACAGGCCTCACACATCTCTGCATCGCTTTGCTGCTCTGGTGTTAGCTCACAGTGATTTAGTGAACACTGTACAGGTAACCTCACCTCATTCATGAGAAGGAACTCTGTCTCAGCTACAGAAATTTCACTGTGCTATATTTTGAGTTGACATAAAAAAGAGTAATAGTGGATAAAAGGCTCTTTACAGAAAAAATGTCATTTTTTTGCCTTTTGGGCGTGACTTCCACATGCCGAAGGTTGCCAAAACTCATTGAAATAATCAATCTAATTTAATTTAAAATTTGGTTTGTCATAAATTGATGCCAGATAACATAATAGGGAGCAGTGAATATTTTTAAGTCAAGTTTTATGGCGTGGGTGACATGAGAATAAGAGCAGTGAGCCCTAATACAAAGGCTAAGGAAATATTATACATTGGTTTCCACTATACATTAGTACATGCAACATGTAGATTTACTTTCAGCAGTTTAAAAAGTAGCCACATAGTTTTCACCTTGTATCATTTCCAATAAAGTCCACATCTCCACCACAGAGTGCTGATTCTCTTTGTTGGGGCCCCAGCCCACACTTTCCAAAGTGCTTCTTTAATAATTTATCTTGTCTTTCTGGAAGAAGCCAGAAGGGCCACATGCTGGATCGATGGAGATCAAAAGACAGTGTTTGGTCCGAAATGCAATCCTATCCTGAAGCTGCACCAGCACAGCTATTTCAGTCCTGAGCCCTGCAGCACGTTGGACAGCTGGACGCAGGCTGGTTTGTTTAAAGGTGAAGGCAGCGGTTCAGGTCAGACATAAGTCATTCTGAATGTCACATAAAACATTTTGAATCATGGTTATAGTCACAGCACATATCTTAGTCATGTCTAAGGCCTCTGGAGGTAGGTTAGACCTGTTTGCTTGTTAGTGGTTGCAGTTTATATTAGTTTGATCATTTTTGTGATCTGCATGAGGCTGATGTTTGTGTGTGTTGTGACACCTGTCCCACTCTGTCATTCAGTGATGATGGCTTTGACATGCTCCATGGACATGACGGCTCCAGCAGCATAGATGTTAATCTGTCCTAACTGTTCAGCCTAATTAAATCCACCAGTGCAGCAGTGTGCACCAAAAAGTAAATGCTTTTACATCAGGGTGCTGCTCAATTAGTCCACGCTGTGCAAAGGTTTAATACAGTCTGGCCCCACAGTATTTTGTTTAATTCATATGAAATTTTATTCATAGAAAAGGAAAAGAGTTGTATTGATTTTAGACAGTTTTTGCTCAAACCTTGACCCACTGTTGTTTGACATTTGTTGTTTTTTGCCTTTTCAGTTTATTGTCAGCCAAGTATGCGTATGTTATTGTATATGAACAGAGTTATACCATATGTATCATATAATCAAACTAAATAATACTGAAATTATTTGTGGATGTTTCTCTCAACCAAAACCAGAAGGAAATGTCCTGTGTGCTTACATTTGATAATGTGCTGTTTGGAATGTGAGCATAATTTCATGCAAAAATGACTTCAGATTTGTGCTTGGTGTATTATCTGCATAAAGTCAGATGTGTCAACATAAACTGCCACACATTTCCTCAGTGCCATCCACACAAGGTCTGTCCTGCTTCTACAGATCTGTATTTCATTTACAGTGATTGTTCTCTAATGAAACTTTGTTATTCTGAAAACTCTCCCTGCTGTGTATTTATCTCCTGGCCTCATTGTGTTTTCCGCCTGTATCTACAGCATCAGTCTCCCACATTGACTCTAGGTGCCACTATGCTTGACTTTCTCTGTGTAATGTTGTGTCCCTCTCATGTGCCCAGTCACTGCTTCCTCTGGGTTAACCAGACCCAACAACTAGATTACGAACAGCGAGTGTGCTGAAGCTAAGGAGGAAGACAATCTAAATTTGTTGTGGATAAAGAAGAATGAGGAAAAAGGCTGTGCAGTCAAAGAAAGCCGGTGGAGTCAGAGTAAGGCTGTATTTGCCTGAGGGGGAAAGGCTGAAAAGTAGCTCTCGCAACAGATGTGCGGGGCAGTAAAGTGTAATTGAAATGCCAGCAGCAATGGTCTTATCTCCCTGCTACAGGAGCCTGCTGCCAGTCTCAACATCAGTTAGATGTCATTTTACCTAAGTCTGAATCAGCCTGCCACAATCCGCAATCCCCATTCCTCTGATGCTAGTCGGGAGAAAAGGAGAGAAACGTGGTGGGGGAGGAGGGGAGGGCGTCTGTAATAGGATTTCAGTAGCACCCAGTTAACTTCCACCACCTGGACTTAGTTGGTAATTTGATATGCTCCATCAATAGGATTCATTTACTTCAGCGCAGTATTACCATCGCCATTCATTTGACTTTTTAAAGAAAATATATTTATTCATTCCTGTCTCCACATTTTCCCACTCCTCCTGATCCTAATCACGGACACTGGAGGTAGAAGGAAGGATTTTACAATATTTTCACTCTGACACAAAGTCCTTGGTGTGGAGCAGGTGGGAAGCCAGACACCATGGCTGTCCTCTGCGCTCCAGGAGAGGCTTAATGTTTTGGGCCGGGGAGCGTCCCTCTGGGGAGGACCGTAATGTCCTCCCAGATTAGAGGCTGGCACTCCTCTGAGCTGCTGCCTTTTATCGCCAACTTTGTAGCTGCAACATGGGATCATCTGCCACACATTAAAGCGGCTTTATCTTCTCACTGTAAAAACACATCATGAGTTGAGGAGTCATAGGGCTATTCTATTGGCCCCTCACCTTGCAGTGGTATCATAAGACCATACTGGTAAAAGTGGAGGTAGTAAATCGAATCAATCACTCTGCCATGCAGTATTCTCCTATTCCTCTTACACTTACGTGTTATATTTGATTACTAAGTGAAATAATATTTTTTTTGTCTTTCAGAGAGTAATTTTTAATGTCGTTAACTTCTCCAAGACCAAGAGCCTCTACAGAGATGGCATGTCTCCTGTTGTCAAGTCAACCAGTCGGCCAAAATGGTAAATCATTTTTTCTGATTTTCTAAGTCCTGTTTCTAAGTTTTTGTTTGTCGTTTATCAGAACTTTCCACACTTTCCAGCCCAATAGACAGATAGAAAAAAACAAACCACCACCCACATGGACATAAACTGGGTAAAATTTGTTTCAAGTTTCACAGAATGCTAACAATGGTGTAAAGACTTTCTTCAACTTTGACAAACTTTCCACCCCAGAAGAAGACAGATACATTCCCCGCACCCACCCATACACACACAAGTGCTCTAAAGACTGATGCTTTAGATTTCCAGAGAGGATGCGTCCGGGCGCATTAGCATGTGATCCATTGGTTGGCAGTATGACGGCTGTCTGATGTAATAACGCTTGACTGATGGATGCAGAGCTGTGGGTGTGTGCGTGTTTGCGAACGACTAGGTGTGGCAGGAGAAACGGGGCTGGTGCAGTGGGGCTCGGCACGGCGTCTGCCAGGCAGCCTGGTGTATCCAGTGGGGCGAGGCGGCTCAACAGAGTAGCGTGATGAAGTGTTGCCGTCCAACACGAGCCCTGACATCTGTCATCAGCTGATGGAGGGCATCCGCGTAACGCCAGGCATCTGCCACCCTGAGCCGCCTGCGTCTGCTAGCCTAGTGCCCACACCGACCGTAGCGTAGCATGCCGGTCGCAGGCTAATGGGAGTAGACAACGGGCATGACACTGTAGACAGGAAAGATGAACTGCTGTCTATAAAACTGCACAGTGCAAGATCCTCGCCGCCGCGCTGTCTGTTCTCACTGTGAAGTGGCCTTTCAACTTTGCTCTCCCTTTTCTGAAGCTTTGACACAGAGACAGGACCACACTCTTGTCTCACACTGCCAAACATTTATAGTGCAGCTGACAAGCACTTAATATAAAGTGGTGTTATTTCTCAGGTGAATGCAGTTATACTGTCTGGGCTAAAGCTGAGAGGACAGTGTAAAGCAAAAATAGCTTTCATATTTCTTTTAATTTGATGTTTCAAGCATTTCACAACACCTATGGAAAAAAGTCACATTGTCAATTCAGCAGTATAACAACAACAGAATATTATATACAGACTAATATTCTTTTTTCTATCTATTGACTCCTATTGTCCTGCAGTCTTCCTCAAAGTCACTGTGAGCTAATAAATGTTGATCCTTTAAATGTAAAGAAATAGAATAGAAAACATAAAGATAAGACTCAATTCATCTCATTGGACTTAAAAAAAAACCTCAAACATTTAGATTAGTTGAGTGTTCCTGTCTTCTCACTGGACTAAATCTTTCAGAGGTTTTAATCTGCGTAGTAGCCTTTGTGGGTCATTTAAGTCCCGAAGCTCCTCTAAATGTGCTCATCATGCATGCCTGGCCATGTTTATGTTTCACTAAGCTCTCGTAAATAGGTATTTAAGTGACAGACGCAGCAGGGGGTAACATTGCTGAGGCCCGACTCCATTTACCTCCCCGGGCTAATACGGTTTTAAGCGTTCCTCTCAGCGCTGTCCCATCGAAGAGGCATCATGTCTCAAGCACTTATACAACCATTTTCAACTGTCTGCTGCCCTCAAGCCCACAGCCCACATTGTTTGTGTGCCCAAAAGTGGTCAAGATGCTTTTAACACAAGCTCCTCTATTTGACTTTCCATGAGCCACAACAAAGCCCAGACAGCTCCTAAAGTAGCAATCTTCTTTCTGACAGTTACAGATATGGAATAAATAAAACGGCAGAAAGTAGAGAGCTCTCGCCTGTCTGATCCAAACTCACACAGGACACGATAAAGAAGCTACCAAGAGAGACAGAGGGAGAAAAAACACGCAGTACAAGAAGGGGAGATTACTGAGACAGGTAGACAGGGAAGACTGTTCCCCACCCTGGCTTTACCCCACGTCTGCATTTATCATCAGAATTGTCAGTATTAGCCCAGTAGTTGAAGCCTTTATCTCCCTGCGCAGGTGCCTTGTGTCTTGGGGCCGTGGCATCACTGGCTTTTGGACACCGCGGGGCACGGCTTTCACAAGCTCTAACTTCCATGTTCACCGCTACAGGTGGAAGGAACTGTTCCCCCATTACTTCTCCTTCCCTGTGGCTCCAGCCTCTAGTCCAGCCTGGATGAACCATGGGACGGCTTAATAGTCTGAAGGAAGTTGTGCAGAATTGCTAAAACTATGATGAAATATAATAAGCGGCTTGTACGACCGATAAACCACTGACGCCACCACGCTCACAGCCTTTCTTTCTACAGCCTGTGAGCACCTACAGTAGCCCTGCACAGACGAGCTGTTGTGCTTCTCCTCCAGCAGTGCTCAGTTTGTTCTACTTTGTCCTCTCAGGGCAGTAAAGGAGCCTAATGGCTCTTTCCACTGTTGTATTAATGTACATTTTATAAAGATAGACCATTTAAATGTGGGTTATTTTAATCCCCAAAGACCCATATGTGTGTTTTTCTTTCACATTTGAAACACTGTTGGAGGCTTTTGATGCATGAATTAATTTGTTTTTACATATTTTTAATTGTGATGTCTTTTTAGGGAATAGTGTTATGACAAAATTGGGCCTTGGGGGAAGCACTTATTTACTCCTAATTATAAAAAAGTGTAAATATTTAGGGGTTTTGTGCTGATAAGTCCAATAGCTACAGCCTAAATACAGAACAATGTTTAAAACAAGAATATTATCACTAATCTATCTCAGTTGTGAGCAGAAAAGTCTGTATTAAAGTCCCAGGGAATGGTCTGTGTGTGGGGATGGGTTGGTTTATTGTTGTGATTATACAGCATTTAAAACATGGCTTTGACAGATGTATTCCGGTTTGTTCTGCTTAAATGATGAGTAGATAGACAAATACGTCTATTACTGATAGCTATTGATAATATTATTACCCACTGCTTTAATATCATTGGGATGGAGGAGCTTCTAATAAACTGACAATATGTTTTTGTGACTTTTTTAACTGTTATTTGTTTAATATTAGCAGCATTTTGACCGTTGTACCATTGTTGGCCCCATTTTGACTTTATGCGATAGTAGTAGTAGACAGACAACACAAAAGAGCTGGCTTTACTGTATCATCTGACATTTAGACACAGCCGCGGATCCACGTTTGATAAATAATGAATAATAGATGATCCAATTAAAAAGGGACGACATTGCTTTGTGAAATTGGAGACAGATTAATGACAACATTTATTTAGTTCCCAGACACATCAAACAAAAGGAGAAATAGCTTTGCACTGTGCACACCAAAGCCTATGATAGATAGACCGTCACTTCCTTCAGGCCCTTGGGGAGATTCAGGAGTCCAGTTGCTCTCACAAAATATGGCGTTTCATATTTTATCGCGTTGTTGTGGGTACTATTAAAGTGTCATTGTAATGCACTCGGAAATCGACATTGAGTGTTATATAAAATAAGGGGTGCAGGTAAGAAGCGGCAAAATAAATAGAATTGTTTTTGTCAGTATCGGGTCAGAGCACCTTGTATCCATCAATCTCTCTAATTATTAAAATAGTTCACTTTTAATTATGATGAATGGAATGGCTCTTCACGTTTTAAAGCCGTGCACGGAGTTGAGTTTTGAGACAGGCATATCCATATTTCCTCGTCCTAGTGTGTAGAAGACAATGGCTCCCTTGGTGGCACTATAGGCACCAACCACGCTCATACTGCCCGCTCGTTGTTACACTGCCAGAGCATAGAATTGCCTAGTATACTTCTTTTCTGGGATAAGCTAATTAGAAAGTCAGGGAGCGTGGTGTATTGCAGCTGTTGGGGGCCAGAATGGTGTGGGGCGGGTAATGGCGCCCTGTGCGGCATGAGACCGACAGCATCAATGGCATTTGAAAAACAGTTCTTCAAAATTCAGTCCCGTGAAGTGAAATACCCTTGCTTTACTTTGTTTTATGTATTTATTTTACTAGAATTTTAAGACTGTAAAGTACTCTAGGCAGCAATGGTTGTTGTTGTAAATGTGCTATATAAATCAATTTGAGGCCCAATGTTTGTGTTTGTTGTTTTCATATGACTGCTTTGTAACCACTGTTACTCCTTCAAATGTTTTTTATGGTTAGTTTTATTTATTTTGACAAATCACTTTGTATTTGGTTTTATGCAGGAACCAATCATTTTTGTGGCTCCATACTTACAGTTTGAATCTAAATTACATCACATCCTGAAAATAATGGTGGGAAAAGTGCCTCACTTTCACTGAACGGTAGCGGACTGTCTCATTGTATGCCTGTGTGGCGACACAAAAGCATGTATTCCCATAATTTCCAGCCTATTAAATCTTTGATTTATACTTGGAAATGTCCTGATGAGTGCTGCCTGTTTTAATTAACTTTCCCCTTCTTCTTCAGTCAGTAGGTGTGTGATTAAAAATACCCGCACCTCTAACTGAGCTAACAGATGAACACTCTGAGCTGGAGGAAATGGCTGCCAAAGCTGCGTCTAAAGTCAGAACCATCCAACCTTGATCAAGGGTAAATGCTTTCCCTCGGTTTTTATGGAGGCAACATAAAAACACAGGAGTGCCTTTTAAGCTCAGAGACAGCCGGCCGGTCGGTCAATCAGTCGCTCAGGTCAATTTAGTTTTTCCACTGGAATCCTTCCTGTAAGCATGTGATGCAACACAATCGTGAAATTCTATTTGGAGATGTCTGCCTCTCCATCAAGCTGTGTGTTAGCAGTAATTGTTCTGTCAATCAGCGCAGTTGTGGCGCTCGGCTCCCCGGCCACTTGTTAAGCCCTGGCAGAGACTGAGGCTGAGGAGGGTGAGGTGTGTGAGATGAAGGCTGAGGATTCCCTGCACCGCCCTATATGACACCTCCTGCTCACCTCTGGCTGTATGTGCGTTTGAGGAGTAACTTCCAAACTCAGACGAAACTGACACTGAACTACGGACAGATGGGAACCAGATATTTTGTAAAAGTAGTGTCAAAAACTTGAAGAGCTGTAGTAAGACTGAGAAACAAAGAGGGTCAGCTGAAAGAGAGCTCCAGCAGACCTCTTACTCCTCCCAGAGCAGAACACGCTGATGCTCAGCCACTTGAACAATTAGCCATGTGGCATGCCTTTTAATAATAGACCTGTTTAATTGTCGACAAATGAAGAGTGATGTAAAATAGCTAATAGCTTGTGCTAATTAATAGGGGAATTGAACGCTTGTTAATTAAGGGCAAACAGGACAAGGACCGGCTCGGGTAATTTGAGCAATAAAACCACGACTAACAATTCATTTCGAAACAGGCAACCCCCATTCACAAAGCCCTCCGTTGTGTTTCCTCAGTGCATCTCAGGACCCAGCCTTGATAAATCACACTGAGAATACAGTCTCTCTGGAGTGGACTGGGGTTCCAATGTAATCAAGTACATTTATTCCCCATGTTTTTGTCTTTTATTGATACTGAGTACCTCATTTGCAGTGTCAGCTGTTTCCCTTGCTTTGCTTATCTCACAGTAATTTTACCTGTTAGATGCCAGACTAAATGAAACAACAGAATAGTACGGATTTACACACGTAGAGTCCTTCTCAAGAGACTAGCTTAACTGTCTTTTCACATCTATCTTTCTTAGATTCCCAGTTTCACTTTGAGGTATGCTTTATTGCTGCTACATTCTGCCTGCGGCCTCTTACTCTGCCCCAGTGTGGGTTTAATTTAAAAAAGAGTCTATGTGTTGTTTCCTAGCCACATTTGTACCGCAGAGCTCATCTGGCAGTCTATGGGTTTCATAAACCATTTTTTGATTAAAAAACCTTATATATGATGTTCCTTCTCTGTCAACATAGACTGTACGATAAGGGAGACAGACAAAATCTTTTAATAAAAGCCATCACAGGAGAAAGTACTTACCTAATTATCTGTCATCGCTTCAGCCACATGGAGGAAATGGAATGATTTATGAATTTGAGGGAATATTCAAAAAAAGTGTGAGAAACCTTACTCAAGTTTTCTCAGTGACACTATGTAAAACTAAAGATATGTGCCCTCCATGGGACAAGCATGGGAATACAAGTCAGCACTGCTGTACACTAATAATATCAGATTATGGGCAAATTAGTCCTAGTAAGTGTCTGCAGTCTCAGGGCTAGTTGTATGTGAGCAACATTATGCATAGATCTGCCATTATCTCTACAGGCTGGAATCATTAAATAGCTCAGACTATCAGTGCCACACAACCTACTGTTACTCTGCAATCTTCTAATATGCACCACATCAGCCATGAGACAGATTATGATCATTATTAACTGTGTCTATGAAGTTGTTATTTGCCCTGTTTCATCCCGTGGACCCTTGAAAATGACCTCAAGAGTTTTACTGAAATGGGGTTGCTTTATTAGACAGAGCGAATAAGCAAAGCTCTGTTTTGGTACAATGAAATTCCATTTTCTCATTTTAATTCCATGTGAGACACCTCATTTTTTAGTGCAGGACAAACCCAGGAAAGAGCTGCAGAATTAGAGAGAACGGATGGAGAAGCGCCAATCTGAACTATCAGCAACACGTGCCGCTTCCTTGTTCACAGAAACTCATTAGCCCGCTGCCAGAGGAAGTGAAAGAGGATTATGTGGGGGAAATAATGGCACAAAATGTAACAAATAGATTAATAATCTTCTAGATGAGGATAAGGACGTTTGTGTGGGTTTATGTTCCCAACAGTGTGTGTGTATGTGCGTTTTTCACCATACAAAATGTACACTGAGAGAGGAGAATGAGTGAGAGGAATTGCCACAAAGAGGAAAGTTGCTTCTGGGTCTCCTGCGCTCATTCAACCCACAAATGACTTACCTGGACAGTTTTATGTTTGCCTGGAGGAGAATTAAAAAGGCACTTCATTTTCCCCTTTACAAGCCGGGTACGCATGTCAGCGCAGGCCTCCCCGAAAGCGCTCTGATCTAAATGCTTTTGTCAGGGGAGATTTGGTAGATTGCAGCAGGCAGAGGTACAAATTGGTTGTGTCATCTTCTAATGAACTACGTGAGGCGTTGCAGTTTTTCTGCAGCCAACAGTCCCCTGATTACTGTACTGTAAGTCGGACGCGTGCTTTTACCAGTGTAGGCAAAAGACCTCACCATCCCCCGCTGTGTCGAGGAGCCCCATCTCACGAGCGCTGCAAAATGGCACATGAGAGCAGTAGGATGCGAGAGACATTCCTCTGCAGCTCGCCATTATGTCTTTTTGATAATCTGCATGTATAAACAGAAGTCTATACATAGTGTTTGTGCATGCTGAGCAGAATACATGAGGGTTTTAGGAGGCTAGTGCCTGGCTATAGGCTGGTTAAACCTTATCGGGTGTGCTCAGCAAGATGAGTTGAACCCCTGACTCCAACTGAAGGATTATGGGTATCTCAGAGATTCCACAAATACATGCTGTCAGGTATTTACAGGACACATTCAGAGCCTCTGTATTGGTGGGTATCTTCATACTGACCACACACTTCTCAGCAAGCACAGTCTTGGAGATGATTTAGCATGATCTGTATCTGAAATATGGATTAGTTGTGTTTCTATAGGTGAGATTTGTAAAAAAAAAAAAAAAAAAAAATGTATATACAAAAATACGGAATACAAATACATTTCCATCCCTACAGCAATAATACACTGGCAAACGCATTGGCTGTCATGGGAGCATTACCGCGTCCATTTGTCTCCACTTTGTCTCCTCATCTCTGTGGCGTCTGTGCTTTCATGTTGTTGTTTTTCACAGGCGTGCCGCTGAAATTGGCCTCTTCTCTGTGCTGCTCCAGTGCACCTGGGTGTCAGCATGTCATTGGTGAAATAGAGTGTGAATATTTCTGAGATAGACTGACTCTGATTCTGATTAAATATTTAGTTGAAAATATATTTATACTGTGACCTAAAGTCACCAGAGGTACAACAATGAAAGAGTTGAGAACAGTAAAATTAGGATTCAATATCCAGTCTAGTTTGCTGATGAGATTTGTTAAAAGCATAAACCCATGATAATACACAAATAAACTGTTGGTTTTGTTTCTAATTGTCCTCAGCTTTGCATCTTAGATTTGTATCCTCAGCTAAATCTTCAGGCCAATTCAAAAATGACTCTTAATGGCAAAAAATCCACTTTCCTCACAAGACAACACTCTAAAAGCCACAGCTGACAGCACAGACAGCAGTGCAGCGACTCAGCGTTTGTTTTCCCATAAAGAGAACGTTGCCACCAAACCAAAGAGCTGTGTGTTTTGTCCGGATTGTCATGTTTTTGTGTGTGTGTATGTGTGTCTGTGTGTGTGTGTGTCTCTGTGTGTTTGTGTCTGTGTGTGTCTGTGTGTGTGTGTGTGTGTGTGTGTGTGTGTGTGTGCGTGTGCACAACATGCTCACACGATTCCCTCTGTGAACGCGTGCATCTGTTTGTGTTGGTCTATGTTTGTGGTTGTCAGCATGTTTGTTGACGACACCGTAGGACATCAGAGCAGGATTGCTCCGAATGTGAGGAAACAGCTCATCTGAATATAGATAGGCCCCATCTGGAGGCGCTTGGCTTTGGCCCTTCATAATTTCGTAAGCAGCTAAGCATCTGGGGTCCGCTAATGAAACTAAAGGCAGTGGAAAGGGCCCTGGGCGAGCGCTGGCTGCCTGTCGCTGTCAGAAATGGAGGAAGGTGGGGGGCTGTGTAAGAATGGATGGAGGGAGACATTGGCCAGGAGGAAGGAGTGTGCTGAAGAATATCTGAGGTCTTAAAGAGACCTAGATTGCTCCTTTGAGAGAGAGGCATGGAAGCCAAGTAGGCCATTAGAAAACTCAGCCATAAAATGAAGACAGTGGTGTCTTTATTGTGGCCCATTAACTCAGATGTTCATGCGGAGCTGCTCTATGTGCCACAGTAATGAGCAATATAACGATGGCACCACATTCACTGATGTACTGGTAAAAAACACTGGTTAAGTAGAATTATGTTAACCACCAGCTCCTGCTTTTGAAAGCTGCAGCTGATTAACTGAATTCTGTCCACAGCCAAGTGTATCTCAGCAGGTGCTTTTCTCATCTGTCATATTTGATCTCTACTTTCTCCTCTTACCTTCTGATTTATAAAGAATAAAAACACCTCTTGTTGTTAAAGGGAATTCTGTGGTTAATGTGTTCAGTCCATATGGCCAGTTTTGTCCATCTTTTCTGTCACTTACCTCCTGCTCCAGAGTGCCTGGCCCTGAGCATCTGTACTGTCCACGGTGGCCACTGCTTGTGCTTTGCTCAGGGAGAAGAAAGCCAAAGGCCTTTTCCTTAAACTTTATTATTATAGCTCCTGTGTTTGTCCCCCAGCTTGATTTCCCGATGGAAATGAAATGAAAAAGCAATTGTCTGTCCTTTTTATTACTGTCATCTTTGTTTTCTGGCCCAGAGAGTAGGAATGCATGATCTCTGAGAGCTGCACTTTTACCCTCCATTTGAAGTCACGGGAAAGAAAAACAATAACAGAGAAAATAATCAGCGTCATAATAAAATGACCTGTCAAAATGTGGTGACGCCCACCAGTTGTTTATGATGGGATGAGTCAGTCAGTCCAACAGTGGCCTTCCAGCTTCTGCCAGCTCCCGTCGTCCTGGAAAATATGTTTTGGAGGAGATTAGGATCACAGACAGAGGGGGGCGGAGGTCGAATGTAAAGGAAGCACAGATGGAAAGAAGAAAGTACAACTGGACTACAAATATATGGAGGTTAAAGGGGAGGGGAGGGGGACTCCCCAGAGGTGGTCCCGAGCCCCGCGGAGACACACTGGCGGGGGATCTGACTCCTCATGCGCACAGCCTCAAATCATTTATTCATCGGCTTCATTAAGACAGAATTACAAGACTGCTTAAGGACCCCCAGGTCCTGCACTCCTCTCAGCCGCAATTCTTAATGAAAGCCTCCAGTGTCAGCTGTTTATGGCTTCTAATATTGTGGATTTTTAAAGAACAATTGCTCTCAGCTTAAGCACAACTTTGCACCATTAGCACTATTTTATCGTGAGCCAGTCATATTGTTCAGTACTTCTCTAATTTGTTGCATCATATTACTGTATATCAAGTAGAAAAAAACTGCAGATGTCTGTAGTGCTACAGCTAATCAAACAAATTGACTAAGAATGATTTATGCATATACTCCATTGTTCTCATAATTATTGCCTGTGATTTGGGAACTGTGGACTCTAACCTTCATTATCAGCCAGTGTCAGTCTGTGCACTACCTCATGCTGCCTATCTCATCTAACTTCAACTTTCAGACAGTACAAGAAAACAGTGATTGTCCCCTGCACCTTCACACGTGTAATTATAACTGAGGAGGATAATTAAAGAGGTGGAGGGAAGACAGATCTCGTCATTTAGTGAACAATGCTGTCCAATCTACTCATGGGTATGCTACTTCCTGCATTATCGGCTGTCATGTCAGTGCAATCAGCCGGTCAGCTTGTTCCGCTGCTGTATAACCAAGAATGTCAACAGACAAAGCTCTAATCTGAAGTCCCGAGGTTGATAACATCTGAATATGCATGGGTTTTTTTGCTTGGAAGCTCTTATGACTTTTGTTTCTGTCCCTATAACCCTATAATTTGTATTACTTTATCATTTCAACATAAGCTAATGCGAGTGCCACCGTGTGCATTCACATCTCTGTCATATTTTGCAGTGTCTTTGTGTTTGTCTGGGCCACTGTTGCTCTGGCACAGCCCCAGCTCCTCGGTCAGACCAGCAGCTGGCAGGCAGAGATTGGCCACTCATGAACCACTTTATCGGACCCACAGAGTTCACGAGGCTGCACGTCAAAGACCAAGCTGAGTATCCTCCTCCTCACTGCTTTTATACTAGTGCGCTCTTTTGTGTCGAGTGGCAGAACTTCACCAACAAATCCTCAAAGAGTGGCCTGTGAGTGAAGCGCCACAGAGAGCTCCACAAAGAGCTGAATAGAAATCAAGAGCTAATGTGTATCGCAGTGAGGTGCGTTTCTCAACATTTTTGGGGTATTTGGGGTTTCTTGGGCAAGGTGCCTCTTCTACTACAGATATACAGTTTGTGTAAATTCACTGTTGACAGACGCAGACGTGACAAACTAACAGTCTCTCGCCAGAAGCAGCCTCCGTTCCTCTTTGAATTATTAATAATCTGTAAATGTTGGCTGCCACCATGTTTTAGTGGATGTGTTTTGAGATGCTCCAGCACAACTGTTGTGTTATGTAACACTGAAGTTATATTTTAAATTGTGCTGCTGTTTATGAGAAGATAGATCTCATTCATGATTTTGAGAAGCATTTTGGCTTAGACTTAGACGTAAATATTATCCATATTACCCTGCACTAAAATACATGAACTTAATCTAACTGCAGCCAACCAATGACCGTTATTTCTGTACTTTGCACTATAATAAGTAAGAGTGAAACTGCCCTCACTCTGCTAGTGTCCATCCTAGTGCACCCCCCCTCCACACACACACACACACACACACACACTAACACACTCCCTCCCTCCTTTGTCCTACTTAGCCAGCTACTGCAAAATCACTTATCTTCACCTTGCTTCCTCTGTCTCCTGCTAATACACATTAGCAGCCAGCAGCCATATGTAATAGGGCTGTGCGTGCCCCTGCTGGTATAATGGCTTCTCTGACACTTCTCCCATTAAATTTGGTCAGGCAGTGCTGCGCAGGAACCCTCAGCACACTCTAAAATATTGTCCTATAACTACCATAAACAAGCCGGCCAGTGTCACCGACTTTGGGAGTGACTGGTAAATTATTTTCCTATTGTCATCCTATTCTCCATGTTTTTTTCCCTCACTCTATCGGTCCTATCTTCTCTCCCTGTGGCTAAAAACCTTTTTACCACCATTTACCCGAGGAGCCATGGCCACATTATAAAGCTCATCAGATTACAATGTGACTAAGTGGACATGTCTGCTGTATCTAATAGGCCTGTTTGTGATCATCCATATCTCTACAGTCGCACCACATAAGCAGATAGCATCGGCCGCTCCTTCCTCTGTGTGTGGTGAAACCCTGGCCGGGTCCCAGATAACGCGATCGTCAGCGGCATCAGCGACGGTTACTGTGACAAACGAGAGCGCCGATCCCGGGCAGATAAGCGACATATTCATTTGTTTAATTAAAACAACTTGTCTCATCTTGGTGAGGGGTCATTTTAGAGAATGTTAGAATTAAAGCAGGTAATTAAGTAAAGCTGGTGATAAGGAAGCCCATAGAGGTGGCTGCCTCTGCCAGTAGGGAAGGCAAACCTAATCTATCCCCTCTGCAATCCCACAAGGTCGTTCACTTTATTAAAGTCTGATGCCAGTACTACTGCCCACCAGTCGGCGTGATGAAATATTTTATGTGCTTATTGGGAAGGAGGAACGGAGACAGAGGTAATATATGACGACTGCAGCCACCGATAGGTAAGCTTAAAGACTGTACAGCTGCTACGACACAATATTAAGGCAATTAAAGACTGCTTGTTAGCTTGTCTATGAGAACAGCAGAAGAACTTGTACAGCAACCAGCACCTTGACAAAGATATTTGTTTGGCCAATGGAGTGTGGCGTTAATTATCACAAGCTGATTAAAGGCACAGAGCAGGAATGGGTGTCATTTGTCTTGCCAGTCTCAGATACTACGCAATCAACCAGGGTCTCTACTTTTTTATATTATTTATTTTGTTGGAGGTGACCTGATATAGTCAGGACTTTTTAAGCATAAGATTAAATTAATGAATAAAAATTGGGGTTATACTTGCTGGTCAACATATGATGTTTGCCAAAAAAAGCCTCAATGACATACTGGGCTAACTAACTGGGCTGACTGTAGCCTTCACAGCATTATGCCAGCATCACGTGACTGGCCCCACCGGCTCTAGAGCAAAAATCCTAGCTTTGTCCCTTTCACAGTCCTAATTTGAGAAATCAATGCCAGAGACCAAAGGTAAAGCAGTTTTTGCAAACGTGCAGTATAACCATTTTTGTACCATATAGCTAACAATTTGCTGATGATTTGTGTGAGGGAAGGAGTTTTAATGTAAGTTTGTACTTCATTAGTGGATATACTTGCTAAAAAGTTACACAGTGTTACTTTCACTATTCACCAATTTATTGATTTTTTATTTTTTCTTTAAAAACCTTAAACTTAAAGTATTTTTCTCTGTTGTCATCATTCATTTCTTCCCTTTTCACATATGCACCCAACACACAAAAATCCAACCCTGTGCATGAGCCCCTTTCAAGGCCAGGAAAACAAATATGGCCATTTTCCTATTTGATTGGGTGTCAGCGTGGGGAGGAAGGGGGACAGGTGTGATGCATAAAATGACCCTGCGACTCCATCACATGCGCGACAGCTTTATGGTGAGGAGGTGTTTCAATCACGCTACAGCCCTGGAAGACATCAATCAACACACGCACTCTCACACACAAACACACACAGGTCTAGCCTGCACATGTTAACTCAAAGGCTTTGTGATTTAAGGGAAAGGGCAGTGCGGCAGTTGCAGTGTAAGCGCGCACTTGCCACAGGCACAGAATGATAGCACAGAAACATCGTGTTTAATTTCACTTTTGACTCAATGAGCTGAGGCCAAGAGATGAAGCCTCTCTCCAAATACTTATTCTGAGAGAGTTTTAAGTACTGACTATCTCGGAATAGCTGCCATATGAGTTGATTTACAATAGATATAATGGTTTTAGTTCAACTGGATGCAGCTTCAGATAAGATGTGGTACAGTAATGCTGTCCAGGAGCTTGGTTTTGGTTGTTTACTTTGCTGTACTGTCCTTGGGCTGTGTCCGAACTAGTCTCATGGGGGCTGTGGGTCACTGTGCATCTCAGAGCAAGCAAAGACATCACTTTGTATAGATGTATAAGTAGTAAATGTTTACTGCAGGAATAGCAAATGGACCACTATGGATGTGCTAATCCCTCAGCTTGCTTGGCTCTCCACCAACAGAGCAGTGACAGTAAAAAGTCACTTCAGTCTCTGCAGACACACCTTGCTTCTGGTCACTGTAATGCAATAGAGAACTGAGAAAAAAACCTCAGTGGGAAGGAGGGGTGTACATCATCCATGCATGTGAGTGTGTGTTCGAAGGGGTTAAATGAAAGTCAGCGTGCACACATGGGGCATCATAAGCAGACAATGAAAAATGAGAGTGGAGAAGCGGTACAGCTAGTTTCCCTGTGGGAACAGCTACAAGCAAGCGTACGTACATTTGGTGATAATCGCTTTGTGCGTGTTTGGGAGTGTGTTCATTTCGGTGTGTAAGCGAGGGAGCAAAACTACAAGTGAGGAGAAAATGTGATAAACGCAGCTGGGAATGTCGAAGAGCTGTATATTCACATTAACCCTTTCTGCTTCTCATGGCACCCATCTGATTAAGGCAGGAATCAATTTCTTGGGAATCTAATCCTCAAAGACTTTCAATTCAGCCGCTGCCTTTGTGCTGTTTCTTCAAAAAGCCACCACCTTACAGCTGAGCATCATATCAAGGCTCTCTTCTCCACAACAGTGGCGAGAGTGACCAACGGCTCATGTTGGTTGGTTTTATTTCTTTAAAAAAGTGAAAGCATAAACCCTCTTTTTCAAAAATCACTCTTTTGCTTAAAATTGAACATCAAAAGACATTTTCTTATCCACTGCCCCAACCTATCCCTGTGCTAAAAAAAACTACCAGCATGGTCTATCTTTTGCGAATACGGCATATTTATTGCTTGTTTCTTTCTACTAAAACTTTGATTTGTCTACACTGAATTTATTTGTGACTGCTTGGTTACTGTCAACGTATTGTAATGTCTGGTCCTTGCATTATTGTACGCTTTCCCAGTCCTGCAGCCACAGTGAGGAATAACACATAACTGTCTCGTTGGTCTGTTCTTATCTCATGTCAGTCCAAACAGCACTCTCCTGACAAGTGGTATTTGACTTGGATGCGCAGAGAGAGAAACACAGCGATGAAGGAAGAGAGAAAATGTGAGAGACAAAAAGACAGACAGGCCATTTCCAGCACCGGGATGTGAGGCGCTGCCAATCTTTTCATCGTACATGCTCCTCTGTTTGTCTGATAGAATAATCAGCATGCACTCAACAGGAGAGTGAAAATTGCCATTCACGGACAAAAACATGGCAAGGCTAGTCAATTATGTGTTGTGTTTGTTTTTCTCCCTCTGTGATTCATTTGCATACATTTCCTATGAGAGGCTGCTTTTGATGCATTTAGACCATTCTGGTCAGTATGATTTGATGTGAATGTGTCTTATTAGCTTAGGGTGTGTGCAGACAGCCAAAAGGTCAAAATCTTTCTTTGTTCCCATAGCTCCCATTCCTCAATTAAGGCTAATCAGCAGCGCCCGACATTGATCTGGCCTTAGAGCTTTTTACAAGACTGGATTCGGATCATCTGTGTGTGTGTGTGTGTGTATGTGTGTGTGTGCGTGCGTGCGTGGTGCGTGTGTGTACAGCTCAACAGACACAAGGCAAATAGTTCTCAAACATGTGTCAGTCTGGACATGTGTGTAAATGTAAATTCCGTTTGTGATCTCCTGTGGATCGAATGATTTACCTCTCTGGTGTAATGGAGCAATTTCTCTCTTTTTCTATTCCCCATCTCCCATTCTCTGCTCTTTCAATCTGCAGTAAAATATTCTGCCGTTTACTTCTGTGACAAGTCATCTGTCACTCAGAGCGGTGAGGGAACGGGCTCATCTGATGGACAAGAGCCCGAATGTGTTGTTGTGTAAAAGTCATTGTTTTAATTTGTTGATGCTGAGATCACATACTGCACATATAACTAAACCAAGGACTGCTTTATAGAATAATGCAAAGTTGCAGCTCACATGAGATTGACTCTTTTCATGAGCTTGCAGAAATCCTTTCATGAGAAGAATATTTATCTTGTGTCAGGCGGTGAACATTTTGACAAATGTCTTGCACAAGGCTACACGTCTATCGTCTTCCCAAAAGCCATAGGAGTTGTGGTTTTCTTATCACTTATGGGTCGCTAGACTTACTATTTGTTTGTGTGAGGCTGTATCAAATATTGATTCCTTTTAAATGAACTGTGTGAAAGAAAACGTATTTTCTGGTGGACTCTCTCAGTTCACCCAAGCTAAAGTAACTCGTCCCTCTTGAAACTCCAAGTTAAAACACCAACTGAGTGGCCCCAGATAATTATGTTTTTTACTTCAAATGTTTATGTGGTGACCCATACAGAAGACAATGAAAATGAAATGGATATTTGACGTCTTCACAAGGCTGTGATGGAATCATCATCACCAGTTTTTGGTAGACTTGTTGTTTGAGTGAGCATTTACTTTACTGTAGATTCATCTGCCTCATTCATATTGCTGATATCCCAGCTGCAGCTGTGTGTTGTGCTGAGAATAATGGTGTAAACCTTTGAGGGCTGTGCGGCATTGGCTGCAGTTGCCACAGGCTCTTTTCTGTAATGGCCTGTAATTCCTTGTGTCTAGTATAATCACCAACACTGCTTGGCCACAAAAACACATCCACACACACATGTTTTTATGCCGTCCACCTGTTGCTGTTTAAACAAAAAAAGCACCCTTTAGTTAAGAAAGGTCAGAAGCTGTTATGGGGATGTTTCAGGTTTAGGGGCATAAGTCCTGGAAGGTGCTGCTGCTGTCATCTTCCATAAGAAGAGTGTGTGTTGAATGTGTGTGAATTTTTGGGAGGGGGCTGGATGGCACAGGTGCCAGACTTTCTCCCTACAGCCCTGTGGCGGCCGGAGAAGTTAATTGGCAGCATCTGGCTGTCTGAGAGCCCAAGCGTCTATCGTGCACTACCTCCCCTTGCACCCGCCCCTCTAACTCCTGTGGAGGCTGCTACCCCTGGCACACACACGGTGACACCAGTCTGGCTGCAAGCTGTGAATGGAGACTGTGCATGTGTGTGTGATATACCGGGGCGTATGAAGCAGACAGGGCAGCCAGGCCCCCAGCTGCCACCAACGTGCCAAGGGAAATGCAAGCAGACAGGCTGGCATCTAGCACCAAAGCCATCGGGACCCGCAGGGAACATGGATGTGGAGAGGGGCCGTGAGACACATGAAGGAGAACAGTATTAGATGAGGACAATTCAACATGGGGTTTGCGTGCCACACACTCCCAGTGACTGCAGACCTCTGTGACCTCAGGGTGACCTCATCTTTCTTACTTCACTCCTGATTCTCAAAATGTAGATTAGTATTATTTTAAAATACTTTTTAAAATAACCCTTTTAGTGCACTGTCAGAAAACTGTCTATGAAAACTAATGGCAGTTTTTTAAGTTAAATGACATCTTCTGTTGAATTAATCATCTGTTTTCAGCTATACTAATTACACTACATTTTATTCCATAACTTTTCCACTTCTGTTCCACCTGCGGTCATGACCTCATTTATTTTGTGATTGATAAATCTTATACAGTTTAACCACTGATCCACAATCAGTTATTTGTGGCAAAGTAAAAGCTGTTATTTAAGACATTAGATGAAAATATTTTACTGCCATGCAGTTGAGAATAAAGATGAGGTAACTACTGTGTGGAATTGGATGAAACAGTGATTTCAGAATGTGTCATGTGTGCCATGTTGCTCTCCCCTGAGTACATTTACAGACAATGATCTCATCGCGTAGTGTTGACCTTCTTCCACACTCACACACAAGGGTAAAGCTCAGATCACTTCAGTAAAAGGCTCGAGTCACTGCGAGTCAAACATAGTGAGATCACAGCACGTTGACTCATACATTTGTTTTTCAGTTACATATGCAGTGGTGACCTCGCTTTCTAGAACATTTCATGCACTTAAAGGATGAAATCAGTATGATGGTAGAAGCTGCATCATGGGCTGTGTTTCATATCACTGAAAGAGAAAGATGATTCATCCATGACTGAAAACCTGAAAGTCAATTACATCTCAACAAAGAGAGGCAGGAGTGTGTGCTGGCCATCACTAATGGACTTCTCTCTCTTATAGAGTTATGTCTAGCTTAAGATCACATGATCTGTACTGTCCATTGTCACACAGTGCATCATCTACCCTTCATAAAGTGGTATAAGGCTGTGTGAGCCTTATGTTCTTGTTGTCTTTGTGCAAATGATTATGACTGGCGCCAGTCTGTCAATTAAGCACACTTCTAACACACTCTTCAGACACACACTTGTAATGTGATGGGAGTATAATGTTGCACTCTGGGAAATGCTGCATCATGCAATTATAGACGGCTTTCCTGTCTCCAACACACATGCCCACTATCGCCGCAGTTTCACACCAGGGGCTCAGCGCTGACATCATCATTTTATTACCTCTGTGTGTGTCTATCTGACTTTTTCCTCTTTTTTTAAGTAGCTCATGTAGCCCCCCCCCCATTACTCCAGCTGAACATGCACCTGCCCTGTCAGCCCAGAGGGGACGAGTGGCGCCACCACGACTAGGTCCCAGTCATCATCTGCTTCCTGTTAATTGCCCTGCTCTCCCTAAAGACTCACAGGAGTTAGCTGCTAGCACATAAAAGATGCTCAGTGTGGCCCCATGCCCTCTGGGATGTACACTGATTTTTATTTATATATTTATTTAATATAACTTTTTTACTGTAGCCCAGGTATCATACTATCATTGTGTTATTTGTGTACTCCCATTCAATACATTATCTAAGTCCCACCTAAAAAGCCGTACAAATGTAAAAACCTTCTTCAGCAGCGACTGTAAATCCTTATTTCCATTTGTAGCACCTCACGCCTGATAAAAGGTCTTCATGTGAATGTATGAGGGTTGTACACCTCCCACATTTTTTATCAGATTTACCGTGGAACAGATTAGGACTTCCAGATACAGCTGGCGACCGGTGCACACAGTCATATTTACATTACAGATATTTACATGATAAAATGTGTGTGTCAGAAAAGCAGCGCTCCGTCTCGCACTTTAAGGCGACAATGAATAGTAAGCACAGAGGTAAGACGGTTATTTAAATAAAAATATAACATAAAGGAAAAGCAAGATAGGGAATTTTAGACAAGGATTTGGACTGGAAAAGAGAGACATAAAATCCAGATTAATTACTGATAGCAAAGACTTTCTCTGCTCAAGGACACACAAACACACAGCCAGACAGATGCTGAGTGATAAAACTCACACTTGTGTATCAGCGGGACTAACTGGGTTACTCTTGTAAACATCAAACCTTTTATTCAGATGTGGCTCTAAGATTTATGACCACGTTTTAAGTTTTATGGAAATAACTTCACGTTTTATGTTGGCTGCAGTGTGAACTTGTGATCGGAACATCAGACCTCATTTATTCTTCTACCCAGCATTACATTTTATTCTGTGGAAGACGTCAGCTCTGAGCAGAGAAGACCAAACAAATCAAGAGATTAAATTCACCACTGATGAATACTGGGATGAATATTACGATAGAGGGTCTTTGCAAGGCTGTAACGGGAGGCAGTGTAAAGGTGTATCTGATGGATGTGTACCTCCTGTGCGTTTAATGCGGAAAGTATCCCGTTGTGTCATGTATCAACCTCATCAGAGAGCTGTTTCTGACTGGAGAAGGCTGCTAACAGCCTGTTGTCTCCACAGGAGCCCAGCTCACATCTCTCTTCTTTGAGGAAAGTCCATATTTCACGAGTGTTAGTGCTTGTTGTAAACATCTTACCCACAGACTGACCTGCAGAGTTCATGTTGATTCAGAAGCACCTGTTCGTATTGTGGACACATGACAATCACACTGTTACTGTCATTTGAAGTGGGCCACTTGCGATAATCATTCAAATTTCCCATCATCGCATTTCACAAGCTGAAGTGACGAATGGACTTAGAGTTAGGAACTGAAATTTGGCAAGTGTTTTTTAATAGAAGTTTTGGAGCTATTATTTGTAGACTAACACATTATTGGCCACATTATTTGGTATAGCTGTCGTAATACTTCCAAGTGCAAACAACTTAATTATTATTTCAGAAACTGCTGATCTACTGGGATTTTCACTCACAACCATCTCTAGTTTACAGAGAATGCAGTTTGTGTCACACTTTGGGCTCAATCTATTAGAGCACCTTTGGCAAGTGGTTTATTTATTTATTTATTTATAGCTTATGTAATAGGGAGAGACACAACAAACATAGATTATCCCCTTTTAACTAATCCAATGCATGTGTCTTAGTGTTTATAGCCCAGGGTAATCAACACTGGTTGAACTAAAGCCTCATTGATGTGCAGCCAACATCTGTAGTAACTGGGCGATGCTATAAGAATGTTTCCAGCACCCTGTGTAGTATATAAGAATTAAGGCTGTTCTTAAGGAAAATGGGGGTCCAATCAGGTTTTAGCCAAGTGTACCCAAAGTTGCTAGTGTATATGGATTTTTAGTACCTTTTCCTGGGAGTCAAGTTAAAAAGAGTTTTTTTTGTTTGTACCTTTTACTTCTATGCTGTAATGTACCTAATATTTTGTGCATTGTCCCTATTTAAATAATATAAATGCATGAATACATTTTCAATATCTTACCTGCCAAGATATGATATGGGGATATCCGTATCTGACTTGTTTTCTGCCTAGTGACTATAAATATAACCTAAATAACTATGCCTCGGTGTTGTCACAAACAGTCCCTGGTTGTAATTGTGTCACAGAAGCACAGTAACTGCAAACTTTTGTCTTCAATTTGTACCTCTCCATGGTGTCTCTCCTTGCTGGCCTCAGATGAATTGAAACATTTTAAATATACTTTACCAGCACACACTATACGGCAGGCCTACAAAATAACAAAGCAAGCACAGGTTGCCTAGTAACAGTGTCCCCCGAAAGCTTTGTTGCCACTTGATTTGCATCCAAAAAAGAAAGATGGATGCATGAGGAATATATCCACCATCATGTTTACCAAATCATGCGTACAAGCACTTGAAGTCATTTCCCCGCACATGAATATACATCCTCACATGTTTGACTCTCTTTAGTTGATTGTTTTCTATTTGACTTGTATGCAAAACAAGATAAGGTGGCTGTATTTGAGAACAATAGGCCTTTATAAGATCATTTTCGAGTGCCAGGGAATATTGCCTCTATTATGAGTGTAGTAACATTTGGAGAGTAAAGAAATACGCCACTCAATGTGAAATGTTTGCCTAGGCGCACTGAATATTTACCTTAAATGAGCTGGTGGGTTTGTGGGGCTTGACAGCTGCGTGAGCATATTGGAAGACATTTAACCTTCGTAACAGTCGGCAGGATGAACGTTTGACAAGCTGAGAGAAACAACAGTGCAACCGAAAATAAAAGGGATCGGGTGAGTGATTGTGTGTGTGTATCAGCAGCAGGCCTGGCTGGTGTTGTCCTGTGTGCGTTTGTCTTTGAGTGTGAGAGTGCCTCAAGCAGCAGTGATTGGCGTGTCCTCTACGCTTGATTGATTTAAAAATATAGACAAGATGTCGCCTGTATGAAAGCTACCAATTTATAAGCCTTCATCTCGAAACTTCAGAGAGGCTCTGGTGTCATCAGAATCAGAGCGTGAGTTTGTAGCTACCAATGGTTCAGAAGTAGAAAAGCCCAGGCAGACAAAGTGACACCTCGCTAAAGGCTGTCTGCTAGCTTTGTGAAACCTCCTCCCTTTTGTCCCCTTCTCTGCTCTGTCTTTTTACCTGTCTCTTTGTCTGTTTGTCAGCTGCTTTCTGCCTTTGTCTAGTCTTTCTCTCAATTTTTCTCTCTTCTTTAAGAGAACCTTTGGAAGTTTACCGGTCCCACTGCTCACTGTCAAAGGAATGACCTTGATGTGGCTCACACACTGTTTGTATTTGCTGTTCTTTTTCAGTCTGTGGCTCTTTTTATATTGCCTGTGTGTGTTTCTGTAATCACAGAATTGTAAAACCATGTGTGAGCGCGTTATCATCTGGGGGAAGCTTCTCATTTTTTTCCTTGGTCCCACGCGGTGATAATTCTGTTTGGGAACGACGGCACTGTACCACGTCAAGAGATGGGCTGGGGAGAGGCATGGGGAGGTACCATTTAGATAAAACAAATTGCCAGCTGCCGAGCTGGAGCAGCCAGTGCCTAGATAAAAACCAAAGGGAATATATGCATTATTGTGCATGTGCTGAAGATTTTATGCATTTTAATTCTTCTCTGCTACTTTACTACTACTCTAGGTAAAACCCTACCTGAAGTCACTAGTCCCCTTTCATATGAAGCCAAAAAGCTATTTTCTCTGGCCTATAACCATAATGCTGTGATGGGACAAGCAGGCAGTAATTAAAATCAATAGCCAGGACTTTTCCAGTCTGCGGCAAGGTCACACAACGCCCAGAACGGGGGAAGAGAAGGAGAGAAGGGGAGAACTGGGATTGCATGGATGGGCAGAGCCAAGTGGGGAGATATGTAAAGAGGTGAGGTGTCATCTTATTTTAATTAACCTGCACCTCGGAGGCCTGGCACCAGCAATGCACCAGAGTGTGGGAGGCTTTTATGTGTCTCTCCGAGTGTCATTGGAGATGTACTCTGTCCTTCGTTGGTCGTTTTTATTCGCTGTAATCTCTTCTGTCTTAGCAATATTAGAATTCTATAACAAAGACTAAAATAAACACTCCTGTTTTCTTAAATGTTTTTCTCTTGGTAGGTTAAGAGACAGGGTTGGCCCTCGCTCCACTGGGCAGACAGGGTGTGGTGCTGCTAGCCACTGAGCACATTAGTATTCTGCTGATATCGCCACATGCAGATACATTCTCCTTCTTCTCTCAAGGAATAATCAGTTCTGACTTGCTCTCTGTTTCCCTTTTGTTTTAGCATTTTGTTTCACTCGGCATCTGCAGGGGCATGTTTAGAGAGTTCCAAGTGTCTTTACTATTCATTTCCATGCGTGGCCATAGCCTGAGCTGATGTATTAGGTGTCTGAGCAAACACATAAAAGTCCCATGTCTTTGCTCCTCAGTCTTCAGGGTGATTCAGAGGGAGAAGTTCACTCTGTCAGAGTTAGAGCAGAGCAGTCTGTCCTGTTTGTTGATTATCTGGTCCCATTTCTATCACACACTGATAAAATCTTCATCTGATCTTTTGCCAGAGATGCGAGCTCACTAGCCAACCCAGCATATACAGCCGCCACACCTTCCCATATATCCGTATCAGACCCTGATCTGCCTTTGCCGTGCTTTCTCATCTCCTCCTTATCTCCTTATTCCACCTTTCTCCCAACTCCCAGCACCCCAAACGCACCAATCACTCATCATCTTCTACTTCCTTTTATCCCGCTCTCTCAGTGCACACGCCAAAGATGCTATGGCAGCGCTGTTGTTCCCCGTGCTTGGTCTCCTTCACATTAACTGTCAGGGCCGAGGCAGTGAGTGACACGACAAGACAAGGGAGATTTGGAGAAAGACAGGGAAACAAGAGAGCTGGCAGAAAGGGAGAGTGGTAAACATGGACTATACCTCTAGATTTTATACTTATAATTGTAGAAAGCAAAATCAGGTTTCATCATTTCTTATCTTGTTTGCACATACTATATCCTGTAGCATCCACAGTAACTCCATGACCCTTAAACCAGTGATCATAAACTGGCGACCCAGGGGCAACATCAGCTATTAAAATGACTTTAATGACTTTAATCCTCTGGACAGGTATTTGCATCTGCTAATCAGTGAGATTGTGCAACACTTAAACAAATCGTATATAACTGAAGTGTTGTTTGTGACTTATTCTGTCTACATTTAAGAATGAGAACAAATTGCTAGTTCTCTTTGTTCATTTCTTTGTTTTATTTTTTCACATCACAACAAATCATCAAAACACGTTTTTTCCACAAGCTGTTGTTTTTAGGTTTTGGTTTGTTTTTTTAACTTCCAATAACCTATGAAAGTTTTCATTCAAAAAAGAAAAACAAGAACATATATTTAACCATGAAGAAATCAAATAAAATAATAAGAAAAAGTTAAGGTATTTACTTATTACTTATACTATTTAACTATTTTAGTTTTAAAGTCTTTGAAGGACCTGTGAAATAACAAGCTGGCCCTCAAGCAAATTTAGTTGATGACCCCTGCCATAAGCCATTTTATACCCAATGCCGTAATTAGTATTCCAAATTTTAATGTCGTCTGTGTTTCTCATTTGACGTTGCAGGCAGAGGCTCCCACCCAAAAACGTCTACTACTACCGCTGTCCCGACCACCGCCGCAACTACGTCATGTCCTTCGCCTTCTGCTTCGACCGCGAGGACGACGTGTATCAGTTTGCCTACTGCTACCCTTACACCTACTCCAGACTGCAGCACTACCTGAGCAGCTTAGACCGCAGGAACCTGCCCTACCTGAAGAGGGAGCAGTTGGGACTCAGCGTGGTGAGTTGAGTTGTCAGTGTACTGTTGTGTGTCGGTGGAGAATATGGTTTGTGAAAGCAAACATTTTAAAGCAGAAAGCTACATTTTGAGTTTATGGAAGTAAAAAGCATAACAAGTATCCATTAATTGTATAAACCTTACATTAGCTTAAGGAGAAAATAGTCAACAAAGAGGCATTTGTACAGAATTAATGAAGCACAAGAGAGTGTTGACGAAATAGCATCCTAAACACAAAAGGTAACAGTGAATAGTACTTACTCCTGTTGTCTTGTCACTTAGCTTACCAGTCATCCATTTAATATTTCAGAAGGTGCACTATTTACAGTCGCTATGGTTACAAGTGATATCTAACCGAACTTGTCAGCGAATCAGAAAGAATATTCATCCAGACTATTGCAAACCAATGAAGCTTTAAATATAACTGTAAAGAAACTACTGTTTTATAGTGTTTTTGAATGAATGGGTGCACGGTGGCAGAGTGGTTAGCACTGCCGCCTCACATCAAGGAGGCCGCGCCGACTTGAACATCCTCAGCCAACTCCTGCATGTCCCTGTGTTATTGTGGGGTCTCTACGGCTTCCTCCCACCAAAGAAATGCATGTATAGGTGAATTGGCATCTCTACAGCATCACTAATGAATGTGAGAGTGAATGGTTGTCTGTCAGTGTCTGTCTCTAAATGTCAGCTGTCAACTAAGCATTGTCCAGGGTGTACCCCGTCTAAGTCCAATACTTGCTGGGATAGTCACATGCAACCCCTAACGGGAATGAGCGGAAGAAAATGAATGAATGAATGATACTCAAAAGGAACATTGACTTCAGTGTTGTATTCAGCCTCCACATTGATTGATGAGCCATATTATCCATTATCCATTTTCTACACTATTTGACTTCATAATGATGTAAAATGTAATGCTGCTGTGCACTGATGGAAGTTAGAACTGAAGACTGCATTGCCTCCACAAATGAAGGAAGCACAGTGCGGAGGTATGTGTTAGAGTTAGGAGTCCCTGATCGGTGACTTAGGTGTGCCTGCCGGTTATAACTTGAGCCTCTCATGTTATTATTAGAAGTGTTGCACCCTGAGATGACGGACTGTAAGCCTCTAGGTGTGTGTCTGTGTGTTAATGCCTCTGTGTGTAATCAGCAGAGCTCTCACCTCAGCAGTAGGAGCTAGTGTATCATACACGCTGCCTCCAGTCTTGTCTGCTCTTATCAAATAATTGTAGGAGAAAAACTCATTAGAAATGCTTGAGAGATTACGACTTTTTCTTCTGTCCTCCAACATTTGTCAAGGAAAGCGTGCTGCACGCAGAGCACCATGAAAGTACTGGTATTTATGAGAAGCAACTGACTATAAAATACAGAACTCTGAAATTTAGAAAGCGTGTCGTACTCAGGGGTAATGATACAGATGAAGGATTATTTAGAAGTATCCCATAAATGAATGAAGATATAAAACTGGACTGTTAAAGTGATCATTTTTAATGTGTGTCTTTAGGGTAACCTTAATAAAATAGAGGCTTGATCCATGCTTTGTCCTTTAGTGTGTGTGTAAAATACAGCTTCAGTCAGGCACAGTTTGATGTGTGGACACCAGAGGCTGTAACTATACGGTCAGGTTGCAGGATCAGGTTGTCTGTTCACAAATCCATTTAAAGTTTATATTAAGAAACCACTTTTTCTTACTAACTACTTGCTGCTCTGCTTTCAAATCAATAAATTACAGGCACAGAGCTAATTCAAGCAGCATGCTCCACTGCTGCCAACGCTATAGCCTTTCAAGAGCTCCACCTCCCACTCCTGAGTTACCACCACTCCCCACTCCCTGTTGTGCTGAGCTTGTTTTTCGGGAGGAATGAACTGCTAAACATCAACACCGAGTTTGCCCTACATTTACAGTTCTCAATGTCAGGAGGCAGACTAAACTTCAGCCCAGATGCACGTCTTTAAAAATACGCTGAATACATGCACAAATGATGAATTTCTCAATACATTTCACACACTCCAGGTCAAATTGAAAGAGATACGCTAAACATACACTTTTTGCATAATATTTAATGTCGATAGACATTTTCTTGTCAAACAGTTTTCCTTGTCTGTATCTGCCTATTGCTGTAAACAACAGTTCACATGTTTGTATAATTCTGGCTTTGGAACGCATGGTTTTGCCTTTATTCTAATGCCATGTGAGTCCCCTGAGAGACATAGGTGGAACCAGAGAGAGGACAGACACGGCCGTCTTGGCTCACAGCGTCTATTAGTATTCATAGTCATAGGCAGGTTTTATGGCCATATTTTTCTCTTTATGTTCTCGGGGCCTAGGTGGCAGACAGCCCAGCCCCACCCTCTCATATCTCTTTCTGTGTCTGCTTTGCTCTCTCACTCGCCGGTACCCTCTCCCCTCATCACACACACCCGAACACCCACCCACCCACCCTCACACACACACACACACACACACACGGGTCAGAGGGAAAGGGATAAGAAGGGATGAGGAGAGCTTTCTGGACGCATCAAACTTTAAAGACGTATGGCTGTGGTTTTCGTGGCAGCGTCTTTGCAGCTCTAACCTTCTAATGGGTACAGTTATCTCATAAGGATGGAAATAAGAGCCAGGGCCATTTGCACTGGCATTCTTCTATCATGCTGACTAATTTGTTTTCTGTAATGTATTCCTCCGAACCAAATCGCCGCCATCCAGCTTGCACTGGCAGGTTTAGATACTGTAAAAAAGGTCAGCTTCTTTTCAGATTTCCCCCTCTCTTTTCATCATAATGAGCACTGTGCTGTTTATTGATGAACATTTCCATTATCTTACCTACGTTAAAGCAGAATGGACTGGATTTCTGCTTTAGCTCAATCCACTTGAGTTGAGGTGCACCGCATGAGTCTGTTTAATTGAGAGGGAGAAAAAAAAAGAAAAAAGAGTGATTCTGAGGGACAGAGATAGAAGAGGAGATGAGACAGTTTTGTGGTGAATGAAAAGGGCAAACCAGGAGGATTTGAATATAATTTCTGCATCAGCCTCTCAATTCTCTTCACTCTCGCTTCATTTTTTGTGCCAATTGAGACTTTACAGCTAGAGTGGCTTTTACCTGTTCAGGAAACATTCAGATCTGCATATCACGGTGGGTGGGAACTCCCAGGCTTGTCATACCAAAGCTTTTTTCTGCACATCAGCTTACATCTCATCTAACATTCATAGCCTGAAGGAGGAGGACAGCTAAAATCGTAACTGGGGTTTGTTTTGTTGCATTTGATTTGTGGTGGTGGCTAATGCCTTCTAAAAAGCTGTTAGAGGGTTAGTGAGGTAACTTTGAGGTTAACTTGCAACCTATTAGGTGCAATGGGCTGGCACTTAGCAATACTAGCCAACCATGTCCAGATTTTCAGCTAGTACCTTAATCATAGACAGAAAATGGAGAATTAGCCTCGTCTTTATATTTCTCTCAGTTAGGCCAACCTAGAATAACAAACGAAGAGCTTTTTTCCTCATCTTGTAAACACACCATCACTAATTTTTAAAGTCTCATACATTTTTTGTTTGCTTATTTAGTCAACTTTATTTCTAAGGCACATTTGTCATCAACCTTAATTGCTGCACAAGCCATCAGAAGGGAGGGAAAGTGTCTCAGGTTTGTAGCTTGAATTTGAGACCTTAGTGTAAACAATAGACCAAGCTAAAACAAAAGTAGCAGCAAAAATACATGCGCCCCAGTCTATAACATTCCTAAAAAGTCACATTCAAAGATGCAAACAAATAGAGGACGTCAGTGTGAACCGTTTTGTTTTCCCCCTGCTCCCACTCGGCTGGGTTCATGTCTCAGTCTCTTTTTCTCTGGTCCCCCGTCTGTCTGAACATTTCCTTTTGTGGCCCACACTGACAGTATCTTCCTCTCCCCCTGAGGCATCAGTGTCCACAGAGACCCGCCGAGAGAGAGAGAGAGAGAGAGAGAGAGAGAGAGACACAACGTGCGCTTGACTCACTCCAAAACTAACAAGTCCCTTTGAAAAGATGACTACCGCTTCCTGCTTTCAAACTCCAGCCTTGTTTCTTGTTACAGTTGCCCGGTGTCTTCTGGCCATCTGGAATTGACGGCTCCTTATTCGGCCTCCCCGACTGTTGGCAAAGCGTTTTCCTTTTTTCTTTTTTCTCCGCTCCCTGTCTACACGAAAGTTGCCGAGGCAGCACTTTGAGTTTTTCTTGCGATGTGGGCCGGGCAGGGCTGTGACACTATTAGTCACTTCTGACACAGCGCAGCCCCCGTCTGTAGAGCAGATGGAAAGAGTGTAGACTAGAGACCTCTGCCTCTGTGGGCGGACCATTGCACCGGCCAGTCGTAAGGTTACATAAAACCTAACCTACCGACAACTTGAGATGCATTTTTAAATCTCGCTCAGAGTCGTACATACTTGACATGAGTCTTTTACCCTTAAGTTCTTGCCCTAACTCTGTCTGCTGTCCGTGCAGGTGCTACGTGTGGGTGCACAGAGGGAGTGCAGTCTCCGAGAACATTTTGTTGTTCGTCTGTAGCGAGAGGAGGAAGTGGAGTGGGCAATGCAGCTGTATCTGCCTGGCTGCCTCTCCCCCGCTCCTTATCTCTATGTTTGTACACTGTGTGCCAAGATCCAATCAATAGCCACTCCAGCCGTGGAGAGAGGAGAAGGTCAGCAGCCGGCACTGGACGAGCTGGGCTGTAGGAAAACGGACGGAGACGCAAGCAAAGCAGGGAACACGCCACGGGCCGGTCGCTCGCTCGCTGCAGTCATATTAATAAGAGACCTTTAAACATGGGCTAGTTGTGATAACGCTTGGTATTTTGAGTGGTTCACTTTTACATTACAACCTTGTACAGCCATGTTTTACCAATTATGGCGGCAGTTCTGGCAAGCACAGCCCATTACATTTGTGCGCGATAGACAATAACGGTGATTTAACTTGCTTGCATGAGCTATGAAAGCCTGACATTTCTCATAATTGATGTTTGCTTTGAGGAGCGTGTTGTAAAATACTTTGGGATTATATACAAAAGTTTTAGGGGTTTTAAAAGTGAGGAAAAGCTGTAAAGTGAAGAGTGCTTACAAAAACATTAAGCTTGTTTTTTTTTTGTTTTTTTTGTTTTTTAAATCAATTTACGAAATGCAAAGTGAGCAAACACAACAAAAATCTACAGAGTAAAACAAATGGTGTGATTACCCTTTGCCTTCGAAGTGGTTTTGAAAGAACTCAGCATAACCGCAGACCTTCTGTCGACGTGAACTGCGTCTAATCTTTTCGTCTCCTCGTGGAATAAAACCGACTCCATCATGTTGAGATCAGGGCTTCGTGGGGGGCACTCCATCATCTCCAGGACTCCTTTATTCCTCTTTACGCTGAAGAATATAGTTCATTTTTGTAACTTAATCAACATTTGCTGCTTGAATTGTAACATTGTGGAGTTCTGTGTAAAGTTTGTTGAAGGATTTGATTGATAACAGTTACCACTTTGTAGGTTTTAGCAGAGGTTTTGAATGCTGTCATCGAATACGGTGTTTTTAATTAATTTAACCAGTTAATGGCAGTGGAGTCTGAAAGGTTAGTTCTCGACATCAATTCTGTGAGTGGTTATTGGGTTAGAGAGCCCTTCAACTACTAACTACCTCCATCAAAGGCCTCTGTATAAATCGACAATCAGGATTTTATCATGAGGCCATAATGAAAACACTAAAAAGGAATATAACAGGACAGATGGGTCTTGGGTTAAAGATTAAAAATGTTAGCTTTCTATTCCTCTGACATGGACAGTTTGTTGAGTTGTTAGCCTATACTGAGGACAGACAGGAGCGAGCTGGCAACACCCGAGTGAGTAAACTGCTTTCCCTGAGCTGAGAGGTAAACAGCTCCAGATAAGACTGTTTTTTTTCCTTTAGTGGCAGACTGTTCATGAATGCATTAACTGCGGCCTAAACATCAAACAGTAAAAAAAAAAACATTTTAAATAAGAAAATGTAAAAGAAAAAGCAAGCAGCTACATCAGTGAGTGGAAATTCAATTTTCTCTTTTTCCTCAGTTCTAATAAAGTTTGTGCTTGTTTTTTCTTCTGCTTGTTAACTCCGGTGTTCCGTGCATTACCTCTTTGCCATTTTGTTTCTCTGTTTTGTCATAAATAGTTCTCTGTTGGCCTTGGGAAGTTGTGCTTTTCCTTTTTTCCTTGGCAGCAGCTAACAGGTATCTAGATTAAAGCGCCTGGCTCTTTATCGCCTAATAATATGTTAATCACCGCCTTCAGCACCACCGCGGCATAACTCGGGGAAATGTTCTCAAAGAAGGAAAGGTCATCGTTGTATCTTTGCGGGTTTCTTGGCAACATTTGCTGTTTTTATGCCGCTTCCTCGTTCACTTCATTAGCGAGTGACCCTTGTTCTTTTACATGCTTTGTACCACAGTGCCGTGCAATCTGTGGTCCAGAGCTGGAATCTGTGGCCCAGACCAAGAAGCCTGGTCTGGAGGGAGCAGCAGATAAGCAGGTTTATGATCTATGTCTTTACGTTACAGTGCTGGAAAACCTCTTATCTCTATCCAATGCTTCCCCCAGGAAACTGAATGCTTTATTACTGGTCCCCCACCTATGCATCTCTCCCATCTCTGTGCCCATCAACAATGCGGTAATGAGGGCGAGATGGCCAGGATCGGAGGAAATGCATTAGGTACGGTCGTTAATGTGAAAGGAGGGGGTCTGTGCCTGTGGTGTGTTTAACTTTACTCTTTTACACAGCGCAGGTCAAGCGTCTGTGCCGAAGTATGGAGATAAATAGATTAAAGTGTCACAGGTGAAGCTTTCCAAAATGGATTGTTCACACAGCGACGACCCCTATTATAATGTTGGCACAAAACCAGCACCGATTTCGGGTTGCTCAGACAGAGATAATATTTATTTTGAAAATTGGAACTTATTCACACTTAATGGCTTCGTCTCACTGTCTCTATTCTCCTTCTGTGTCCGTCCCCTCATCTGTGGCTTTGCATGAATAGATAATGAAAAGTTCTGTGCCGCTCAGTTCTGCGGCTGTAGTCGAAGGCCTAACTCATGAAATGAAAAGGAAGAAAAATGTCTGTTTAACTGAGCCTTCACAAGACATATCCCTCTCTCTTTCCGCCCGTCTTTTATTTCTGCTACCTCTCAGTTTTCCGAGGCAAATCTATTCCCATCCTCGCGGCAGCATTACAGCGGTCTATCCGTCCTCCTCTGCCAAACGATATTTACTCCGTCTGCTTCCCAGATGACTCAGGATGGAGCACCGTGCGGGGAGCTCTCAGTCCATCTCATTTGGGTGTCAGCACTCTGTTTTCCAGATGGACACAAAGGAGCGACAAAACAGACAGCGTTCAGGGCTTTTAATAAATCAGAATACACCTTTGTGACAGTGTAATTGCTTTTCTTTGCAAAGCCCAAATTTACCAGCGAGCGGGAAAAATAAAGTACAGGAGGGAGAAAACAACAGACATGGAGAGCAGACGAACGCCTGTACAGTAGATCATTTGTTCAGGGGGAAAAGAATGAAAATTAATGAAAAGAGAGTTGCTCGTCCTCCAAAGGCAGCCAAGCTTGAAATTCACTTTGAAGGAAACTTAATTTGTTGTAAATGGGCAAAAAACATATTACCGCACAACACGTATAGAGGGCCGCGCGGTGTGTCCGTCTGCTGCGTCTGTCTGTCGGCGTGTGTTTATGGCAGATGAGGACGCCATGCTCTGAATAGCTCAGCTGAGAGGAGGGAAACACAGGAGCCTGTTAATAACTCCAGTAACAGCATTCTCTTTCTACATGACTGCTCTCCAGTGCTCCCTCGTAGCACGTCGCAGTACAACTCCAGGATGAGGAGCAGAACTTGTCAAAAGTTACTTGCAGAGAACAAAGTTGGCCCTGTTCAGGTGTGTGTTTGCCTCCGCATCTGAAATACAATGTCTCCATTAGAGCTTAAAAGGAGCTTTTTGACTGATGTGCTCTGAAGAATTATATGTTTCTAATACAACATATGTAAATAAATGCCACAAACTCCTCTGAAAGTGTCACTCTTTTGACCACAATTACTTATGCGTGTTCATTTTTAAGGTGACACCAATGGATGTATTGTTGGGGTGGCAATGACCATTCAGCCATATTGCCATTTCTCCATGTTGCCAGTATTGTAAGGAAAAAAATAATGCATTAGTATTTTCTTTTGCGCAAAATAAATAGAATAGTACATGTAATACAAGCATTTTCATTTGTTTTGTAAATGTAACTCTGATTGGACAAACACTTTTTAATATTGTGATGCCAGAGCAGATTTGCAAGCCCCCTTGATATTGAATATCCAAATAATATATTCCAAATGTGTTTTATCCACTTCACAAAACTGCTCAAATTGTAAAAAATACTATGGTCTTTCATGTGACAAACATTCACACTTTGCACCATATTGGCCAATCACAGCCTCTGATTGTGATGCGGCAAATAGTGAGCGACACCAATGTGACCGAAGTTTGTCTAGGGCTATGCTAGCTTTCTCAGTGAAGTAGGTCTGGAACCCCTCTCGTTAAGCAAGTCTTCCACCAGGCGACGACCAGACCAATCGTAACCGTAAACCTGAAATGGGGCGGGCTTTATGTAATGCTCTGTTATATGTTTTTCATCTGTTTATATTGGTGCTGCCCCTGAATTCTGAGGTTTAATCTGCATCCATTTGTTCTGTCTATAAATCAAAGGGGACCAGACTAATTATTTGTATTGAATAGAAAAAGAAGTACATAAAAGCTGTATTTAAAGCAGCAGAAACCTGTTTTAATTTTTAAATAGATGCAAGCAAACTTTCTTCTTCCATGCAGTCTGCACTTGCTGTAGTGCATGGCTGCGAGCTAATTTGCTGCTTGCATATTGGTATATATTTCTGCAGGGTTAAACGACTTTGAATTCCAGATACAGAGGATTGATCCAAGCCAATCTGTTAAGTGATAAGCTGCTGCCCAGAGCCAAGCATGACTGACAGATGCTGGTTAAACACCGTGATTTCAGACCTGCTGCAGCTTTATCCTTTTGCCTACAGTTATATACCTCAGCAGTGTCAACAGTTGTGCATGACGGGAATATTTAATGAACCACATCAGACTTTGCATGACATGAAGTCCTTGACCCAAACCTGTAGTATGGGCTCTCTTCAGTGCTCCCATAGCAGAGGCTCTCAAGTGGATGAGAGGCTATGAATGCTTTATGCTCTTACACGCAAAGAGTGTATCAGAAGTCCTCAGTCTGGGGAGAACGGCACTTACCAATGTTCTCCAAGCTCCCTGAAAGAGCTGAGATTTGTCTGCTACAGTGTATTATACATGGCTTAGCTGAAGCATGCGGAAATTGGGTGCTTAATTACGCCATAGACGAGAAATGTTAGTCGGTAAACGCAGTATGGGTAGGATAAACTTGATCTTTCGCGTGGTACTCGTAACCTCCTTCAGTCCAGTTCTGCTCTCTCCAGTCTATTGGCTTCTCACCCATCCTTAGGCATGGGCTCTAAACTGGTCCGTCCCCCAGGCGCAGCCCCTCTGATGCGGGCCAGCGGATCAGGACGCCCCAGGGGCCTGTAGTCTCTTGATAACGTGACAGCGCTAGCCACAACGACCGGCCTCCCCACGCCTACGCAAACATTCACACTTCTCCTCGCCTTCCAATGTCCCATTCCCCAGTCACACAAAATACATTTCATCTATTCTTCCATTCTGTCCTTTTTTTTTTTTTTTTTTACCTGAAGAGCGAAAAGGAAATATATGACGGAAGTGACGGGTACCATTTTTTGTCCTTTCTCACCTCTCGTTTTCTTGCTCTCCCTGGACGTAGCCTTGTTGCCTCTTGTGTGTATATGTGTGTGTGTTCTATAGTTGAGCGCCAGCCTAAGTGTGAGAGAGATGGATGCCAGAGTCTGGTTCTTTCTCCTAAGGCGCCATGTCTCTCGCCTCTCTTCTGCCTGCTTGGTGTGCACCTGCATATTGTGATATAGTGCCTGTGTTCAGCCAGTCGATTGCCTTTAACAGGACTGGGGCACGCTGGCCAAATTGAAAGGGATTGCGGCCTGCTTTTCATCAGAGTCAGAGCAGAGAGTAGCGCAGGGTCCACAGGGTTCTGGGAAGACATTTTTACCTGGTCTTGTCTAGGCCCCGAACCTACAGGACTTGGTATTAAAAATGAAGACCACAAAAGCACAGCTGATCTTTTTATCAACATCATTATTGACTGAACTTTTCCCATTTCCAATTTTGTCTCCCTTCCATTACTAAACACTAGCAAACAGGCTGATAAGTCTTCCATTGGTGGTAGAGGTTCTATCAGTATAGTTCGCTTTTCAAAGGGTGGTGATTGCACAATAGAGAATCCTTACTAAGGCGAGAAGCAAAGGAAAAAACACCAAACTCAAATAAAACATGAAAAAAATGGAAACTGGTTCAGCTCATTCAAGTGTTGGAAAAGCAGGGAATAAACGGGATATCAACGGGATCTTCTAGTACTGTTTCTTGGCACAGTATACAGCTTTACCCCCAGTCTCTCATATTACCATACATGGAGATTTACTCTCTTATTGACTCAAGATCAATGAAGGTGAAGGTTTGCTTAAAAATTGTTTATTATTATTCAGTTATTATCTTAGAAACAAACACAACTTGTATGTGGCACTTGTTGATGTGTTTGTGTACGTAGCAGAGACCACTCAGTAAAAAAACACAGTAAATGTAAACTTCTTGAGTGGATACCTGTTCTAAACTGTGATGTTTACGCAAATTCAAATGGCACAGATATCCCCACACATATGACAATTAACCGGTAGACGGGAAGAAAAAATCTAGAGGTCAAGACTCTCTTTTGTATCATGCTATAACCTTTTTAATATCACTCGAAAAGTCACCATTGGTATTCACGGTACTGTAAGTTTGTACCAGAACAGTGGATGTTGCAGATTGATTTTGCCTCATTGTTTGATGCTTGAGTTGAGAAAACATTTTTGAGGAAATGTGCCTCCTGTTTCCCATCAATACATTCCTGTATCTCCATGCAGGACTTTCTGTTGTTTCCATCAACAACAGTTTCAAAGGAAAATGTTTTTCATTTGCCTGCCTCCTCCTTTTGAAACATGTCACATAAACATGACTTCTTTTTTCAAGATTCTGTCCTCAGTTCTTTGTAGCAGACAGAATTTGAAATGCCCCCTTTAATGAACCATTCCTGCGTGTGTTTTAATGAGTTAGCAACACTTCCATATACTTTGAGCTCGTGTCAGTGGCGCAGCAGGTTGATACGCTGACGTGCAGCAGCCAAAGAGTGAGAACGCTTGTGTAACCTAAAGCTCAATCTATTACTGTGTTAAAATTAATAACACAGTACGTTAATCACTGCAAAAGAAATTACCTTTCCCTTAAACATCATTAGAGCACTGTTCAGTTTCATATAATGCATTTCGTTTAATGTCATTTAATTAAATCACCGTCGACTGCCTGCGTCTTCTTGAGTCAAATAATTACAATGCCAAGAATTATGCGTGTTTTAGACGAGTTGAAAATAATCTATCCTGTCTGATCATTTAAAATTCACTTTGGCCCAGATGTACATCATAAATAAATGCACTCGGCCTGTTGTTTTAGATTGTAGATTGACAATATTCAAACAAATTACTGGTGCCACTGTCACAGGTAAGTGACTGAATGTTAAGTCCCAGACGGAAATACTCCACTCCTGTGACTGATGGCTTCCAACAACAGCGGATGTGTGCATGAGTGATGGTGACGAGACTTGTTACCACCTCGCTCCCTCCTTTCTGCTCCTTTTCCTTGGTTGCTGTGGAAACAGGCGGGAAGATTTGAGGTGACTGTCACCTATTGTTACCTTGGAGTTGTTTAACTTTAGTGGGCACTTTTCAAAGGAAGCTTTGAAGCTGGGAGGCTCCCTGCTCACAGAAGGACAGGCATGTAGATGGAGACATTCACACAACACAAAATAGAGACGCTCTCTGTTTACTGCCTCAATGTTCAGAACACTGTTCACTCACAGAATGGCAAAGGAAAAAGAGAATGTGTGTGAGAGAGTACAATAGAGAGGGCACTTGAAAAGGCACTAACCTTTTCCTGCGTGTGTCTTTTAGATACTCCCTTGTGAAACTGTCAAACTGCCTCGCTGTGAATTCAGAGTGATGCTCCAGAGATACACAGTGCCTTGTCTAGTGTCCATCTTCTTTCATTTATGGATCAATAGTTGTCTTTATTTTGTATTCCTCTCTCTCTCTGTTGTTCTCTTCTCGTCTCTGACAGGGCAGCCCTAAATGTCCGCTTTAAATAGCTGCTCAGAGCCCTCCTCAAAACACATTTACATACACATCAATCATGCTGTCAAAGGTAAAGGCATGACGCCGTGTAAAAACCAGAATTGGATTATGGCCTTGTCTCATTGCTGACACTGACTGCTGAGCGTGTTGGCTGACTAGACTGCTGATGAACAAGTTAAGGAGCCTCATTTTTAACGGCTGTTTTCCCTATAGTTTTTAGGCTAGAGCTATATTCATTAAATGCTGCAAGAAAAGAGGGAAAAGAACAAGACTTTTTGAAGTATATATAAACTATTATTTTCCTCCAAAAACTTGATTTGGTGACACCAGGCCAAGCCATTAAGCCTTCACATTGAAACCTGTGAAATCACTAAAATCCTAACCCATCATATCCCAACCACTGACAGGTGCCATGGCAACCAAATTTTAAAGGTTGTTGGCTTCACCCGTCTGTGGTCGTAATGTAATGGGTGCCTGACAGAGACATTAAAAAAGAGACACTGCCATGCATTAGATGTGAGAACAGTTAAGTTCAAATGTAAGATAACATGAAAATAATGTAGTTCCTCTTCTTCTTTTTGATCATTTGGCAAATCTTCAAGCATGATTGGATCTGTGTGAGGTATATATAAAAGCAGTCAACTGATGAAACCGCTGTATATCACAACTCAAGACAAATTAGCCAGAAACAAATGAATTTTCAAACATTCAAACATCGACAGAAGTTAACTTCAAACATTTGAGGCGGAGGTTAGGGGTGAGTAAAGGGAGATGAGGGGAGGGAGGGCTGGATTGATGGAGGAAACCCTCAGTGGCTCAAGACTCAAGACAGTCCGATGTATCACCGAGCCCATCAACATGGCTCATTTGACTGTCTGATCATAGCAACAGCACTTATTCCTACACGCTGCTGAACCGTGTCACCTAAGCGTGACGTTCTTGCAGTCTGTGTCGGCAAACATAGCACAATGAGTATGATGAGAAAGTGAAGCGTAACCCCCGAGGACCTGCCATCTGCCGCTCTATATCTGCCCCTCACTCCTCCTCGAAAACGCTGGCAATTAAAAATACTACGGCGTACTGTAAATGCTATTTTTTTGTATATGCAGGCAGAGTTGGAAAACATCACAGGAACTCCAGCCTTTAATTAGAGCGTATTTATGGCAATTAAAGCTTCTTCTTTGGCGGTGAGAGGGAGAGACTGAAGAGAATTCTTAATGTCTGACCCTGAGATATGTTGGAGTTAAGACGCTCGACCATGAATACCAACACTCTCTCCTCCGTAGCTTAAATAAGTGCTTTCTACTGGAGAACCCAAAAGGACATTTGAAAAAGAAGGTGTGGAAGTGGTCATGTGTCCCTAATGCGACGCGATGCCATATCGGCTGGTTAAACGTGATGATGTTCCTCGTGTTTTCACTGTCGGCTGCATTATGCCACTGTCTCACTGCAGGGAGTTTGACCACAAATATCTCACTATCCAATTACCAGGTGAAATTGGCTGTTTAATTTTACAGCCTCAATGAAGGAGCTCTCTCAGAGTGATGGTCGTTCGGTTATCGCCCTAACGCCACCTTGGGCAAGCTGCTCATCTGAGAAAACTCTCCGTGCATGTGTGTGTTTGCAAAGTGTACTGAAGGAAAAAAAAGCAATGAAGAAATATAAATCAAGCAAGGTGATGATAACGTTGGCGTTGACACTGTGATCCATCGTCTTGCCTCCATACTGACTGTTTTCATTTTAGCCAGCAGCCGGGTGCAGCTGAGAGGCTTTTTACCAAAATATAATTGTTTAGGAGTAATGAGCTGGAAAGAAGAACAGTGAAAAAGAGCTGAAGCAAAAGAGAAAGAGAGTAAGAAGGAGGGGGTAGAAGACGAGAGGCCAAAGACCCACTATTATGAGAAAAATTTAGCTCACCGCTGTAAACATGACTGATAAAACAAGCTGCAATTTGAAAGCATACATAATTATGGCCTAGCTCAATGCTGTTAGACTGCCTGTCTGTCTTCCCAGAATGCTCCACTTTAACATTGGCAATCAACAGGCAATAAAGCACACAATTAAACACGGCTGTTCAGATGTCAGGCCATAATGCAGTTTTGTACAGCCACTGCAGTCCAGTCCCGGTTAGCTAATGTGGTAGGGGTGACCACTGCCTAATGGAGGGGTAAAGATCTGTCCGCTGCACAACTGGGATTGGGTTAGATACTTGGGGGACAAAAGGACAATAATCACCTGCAACTTAGGGAAAAGATTGGAGGGCATTGTTTTAACATTTAACAGAGGCACTGGTATTTGAAGAAAACTATTTAATGACCTAATAGTATATTGTGAAAAAGATAAGATCTTAAATCGTCATCTAGGCTTTGTTTTCAATACCAGACGCTTTGGCCAATCACATGAAAAAGGGTCATGAGTTAGGGATGCTCCCTGAATGCATCTGCTGACACACTGGAACCCCCCAAAAAACAAACAAACAAACACACACATAAATAGAGAAAACAAAACAGTAAAAAGTTAAATGTGAATAAATATTGGTAATCCATTTATGCAATGTTTAATGATAATTGTGGGATAGCATTAACTAACACTAACTCTAAAAGTTTAGGGTAAGCTTTGAAATTTGGTTTGATGTAATATAATTTTAGTGATTTATAAAATAAAAGCAGAAAATGTGCCTGTGATACTGTGCAGGGCGAGCACTGGGCCAGAAGGGATTTTTCAGACAACGCAGTAAAAAAAATGACCTTTCTATTTGATTATTCAGTTGTAGATATCCACTTTTTGTGATGGAAACAATATTTTTCATTGAAATACTATTCATTCATTTTGAAAACATTAAATTGAAACTCTCTCTATTCTCTGTATTTCTCAGAGGCTGGAGTATAGTGTGGGTGCATCATATGACACGTGTTTAACTCTACATCAGCGTGTGCGAGACATTTCTTGTAAATGAGGCGATTGGAACATGACTTTGAGGGTGAGCAAGGGCAAGGCAGAGTTAGCAGGTGGGGCAGATAGCATTGATTTTGATCAAGACTAAGAAAAGCTTCCATGTGTGTAAGTGTGTGCATGAAAAAGAGAGAGAGCGCTGCCTGTCTGCAAGACATCAAACTTTCCTCTCTTCCTCAGATCAAAATTACCACCTTAGATGGGAATGAGAATTTTAATTAGAACTTGAGGCTATCTCATCTGGCTGTGTGTATGGAGCTAAAAGACTAATTCCCAGCACACACTCGCAGCTCCTCCACCCCTTCCTTCACAGGCCACTTTGTCCGTTATTTAATAGGCTCTTTGTTATCTATCTACTTGGGTTTGCCAGGTACTTAGAGCCCCTCCATAGGAATATTAGGTATTCTGATGAGGCAGGCAGCTGTGTGCTCCACGCAGATGGCGCCTGCTGTAATCAGCACTCTCAAAAGAACGGCTCTCATATCTCCCCCAAACTTATCCTTTTTATGATTAGAAAACACAGAGCTGCAAATTGTTATGAACAAGATAGATATATTTACTGGCAGGATAAAATACAGTGGCGCCCAACAATTCAATCCCTTTCAGGTTGATTCGCAGTGCTGAGTGCACTCTCATAGATGAGGACATTGGGTTGTAGGGACCATGAGCAGCATTCAAATCTGCCGGCTCTAAATAGGTATAATATTATGTGATTGAATTTTCTAGAAATAGAGACCTTGTAGAAATGCCGTACTTTATGTTCAATCTGTTTGTCACAGCGGTCAAGGACACAGGCGTAACCTCAGGAAAGAAGCTCGGCTGTGGATGATCAAACGGATACAAAACAAACGAGAAATACCTCAAAACAAAGCAAATCGTAATTTGTGAATTAGCTGCTGTGCATAAAAGTGTTACAGCAGCCGTAAGAGTGACGCGGGATGTAAAAATGTCCAGGCTTGCATTTTTGTCGACTTTATCCAGACGAGGATTATTCTCATTTCATTTACACCTCATAACCAGAATGCATGCGTTGGCCTGATGATGCAAATGGAAATAGGGTCTTGAGTGAATGTCATTTATTGTGAGCATGATTTAAACAGGAAACTGGGGAGCTTATAGAAATGCATATGATTTTCTTTTCTGTTCATACTGAAAAATGTGAAAAGCTTTTTTTTTTTTTAACTTTGATAAAAAGACAGCTTGCATTAAAGAAAGCAGAAAGGAAGGGAAATAAGTGCTGTGCATTTGCAAATTAACCTTGCTCTTTGCATACTTATGATTCTCATCCTAGGTCCCGGTCTTAACAATCAACAACAATTACACCTCCAGCAAAACCCACTCTAGTTGGCTCTTCTTCATGTTCAAAATGTAATTACGGTACGAGGTGAGACTGTGATTGGCCCAAAAATATTGCAAGTTTTGTATTATCACTGGTCTCTTTGTCTTCTTTTTTTTTGTTTATTTCACAATATACTATAGCGCTGTGCATAGAACTAGCCATTATCTAAAGCTACATCCTTGTTTCGGATTAGCTTCTGAACCTGACTTTCTCCAAGCCCTCTGATAAATGAGAACTGATTTCTGTTTAACGTAAAAAGTTACAGCTACACCGAGCTAAAATAAGGTTTACATATTCCCAAAGCACATTTATTTCATCCTGCGCGTTGGAGTATTTGTATAGACCCGAGGAATGTGGCGGTAAGTCATGTCAGGTGCAGGCTGGGACCTTATCAATGAAGCGGCTCAGTCTGTAATTAGTGCTATAATAACCTCCCTAATTCAACCAGTGCTCAGCGTCTCCCTCCTCTCCCCGTTTTCATTCCTCCGCGTTCTTTTATCCCGTTCCTCTCTCCGTCTGGCCTCCTCCGTCCTTCACCCTTGTGGATCTCAAGCCAAATGAGTGAATTTGTCTCATTAGTAGTGCGTTGGGCCAGCGCGCCCTGAGGGAGAGCCGGCGATCTCAGTAGTGAACAGCTCAGCACAGCTCCGAGGGGTCAATGAGCTGGTTAAAGAGTAATGTTTAATACCACACTGTTATTCAGACAAGTGCAGGGTTTATCGCTTCCTTTGCTCGCGGAAGGTGACGAGGCACCTGCTTTGCTACATATGTATGGGCCACTGGTCTCGGCTTTAACGATAATGATTGCCGTTTTAATGGTGTCAGTTTGTGAATGAAGTTGAAAAAGTCTTAATAGGGCAAATAAAGAACTTTACTGAGTCAGCGAAGTAGAAAGTAGAGGGGTGCTATATTGTATCAAGCTCATTTGTACTCCTCATTTTCATCCAATGAGGCCATAAAGTGCTAATGTACATGGTAATGCACATTATTACTTCTACTATTAAAGATTGATCTTTACTTACTTTTTAAACCCAAGCCCCACTCCTCCACAACAGGGGACTTTTTCTGGCTTTTACTGTGTAATGATGGCCTTAATTTGAGTTGTACAAATAAATATGGTTATTTTCAGTTTCTGTATTTATCAAACTCAACTCTTGGTTATGAACATGAAGGAAACATGTAGTTACTCCTTATTAATAAATAACGCCAAAAAAAAAAAAAAATCATAAAAAAGGCTGTTTTTTTGTTTGTTTTTTTTCCATGTTTTTTTTCTTCATATTTTTATTAGACAGTCTTTCTCAGAGTGTGCCTGTAACCTGGGGTTTTTTGTCCGTTATGTGCTTGTGTTGTGCAGGATTCAGGAGGAAGTACAGCTGTCTATCTTGGTTTGTGCACAACTGCCAGAAAAGGCCTGGGGAGATGTTTGGTGCACACAAACTCACACTCAGACTGCCGTCGCCATGGGGCTACTTGGCATGTAGCCTTTCTTATGCTGTTGTGTAATGTGATTTGTCCTGACTGATACCCCAAAATGCCCTGCCCTGCTCCTCACAGCTCTCGTTAGCCCCCACCCGCCCCATTTCACCCCACTTCCAATTTCCACACTAACCCAATTAGCATCTCGTCAATAATGCTCAGCATTTCATTTTGCTGCTTTAATTAACAAATTCAATTTGCTTGAAACTGCTGTGAAAACAAATTAAAAGCACAGCAAATTAAAAGCGCTCAGTTCCAGTGGATATAGCTAAGGTGATTACAGATGCATCAAACAACAGTTTTCTTGTTTGTTTTGTCTCAGGAGAGAAATGAGCCTCCTGAGAGCACAGGAGACCTTGACTCAGGCACTTGTGTATGATGCTATTGCACTGTATGTTCAGTATAACAGAGCTGCAAGGGTAAAGGATGTAGGTCTGGAAACTGTCTGGAACAGAAAAGAAGTCAAGGCCTGGTCCTTGGGAGCCCTCACCTGTTTCTAAATCTGAGCATTTCTCAGTTAACTGCGGTCACTCAGACGCCAGTATTATGTAACATCTGTATCCGAGAGTCAATTACCAGAATGAATTATATCTTAATGCAACATATGTTCTCTGAAATAATAATCCACAACTACAGCTACGGTTACTCCATAGGAAAGAGGCGCAGGTCAGATCTTAATCAGGTCAGTGTGTGCAGGACATACCACACAATACAATCTGACATTATTTTAATCAGGCCAATCAGAAATTCATTTGACTTCTCTCTGTCTTTAATTCTTTATATTTCTCTGACCAACATGTAGACCATGCTATACAGCTGTTGTGGAAGATGACAAAATACATTAAAAAAACATAGAATGTATTAAAGTTGTGTTTCTCTGTCAATTTGTCAATCCAACTTTAGATCCTAATATTATCATATATTATCTGATACAGAGCTGGGAGATACATAAAGCACACTGTTTTCCCAATGGCCTATCCTCTGCTGTTTGAATGCACAAGTTCCTGAGTTTTATCTTTTGAACATCATTCAGCTCTCTTTTTTATGCTCTCATTTCCTTCACGTTTTCATCTTCCCTGTTCTTCTCTCATCTTGCCCAGATGCTAAGCTGTGATTAGAAGTGAGCAGACACCAAACAGTGTATCCATCTGGTTTACTAAATCCACATCTGGAGAGGGCGTTGGCTGTTGTGACACGTTGAAGAGAAGGATCTTTCATATTGAGCACTTTAATTGTATGTGGGTGTGTGTCTTTGTGTTTTTGTTTGCTTCCATTGCATCAGCTCTGTCTGCCCTCCACTAGCAGCTAATTATTGTCCCGTTTAATCACCAGTAGTGGCCCGTCCTGCGCCACTTTGTTCCAATGCCTGATAGTCACACAAGATTTCGTCTCATTTCTTTTCTAATATGTTTGTCACTGTCTGTGTCTTGAAGATAGCAGACATTTGAATTTGTTTTAGGGGCTATCAAAATAAGAGGTTCTGAAAAAGAAAAGGCCACAGATTCAAGAGCAGCACACAAACACAAGACTCCTGTTGGATCCATAAAGGCAATAAACCAATAGCAACATACACGTCTCCTGACCTTCAGCTCCAATTAGGCCCCAAGAAGAGATGGCTGAACTTTTCAACCTTATGTCTTGTCTATTGATACTCTGGTGTACTCTAGTAGGATTGGTGTAAAGACAAGGGATAGGCTGCTCAATATCCACCTACACCATTGTTCCAGACACAAGCTGTAGTTCAGTCACAAAGTTTAAAAGTTCTAAAAGGACATGAAAGGCTTGATTGGCAGACTCTATTTGACTTGACTCCATTGTGTCTTTATTTAAAACACGTAAACGGTCTTAAACATATGTAGTACTCCAGCTCCGAGCTTTGATGTTCACTCAGTTGTGCTCTGTGCTTGTTGTGTCCATGAGCCTCTCTGTAGGAGTCCATTGATTCAGTGTTCTCTGGCAAATACCAGGTCACTACACTTGTACTGTATCAGTCATGGGTCAATCACAGTCCAATGGGGAAATAATGATAGGACAAAGTCCTGTTTCTGAGCAAAGTGTGTCTATTGTCTGTTGTTATTGCTTGTTGATATCAAACATGCTATCAGTGTCGTCAAGTCACTGACTGGTTCCCAGAGTCAAAAAGCTGTCAGTGAAGATGCTTGCAGCTCAGCAGGGGTCTTACAATAAATGACTTTACTCTAGAGTACTTTACTACCCATAGTGAGGTGTGGTGATATATATACAACTGCAGTGTGACTTTAAAACTAAAATGATTCAGGTCACATCTAACATGCCACTCTTCAGTTTTTCTTCCAGCTGATGGTTGAGAAAGCCAGGATTCAAAAATAGTGTCAAAACCAAATTATTTTTATTTTTTATAAACCAAGAAACAGTAGCAGATGTAATTTGTGTTAATTAGTGAGCTTTGTCAGTCACACCACACTGACGGTCTCAACTTCTCATCCATCCCTGCATACACCCATAATAGACTCTTTTGCTTGCCATATCGCTGAGAGTCTTTAGCTGCTATCACCCCTTTAACTCTGTCGTAATTGGTTAGCTGCTCCAAAATATTTTATGAAAGACTGTTTGAAGTGAGTCATGGGAACGCTGTGGCCGTGTTGAACCATGAGGTTGTGAGGTCTGACAGATTGTCCAGGAGTGAAACACATAAGAGAGACTTCACACAGACACTCAAACTGCTCTTTTAATTGCTCTGCATGAATATTTAATCAAATCAAGCATTAAATGAATCACATTTTGAGCTGCTGTATGAAAGAGCCACAGCGTGTAAGCGTGTGTGCATATGGTGCTATGTGTGGACTTCATGCCACATATTCATATATGAGCTGGCAACATGGATTATCTGTCCATGGTAGCTGCTGTGCACATTATCAGATTACTGCAGTCGACAGTGTGAGAGGCTGAGTGAAATAAAGGCCTCAGCAGGGTGCACTGTGAGCCCTGTGCAGGTGGCCGTGGCTGTCCTCCGTCTGCTCTCAAGAGGAGCCGCTCTCACTCTCACAAGGAATGAATCTTTTATTTTTGGTTTGTTGTATTTTTAACCAAGGCCTCCTGGTCACGCAACAAAGACTGCCCCCCTTCCCCCTGTGCTCTGGTGCTCTCTCTTCATCCAAACATCACAACACATGTTCCCTCACTGCATCAAGATCACATTTTTGGACATAAACAATCACACTCTCAACCCAGTCTCGAAGAGTAGCTACGTTAATTCCTATAATAGAGTATAGTAGACTACTATATTAGCTTTGTCTCGATTAACACGAGGCAGGTGGGATTGGTTGATGATAAAACCCATAATGCTCCCACTGGAGATATTCAGACAAAATTAATATTTAACTCCCATAGTGCTGCTGAAGTTTAGTTATTAGACTAGACTCTTTGGTTAAGGTCAACTGAAGGATTGGTTACATGTATGAAAGGGGATTTTTTTTTTTTAATGTAATTTGCAGATAACCATACCCTATATACCATAATGCTTCCCTAAACCAGTTAATGATAGCAGTTAGACCAGAGGTAGACAACTATTCACTCTCACATTCGCTCCTATGGGAAAGGATGAGAACCCAATGAAAGACATGGAAAATATGTCAACTCCATAACCCTCTTAATGTGCCAAACACTCTGCCTTTATAAAATAAAACATTTATCATCACGATAAGATCACACATACATGAGTGCTGCACTGTTTTATTTATTACTTATAATATAATATCATGCAGTGGGCCTGTATTCCTCAGTATGACAGTGTTATGTGCTCGATTTTACTGGGGCAGACAGCCACACCCAAACATAACCTAAAAAGCTCATCCCATTAGCTCATCCTTACCTCACCCCTCTGCATCTCACCGGGGGACCATGACTAAGATGTAGACAGACAAGAAAAATACAGCAGGTTCCCCTTTTAGCTACACAGTCACTTCATGTATTATGTGTGTATGTCTGGGGCGGCTTTAGCGTGTACATGCAGCGCTCTAAAGAGGTGATCAGAGTGAATGAGTTTGTTCGAAAGAGCCTTTTTTTTTTTGGTTTTGACCAATGTGTCTTTTTATGTGTGTGTTTAGTAGTCACTGGGGACAAAAGTGAGATTAGCTGCAGATGTCTCTTTCCTGTCTATGACCTCATCGAGAGAGCAGGAGGGTAAACCAGCACACAGCAATAATTAATGCATCCACGGAGCAGTAAAGACCAGCAGCACAGTTAGACAAAGGAGGGCTTACCAACTTATTAAATGTTTATTACTACAGCTCAGTCACTGTAAACGGAGATGAATCATAGATTAGCTCAGCAGCATGATGCAATGAGGTGATATAGAAGAATGGAAAGATGTGTTCGGTCAACAGATATGTATTATAGATTGAGGCAAAGGACACCGAGTTATATCATGTTTTATACAAACCCTAAGCATTCAGAGAAATGCAGGTGGTTTAGTAAAGCTGTATCTTTGTTTTAGTGCCGTGCTGCATGGATTTCTAAATGAGCTACAGTCGGGCAAATGCATTTAGCTTCTCCTGGCCTTGACTTGATGTCCTGTTGAGTTGAACTGGCGCTGCTGCAGATGCATGGGTCACAAGAATGGACAGAACTTGGGTTAAAGCAGCTCATGTTTAAGTCTCGACTGAGAAGTTGTGGTTTAGTTGAAACTGAAGGAGAGTGCACTAAGGTCATTGGCAATATCAAGGCCTTTAAGTTGGGAAAACCTGGTTCACTGGATACCTCTGGGTGTGTCAGGGGAAGGGAAGACAATAACCCAGTCTCTGTGGAAGACCATTTAGAGAGTGTTGCGTATTTTTGCATCAGGCAGCCTTAACGTCAACATTCTTTTGTACAGAGGACATTGTAAGATAAAGGTCTTAGATTGGTGCATCTTTGCAGTTTGACATGAAACATCTATTGATGGACTGTAAACAGTTTGATATATTCAGAAGAAATAGGTCCTCCACGTGTTACATAACCTCAGCAATGCCTTCAAAATGTGTTCCAGTATCCTCAAGCATTGTTTAATTCATTTTTGTCCAATTCACAGACCACATGGAACTATTGTTTTTTTGCAGTAAACAAAAACTCACAATCTCACCCGCCACAGCAACATATCACATTTGATGAAAATCTGATAGGATCCCGTAGTTATTTCAGTCTTAGTAATCATTACATGATTGTGTTTGACTTGATTTCCTTTTCTCTATTTAGTTTTTCTGTTTTGCTTAATTCGCTTTTTATGCGGACATAGCCAACATTGGAATTACCTTTTTTTCCAGTAGGATTTTCTACCGCCATTGGTTGATGTTGACAAGCTGTGTAGCCCAACCAGCCAATAGGAGTGTCGCTTTTTTGAGACCCCCCGTTTGACCATGTGATTGGCCAAAGCATGCTGCCATGCACTGACCATAAAAAATGCACACTGCACATTTAAACAAAAGAGTTTAAATCTACAATTAAATATGAAATTGTCAAACTGTGTAAAGGTTACTAGACACTGAGCACACTTTCTTGCCTGAAAGTGATAAAATAATACTAATTTTGCTGTGTATTTTCCAGCTGTGTAAATATGTATAAATAGTTTAGCGATATCAGCTTTCCAGATATTAGGTTCTGGTAAAGCACTTGTTTACATCTTTTTTTCTTCTCTCTTGTTTGCACACAGCATATAATAACGCACATGCCATGTTCGTCTTCTAATGGAATCCCACATTAATAGTCTTCCTTGAACAGAGCTCCATCCAATACAACCTAAAACTGAAAAGTGAACAACTAGTCGGAAAGTGAGTAAGGCCATGCCATTTTGCCGTATTGACTTTAAATTAATTTGAAATGAGCTACAAAATGATGTCTGCATGGGATTTCTGCCTCCTCCCTCCTCTGTGTCTCCCTCAGTCCCACTCTCTCTCTTCTCTTGGTGATAACAATCAGCAAATATGAAAAGTAAATTCTGGAGGAAATGTTGGCAAATGGGTTTTGGGTAGATTGTGCATGAATATTTAATTTAGTAATAAAATAGGGGTTTAGAACATGAATGGTTTTTCCACAGCTGTCTTAGCATTGACCCCCTCCTTCTTTGCGTCTCTTCTGATTAAGACGTAGCGCTGACTGCTGATTGGTTCTGTTAATAACCATATTTATACTGATTAGAAACTTATGGATTTCTTACGTGGAGGGATGGGGCTGTCCGAGCCATAATACAATTTTTTTTTTGTGCCAACCAAGATGGATTCGAAGAAACTCGATGTGAAAAAGACTTTTGCTGAAAGAGTGCGCAGTTTGTCTTTTAGTCAGAATGTCAATTTCATATTAGTGCCAAGCAAAAGTGCATCTTTCAACTTAATGCCTCTGATAAGTTAACAGATGCGGTCTTTGCTGACACATATAAGAAATGACTGCGACTGATGCTGCATTTATGGGGTGTCAGAAACTTGGGAAAATGTTTTTTGTAGTTTGAAAACGACTGTGAAAACCTCCTTACTTTAGAATAAGTTAGAGATTTGAGCTTTGAGGAGTTGCTATGAGCAGACTAATGCAACATGACAGCCATATAGGTTTCATGAAGAGCACTAGAAGCACTAATGTTCTGTTTTCTTGCAGCATATCTGTGTTTTAAGCTCCTCGGCGTGTCCAGTCCCCGTGGTGTTTATCATTTGTTTACTACAATGCTAAGTGAGTCGGTTCTGGCCGGATAGACAGTGACAGCTGCAGCGGCCGTCACCTCTGGCTCCCAACTGCTTCCTTGTTTATTGACCTAATAACACGTAAACTGGCAGGTTCGCTCCGGAGTCGCCCCCGGGACACATCTGTGGATTTGGGGCCACAATGTTTTATTTTACAAATAATAATTTAACCCTTGTGGAGTTAATGAATGCGGTATGAGGTCACACTAATTAATTATCATAGAATGAGATAATTTAACCCGCTTTATAAACCTTTTTCTGGGTTGCCTGTGTGAATGTGTAAAATGAAATCCATCAATCATAAGTAACAAACCTATTCCTATGTATTTGTCATCCTAACAGTGAGTGGGCAGTTCCGAGGCCAGGCCGACTCCACTGGGGGTGCCATCCCTCCGCTCTTGGCTCTGTTTGATAAAGATTAATTCAATCCTATTTTCTGCCCTGAAATGCTTTTGCTAATGTAATTCTCAGTGTGGCAGATTCCCCTGCTTCTCTTTATGTGTGCCTCCTAAGGAACACTAAGCACCTTAGCCACGTTAAGGACTAACAGCAGGAGGAGAGAGCACCGCTAGTGTCTGGTAATTCTCCTCCACAGATTCATTATCGCCGTAAGTAGTGACAGGCTGAACAATGCTCACACTTCTCATCTGGGGCTTACACGTCTTTCTGGCTGTGTTTGTATAAAGTGACCCAAGAGATTTAGGAAACTTTCCAATTTTGATGTTCCATTTATTTCGTTTGCACCACGTTGGTTTTAATATCTAACCTTATCAGAGTGCAGTTAACAGTAGATCCAGTAGAGGGTGCTGTGCAATCCAAGATCTCAGTCTAATCAGTCTGTTTAAATCAAGGCTTCCTGCATGTGTAATTTTTTCAGAATGGCGTGAATTTTTTATTTTTTTTTGGCTTTGGTGGTTTGTGCATACTCTAAACAAGAAGCATGTAAAAGAAGAGCAAAATAAAGTATGGAATAAAAACGACTGTATATAAAAAACTGTATTAATGTAAGTATAACTTAAATACACAATAAACAGTGATTTAAGTCACGAGAAAAGACAAGTCTACAAATGCCACAGCCTAAATCATGATTAAACAACATATAGTAATATTTTGTGTTGTCAGTGCACAGTAGTCCATTTGAATGCAGTGTGCAGGTGCTCTATGGTCTCTTTTAAAGACTCTTAACCCTGCACAGCAGCAGTGAGCAGCTCTGGGGGTGTAAATGTCTCCCCAGAGTTATTGATCACTGCTATGGCACCGTGTGTGACTGACTGTGAGAGTCAGCAGTCTGTCGTGCTTTAGCGGCCGAGGCTCGGGCGCTGGGCGTGTGCCTGTAAATCTCAGTGTGTGTGTGTGTGTGTATATATAGGCCGTTAAAGTGTGTGATCGCTGGCTGCCCGTGTGTTGCTCTGCGTCTCGTGCTGTCACAGTGACCTCTACTGCTTACATGATCACCACCCAGCCTCCACCCAGCCCCTTCTGCAGCACACTCACTGATGGATAAACCGCCGCAGTGACAATATTTGTGCTTCTAGGTGTAATCGTACCACTGAGCTGGGATCTTTTTCTGTCGCCCTCATGTGAGAACGACCTTCCCACTTCAGTCTGAACACAAGCATCATTTACTCTCTCATGGACTCAGTAAGATCAGCACTTTCCACTTTTTGCCTCAGCTCAAGTTCTTTGCTAACAAATATATATCCCAAAAATATATGCTGTATGACAACGTCTAGAACAGTGATTCTCAAACTTTACTCATCAAGTAGCATCTTTTCCAAGTACAGTAATGATTATGGACTTGAAACAGGTCTAAAGTGAGTTGAGTTCAATTTAAATACAGTTTAAGTGCTTCTTGTTGGACTTGAATGGGTCTAGGGCAGTTTTGGTTTGATTGTAACAAGCTTTATGGTGTTTAGGTTGGTCTTTTATAGATTTTCATTGATTTAAAAGGTTCTAAATGGTTTCAGTTAAACATTAATAGATTTTAAACTTTTTTAGCTGGACTTTAATTGCCTCAGGTAGTTGTAGTTGTTTTTTGTTTGGACAAAATAAAATGGATTATTATCAAAATGGGCTCTCTCTGGTGGAGGATAATCATCAGCTTATCATTTTTAATTTCAGTCTGAAAAATAAAACTTCTGAGGGTCACTGAGTACCACTCAAAAAAGCCAAAGTACCACCAGTGGTCCTAGTACCACAGTTAGTCTAGAATGAGGAGCTATGGAAACATATGGAAAGTTAAAATAAGTTAAATTTCATTTTTGTATTATTCACATTTCCTCACAATAAATCTTGAGTGATGAACAATGGGGCCACTGTCATTTAAGGTACTGATTACAATTACACTTTGCTCAAGATACCCAAGAGCATCATGGTAAACACCAAAAAAGCATCCAATCAGAACGCTCCACTCTAGTGTCACTGTATATAAGGACACAAGGCTCCCAAATATGCTGAGAGCCTCTTTACTGATCCCTCTCCACCAGTTAGCTTGAATATTAATGAAGTCTGCTCCTAAAAGCTTTGACTGTGACCTAGCCGTACCTCTCCATCACACGCACACAGCGGCTCAGAGGAGACCCTTCATCCTCTCCCAGGATGTGAAGAAGATCTTTTTCCTGAGGGACTGCTAGATGAGGAGGACTGAGGTGTTGATTACTGCAGTGGCTGGCAGTGGAGTGTGTGTTTGAGTCTGAGCGTTGTCAGGCAGCAGGTTAAAGAGAGGGGTGAGCCGGCACCTCTTCTGCACTTCTTCTCAGCTGCTGGAAGACATCAAGTGTAAAATTGCACAGTCTTTCAAACACACTCCATCAAAGCTCATGAGGTCACACCTGCACTCGCTCGCACAAGTGTCAGGGAAGTTCTGAAAAAACATAATCATACCAGCTTCTGTATTCAGTACATTGGATACAGCGCCTTCCCTCCAGAGACTTACGCCATGTTGTGTTTTCATTGTGATCCGATCTGAATATGTATCCCAGGACGCATCAGGACTGACCTTTTAACGTGCTGGATGGACATTGTGTGCTGTATGGAGTGTATTCACTGATGACTCAGATTTTATCACACAGCAAACAGATACTGCACTTACACACACACAGAAGCGTGTATTTTTCACACCTCAGTGCCAGGAATACATTTGTCTCAAAACACATAGCTCACACATCATGTTCTATGCCATAACTGTGACATACTATTTATAAGTTGTTTTCAAGCTGTTACCTACAGTATTTAAAAAAACAAAACAATCAATGGTATTACTTAAAGCCACACTATCTATTTATTTTACTTCAAGTCTGTGAAGAGTTAAAATAATAGCCCTGAATTTATTTTGATGGTTTCCTGACATGAAATTCTCAGTGTAACTCTGAGTGGCGGGTAAATGCTAACCTACTTGTTTATTTTTTGGGAAAGGTAACAGTCCCATGTGAGTTTGCTGCAGCATTTGTCTCCTGTAGTTTGAGTGTGCATAGTAAATTCAATTTATATTAACATTTTCCTTTTTTTCTCTCTTTCAGCAACAACGACGTCTAGACCTGTTAACCATCACTAACTCTGGTAGGTCCCCTAATTCCTCTTTGACTTGACTAAACACATACATCCACCACTCAATTAAAACTTCACTGTACATATCCTCTCTGGGAACTCCGCCTTCCTCCACTCGTCTATACACTTTTATGAATGTACAGGTTTTGGGTGAATGAATGTGAGAATTAATCATTGTCTGCCGGTGCCTGTCTCTAAGTAAACAGATGAACGCCACTTGTTGAAATTAGTTTAGTCACTTTTAGTTACAGCAATCCATAAAACACAACATGAAACATTTTAAATAATGCAAAGCACTGACACATAATCAAGTCACAATAACAACTCATACAACAAAGTTTACTCAAAATTATACTGATAAGGGTTTTGAGATTTACCATTGGAATATTCATTTTGATTCTTATATCTAATATCTTTTAGTTCCAAGTTCCATTGTTGCATGGCTCTATAACACACTGTACATATAATAGAATAGGTTCCAGCCTTTGACAATAAAAACAATCTTTCTGTGGCCTAACTAGTTCAATAGCCATGTTTGTCTGAGCTGAAAAATAATTTTATTTTTTAGTAGTTCAATTTTTGAATAAACACAGACATCTTAAGCATTTTCTCCACATGAAGTCTTAAATTGGTCTGACTTCAAAGTTGGGCTAAACAGCTTGATATCGTTAGAATGTGGTTAAATATCCCTCCTTAAAGTAAATCTAATCCTAATTCACAGCTACTTCCATTATACACTTAATAAACAGTCCTTGTTTCATATACCCAGCGTTCAACTATCCAAGTGTTTTCGTCTGGGTGAAAACACTCTTATTTTAGTATGCTCATCATGCATGCGTGGTTTTCTTGAATTGTGTCCAATGTGCACCTTCAATATTACATTTACACCACTCGCACAGATGGCGCTTGACTCGTAAGTTTGACTAGATGTGGAAACAAATCACAAAGTAGTTGCACTGTGGGAGCTTTACGCAGCTGTGTGAGCGAAGGATCCGCAGAGACGCCGAGCCAGGAGAAAACGGAAAAACGCGGGAGGGAAAAACAGATGGGGACGGCAAGGAGGATACAGAGACCCATATGTCTAAAGTATCTGGATGATTTAATATGCTTTGATTAGAATAATGCATATGTGAGGCTCGTGGAGACTGGGTTAATTCGGCAGGTTTACTCTGCAGCTGTTCCTCAGGTGCTGGACAGCTCTAAGACTCGCCCCTGGCCTTCAAAACTTGACAGAGGGCACCCGGAGACAGAAAGGTGTGGGCAGGAGGAAGGGGTGGGAAACGAGAGTGGGTGCTAACATCTTTGGCCAAGTAAGAAAAGAAATAGAACCATCTGTGCCTCACTGTATTATGAAATGCATGTGTAAGGAGGTGCAATCAAATTTGATATAAAGAAGTAAATTCTGTAGTTTGCATTGAATTGTTGTGACAAAACCGCCCAGACTTCTGCATTTATTCATGCCACCACAGAGATTTTTAGATGTTAGCTGCTGGTGCTTCTTCACATTTACAGTGCTTATCCAGATGGCCAGCTCCAAGTCCATTCAGTACAAGGACCTGGCAATTTTGTAAAAAGTTCTGGTTTTAAGTGGTTTTTAAAGTGGTTGCAGTGCCCACAAACCAGTCTGTGAGTCTTTCGATTGGACCTTGCAGTGGTTGTGGTATTAACTCGGGTTTTAACACCTTTCTTCTTGATTTTTTCATGATTTTTTTTCAGTTAGTCTTTCACTACAACACTGCCTAATGGGGCCAACACATTTTAGCATCTTAAGTCTTTGAATAAATATTTTAAATTATCTTTATCCTAGAAAAATACTGCTGAAAGTTGAAAAAAAAGTGTTTATCTCTTTGTGATGAAAATTAAATTAATGATTTATGGCCCCTTCTGATTGGGGCCCTAAAGGAAATGGCCCCGTTTGCTTACCCCAGTGCACCGCCTCTGTGTAAAATACAAAACTTGTAGAGGTAAATTCAACTTTTGTTCTCCTACAAAAGTATTCTGTAAGGTGTTATTTCTGTCTGACTACAGTGTTGTGGGGCACATTTATCCAAGATGCATTATGTAACTTGAGACACTTCTCAACCTTTGTCATGGATGCTGAGGACACCAACCCCAGATAGTTGTAAAGACGAAAAGGTGGAGGGCTCCATTTCCTACAGATAATATAGCTGTCAAGTGCACTTCTGTGGATTAGTGTAGAACTGGAGCAGAAAACAAGACGGTGCAGAGAGTTACTCATATGACCTTGTAGTTTCTGTCCGCTGTGGTTGTTATCATTAATTTTTAGTACTTGTTGTCTATCCTGACTTGAGAATGCATAAAATACACCCTTTTATCAAATCATCCAAATCTAGCACTTTGGTAAGAGAGTGAACACTACCCCTGCTCTTGTAAAGTAAGTAAATGGCAGACAGAGTTGATAACTGAGAAAAAGGCTTAAATAGCGTTGCAGAAATTCGACAGTGTGATAATGAGATGTTCTGTGAATGACACCACCATCCTTGAATATCACACCGAATAGATCTGTTTAAAAACTTTGCATAAGAATATTTTAGCAGGAAAACTCCCATCGCCAAGTGTTCGGTCTTCATTCATGTAAGGGCCCTAGAAAAACCTTTCAATTATTCCTCCCTGAAAGGTTCCCTCCTCTGACCAGCGCAGAACTCAGTGTGCTGCGTAAATGATTGCAGGTCATTATTCTGCCTGTTGTTACCTGTGGCCTTGAAGGGAAGTCTATTATATTCTTAACTTGGCAGACATATTTCATCCAGCCCCGCCGCTTATTACTATTCACAGTAGGTGAGTGGACATGCACACGCGCACGCCCGACACACTGAAGGTTATTATGATGGCTGTATGAGAAGCAGGTGGGACTTTCAGATGAATGAGGCTGATAGAGAAACACACAGGACATCCTCTCCTTCTCTGCACACATGAAAGGACTCTCCGCTCTTTTACCCATTTGCTCTGTGGTGATTGGACTCTTTGGACAAAGCATTATTTATATTTCTGTTTATTTATGAACAAAAACCATCCTCCTTATCGTCTCCTCTCATTGTCCTTCTGCGTTCCACTGTTTCTCCATCCTTCATTTAGCGCCTTGGCTTGTGCTAGCATGGCGAATCGCAGGGTGTGAACATACTAATAGGCTCAAGCGACTTGCTGTGTGTGAGTGGGAATGAGATTTGATGAGGATTCTGCCCGCGCTGCTCTGCTGGCCTCCGTTTCTAATGGCATTCATTAGCCTCTATAAATAATGATCAGCTCTTGTATTCCCACACATTCAATTCAATCTATATATAGTTAGTTGTACTACACTGAGGTAAATCCAGCAGAACTGGGGTGTCTTTGACATAGCTCTATACTATATTTTAAGCATAAAAGCACATTTTTACTAGATCTTTTCTCAATCCTAGAGGATTTAAAGACAGACCAAGATCACAGCTTTTTTTTTTTGTTTAGTTGGATGGAGATCTTCTATCTTCAAATGAAACCAAGCGCACCTCTCATTTGTCTTCTTTTTTCTTTCGTCACTAATAACCTCTCCCTGCCGTCTTTCACACAAGTAAAACTGTCCTCCAGTCTCTTGGATCCCTGCCACACGCAGCCTCAGTTCCTGTAAGTCTTGCATTTGTTTTTTCTTATGACAGTCTGGTCTTGATCATGACTTGGTCTCGGTTAGGGTGGTCTTCAACACTACTCTTTGCTGTTCACACAGATGCCCCTCTCAAACCTCTCTCAGCCCTCTTTAATTGGACACTTGAGCAGCGCGTGCTGCATCTGGCTCCTGTTGAACACAGCCTGACATTTCAGACTGCTGACCTTTCCAGCCCCGCCACAACTAAATAATGATTAGTCCTGGCAACTGTTCCACCACAGCAGCAACGGCCAGGTACACACACATGTACGCCCACACATGCTCACACATGCCGACACCACAGAACAGAGCCACAAAAACACCTGCACAGGGGGCTTTGTCTTTTCACCAGGAGAAAATAGGGTGCAGACATGGATTTGAGAGGCCACTGTCGTTCTATTGGTTTATCGATCTGATTGTCCTTTTCCAGATCTACCCCAATAATGTGTTGTTGTAAATTAACTCCGCTTGGCTCTGTTTAGTTTCCCTTTCCTCTTTCATATGCTCTCAGTATTACAGTGGAAAAAAGGTCAATCATATTCATGAGATTTAGACAGATTTGAGAAGATGCTTGTGTGCGAACACTTAAAGGTTTGTGTACACATGTGTGTCCAAAGCAGTGAAGCAGTGTGGAGATAATGGGCATTTCTCAGATCTCTCTGCTCTCACTTTCCTCTCTTTGCTCTCTATCACTTCCCTCTTTGTATCTCCATTTGCCTGCTGTTTCTGTCACAGCATAATAGAAATGTTCGTCATTAGAGCCTCTCAGCCTCCACACGTTCGGTGTGTTTCCCACTCTGCTCTGTCTCCAGACAAAACCGTGTACATATCTGTCAGGTCAAAGGTCACATCTGGCACAGTTGGAGACCCAGAATCTTTCATAGCCTAATCAAAAAGACAGGCTTAGGATATGTATTCATGTGAGTGAACTCAGCAGCTGTTTTTTTGTAAAGAATGATTGGCTTTCCATTAGACCTGAGGAGTTGTTGATGTGTGATGTTATGTTCATTGTCGTTTTTATTTTTACAGGGCCAGTTTTCCATTACAGTGTGCTATTTATTTTACCTCTTGCAATTAGGTAAAGATTTAACACAAGTGTCAATATTTAGTGCTAATTGAGGTCTTTTTAAAACCATTTAATAATGTCCTCACAAGTCTAATTGCTGTAATCCACATTCAGCTATTTCATTGTTAAGATATTATTATTATGTGCTACTGGGCTATTGTTGCCAATCTCCTCCCAGTTCTGCAATCTATGAAGGCTTCAAGAGACGGAGGCCCTATTTAAAGTCAGTTTGTCAGTGCCATTATAGTGGCGATAAAGAAAACGCTCCTTTCCCTGCTCATAAATGAAAGTTAACCCCCTGGAGTGAGCTGCTGTCTGTCTGTCCCTCTGTACAGACTGGCACTTGAGCTTTAGTTTCATCACACATTACTTTACAAAGAATCTACAACAAAGGATATTATTCCATCAACATAATGGTATTTGTATAAATTCACTGTGTAAAAAACAATATGTACAGTAACTATGACACTGTGACTCCTTTAAAAGCCTAAATTTCTTTGCTTAATTAATTGCACTGCAGCAGAATCTATAACTGTGTTTTGCCTTTTACTCTGAGAAGATGCTATTTGTTCCAGACTGAGCTGACCCTGGAACGAGAACCAGACCAACTCTTGCCTTATGCAGCCCTCTGCTCACTATCCCATCCAGTGTTACATACCTGAGCTGATAGAAATCTCTGGGTGGCTCTAAACCTGTGTGCTTGACTGGCTTAAGGTCTGGGAAACTGCAGAGATTGTTTTTTACTGAAGCACCAGACTTTGCAAACTGAAAGAGTAAGAAAGTGGTAGTGAGACAAAAATTATTTTAAAAATTTTACCAGACTTTTGTGTAAATGAGCAGTTTTGAAAACAACGCATCCTATTATTGCTCTAATTATATCTTTTCTTTGTGGATTTGCATATTTTATCTCCATCCCCTTCACTACGACTTCTATTTAAATGTGTTCAAAAAACAGGTAAAACTAACAAAGAAGAAGATGAGGGGTGGAAGAGGGAAGGGAGGGGTATTTTCCAGTTGATTTTGTGGAAGGATTCTCAACAGAATGCTAATGAATGGAGGAGCGTGGGATAATTTACCAGACAATAAATGGGGGGCTTTGAGATATAGAGGAGCCATAAGGAAGTGAGGATGTGGAGGGAGTAAAGGGCAGCACAAATTCTGAAAATATTTGTCATCAAATAATTAAAAACCTGTGTCTGCTTATGTGCCTGAAGGTTTGTTTCTGTCAAGGCTATAATACTAATGCTCCGAGTAAATATTTCTTGAGTTCCAAATACCGTAATTTCACGGAGTGTACACACAGCCAGCCATGTGTTTCATGTTTTCATGCATAAAAAGGAGTGTGTGTGTTTGTCGGTGTGTGTGTGTGTGTTAAACTCAGAGGACAGTAAATGACAACGGAGAAGCGCAGACAGTCTGTCTTCTTTCTAAAAGAGCGATGTGACGACGGCAGTAAACAGGCTGTGAACAGGCTGTGGGCTCTGAGATTATTTCTTTGTCAGTGGCAGAGCCACCAGTGTTGCTGAGCACTGCTGTGGAGCAAATCCTCCTAGAGAGGACTGATTGGATTTTTGTTCCAGGGAGCCTTTTGTGTTAGCAGCATAGGGACTAGATAATAGAGGTTGATGCCACTCTGTCTCTGTGTTATGGCTACTGGATTGAGTTTTTAGACTGTGTGTGTGGTGTGTGTGAGTGAACAAGGACAGTACACAAACTGGCTGTGTCCGGACTCACCTCTAGCCCCTCACCACAGGACTGTCAACATATAGTCCACATCTAGTGGTCTATATGGTCTTTCCTCCCAGTGACTGGGTTGTTGACACTGGGGGAATCTTTGAGTACACCACATAAGAGACCTCTAGGTTTTCAGACCCCACTGCTGATTGGTATGCTCTTCAGACATGGCCTGTGTCATTGTCATCAAGCTACTGCCTCCTCTTTACTGTACAGTGTATGGGACATGTGAGTGATGTGCTAACATGTTCCTATTACATGCCATTATAGGCTTGGCCATTACTGCTAAGGTGAACTGTTAATACAATCTCTGGTAGGATGCTAATTTGTTCATATGCATTACTCAATGTCACAAACTGCCAGGAGATACTAGCTCTGAGACTGAAGGTCATTAGCAGCCTTATCTCAGTCCTTTTGACAGAAGGACACGTTGAGCATGTGTGCCTAGTAGGTATGGTATCAGTATAAAATGTGTACATTATTGCGTTCCATTGGGAAATGCCACTTTTAATTGGCTTTTTGAGCACCAAGCTTAGCCTTCAGGTTCAACTGCAACCCTACTAAACATAAGCAAAAGCATTTCCAATTATTTCTTTGCTGTTGTGAATGTGTGACTTTGTAGTGACCTCTATTGGACACACAGAAAACATTTTTACACTAAAGAAAACACAAAAGCACTTCACAAAAACAATCAAGACCCATGGTCCAAATCTGGCCCTCTTCAAAAATGTATCCGACCTGGAGATATAGTTTGGTTGTTAATTCACTGCAGTGCTTCAAACTTATGAAATAATGCATGGACAATGGACATGCATAACAAATCAAGAATGGGCAAAGATAATACAACATTCTTGGAGAAGGCAGTCAGAGAACACATAAAAGAATAATATTTACAAATATAAATCTATCATTTGCTCATGTGGCCTTAAATTTGAGTGTGACATCACTAACATAGGCATTCAACACAAATGGAAAGTATCAATCAAGAATCAAGTCAAGTCCTTGTAGTTTGCAATACAATAAAATTCTTTACACCTCTGACTTGTCTCCCTGTGTCTGCAGCTCAGTGAAAACAGAGGTGACTTTTGTCAGGCTGGGTGTCCTGACCATGTTGCTGGGCTTGATTTATCTTGACTGCTTTCTTCTTCAAAGTCTTAAATGTGCCTCAGCAGTGAGAGGCGGACTGTGTTTCTCACCATCAAAGCAGGTTACGTCCTGTTTCTGGATGGCAACAGAGATGCATGACAGATGACATACTTTTCCACTGTCCATGTTTGTTTGGCCTGGCAGAGGAATATGATTTGTGAAATATGGGATTTCCATGCGTTTGACTGGTAAGGTATACAATCAAATCAAACACACAACAAAATAGTAGATTTAATAATAATAATATGAGTTATTGAAGTCAGAAAGTCTTGACCCCAACCCTGTCTGTTGAGCCAGCTTTGTATTGTTGTTTTCAGTCAAATTTGACCTGAGATTGACTGAAGTACTACTAAATACTGCATTTCAATATTTGGTTTAAGCCTGCTTCATGAGTAGATGGAATTATGTATTGTGTTTCAATTCTGTACACCGCAGTTTTGATTTGTTTAAGATAAAAAGCAAATTTCAGTCATGAATAAAAACATGAAATAGAATGAAGAGACAAGAAGAAAATGTTGGAGGCATAAATGAATTTATGAATTATTTTAGTGCAGAGACTCACAGCTTTTTTTTTTTTTGTAAAATTAGAGGAAGTCTAATAAAAGAGTAGGAAGTGATAACAAAATATAATAATGTGCTGGTATTTTATGTGCTTTTCCAGACACTGGCAGTCAACACGCTGTATTAGGCTTCAAATCAAATCTTCAGCCTCCTCCAAGTGAGCACTAAACGATTGTAGAGCGATTTGAGATCAGTGACCTTGCTCGTCCTTGACTACAATGGGCACTCTGTGGGCTGAGGTACTTGCCTGGCTGCTCTGTGGTTAAGTAAAGGCCTCTAGTTGTCAAAGCTCATTGCCTTTGCCCTCCTATCTGACCCCCAACGCACTACCACAGACCCCCCATCACCTCTTGTGGACTGTGCGCTGGTTGGCCAAGATTTTTATCTGTTATTATCTGTCAGATGCTGTGCACCTGTAAGCCCAGTTGCCCCTCTGCTTGACGGGGGGCTGTGGTCACTTCTTACAATCCCGGCGGCTCCCTGCTGTCAGCCACAGCAGCAATGAGAAGTTCCATGGCTACCTCCATCTCTGTCTGACAGCCGCCCCGGAGGAAAGGGTAAAGGAAGCAAAGTGAAGAGAAGGAAAGGGGGAGAAATACCATTAAGATGAGCTGTATTCCCACAGACCAAAGCCTGCCCACCAGCCATGTGGCGCGGCTCACCTGGCTGCCAGATAAGTGGAGATTAAAGGTGAGGAAAGGTATTAGAGGCATAAGAAAAAAAATCTCTCTGAAACCCAAGGGACTGCCTTGATACTTTTTAGGATTTCTTGTGTCATGTCTGACATTTGATGCAGAAGCAGAAAGGGCACAGAGACCGAGTCCACGCTACACTTACACAGAAGGAGCAGTCTTTAATCTTTCATATATTTCTGCCTGTTTGTTCCCTGAAGTCAATTGTTTGACTTGGTGTTGCAACTGTATAAATTACACTTTTCTGAGTTCCCTATCTAGTTAGGCGAGAATATCAGCCCAGTGACACTTGGAGGATCAATACAAGTGCAAGGCAGGAGGTACAGCGGCTCTAATGAACCGAATTGACTGCTGCTGAAATATGATTAGTATTTCCCTGGCGGTCATTATGTTTCTTATGAAGAAGATCAATGTCTCCTTGGTGGATCACTGAGGATACGCAGCATGAGGCACGGCCTGCCATCAAGCTGGTCTAAATGCTTAATTAAGTCACAATAATGCTCGCTTTCTGGGCTCCATATCTGTATTTCTTTCTTCTGCCTTTCACTCTTAGTCAAATGCCTGTTCTAAGACCTTGCAGCGGGAGTGACTGATGTGCTCGTATGAGGTTGTGCTGTTCATTTCATGGGCTATCTCATTTCAAATTGGTGAATGCCTTCTTTATGGTTGGTTAGTGAGTCATGCAGATCTAATTAGAGGGCATAATAAGAAAAAGACTGAAGAAATAACTCAAATTAAATAGGAAAGCAGTATTACCCTAGATTGTAAACAGCTATCACAGACAGCAGTATCATGTTCATATGTTCATATGAACAACACACAGACCTTTTGTTTTGTGTTGGCTTTTCGGCTTTTGTTTTAAAAAAAATCTTTATTATGGGATCAAGGAATGTGATAAATATTATTTGTAGACCAACTGAAGCAGTTGTTCTGTTTCATTCCCAGGTTGTAACCTTTTTTTTTTTTTTTGTTAACCTTCCCCTATCATTTGCTTCATAGCCATAAGCCATCAACACTCCATCTTGTGGTAAAAGTGAGAGTAAAAAATTGCCTCTCAGGACAGCACTTTCTAAGCCTTAGTCAAGACTATTACTCATAAAACATATCTTATAAGATGAATAAAAAGATTATAAAGTTGGTTTAAATAGCCCCATTTTTATATTTGACAGTGTCGCTGCTGTATGTGCTTAAGCTTTGCACAAGCCCCTGCCAACCATTAAACACACACCTGTACACACATCTGTCCATCCTACACATTGGCACATATTGGCTGTCAGGATGCATTGAGGTAACATACACTCCACTCTCAACAAAACTGCAAGATTTTTTTTTTCACCATGTCTTACATTGAATGAGATAACGCCTGATTTAGTGTGCGTCCATCTGTCCGGTTGTCACTGGGACCTCTTTATGATTCCAGCAGCAGTGCAACAATGATGACGTGTGGCCCTGCAGTCTAATTCCATCATCAGCATCATTACTGCTATTATCCCGTGTCTCCCTTTAATGCAGGCTAATGGATGACCAATAAAGATAGATGAGCCTGGCAGTGTGGAGCTAATAGGCAGGACATGATGTCTGGCTTGTGTCCTGACTCACATTTTTTCATCTGATCAACCTCCCCCATAGATACAAGAGAGATTAAATATTATTTGCTCTTGATCATGGTCTTTAAGTAAATGCCATTTTGTCATCAAAACATCTGTTCATAAGATAGGAAAAAGGTCTGCTCAAAACATTATGTTTAAATCGTGGTGAGAAGTTGTAGCTTTGTTTTCATATCAGAAATGTTTTTTAATATTACTAGGTTTATTTTTTCTCTGCTTTTTTTTGTCCATTATAATCCCTACTGATAATGTCTGTTGTTATGCTATGCTATTGATTTATGGATACATACATCTACGCTCATAAAAAAGACATGCATACATAAAACATATTAAGTATGCAATGTTATTATATTCCTTATTGAACACTATTTTAGTTATTGGGATATTCACTCTTACCATTGACAATGAATAGCCTTAAAAATCCTTGTAGAAGATAAAATAAACACTTGACGGTATATGTAGCCCTAATAACCACATAATTACGTACAATTCTATAGAGTGTCATATCTTTTCTAAATTTAGAAATAATTGTCAGTGATAGAGGCTCACATCATATCCAGTGTCATGGTTGTGTGAGAACACGGTTTCTCCTCATAACAGTGGGTAACAATCTTTTGTAATTTACTGCAATTTTTGGATTATTAATTCAATGACATCACAGCAAGTTTTTTCTTTCAATCTCCTTAATTTCGGAGAGCTCTGTAAATTGTTATCTTGAAGAAAGAGCTAGTACTAGACTACACACACTGTGTGAGTTGTTCTACTTTAAAGCCACTTTAAAGGCAAATACTCCAGGAACAGGAAAGCCGGTGAACACAGGCTATTATTAACAGTAATCCTCTGTTTGACTTACAGAGAAGCTACCCAAATCTACCCTTTACTCTCTTGAGACATCACCCTTCAATTTCCATTTATTTATAATAACTTATAATTCATTATGTATTTAAATTTAAATTTAAAAAAGTATGGAAAAGTATAAAAATGCTTGTTGAACCAAATGTCTAACACCAAAATCTAGAAGCCTAAAATTTGAAAACAATGACAATGTTTCACTTTTCTTCTGTTGTTTTACTTTTGGATTTTCATGTATGCAGCTATAAAACATTTACTAACACAGCAAACAAACATCATGGGAAACTGGCTTTCAAACATCTCTTAGCATAACGAAACAAAACTCTTGAAACTATGAAATGAAATATCAGAAAAGAAAAATGCCGTATAGTTCTGCATCAGTTACTTTTCAATTACAGCTGCCGAAGCAGAACGAAATTGTTAGTGTCATTTATCGACTGTGGTGCTCTCCATTAGAGTAACAACTGAGAGAAATCCATCCTGTTGTATAACCACCTGGCTGTCTTACAATAACCAAGAGTTCATTTCTGTCAGCTCACCTTAAGCCTTTTCAGCTGTGATACATGAAACAGATGAGAAGTTTACTACAGGAAACACACAAAGACACACACAGAACAATGAAATCCGTTCAGGCAGGTAATAATCTGGGTGTCTGCTTATCTTAAATAATTTCACAGTAAGAGGAGGACAAGAGAGTAAGAAGACACTCATCAGATCCAACAGTCTATTTTTTGTCAGTAACATGTTGTCTATATGTACAAAAATGTTTAATGAAATAAACTGATATATGGCCTATGATATATACTAAAAAATGTGTGAAACAAAAATTTTAAAAAGTGTCTTAATTACATCATTCTTAATAATTTGACCTGAACATGAGTTACTGTCATGTCTATTACTCATGCCTTGATGATCTTCTGTGGTGATGTGGACCAGGCAAGAGTAGCCGAGCGCAGACACCATCCCCAACCCCCTATGTGTGTATATTTTTTTTATTACTTTGTGAGGAAAAACTGTCAACCATATCCAAAGTGCAGGACCAAAGAGAAGTAAATAATGTATGCTTTTATTAGATTCTTTGAAGACAATATGTGCTACGCGTTACCGGTTTCAAACGTGGAAGATTTCAGACCTCTGCACAAGACAGATTTTGATAATCAGAAGGTGTATCTGGTTCACAGAACTGAAGAGAATGGCAGCGCAGGCCAGCCGTGCGAAGCACAGATCCTTGCCCTTGCAGGTAAGTTGTCCTCGCAGCACGTCTGCTTTGTTTTTTCAATATGCTTCTTGTTTAGGCGGAGTATGAACCGACACTGAGCGCATAACTAGGAAATGTCTCAAAGCGAGAATTTTTGTAGGATCTGTCAAGACGTGATCAGCTGGAATCTGACACTGATAGCCATAACAACGTCCTCGTCCGTGACTAGCCTGATGTGCTAGTAAGATATGCTAAAATAAGTTTGCTTCGCTGTCACACTATGTCAGCCATTCTTTATGGAAGCCCACTTTATATCGTCGGGTCCCAAGTGTCTTTCTGGATGTTTCGACAGAACTGTGCTAGTTGTATCGCTAAATACGTGGCATGCAGCGCTAGCCGCTCACAGCGGTTGTTTACAACATAAAGCTAATGCTAACATGGGTTGTATTTGGCGTTAGCATGTTAGCGCCGACACGCTAGTTAACGACGAGTACACACAGACATGACACTTCATTAGAAACACATTTGACAACTTGTTGAAGGTGTTGTCATTTCATAGTTGTTTGAACACCTTGTTTTTGTTGGTTTACACGACATGTCTGGTGGTTTGCGGTTAGCTTGTTAGCTGCTCTAACAGCTGATTTGTGCCATTGAGGAAGAGGATGCGGTGCTGCAGTCATCTCTGTCACTCATCGACGCAGACAAGATAAAGCAATGCGTTTTCATTAAAATGTCTGTACCGCAGCGGGTACATGCCGGTGTGTTACTCTGATTTTTGTACACTGGCTTATATTTTCATGTAGCGAAACGTTTGGTTATCATTTTCTTTCCCCCGTCATAATTCACTAATCTGGGCTGTCTGGACCTGAAAAGCCCCCATCAAGAAGAGTTCAAAGAGCTTGATACAATACGCACAGCTGCCTCATTTCTACCATTACTATTACTATTATTTCAAAATTCTATGGCCCCTGAAAAAGGATAAAATATAGTGTTTAAATATGTTTTATTCTACAACTCTATTAAAACTTAACTTTATTGCATTTTGCAGACACTTTAGAAGACTTTGAAGACAGTATAATGCAAAAGAAGATGAAAATTCCCAAGATGTCCATTAAGAATTCAGGAAACTCAATTGAGAACAATTTTGGAGAAGAGCGAATGCCACTTAGACATAAAAAGGTATGGTGTCGTCTGTGATGTTTTGTCTGTTCATTTCTATACATTAATATGAGCAGCAAATGTTCATGAGTGTTTTTCCTGTCACAAGTGACAGCTTTTTTTTTTGTTTGTTTGTTTTAGAGCTTTATGTAGTTTTTTTAGTTTGAGAAATAATTTTCCTGATTGTATTAAAGCTTTTGTACTTCACAATGTGCAGGCCTAAGAGAGGTGTTCTAGCATTCAAAGCCACCATTTAATGTACCTATTGGAGATATGTCGTCTCTTTTCCACAAACTTGGCCAACAGCCAAAATCTCCTACGCTATTTTTACCATATGCTGGATTAACACAAATTCAGCACTCTGGACAGCTGCCCTTTCACAGACAAATCCTCTGAGCGGCTCATCAAAGAACTCAGTGACTCCGCTCCTCCCAGTTCCTGTTGACATCTACAGTCAAAACAAACTGTTGGCTGTCCTTCCAGTATGTCTCTTTAAGTAGTTACTTGATATTTCCATCGACTTTGCATAAAGTTAGAAAATATGGTTTGCCACATTTTTGCTTATGTAAAATATTAGTTTGATTATTTGATTGATTTTCTTTATATTTGACCAATACTGTTTTCCCCAGGCCCTCTCTCAGGACCATGGACGGCCCCTTTCCAATTCCTCCAAGAGCCTGGCAGCAGTAGTGGCTCGCCTGGAGAGAAACGCAGCAAGCTCCTGTATGGAAGGGGAGGAAGATCTCGACGAGGACCGTCTGGCTGAAGAAGGAGAGGATGCAGACGATGAAGATGATGATATGGAGGCTGAACACCAGAGACACTATCACCAGCAACAACAACAACATTTGGAGGCAGGGACAGATTGTGTATCAGAGGTGGCGGCTGTAGTTCCTAGAGTCCTGTATGAGGAGCTGGTTCACAGCTACAGGCAGCAGGAGGAGGAGATGAGGAGACTGCAACAGGAGCTGGAGAGAACCCGCAGGCAGCTGGTGCAACAGGCCAAGAAGCTAAAGGAGTATGGCAGCTTGTTGACTGAAGTCAAGGAACTGAGAGACTTCAACAGGCGGCTGCAAGATGTCCTTCTCATGAGACTGGGCAGCGGTGAGAAACCAGATTTTATCGTAATATTGATTTGAAGGAGACTTGGCGTACACAAGTTGCTGCTGTTTGAACAGGCTAATCTCATCTCGGTTTATATGTCCCTAGACCTGTGGTTCATACACTTTTATCAGTTCCTTTACTGAAAAGACTAGGATTAAAACAGGAATTATTTAAGTGCTATTTAAGATGGCGTACAAACTCTGCATTTGTCAGATGGTGGTGTTATCCTAAGGCCATAGTGGATGTGGACAGGGGTGCCTACAGGCTAAACTACCTAATGGACAGGCAAAAGATTAGAGCACCCTGGGGTACTGTCAGGCTGGATGGAGTGCACTGACCGATATTAAAACTCATCAGCTACATTGGAGCTTAGTGTGGTCAGCCACCAAGCCAGCTTAGATACTGGGCTAAAATAACCACCATTCTTGTGGCACACTGAAGCCTGGCCCCAAGTCTTGGTCAAACACTACTAGATACTTTAGAAATACTGGCCTTTGCCAACGATCAGTGTTGAGTGGGCCAGCAGGTAATAACTTACCACTGATACAGATTTACATCTTTATATACTGTATATCTACACATCTTTTTCTCATTTGCATTTTTAGAGCCTATGCATGACAATGGCACTCAGACAATCAAGGCCGAGGTGGTTGAACCTATTGTTGAGGTCCAGGACACGTGTAGAGAAGAAGCCAACACCAGTTCCAGCTACTCACCCTCTCCCAGAACAGTGTACACCTGCAACGATGGGAAGGTCAGTCCCCTGAACATCTGTCTTATGGAGGAAGATTTGGTGTGCAGTTGATACGCTGTATTAACTGTTTGGTCTAATGCACACTATGTGCTCACTGTCTCATTTCATCTGTTTTCTCTTATGACACATTATCCTTGAAGCCATAATCAGTGATTCAAAATGTTAACAAAGCGGTTGCCTGCAGCACTAAAATTCAAAGATGCCATTGTCAAAAATGACTGATGAGGCTTTTATATGGTTCAAAAGGCTACCCTCTGCTGTCAAAGAGTTCGTAGTGTTTGGGGGGTGTTGGGTCAGGCTTAAGAGTCAGATTTTAATTAAATTTATACAACTAAAATGGCAAAAGTCATTTACTGCTATGCAGAACAGCTCCTGTAACAATATAGTCTGTTATGTTCACACCTAACATTTATGATAATCCTTTATTATTTGAAAGCTCTGAACTTTTCAGCTCTGTTTTTGTTGGCCTTGCTCTTTTGTAAATCTGTGAGAAGTTTCCTCTCTAAGTTCATGAACCCCGTAGCCTGTCCTCATAGTTGATCTGTCTTTACCCCCCTGGCTGCTCGACCCCAGCAGGTAAACAAGGTTGAGAGGATTATTATTGTTCCTGCAAGCCAAGCCAGAATCATCAGTGTTTATTAGCCTGTTAGGGTTCTTTACTCCCCCACCGCTGTAACTCAACCCGCATCCTGTCTTTCATGACAGGGGGGAATTGGTACTACAAGCTTGGGGGCCTGCAGCCACTTCAAGCGTGAAGAACACTTGCAAATTAGAACTCTCCTACATCAGGGACCCCATATTAATTATTTGCACGAGAGGAATTTAAAGTGACTGACAGGTTAGCCCCAGTGAGAGAGCAAAGGGGGGAAGGTTGAAAAGAGGGAGGGGAGATGAAAGGAGAGATAAACGACAGCAACAGGGAGGGAGGATGAAAACAATCTTGTCTAACTTAGGGGCAGTAAAAAGCTTGTCTGCTGGCTGGGGGCCTAAAGAACATTAGCTGCACAGGGAAAAGCCTTTTGGATGCTGGCCTAAAGACTTTACAGTGATAAGAGTGAGGAGCCGGGACTGAGAGTCACACATGCCCCCTACTGCATTAGCTCACCTGGCAATCGGCTTGGACTGTTTGGTGCAAACTTGTGTAACGAACGCAATCAGGGTGTGGAGAGCCACAGGGTAATTATGTGTCAAGGTAATCCAGACGACAAGCACCAGGTGGGCCAAGCTTTGTTTATGTAAACTTTGTATCTTGTAAAAGTGCTGCTTCTTGGGATTTGTAATTTAGTTTTAAGCAGGAATTACTTAGATCCATTATCTTCCTTATGGTCCAGTTTGCTCCTGAGATCAGATGTAGCTTTGTGTAGCTGTTAATCTCAAAGGTTTGACACCTGCTTCAAGTGTTGCATTCTATATTGAAGTACTCCAAAGTAACCTGCTATGTTACTGATTAATTTGTAACAGGAAGCCAGTTTGGCGACAACAAAGGAATGTAAAGGGACACTGCTTTCACACATATCCAAATCTAATAGTATCTGTGTGTGTTGTACCATATTTAGTAAACACAAGCACAATGACCATTATTCCCTTCAGGTCCACCTCGGTGGTGGGATCTGGGTAGAGGAGGAGAAGTGGCACCAGCTGCAACGTACCCAGGGAGACTCAAAGTTCACAAAGAACTTGGCTGTAATGATCTGGGGCACAGAAACTCTTAAGAACCGCAGTGTGACTGGAGTGGCCACCAAAAAGAAGAAAGATGCCCTTCCCAAACCTCCACTGTCTCCCAGCAAGCTCAAAATAGTAAGAGGTAAGAGACTAAACCAAAAAACAAATACCTTCTGTTCTGATGGGGCTCTTGTAAACTGAGAAAGGTTCAGGTCCAAGTCAAATTTAATCTACAGGTTTAATGAGGTTTTCTTGACTTGCTCCTTTCCTAGAGTGTCTCTACGACAGAGTGTCTCAAGAGACAGCCGACAGTGCAGAGATTACGCAGAGATTGTCCAAAGTGAACAAATACATTTGTGAAAAGATAATGGACATCAACAAGTCCATCAAGAACGAGGAGCGACGGGAATCCAAGCTGCTTATCAGACAGACGGTCAAGATGGAAAACTTCAACTATGATGGCATGTAGTGACCAGATATTGTTGTCACGCCAGCGCCTTCTGCCCAAACCGCACAGGATAATGTGGACTCGACATGGTGGGTTTGGGGGATGTCTGTCCAAGTTTTGTTTTAACTTTGTAGTTTTTGACACATTGGATTGGTTTATAGGCTAAATAAGTATCCCATGGCTCCAGATATTATACAATCATCTATCAGCTTTTTAGTGCCTGGTTTGGCCACAGACAGCTTTACCCATTAGTTAGTGGTTGAAAACGTGGTCTTGTTAGATTTGAGCTGGTATGAGTGTTTTATAAGCTTTGACTTAAGACTAAGACAGAGGAGTAGTTTATTGAGGGGTGTATTTTGTCAAGGAGTGATCAGATATGGTTAAATTAATTTATTGTTCTGTGTCAGAACATCATTTTTAAACTTTTAAAAAGTAAGTTTTCCCTAGACAAAGTCTTTTGAAGCTATTCTGATAAGGATGCTACCTTTCATTAGCTCTTAGATGTAAACAGTCGGTGATACCCAGAGATTGTCTGGGGTTTGAGTGTGTGATTTTGGTACCTTCTCTGAGGGGACATCAGGGTCTCAAATGCCCAAGTCTTAATCAGTGACAGCCATATTGCATTTGACAAGATTTTGTTGCTCGAAGAGATTATTATTGAGTGTATGCTCCCCCTTTACTGTAATTTAACTGACTTGCCCTGTTGGTTTTTCATCAATAAGAGAGCACAATCATTTGATGGAATAATCTTGTGTTCTTACTGAAAGGTTTACTGTGAAATACATTTTTGTGGTACATGCATGGATATGCCAGAAACAGGCCTTAAAAGGATTTGGTAATAACTGGGGATCATTATACCCTGGGGTTTTGTAGTAAGCTGTGATTGTAAATGTTTAGTAAGCTGAAGCACTTTGCTATGAGAATGTAAGAGGTGTGAGGTACTCTTCTGTGTGATACACACCATTAGGCTGAGCTGAGCCAGACTACTGCTATCCTCTCCCTGCAGCCGAAAGATGCTGCGCTGCACAGGACAAAGTGGACAGTGTGTGAAAATCAGGGCACGGCTCTGCACGGCTCAGGTCATCTTTTTGTGAAAGTAGTGTTAGCTGTGGGTAAAGCTGTCTGAAACACTATTTGGCTGTTAAAATTGTCTGGGCCGGCTGTACCCTATAATAACCCTCTGTTTTTCAAAGACAGCACTGGGGAACAAAGTAAGGTCGCTCCAGTGACAATTCCCTTTTGAGCTATGCCATCAAAACTTTGAAAATGTCCTTTTATTCTTGTTTGTGTGTTTTATTTTTTCGAGTCGCTTTATTGTTTTGATCCAGAAGGGTTTGCAGGGCTGTCTGCAGGCTGGAACTAAATGCTGCAGATTGAAATCTCAACTGTGACCTAGCTGTGGCTAACTGTGAATCTTCTGCAGAGCTGCCCATCAAGCCTTTCTCCACTTTACACGCTGTTTTTATTTACTTTATTTCCCTCTGTCATTTTTCTGTCTTGGGTTTGTTCAGATCAGCCTGGTGTTTAACTTTCTCTTAAAGTTTTCAGATGTTTAGTGTACATAAAACGCATCATTTCACTTTGCACCAGACATGGATATGTTCTTTCCATCTCAGTTTAGGTTCTGGTCATGTTCTTGTTAATCTAATTCAGTCACAATTCCATGTTTTTGAAAATTTTTAATTTTTACACCTGTTTTTATTTTCGTTTTTCATAAATATTTTGGCTTTAAGCTTGTAGGTTTTTTAGATTCAACATTTGAAAGAAATGTCATACAAAAAGGCCTTTCTCAAACAAGAAAGACATGGCTTCCCTTAAAACCAGATTTTACTACTACTACATTTGACTAAATTCAACAAAATATGATGAATGAGAAGCTTCACTTAAAGGCTACCCTTTAAATTTGGAAGTCTGCCACAGATAAATGATATCTATTGATAAGCCACAATCAATAGATTGTGGATTTAAGATGCAGTAGTTAGATCAACACAAATCATTGACTTCAAATGCACTTTAAACTTGTGGAGAATTTAAAGAAATGTATTGTTTAATTTCTTATAAATTAAGGCCTAACAATCATTCTATTGTCATGAAGCACCTTAGGTTTATTGTTTTGTATGGCAAAAATAAGGTATGGGATGACGTCGGTTGAATATGCCCATAAAAACAGTGCTAATTAATATTAATTGTGTTCAGATTTTTGAATACGGTGTTTGGGGTGATTTTAGCTCCAGCAGAGCCCCCTGAACAATAAATAATATTGTTTAAAATGCTAAACTCGGCAAATTGACAAGCAAAAGTCCTGTCACATTTTAGCCTTGTGAGTCCAAAAGATTTTGTACCTTGTATGAAATGTGCACACTGACTGGAATATGTGCTTTAACTTAATGTGTCAAGATGCTGGTGATGTGTAGATGACTTGTGTAGAGTTGAGTGTGTATTTTTACAAATGCTCGGTAACTGTAAGCCAAAGTATTGAATGCTGAGATCAAGTTTTAGAAAGGGGATGCTGACTGAGGGAGGAGCAAGGTTTGCACAAAAATAGCCGATGCCAAGTTAATAGTTGCTTAACAATGGCATATTATTGAGTATATTTTTGAGGGGTTTCCTCAAATATCTCTTTCATGGTGTCCTTTAGTTTTGTTTTCCCTGTACAAAAAGAGGTTTACATGCACTAGCATGTGTTTAAAATACATGCAGCTTAAAAGAAAGAAAGAAAGAAAGAAAAGATTTCTGCTGTGCAAAGCAACCTCGCTTTTCTGTATTGTATCTGTGTTTTTTTTCTTTGTTCAATGCCAAAAGGGGGTGTGGTTAAAGAAATGCTTTATGAGCATTGATAGAGCTATTACATCATGTGAAATGTCAACTTGTTTTTCAAATCTGGATTCCTGGAGTGCAATTAAGCCTAATCCTTTAACTAAAACCATCTTTAGAGGATGAGTCTCCATGGAATACTGTATGTTTTAACCCAGATTTGGTGTAAGCTGCGATAGCAAAGCCAATCTCTCTAAATGTACCAAGTCAGTTGGAGAAGAGCAGCTTACCACATAGAGTATTAGTAACATGCAACAGTACAGGTAAAGCCAGCCAGTGCGTCCTGTAGACGAGTTTGACTTTTGACTCAATGCCAGACCTCCCTGTACGCTCACTGTCAAACTCAAGTAGCGATAGGCAGGAAATGTAACCTCAGTGGCTCTGTGAACCTGTCCTTTGCCACCTCTCATTCCTGACTCTCCTGACATTTCTGTGGACTGGATTTGAAAATGCACACGTATCAAGATAACAGGAAATCCCGTCCTCCAAGTCTGGTATTTTGGCTTATGCTGTGAACACCTGTCAAAAGAGCTCCGTGTTGCTTTCTGACAGGTTGTTTGGGAAAAGAGATCAGTTTTAACTTCACTTTGTGGAACGAGATAAATGACTCCATCTGACAGTTTCCACGAGCTAGGGTAAACAGAACACTTTAGTCTTTGAGCCTCAGATACAATGTCAGACTTATTATAAATGAGAAAAACTGAGGAACACACTGTTAAGACTCTACTGGTCTTAAAAGTATCAGTAACTTTGTATACAATCCACAAACCGGTTCTACTTCATCTAACTTCACCGTCCTACCTCATTGTTACTCTGGTGTTTGTCAGTGACTGTAAACTATATGTGTATATTAAAAAAATATATAGAAAAGTTATACCTGGTTACTCTCAACTTGTACAGCTTATAAAACTTGTAAAACACCTCAGTACACGATATCATTCTTAGGAGAAATCCGTTTTATTACTTGCTTCAAGATGCTGCTGTAACGGGGTGTCTGCGTGAGGGGTCGTCTCTGAATATATATCTTCGCTCTTTGCTATGTCGTGCAGTTGATCGGTGGTTGTGTTCTGTCTCTGTATCGCATTCTGAGATTTTTACTGGTTGACGGTGCTACCAGCAAACAGTTCGAAAACTGTATCTGTATATCGGACCTCAAATGGTGCTGTTTTTCTATGTTTTTATCCTCATACAGCTCTGTGTTATATTCAGGTGTGTCAACCGCCACTATTCCCTCAGCTTAATCAACTTAATGAAAAATTTAAGCCAAAATCTTTCGCAAAATGATTACCCTGCTATTACTGTATCTACTATATGCTATCCATCCAAATATTGTAGTTAGTGACTATATCCTCAGCTGTGAGTTTCACAAGTACCTCAGAACTTGCTAATTTTAACCTGATGCATCTGCTTCGAGCACCTGTTGTCTACCAATACCATAATGTTGCAGTATATTTTAGAAATATGCATTTTAATAGATCAGGTTACACTAGATAGTTCACAAGATTAGCTCACACTCAGACTTCTCAAAAGGATACCACTGTTCACTGGTCGCATGCCAGATTATTTCAAGGAAAATCTCAGTTGGACTGGACTTTGTACTCTCAAGTCAAAGAGATCCTCAGCTCTGTTGTGTATGACTCAAATCTGAATCCAGCTTGTTGTAAAAAAGAGATTCCTTTGGCAGCTTGTGGGTTTCATCTAAAAACATAAAAAAACATCAAGTACTTTTATATGTAATATAAAATGTGCTCAGGATTGGCTAACTGTGAGCTTAAATTGCGGCTCTGTGACACCAGATGTGGTGCCAACGGAATCTTTTTTTGTCTTTGATATGTGTTGTCTATCTGTTTTGTTTTTTGTAAACCTGAAAGGATGTGCTGGGGAAATCCTCTCTACTGTGAGCAGTGTGTGTTCAAAAAAAAAAAAAAATGAGCAGTTTGTTTCATGGAAGCACTTAAGCCATTCATTGGACTGTTTGACAATGGTTCAATCATAAGCTTTGCTCTGGTCCAGGGGAAGGACTCGGAGAGTTTTCTGTGTAATGAATTCCTATGCAGGTGTGGCGTTGTGATCACCTGATACCACATCACTGTTGGGTGGAGGGCGAGTCAGGGAGAACCAGAGGGGTTCAAACCTTTGAATGTGTCTGCACAGCCTTGAGATGGCGTCAGATGAGACAATGGCGACATGACAAATCCATACAGAACTCTTCAAACATTCGTGCGAAGTGGGTAATCTCAGCCTCTAACCTTAACAGGGCTGCGTGGGTATCTACATGTCTACTTCTAACCGCTTTGCATTGAGCATTAGGGAATGACAGGGTTATTACTGTATGGTGATGAAAATGTGAAAAGATTCTCAAGACGACTGCAGTAAACACTCCCTCACCCTACTTAAGCCTCCCAAAGGCAACCCATTTACAGAAAATGTGATTAGTATTTGCCATAGAGAGTGTATACATGTCTTTGCTAAACCGGCCACACCTCTGCTATGCGAGCAAATCTTTGACGCTTAGCATCCTGTTCTGTGTTTTCTCTTGCTGCATTCAGGAGCACCTGTTTAATGTATAGATAAACAAATAAATCAGACTTTTATTCAATCAACATTATCCTTGGTTTGTGTTTTTTATTAGTTAGTATCTAATATTCAAAATCTAAAGGTACACACTACCAACAACCAGGACCTTATGCTGCATTTATCTACTCCATTTATTTTTACAGCTTGGGTGTGTTCATGTGCTTTTAGGTAGTCTAATTGAATATGAAAATAGAGCTTACGTACAATAAGCAAAAACTTATGTTGCAAAAAAAAAAAAGCATTGTTTGAGTGAATGCAGTGTGAGCAGAACATTTCTCATATAATTTCACAAGATGACTGTCACCGTTGGAGACTCAATGAACAACCAACAAGTAACTATATTTTCAGATGGTATTTTCACCCCAATCTTTATATTTAAAACGACTAAATCGAGGTTACATCTGAGCAATAACTAGGAGCGCACACCTACCTTGACCCTTAAAAGTGTTAATTTTCTTGACTGGAACACCAGTCTGCAATGCCAAACGAAGTCGTCTTTTCAAATTGATGGCCACGGATGTCTAATGGATTTCATAAAACCTTGACTCTAGGCTAATGCAACATTTTCAGCACATGGAGCCCCACTAAACTTAATTTAAATGTAAAAATTACAATTGGAGCTTGCTTTACAATGGCAGGGATTTACTTTTTAGACCTTCTTCCAGACAAACACCTCTGAGCTCAACACACACACAGATCCTTGTGACTTTGTGGAGTTTTTTCCTGATGGAGTGAGTGGTAAACCCTGACTATCCACCAAACTCTAACTGTGCCTCACATGTAGCATCGATGTTGTGTAAAGTGAGAGATTAACATCCAGATTGTTTTCAGCGTCAGTGGGAAGATAACAGAATGACAGACCAGCAGTGCACTGAACTACTCCCTCTTTTCTTTTCCTCGATTATGGCCTGCCTCTGTGCCGCACTGAGAGCCCATCACCGACAAGAGTGTATCTAACTTGTCCAAACACCAAATCATATTGCATTAACAACTCAGTGGCACAAGTGCAAGATAAGCCAGAAGGATTATTGGCAGGTCATATCACTTGTACAGTGTATTTTTGGAAAGTCTTGAATCTAAATTAGCCCCATCTCCTTGGATTTGGTGAGGTCTACTCTGTGAAATCTATTTCCTCCCTTTCTTTACAATTAAACTTGCTCACAGCACGTTCCTCTCCCTGTCTGCCACTCTGATGCATTTCCATACATTATTGCCTCTGTAAGCAAGTGTGTCATGCGCCCAGGCTTTTCCTGCAGCCCAAGGGGACTTCTCAATGTCATTATCGCTAAAGCCTGCCACATGCCTGTAATGTATTGCCGCCTGTCTTTATTGGCAGTGCGATGATTCAGTAGTGGTGATGATGGATTAGTCCCAGCTCCGTCGGGCTGGGCTGGGCTCACAGGGTCCGGACTGGGCACTGTTTGACGCATAAACACTGTGTCCTCCTCACATGCTGCAGCGTGTACCTCCAGACATATTGTATTTAAGTCACACATAAGCTAATGAATAAGTTCATTTCAGTCATTTTCCAGAGGCTTTCATTCAGACACGGTGTGATATATGGCAGTAATGGATTCTCTTTATGACTTTGTTAGTGTTGTGAATGTAAAAAATATGCTGGCTGTTGTTTACTGGGGAAGATTTGACAGCAACACAGACATCACATGCCCAAGAATTAAAATGCACACACATTCAACACACTGTCACTGTTATGACGCTCTGTGAAAAGTAAATGGAGTTAAGTCCGTACTGTATCCAATCTCAACCACTGTTAACCTCTCCTGTTTCAAAGATACTAAACGCTTTTCTTTTCTTCCTCCTTCAAAATCCTCCAAAAATGTTAATTACTCCGTCTCCTCCTCAGTTTTCTATCTCTGTGTTTGTTTAATTCCCTATTTGACCCACACAGATGCATTGCTTATCTTGCAATATTTCTCCCCTTGGCACCAAAATCATTCTCATAATTATAAATCGCAAAAGTTTAGACCAAGTTTATAATTTCATCATTTTTTTGCGCTCTTAGTGTTTCATAAGCCGAGCGCTTTATTATCTCATTTCCTAAAGTTTGTTTTTGTTTCCCATTTAAAGTGATCTCATTTGCTGCTCGGAGTTGTGTTTATCAGTGCCTTCATTAACTTTATTGCCAGGATTCATTTGAAATAAAGTGCTTGTATTTCTCTGTCTGTAAAAGTGGAACTGATTGCATTGTATGTTGGTTATAGTAGCAGCAGACATAGAGACTCTACCTATAGTCCCAATTATATATAGCCACTTGTTGCCACATGGGCCACACTTTATCAGGCAAGTGCTTGTGTAGAATAACTCTGGGAATCCAACTCAAAAAGAAGTGAACAGTTCCCACAGTTCACAAGTCATTCACTGAAATAAATAATATCCTCTGCTGTTTGTATTTACAGTAAAAGTACATTTCTCTCTTACATAGCTGTCCCAATAAACAGATGTTGTCCCTTCTGGTGTCTTTTGCCATTTCAAGACATTTATTTTAGTTTTTTATTTTCCGTGATGATAAAACGCTGATGTGTGAAATATGCATCTCTGGAAAGTGAATAAAAAGGTGAGCCGTGTCCTCAGATAGACACCTACTGTATGGCACAAACACACACCTACCTGTATGTGGTACACAGGGCTTCCAAATGGCCTCTATTAATGCAGACAGCTCCCCCAATTAACACGATTCAAACTGATGATGAATTTTTTATTCTCTGAGCATTTAGGCTAATTATGACCCAAATGAAGCAGGTTCCACTGAATCACCATGGCAGGGGCTGCCAATGGCACCCAATGTCACTGTCACAGAGCTACTCGGCAGCGCCACCCGCCTAATCACTGCTGCCGCTGCTTAATATTCATCTGCAGCTCTGCTTCCTGACTCACCTCTCCTCGTTTCCTCCGGTCTCACTCCTTTAACTTGTCCCCTCCACCCCATCCTTCGCTCCGTGCCTCTAATGTGTTAAAAATTGAAATCAACTAATTGTGCTAATAGCATTTTAATGATAATTTAATGTAGTAAATAAAGCTTGTTACAAGCCGGGCTATTTTGTTTTTTTATTTCAAGGGCAATCAATCCGAACGTCCAGTGAAATCCATTCACCTTTTCGGTGATGGGATTTCTACAGCGGACATGGAAAGTCATGGTACAACAAGCCAAAGCAGTATTTGTCTGAAACATGTTACAGAGACATTAAACAGAACAGTTTCACTTCCCATTTATTTTGGTTCATACATTTGATGTCTCACCTTTAGATCACCAAGTGCTAAAGCCGGCTATTATTAACCAGCTCAATGTGAGTGCACAGCCTCTGGTAAATGTCCGCAGACTCATATCTGGATGTTGATTACTTGCTCAATCACTGCTGCACCGTTGAGCCAATTTAGCCTCTGTATAATAATAACTCATATTGTTATTGAGTGTTATTGTGGAGTGGTTACTGGATCGTGCATACTGAGAAGATTCTGTTATAAAACCGAGAACTTGAAAAACAAAAAGGGCTTTCGCTCATTTTCTTCATGATACCTTTTGACTTTTACAGCTAGTCTATTCTTATACTAATCTCATAGATTGACATCATCTCTTTGAATCACTTTTTTAACAGAGTGAATGCCCAGTGGTCGCTTATGCTATTAACTTGTTTGTTGTTGTTTTTATCATCCAGAAATTAACATACCTGAGACCGTTTTATGTCGGCTTAGCTTTGTGAGTCAATCTCATCCATTAAGGAGATTAGATTTACGTCCTTGTAATCAAAGATGAATGGTGGGTTTTGTATTTGAATTTATGTGCACATTTATCTCCCATTCCCCCAGACTAAACAAATTAAAACGATGAGGACCTTGAGTTAAAAAGAGCAAAAGAATAAAGTGCCCTGAGAAAGGAAAAACAATTTAATTTCTCTTTTCATGTTGTAGCAGTGGTCATTTAGCCAGGCTCTTTATTTAAATGGTAATGTGAAGCCGGCTAAACGGGCATGGCGAATCATTGGGAGAATAGAGGGAGACTTCAAAACGCGCAGTGCTGTTTGAGACTTCAGGAGTTTATCTGGGTCTTTCCTGCTGTCGCCCGGCGGAGAAAGCCAGAGTGGAGGCGATTGAGTGACAAGGAGACGCCGTCTGAGTTGGACTATAATTAATTAGGTGTGATAAATGAGACCCTTTCTAACCCAGTGGAAGTTTCAAATCCTCAGCTCTCATGTATTGTCAAATGGATCTTTGTTAGTCTGGGCAGACAAAACATTTCCAGTGTAGATGTAGCTGTCAGTTTGTTTTACTAGGGAAATGACTACAGCGGGAATGTGCACATTTCTAAACTAGTCTGGACACGTAAGAACAATGTGGCTTAACTTTTGGGCTTAAACAAACACAGGCTGATGAGCTTAATATGGAAATTTCCAATAAAGCATGTGAGGAAAGAGTGAGAAGTGTACATGGATGTTCAATAAAAGCTAGACACAATCTTACACAGTTTAAAACAGGTACAGGTTATTACTCAATAGCATTTATGCAACTGTTTCACCAATGTGCAGTCGTTGTAATTCTGTTTGTAGTAACCTAACGCATACATTTTGGTTATGCTGTAATTTATTTGACTTTTGGAATAAGGTATTTCATTGTTTCTTTAAAGCATTTGGGGAAGTCCTGGAGCTGGGGCTGCTCAATTATGAAAAAAATCATAATCACAATTATTTTGGTCATTATTAAAATCACGATTATTTTACACGATTACTCATTGACTTTGGAAATATGTTGGATTTGCGTAACAAAACAGTGAATTATCCTTAAAATAAATAATATATTCAAACGTACACATAAATAGCTTAAAACATAAACCGAAATAGTAATTAAAATAAATAAGATCAACAATGTAGTGCACTTCCACAATCTCATGAATAAGAAGTGACAAGTAATAAATAAAAACAAGTAATAAATGATATTTTTTCTCGATTACAAAGGTTTTGGGATCGTTGGAAGCCAAAATTGAAATTGAAAATTCGATTAATTGCACAGCCCTACCTGGAGCCATGTCCCCAAGTGGCCATCATACGGGTGTCTAGCAATATGGTTTCATTTACAAAATTTAAAAGAATGCCCATTGTTTTTGGCACGTTAATTGCAAAAAAGTTCATCCTGAGAATGTGGAAATCTTAGTCTGTTCCACTGAATTTTGTTATTTGTATTTATTGATTTATTTTTAGAGGTGTGGTCTTTGTAATATTTTTGTTTCTGTCTTTGTCTCTTTTGTGTCTATTGTATGTAAGGAAAATGATACAAAGATTATAGAAAAGAAAAATAACAACGTGGAACTCATCTCAGGGAACCTTTTTTCAATGCATCATCATCTTATTTCTACATATACTTTAGTGTTGCTTTGCCAAATAAATCCATACGACATAAACTCATTTTCCCAGTGCTGTTGGTGCTTGTGGCTGACGAGCTGAACTGTCACTTGTCTGTCCTCGTCAGTGTCACTCGTCACCTCCAGACTGCAACTAAGAAACCTATGGACGCGCCCACACAGAGAAACACACAGCCAGCGGACTCTCTTAATGACCTGGTGTTAATGAGAGTCTTGTTTGGAGCGCTGCGATGACCCCAGGCCATGCAGACTGACACCACCTCCATGTTCACAGCTACAGAGGTCAACTCCGTGGTTCACATTAGGGGCTCTCTAACCATGTGGAGAATGCGCTCTTATTCAGACAATGGAGATTAATGTGACGGTCGATTTGAAATAAATGCAGTGTTACCACAGTTTTAATTATAATGCATCAAAGACATTTTTTTTTTTTCATTTGGTGCATTAATCCCACGTTAAAGCAATATCTTTCATCTTCACTATTTTAATTTTCACGTCGATAGCCATCTTAATGTGCATCTTATCTAGTATATCCAGTCTATTCTCACTATCACAGAAAAGGTTCATTCTTATTATATGTCTGAGCTTTGACAAAAGTGATGATACACGCCTCGAGCTGCAACAGGCGTATCCCGCGACAAAGTTATTTTGAAGACTGTGCATGTGTATTGTAAGATATTTATAGTCCGAATATTCTCGGCCCATTTTCTTTTTCTCCCTTTACCGTTTATTTCAGTGTGTGTCCCCGACAAGTGTTTTCCAACCTTTAGCACCCTTTGTTCGTCTTGCTTTACTTGTTGACAGCGCCGGTGTGATCAAGCTTGCCGCGTGGAGACCATTCACAGAGCGGGGAGGGGAAAACGCCTGTGCAGAAGCCAAGCTGTGACACGCCGTGTGTATGTGTGCGCTTAAGCAAAGGAGACTGCAGCTGACAGTTTGCCAGCAGCCTTGCACCTGCACACAGCAAGGTGTTGATCTCTGATGGAAGTGAGGAAGGGAAGCAAGAGGGAAGGACAGGCGGAGGAAGGAGACGACAAGAGGCGTTGGAGGTGGATGAGAAAAAAAAATAAGGATAGGAACGCAGAGGTGGCTTAGCTCTGACACATAATTCCTGTTTTGTTTGTCTTCTGTTTGTGTGTGTGTGTGTGTGTGTGTGTGTGGCAGGGCAGCCAGGAGAGCCAATTGGATTGATGCGTTCTTTCACAGGTAACTGCCAACACTCGAGCGCAGCCAGGGCCTCATTTGTCAGACTCAAGGATATGGTATAACAGCATGACATTTTATTCTCGTCTGGCACACACACCAGTTCCCCGGCGTCTGTGAATAGTATACGGCAGACACCCATAATGCCACTGGTGCCTAACTGTTTATTTATGGGATAATAAGACGAGATCAGCAAGACGCGCAAAGTTCAAGTTGTGATTTTCAAAAGCCGATCTGTGTAAACCCTTCCACAATGAGAGGCAAGCCCACCGTGGCAACAATAGCAGCGGTATTTCCCATTCATTCACATTAGCCTGCAAGTTAAAGACAGTGTTGTATCTTAATGTAGGGTGTTGTAGCTTTATTTGTATGTATGCTATCTTGTGAAACGCTTTTGATACAGAAGCACAGGTTCTCAAATATTCCGTCTTTTCTTTCGTTGCTTGGCTTCGGGTACATGTCCTGCATCATACATCTCTAGTTGTGTAGTCTAAATGCTCTCTATCCACTCACTGACGGCACACACATGCAGTCAGTCAGGTGCCATTTGCCAGCATCATTTTACTCATGGAGAATCTGCCAGTTTTGGTGGCTAATGCCCTTTTGTGATGGAAGATTTATTGCTTAACGGTTGCCTTAAAGTGTGCACGCAGCTCATGTTCTTTACAAACGGCAAAAAACGTGTGTGAAAAGTTTGTTGTGTTGACATTATTTTGCCAGAGCTTTCATTCATCATCATCAAATACCAACTTTTATGAGGAAATGTTTGATAGTGAGATTTTAACATGTGCAAAAGAATAAGAATAGTGTACACGTTTGTCAATGTCTGTAAAGTATTCAAAATTGTGAATATAAGTAAGTTTAGTTTTAGTCGTTAGTTAGTTTTGAGCTGTTGCTGCTGTAATGGAGCAAAATAGACACAATATAATAGCAGTAAAATCTACATTTTAGTACAACATCTAAAACCAATGTAATGACCTGTTGACACAAAGAGATAAAAACACAATAAATACATGCAAATTTATTCTAATTTATTTTGTGCACCAAAATCAAATGAGTATGGCCACTAATGATCCTGACTAACCACTGCACTAGGCTATGCTGAATGTATGGCATGTTGCGTCATCATAAGTTTGCCTCTTTTACATTCATTTACTGTGTTAACCTTGTGACAGCACTGTTGAGTTTGCCACTGAAACTAGAAGCTCTCCGGGGAGTCCTCAGTGGGATGTCTGGGAAACTCCACGACACTGTCAGCGCAGCACTGCACACTCTGGGTAATCTGAATTATTGAAGTACATTGCATTGAAAATTTAATACAGTAGATGTGTTTTGACGGGGGAGTTGCTTTAAGTTTGCATTGAGTATGGCACAAGGGGGAAGAACAACAAAGTTTACCTAAGGTGGGATGTTTTATGTTGCATTCTGCTGGGGCTGGTTTACTGCACTGCTATGACCTACTTGGGAGAGCGAGAGACAGAGTCAGACAGATGGGAGAGGGTTAATTGAAGATGACATGTGTCCAGTGCTTGTGTGTCCCCAGATAACACACCCATATGCTGGCGTCGCCTTGTTTAGCCCCGTCTCTGTCTCAAATCCACTTTTCACACCATGAAAGTGAGGAGGTATTTTCTGGTGGGATCCTCGCTGTCAGCAGTTAATCTCCTGTTTTGCTAAGTGTGCGCTGGGCCCTTGCAGATTGTGTTTGGTGTCATGTTGGTGTTATGTCTGGGCACACATCGTCTTGCATCCTGTTTGCACTGACTATCAGCACTGTGTGAGATGTCTGTGGGCACATTTTGTCTGCCTCAATATTGGTTTCCCCAACATTTGCCGCTGTTCAGTTGACTGCTTCAGTCTGTCACCCGACATTTTAAAGAGTGAACAGGAATAAAAATCTACAATCTTAAATGTAATAGTTTTTTTGTGTGTTGTGTGGAGTGTAGCATTGTCACGAAGACTTTGTCATCACACAGATTCACTTTTCCAGAGATACACTTGTGTGACAATCCATGTACTGAATCACTCCCTACACAACAGGATAAGTAATCATGGAAAATGAGTGTCTTTATGATTTAAAATTGGAGAGGCCTGATGTTCTTCTCAACGGGTTCCATCAAGCCCAAAAAATAGACTGTGCAAGTTGTGCTGGAAGGTGAATCGACCTATAATAGGCCTAAAATCATCCTGATTCTCTTATTGTCTGTGTCCTGTGCATTTGACTCCAAACACTGTTGGCTACTGTGATGACATCAAAGGCCTCTCAAGCCAGTAAAACAATTCATGTTTATAATTTTCTGTCCACATTATCCTCAATGCTTAGTTTTTCTACCTCTGTTTATTCTAATGTCTCCTGTACTCCTTGGCTGCTTGTCGGGATATGTCCCAGCAGGCTTGCCATAGACAGGCAGAGTGTTGATCTGTATGTCGCTGGGACTAGAGGTCTCCTTTCCTAGCTGTTCCCTTCCTTCTCCAGCTGACAGACAAGGTCAGGGACTTATCCCGCCTGTCTCTCTCAGCTCCTGACAGCCTTTCCTCAGGGAGAAAAACCCAGGACAACCCTGCACTCCCTGGCACGTACCTTCACCAATTAATATTGCATCACTATTTTCTAATCTGCTCCCCTCTCATTGTGTGATCAGGCCACCTCACTTCCCCCAGCCTCCTTCAGTATTAGGGAAGGACCCACAGATAGCAGGAAAACAGATTGTCCTGACTGGGTTTTTGTGCTGTGGTGATTTGTCACAGTTTGGGATCTTGATTTATTTTATTTGGGATGTTTTTCTGCAGGGCTCCCGCATAATTTTCTGTTTTTCTATGCCGTGGTTTAACTCTCCTTGAAGGGCCTTTGAGTGGATGTTTTTCAAGTGTATTCGATTTATGGCCCTGTGTGTCAAACCTGAATGTGAGCATTTGGTAACTGGAAGTCACAAATGTAGATTAATAAACACTTCCATAAACTTCTAGTCATATGCTGTTTTGACGGTCCATAGAATATAATTAAAGTGCATTGTAGTTCCAGATGGAGAGTGCAAAGGCCCATTTGAATGGTTCAGTTTTCAGATAAGCATTTAGATATTACTTGTTTAAGATTACATATCAAATACATGATGTTGGAAAATACCATATATATTTTATACCATGAACAGTGTCTTCTTCTTGTTATTCTGAACCAGTTACAGTGGATGACCCAACACCTCCTACAACCTCAGTGTATGACTTACGCTCCCACCTTGGGACTCAGTAATGTTCTTGTGTCTTTGAGGATAGCTCCAGCTCCAGTGTGACCGTGTTGGGGTCAGGAACCGGAGCAGAGCGGCCCACACTTTGAACTCCTGCTCGTTTTCGGACACACATGCCACTGCTCGGTTTCATGTGATGGAAGAGCACAGGGGCAAAGTGTCACAGCAGGGCTGCTCCAGCACTCACCTGGCCTCTCCTTAAGGCTGATGGATCTGCTGCTGCCAAGGTCCTGCTCTTCCCATAACAAGATTACTTTTAGCACAAAAAGATTTATGAGAATGTCTGCTGCTGTATGTGTAGAATTGTATTTACAACACACAGAAATATTGAAATCAAGAAAATTACTCATTATATTCAGTAACTTCTCTTTGCTCAAGCATTAAGCATCATCAAAACTGAACATACGCTGAACACATTTTTTCTTTTGTTGCTTTTTTCTATGCATCTGTGACAAGTGCTTACCATTGTCACAGGAAAAAGTTACATTTGAATAAGTGTGATGAAATCTGATGCTATGATTATTCCTGTTGCTATAAAGTGGACACACTGATCTGGGCGAGGAGATGTAAAGAAAAGAAAGATCATTTCACGCTCTTTTTTTTTTTTTTTTTCCCTTGTCAGTCGAATATAGAAGTTGAGCAGTAACAGTGTCCGCTCCGTGTGTTTATGTAGCATGTTATATTTGTGTGCGAGTTCTTCATATCGCTGATCTTTCTGAAGTCCTGTTTGTTCTCCAAACATTTTGCTGATCAAAGCTGCTGAAAAGGCCTGCCACTTCAAACAAAGTGTACACACATACATACAGACAGACTGATACACACTTTGCATCCATTCCAACACAGCTCAACACGGGCCTGGCGTGTTGTCATAGCAACCACGTTAATCAAACCAACCGGCGTGCGGCAGTTCCATCAGGAGAGCCAATCAGGAGTGAGAGAGACAAACGGGAGTCATCAGCTCAATTACCATTTCAGCGTTCATTTAATTCAATATTCATCACAAGAACGACACTCAGAAGTATCCATTTGAGTAAAGGCCATCTCCATAATTCAATGAGATTTTGGGTTTTTTCTAAACCATAAACTGTATTTTTGCAATCTTTATAAATCATTTTTATATGTTCCAGAAGTCATTTTATTTCCAGAGATAAGGAGTGATGTTATCGCACACATTTGATTTCATCTTTATCAGACAATGTATTAGCAGCAGGTTTTACACTGCACTGAAATCCTTTCAAGTGAACTCACAGAAAGATTTGGAAGCTGGATAAGTTTGTACCTTTTTAATCATCAAAAACAATACCACAATATTAAAGAAGCTCATTTACACCCAGTGGGAGAATTTAAGTACATTTCATTTGAGTAAGCTAATATTATGCCCATGGTATCACCAACTTGAGATTAAAAGCACAGATATTATCATTTGAATCAAATTTAATAAGGAATAGAAAGAGTTTATTGCTGTTTTTAAATCATATTTCTTATGATGCTGACATATTGATCAACAATATCTGATAATATAAAGTCAGGGGAATCTCTCCGCTCAAGTCAAATAAGCACAAAACAGTGAGAAATTTTTCCCAGCGTCCCAAGACAGGCTGCTTCTCGGAGCTCGAACGGAGTGTGTATGCGTATCCGTCTGGAAAAGGAGAATGAAGAAATGCCCATTAGTCGAGCTGATGTACAACTGAAAGCTTTGGAAATCACTAAAGAGCTGAACACACCCACAGCTAAGTTCAAAGTGAGCGATTGATGCGCCGAGATGGACTGCGCCGCCGCCGTTGCAGGACTTCTCGCCCATCGCCTCAGCTCAGACTTCAGAGAGACGCTGCTGATTCTGATAGAGAGCTGATTTGCTTTGAGATGGAAAAAAAATAAAAAATTAGAAAGACCCACAGGCTAGAGTTTGTCATGTTTGCAGTATTTTATCGGAATCACTTGAAGATGGAATTATCACGCTTGATTTTTGTTGGTGTTTTTTTTTTTAGCTTATAAAACAGCACTGTCTATCACCAACACACTGGAAAAACAACATATTCATTAAGCGGGTAAAAGAGGGCGTATTATTTCAGCTTTCTTCATGGTTGTTGTTTTTTAGCGGGTCCCAGTGGCCTGTTGATTTGTGGCGCACACTAAGTGGTTGTTAATGGCACAAACATGACTGCAGTTTTAAAATAGCACACTGCCCATTAGGCTGGTATTAACAAGGTAATGGTCTGTTACTAAACTGCTGAATGACATTGTGGCTGCTAATGCCCGCCTGCGCCACATACAGTACAGCAGTGCGCAAACACCAACATGTACGTACCATCCTGCTCCCTACAAGGATGTTAAATATGCATGTTGTAATGTAAATGGAAAAACATTTGTAATATTGTCGCGCTTAAAAGTAATCTTGGGTCTGAACTATCACTTGCCAAAGAAATGTGGGGTGGAAAAAAGACATGGGTAAGATCGAACCGAAAAGAATGAAAGCAGAATTGACTGAAGGACATAGCTGGGAGGTGTGACGGTAGTTATTAAAGCTGGGATGCACCATAGTTGTTTTCCTCAGCCAGTCTGTATTGTTGTGGCTCAGAAATTATTGATAGGCCTGAAGAGACAGAGTAATAAAGAACTACATATCGGTTAGGTCTATACGTCCGTCTGATTGCTCCGTTTCAGAGATAGGCTTAAGCTATACTTCCTGTCTCCGAAACAGCACCAGTCAAGGAGACATCTGAGACTGTGTCCTCTCTTTTATACGGCCAAATAGAAGTGTGCTGTATTTACTTAGCCACGTGCTGCTCGCTAGCCCTTTTCTGTCGTACATTGCATCTAAACACACACATGAACAAACCCACTCTTGGACTGCGGTGCAGCGATAGGGCAGCACAGCGGGGGGCATATCCCTGGGAAATCATTTCTCCCTCTCCTTTCTTTCTATTTGTAACTTGTCCTTTCAAGCAAGACGGCCCTTAAAGTTCAGTGGCGCATTCTTCAAAAAAGGCTATTACTGGCTGCCTCTGATTCTGTATCATGCGGCGCACAGACCAGCCATCCCTCCGTTTTATGTCCCTCTCCTCCTGTCATCATTTTCTGAAGGCGAGAGAGGAGAAGTCAGGCTTTTCAGAAAGGCCTCTGACTGGTGCCTTGAAACCCAGCACAGTCCCAGCCTGAGACGTCCATATCATATCGCTAAAAGGGCCTATTGCTTTTGATACTTGACAGAGCAGTCTCTTTGTCTCACTCTCTGTAATTCTCTGTCCATGTCTATCACGCTCATTGTCAACGCTTAGGGCTATGCGAAGCACTGTGTGACTGTAAGAGATATGGCCACTTCTGAAAGGCATCAAGACAGGCTTGAAGATATTGTCCACCTCAGGGGGTGGTTCGTTTAATGGTTCCTGAACACATTTTATCATGTTATATGTCAAAAGACATGTGGCAAGTTCAGACTTTGACATCACTTCAAGTTTGTGAAGAGTTGTGGTAGAGTTGTTTTTTTGGTGAAATACCCAAACTAAAGTCATGGTAGTGCCAAAAAAAGAGAGAAAAATTCTACAGATGAACCTTTACCAAAGTTTAATTAAGATGACGAGAGCAGTGCTATAGTTTTTTGTTTTTTGTTTTTATCAACGGGTGGAATGCTTCTTGAAACATGCACATGATTTCTTCTTTATTAATTCCATATCCCAATAAATAAAGGCATTAAATATTTGACAGCTGTGCACAGCGATGTGAGGTTATTAACCGACGACTGTAGCTGATAGCAAATGGCAACCAAACTTAAATTGGTAATTAAACATTCATGTATTCATGTTGTCCTTCTCATTCAAACACATTTTTAAATCCCGTTATGTTGCCCTTTTTTTATTTCCTCATTTTGAAACATAATGGATGTTCACATTCTCAGTCATATGCCATTTTTGTTCCAGCAGTATCTCCCTGTGATTCTCTAATTTGCTCCATAAACCCTTAGCAGTCATTGAGATCATCATCGTTGGAGAGTTTTTATTCAAGAGCTTATTTGTGGTGGTAAGCAGAGCCTAGTAGCTCCATGGTCAATGATGGCCAAAGGCCGACATCCTAACACTGGCCCCCATCATTAGCATAATGAGAAAGCCCTTCAGCGCAGGCCACAATGCTGACGGCTGGCCAGCACCGTTTAGGACAGATTGTCTGGTCTCCCTCCGTCACTGTGTCTTCCTGCGTCGCTCTGTCACTCTCATCGTCTGTGACCTCCGCTGTCATCACGGCTGCCCTTGAGGAGCACAAATCTCTCCATTTCACAGGGACCTGCCATAAGGGGGCTTGATTGCGGCAAATTGATCCATAATCACACAGTGCTCAGAGCTTTTTATCCTGCCGCCTCTTCATCTCCACTTAAGAGGCCCGCCGTTGGTGTATTTACATGCTGTCTTCTCAAGGGTTTCCTCTGCTCACCCCCCTCTCTCTCACACTCTTTTATCCTCTCACTCTTTTGTCTTGGTTACATTCCTCCTGTCTCTTCAGCCCCATCCTCTACCTGTTTGTTCTCCGTTTCCCACCCTTTTCCGCCAGGCTTCGAGGCCAATCACAGTCTCGACACGGCCATCGCTATATCTCCCACTAATACAAACACACACATTCACACACCTTTGACCGTTACATCTGCCATTTTGATTGCACTTCCTCCTCAGATACAGCAGAGCAGGGATGATTGTGACGGCTGATGGGACACGGAGAAAGGGGGCACCAAACTCTTGTATGTCCACAGCATCTGACCTTTACAGCGGCGACAGTGTGCAAAACGACTAGCTTACATTACAGCACAGGTTAAGGTATCTCCAAAAACTCATTGAAAAGCAAGTGCAAAGCATTGCAGCAAGTGAACATTTTGTCTTTGAAGCTGATGGAAGATAGCCTGGCCAGCCAGACAGCTTTCTCTTTGTATTACATACAGAGAAAGTTAGTCTGGGATCTCTGGATTTAAACAGGATTTCAAGGCAGGACCATGGGCAGAACTAACGCTCGCTGAGTGAACCAATCAGAGAAGCCACGGATGTGACGTAAGGAAAGCGAAACTTATTCTAGTTGTCCACAAACCACAGCGTACACTAGCGTGGCTCGAGAGAGAGTGTGTAATATCGGGGTTCAGTGCTTATTTCGATCGTTGTAAGCTACCGAAACCTGCTACTGTTTTCTCGCGCTCAATATGACGCGAAACACAATCCCGCCTCCCTCGCTACGATTGGTCGGAAAGAAAGCGCCGGAGCAGAAATCGGGGGCGGATTGAGCGATCCCAGACTAACTTTCTCTGTATGTAATACAAAGAGAAAGCTGTCTGGCTGGCCAGGCTAGATGGAAGAAGTGAAAATGGAGAATATTTCTAAAACTCGTTGCTTGTTTGTAGTGCCCAGTACAAAGTGAAGCAAGGACGGTATGTTATCTGTGGAAAAATGGACGTAAAATCTTTGGGTGGTCCTTCAAAACCTGAATGACATTAAGACTCTGCTCCCTACTTTAGAGAAACACATAACTTTTCAGGACTTGCACTGTGATTAGTAAAGAAGGCTTATTTTTTCTTTTTTTCCAATTATGGCTAATATTTTGAGGCTAATTGTTCATGGTAAAAAGTCCAAATCTTATTTATCTAATCTAATTTTAAGTTGTTTTTTTATCATATAATGCATAACAGCAATTGCCACTTTGGTTTAATACTTTTTGCATACTTTGAGTGGTCTAGGGCAGTGGTTCACAAACGGTGGTCCGAGTACCACCGGTGTTACTCTGGCTCTCTGTGATCGTACTTCTCTGAGAAATTTTATGATGAAATAACAAACAGATAACTTTAGGACTATTGATTTTTGCTCTAGCTTTCATATCATATAATTTACTATAGCAGCGGTTTGGAAGAAAGCTGAGGGATTCCAAATTTGATTTCAACAGGTATGTATGGTATAAATATAGTTACAGTTCAATTGATGACATTCATATAGGTGGATAGCTATGGTTTTCATACAGGTGAAACTTGCATAGATGTCTGTTTTTTATTGCTGTACAGTTGGTACTTGGAAGACAAATATTTCCTTGTGTGGTACTTGGTGTACTTGTTGACTCTGGGTTGTTTTAGGGCAACATGAGGCCTACATAAAAACAATAATTGGGTGGTCAATACATTACTTTATTATACAATGCTACAGCAGTTCCTTTGCAGAGCAGCTACATACTATAAACGTTGGCTATATGAAAAAACAATCTATATGAGTAAATGTCTTCTTCTCTACAATAAAGTTTTGAACATTTGGAAAAAGCCCAGGGCAATTTTGGTACCCTGCTGTCTGTTTAGCAGTGGTACACACATTTTGGTCGTGTACCACTTTTTTTTTTTTTTTACCGATCATTCTCTGTATATCTGTGTGTGCAGCTGTCTGTACAAACATCTCTGTTTTTGTAGCTTTGTCTCTGTCCTCAAAGTGAAACAATTAACAATGTTGCTGTCTCCGGAGTCCCCTCTGAGTGTTTAGCCGGTTAATGTGCGGCGTGTGAAGTGACAGGGCATGCTTTATGAGTTTGTGAGGCGGCCTTGGCACTGCCCCGGCCGGCACACAATAAGATGAGCTGAATAAATCTGCGACGCGCCACAGGCTTTTCCCACCGCACACACACACAAAGGCACAAAAACACGGAAAATTTAAGAGAGGGACCTGGTCAGTTCTTAGGAAAAGAAACGGCATCATAAAACTCTCATCACTTTAGAGCCCTCCGCACTCGAGCGCTTATCCTTATCCCTCTCTGTCTTTGGTTCCTTTCTTTCTCTCGGTGTGTCCTTGAGTCGGTGGTGGGTGGTGTCGGTGGGGGGAGTGAGGTGGTGGTGGGGGGGCCCGTGGTGCTTGTTGGGAATCACTCGGCTGGGCAGTACACGCCTCTGCATCTCCTCTCAAGGCTCTGTATAAATTCAGCGCCATTGACAATTTACAGCCCGCGCCCATCCTCGATATGATGCACTGAGCAGGGCGCCGAGCGTGTCCTGTTGCCATCACACCAAAGTGAGGCTAATTTATTACAGTGTTAAAGCCACGAAGCAGAGAGAAGGGGGCAGACAGAGATATAGAGGGGCCTTGGTTTGAGAATGCGGGTATAATGTGGTATAAAGCTATGGTCACTCTGACATTGTTGTTGTATTGTGTCACTGCGGCGTGGGATTACACTAAATGCTGCGGCTTGCAAAGAAATCTGGCAAACTTTTCCAGAGTTTGGATCCTTTATCTGATTTTCCTATTTTACTTTTAGTGACAATTGAAAGATGTATGTTTTGGATGCCATGTTGTCTCAGTAATTCTAATTTTACCATTTTCAGTTGAGCTTTCTTGACCACCAAAAGGGCAAATTCTGATAATAAGGATTTAGATAAATACGCTGTGTTCAAAAATGATATAAAAGTTTTAAATTAAAAATGACAGGTGTGGCTCCAGAGTCAAAGATGGCCACCATTTACAAACAAATCTCACTACTCACTCTCTAACTGCTCATACTCATTTAAAGATGCATTACCAGGGGCATCTCGGTGGTTTGCCTGATAGAACACATACCACATACTTGGGTGACCTGGGTTTGATTCAGGCTCAGGTCCTTTACCTAATGTCCTTTCCTTCTCCCTCTCTCATGGTGTTTTCTGTCTATCTACACTGTCACAATTGATTGAAGGCTAAAAAATCTTAAACTTTTAGCTTTGAGTCCAGCGTTAAATCGATGCAATCCCACGATTATTTTCCCATGAGTGCATTGCCAATTTTTAACCATGTTTTACTTGGCCTCTCTTTTTTCTTGCTCTGTGTAAGCATACATAGCCAGCTCTAAAATAGACACTTCCTTTTTGACATCAGTGGAGACCAATGGGACTGTCCCTTATTTGAGATGGAGCATGTGATTGGCCGAAGCTTGCGGTTTTATATTAAGCACTAATGACGTCTAAAGATCTTGTATTTTGACAGATCTTTTATTTTGACAGATTTCACTTAAAGTACAAGGAATAATTTTTCTATTTACAACCAAAAAGCATAACTGAACTTAAGTCAATTCGTTTTTTAACAGACTGAAATAGCAATGCATTAAAAAAAAACTCCATTCATCTACCTGTCTGCTCCAAGACCATTTGCACTGACAGACCTTATACACTGAAAATAACAGATCAATTTGGAAATTTGATATCATATTATAAAGTAAGCAAAAGCTGCATATTCCTGCGTCTCACTTTGTTTCAAATTGGCGATGTCGATTTGAATAAGTGCCTGACAAGGATGTGACAGCCCTCCCTTTGTAGCTGCTAAGAAGAATGATGAAGATGATCGCAGTTAATTACATCATGTCAGAACTTCTGAAACCCGGCCCAAAGTTCCCTGAGCGCTGTCACGGAAACCGCTGACCAGCACAACTTGGTGACCTTCAGAAACCATTAGATTTATGTTGTTTTTCACAGCCACTTCTCTTCTCTCCAGCCATTTACATATTTATCCGAGCTGATCGCAGTTTGACACTATTTATTTTTTTATTTCCCCTCATGGAGCTGGGGGAGAGTGAGCCGTAATGTGGCGTATGGTGCGGTGCAGAGCGTGATTCTGGCAGGTGAGGAATCTGCTGAGGGAGCACTTTGATTTGGAAGTGTGGGCATAAATTCTGCCTCCGTAGCTTTCACTCCGTCATCGTGGCCCTCCTCGCTCCGAAGTGCACATGTTCACACTCTCCGGCACTCCTGTTTTTCTCATCCTCTCGTTCCCTTTCTCTTTGTCTTCCTAATTCTTTTTGTATTTTCACTCGTGTCCTCTGAGCCGCTGTGACAGGCCCACAGAGGCTGGCGATGATGGGAAGTTAAAGAGATTCATAATTGAGAGACATGGCCTCTGCAGAGTGCCGCCTGAACCACATGACTGCAGCAGAGAATTAAAGCTGTGCAGACTGTCTGGGAAGAGAACATCTGAATTAAATGCAGTGTACAAAAGACTCACGATCACTGCATGTATTTGAATGTTGAAAGCACTTTGCAGGCCTTGGTATTAAAAGTATAACAATACAAATGAGGGCTGAGCAATACATCGTGCACTGTTAATGTTATGGCATTCCTTGTGCCAGGCATTCACATAATACATTTGGCAAATCAGGTGAAGAAGAATATTGCCTGTTTTTCCAATATTATGCCGCTTTTATTAAAATCATTCATCTTTATCTGTGTATTAAACATGATACAAACCTACCTAAAAGATCTTAAAACCTAATTATGAATAGACATTAATGTGCACTGACTATTTCAACAGTCAGGGATGGTGCTTGTGTTTCTATAAATGTGCTGTCTGTGGGTTTGATAGTGTTTGCTTCTACTCAGCTCATAGAAAGCAATTACAGCTGAAGTATTGTTTTTGTTTCCACTGCAATTTCTCCAAACTGTCAACAAATAAAGAGGAAATGTTTTCTTCGAAAGAGAGTTTAGATCGTTTTGTGTTACTTTAGAAGGCTACCTTTCAGGATACACCTTGTTTCACATCAGTTCCTCCTTGAGCTCTCACGGCCCTGAGCCTGCTGAGCTCTAGTGACACCTAGAGATGAGGAGATGCCACTGCATTGCTCTGATCTGTAGCTACAACACGATTTGACCTTAACTTTATTGCTACATACATTCTCAAACCGTACATTTTCCTTTGCTTACAGGCTGTAGGATTTGGCTCCTCTGTTCCCTGTGGCTACTGGGCGGCCTTGAGGCTGTGGTACTTAATTTTGTGCTACAATGCCTGGCTGGGCATAGTGAGATGCAGAGGAATGCAGAGATGCAGACACATAAACACAACAGCTACTTGGGGAGCGTTTGTGCGAGCCCTGAGGAGACATAGACTGTCACACTCACACAACGATGTGGGATGAACAGTGGATCTATTGTAAGCTCCCGGAGTCTGCACCAGCTCTGAGACTAAATGTAGCATGGCCATGATGCTTGAATTCCCCGACAGTCAGGACCTTGGCAGCAGCCACTGGTTTGGCTTACAACTTTCTGGGTTCTTGGTTTTACTGTGGGGAGAAGCGTGTGTGGCTGCATGTGCTTTTCTCTGTCCTGATTGGAGCCTTGCCCTGTACAACTCTGAGAGTGCGACGGCTGTGTTCTCACATCAGGAGCCTGTGTGGTGGCCTGGGGTCGAGGCCAAAGTAGAATTTCTAAGTGATGGAATTTCACAGCCACCAAGCACCCAGCGGCCGGCCAAACCGCAAGCACTCACATTTACAACAAGCGGCCCGCCCCACTCCATGGAGACTCCTGAATGGCAAAGCCATTTGTCTATGTGAAGGGCAGAGGGAGAGAAAAGCGATATAAAATCAGAGGCACAGTTCTTAAATGGAACATTTTTTGTTTATGGCCCTTCCCCACACATTCACATAAGTACACACCATACTTAGGCTAAATTGGAATTAAGGAGAAGGAAAGGTGCATAGCCTGTTGCTAATTAGCATTTTCTCTGCTCAGCACAAGCGGGCAAAACAATCGATAAGATATTAAGTTTGTGTATAACAATGAGGCACCACAATCACTTTGATCCATTAGCAGCTGCAGATTAGAGAAACATTGGCTTGGAAAACAAAAAACTCTGACCTCTGTAGTTGGGTTGGCCTGAGCGCTTGTTTTACACTGTTCACGTACTATTACTACTACTACTACTACTACTACTATTCACACAAGATTCATCCTTAAAATCCTCCAAGGAAACATACGTTTGTGTACCATCTTGTTGGAAGCTCAAGGAGCTTCTTTTGAATAAGGTATATAGTACATTCTTTGTGTTCCTGGCTGCACATACATTGTAGAGCTCATAAATATATTTCAGTTCTTAAGAAATGTTAAAAATTTAGCTTTTTTTTATACAATTGAGAAAAAGGGATTTATTTGCACAAATGCAGTTTAGTAAATAAATAAAAAGCAGTAATAAGAAGTTTGTTCAGAGCTGCAGAGGACGTTGGAGAAGTGTTACAAACCTCAAGTCTTCATGAGGTCACACCTGTAGCCTGCAGACTCTGACCCGTACAGATGTATAATTCACTGCACTGGTTGAATATTCTGTGCTGTATGGTGGTTTGATGTTTGATTCATGCATGTGGGATTGACAGGCCAGAGTGTGTGTTTTGACCAGGCCTCCCTCTGTGAATTTTGACCTTGTTCATCTGACTTTGACTCCAGTTTAAACAGTTGTTTCTGCCTCTTCTGTCCTCTGTCCACACCAGACCATCTGAACCAGGAGCGGGAAAAGAAGCTGGTGTTTTTGACAGCTCGGGTTCATCCCGGAGAGTCTCCCGCCTCGTTTATCTGTCAAGGTAAAGTTTTAATCAGGTCAGCATGCATTATAATAAACATGATGGTGCATGGTCCACTTCATGTTCATGTCATCTGTTGGTTTTAGATATAGAGATAGATATTTTAAGTATTTTACGTTGTATTTAGATTAATTTGCCAAATTGCTTTCGATTTGGTCTCTGTTTCCAGAAGTGGTTCACCGAAAAAAAAAGTGGGGTGTAAAAACTTGAACTGGTCAGGAAATAGAATGCAGTGCTATGACAAGGTCACACAGCCTTTACTTTAAGTCTTGCTAACTCATAAGAGTTTGGAAAAATGGTGGATCCTTTGGGAAATTTTCTTCTTCTGCCATACAAAAGCATTGCAATCCTTTTTTTTTTTCTTTTTTCTCAAACAGAGGTCAGTGGTCAGTTGAACAGAGGGCATGGCTCCCACTTTGGCTCATAATGCAGCCATATGTTCATCTACACTATCAGCTATCTGCTCTACCTGCTCTCTTCTGTGTGTGTGTGTGTGTGTGTGTGTGTACATCATTATGAATCAGATGAGCTGGCTCGTAGCCCGCTGTGTGCTGTCTGTTTTTCCAGCGCCGTCAGCTCCATTCCATTTGTATCGATTTAGGCTTGACGTCTCCTATTCCTCCCGTGATTCTGACGATGCCCCCTCTGTCCTTCCCTCTCCTTTTGTTTCTCAAAACTCAATTAACTGCCAGCCGCCTTGGCTTTTCTTTTCAAGTCTATTTTTCTGTGTGTGTGTGTGTTCAATAGGTGTGATTGACTTCCTGGTGAGCCAGCACCCGGTGGCACAGATCCTCAGGGATCATGTGATCTTCAAAATCGTCCCCATGCTAAATCCTGACGGAGTCTACCTTGGAAACTACAGGTACACAAACATGTGCACAGCGTCCAATTTGTTTATTTGAATACATGGTCAATTAAATAGAATTCCCTGTTTGTTTTTAATTCCTGCTACCTGGGATTTACCCTCCTGCCTCCACCTTTAGGGAGCTTAATGAATTCATATAGCTCACAGCAGTGCATTTGTTAGAAGATAGCGTTTGGCCACAGGGCTGTTCACTCTGCCAGTCTCCCCTTTCTGTCTTTAACACTACTGCAGCAGCTCTGTGGGCTTCCTCCTCGCCTCGATTTTCCTCTCTTCTCTGTCCCTTCTTCATAATTGCCTTTTACTTAATAGGCTCAACCCCAGGAATACTAATGCACACTTAGATAAGATCAGCACTGGGCTCCAAGTGTGTTTACCACTGCCATCTAGTGGTGGCTTTTTGCCAAAGCTGCAATATTTTTTTGCAGAAATTGTGTTTCTAATTTTCTGAAATACAGTTCCCTATGAAATGACTGCTTCAGGGTGATACTCATTAATCTGCTGTAGCACTGTGATACCAGCTGAGAGTGAATAGTTACATGAGATGGTTTCTCTCTTCATCAGACATACAGTAGCTATACCACGCTGCCATCCTGTTGCTGGGCAGACTGTTGTGTTTACGTGCAAAGCAAAGAAGGTTACTTAACCTGGGTTGGGTTTGTGACTGGCTGTTCTTTTCACTTTGGCTACAGATAGTATCGGTAACACCTGTATCATTACAGAGGGCATAGGTAAATGTCAGGGACTCCCAACACGACAAACAGGGCGTGGGGGGCAGTGTTTACATCCATTATGAAAATTGTAGTTGGTAGACATAAGAGTGATGACACATAGCTATAAAGCACTAGTATCAATTATTCCCTGTGCCCCCACTGACCCCCAGCTGACTCAACAACATATCTATAACCACTAACATGAATTTCAGAAGCTTGTATTCAGAGCCATCCGTTGTGTTTTCATAATTTGACACTGGCACTGTTTTTGCGCAGGTGTTCACTGATGGGCTTTGACCTGAATCGTCACTGGCAGGATCCCTCTCCGTGGGCCCACCCGACGCTGCACGCTGTCAAACAACTCATAGTCCAGATGAACCAAGACCCGGTGAGTGAGTACAGTACATGAGGCCCTGCACAATTTCAAATCAGCATACATTTAACCACACACAGTTAAGTTTTGAGTTTCCAGATCCAGTTTTCTTCCCGCGAAGTTCAGCATGTTCTGCGTTTTGGCTGTGAGCACAGGGGAGCGTGGATAGGCTCGTCAGCATCTTGAGAATGTCAGCGCAGCTCTCCTGGCCATTCAAAAAAAAAACATTACTGAAGCAAGTCTCTGTGCCTTGTGTTTCAGACTTGACAGTAACTTTTTCCCTTCGCCAGTTTTCAGCCACAGAAAGGCTACAGAGGCAGGTCGAGGGAATTTTCTCATTGTTCCTGATGTTAATTATAAGCAGTGCGGCAGGTTGGTGGGATTACTGAAGGTCAGTGTGTGTCCTGGGAATACTCTGCCCTTTTGTACACTGCTCTAATCCTGATAAGAGAGGGAGCGGGCCGGGGCGGGACGTGGGGCGGGCCAGAGACGGGGTGAGGCGCGAGCTGGCATCGGGCAGATTAACCTTTTCCCCTGGTCCTGACACGCTGATCGATAGAGTCTGTCATGGCAGGGTGATCCACTCATGCCTGTCATTCACACACACACACACACACATTTTGTTGTAGGTAAACAGACATAAACACAATAATGCTTGATTACACAATGCTCCAGCAAGGCGCGAAAGGTGCTAGTTATCCGATTGGGGTTGTCTCTTAACCTCTGCTTGAGCTCTGTAATGAATACCAATACCAAAAACAAGTGGCACACTTTCTTTAACATTCTTTTTCAACACAAAATACCCAACACATCAAAAAGACTATTCACCGTTACATATAAAACTAGTGGTGACTTCTGGGCTGAAAACATTAAGCAAGGGCCGCCATTTCTTATTTTACATTAAGGTAAAGGTGGAGTTTCAAAAAGATACCTGTTTTCAAATCTTGCACTCTCTGCCATGATAACCAGCTGCAGCAGAACAGTACTTGATCATTTGTCATCATCTGTCGAGTTAAAATACTACATATAGTATAGTAGTAGAACACTCAATAACACATAATCTTTGTTGCTGTCCAGAATCCTCCTGTTTTGACATACATTGCAGTCTATTTTTCCTGATCTGTCTGGAGTTACACTGACTTCTCTGGTCGGATACATCCCAGTGTTGGACCAAATGTTTGCTTGCTACATTGGTTCCACTCAGACACCTTCTCTGTTGATTCCCGTCCCACCATGACGTCCCCCTGTGCCCACCTTTCCCCGCTGATTGCCTCGAGTGTTGCCGAGTTAATTTGGAGGCCTGGCCAACCTCTCCTTCTCTGTGTCTCCCTCTCAACACAGGCAGTTAATCCCATCAGACACACTACTCATGTCTGGGGCTCCCAGATGCCACTTTCAATGCCAGTTTTGCAGCCAGGAGGCCCTGTGCCGCTGCCCTCCATTCAGGCTCATCTCACACAGCGGGTAAAGAGTCTAATGAGGCTACCAGGGTTGGAGGGCTCCGCTGGAGGACTCCATTAGCAAGAGATCAGCCGCCGCTACAGCCCAGCAATCGGGCTAAGCTGGTGTATGTGGCCATTTGCTAGCTGTTAACACCATGGTTATTTGTTTAAAAGCTATCATCTGTGAGGAAGCTGGCATGGGAGGTCATTTGAATGTTTTACTTCATGCAACAACTCAAAGTTCACTTAGTGAGAAGTCGGGAATCAATTTACTTGGAAAACAGTTCTGATAAGGTTTCAAGCAGTGGCATGTTCATAAAGCTAATTAATATATTTTTAATAGCAGTGCTGTTTTGACATTTTAATGTTGTTGTTGCCTGCTGTTTACTTTGTACAAGTGCATTAAGAGCTCAAGTCCTGTAACTAACAGGGCCGATACAGTGAATGTTAATGGTGTCTGTAGGCTACAATAAATTATAATGGCTTGTTCCTGATAAGCACAGTCATTTTTCTCTGTTTACAACATATTACATTATTGCTTTGCATAAAAACAAACCTTGACATCAACATACAAGTAATATTTCATATACAACTGGGCTTCCCAAAGCTACTATTTCTATGTTAGGTGTAAGAAGGTAGATGCTATGGTGTGTATTAAACTAGTTGAAAGTTTCAAATTGAATTAATAGCAACAATTAAATCAGTGTTAATGTATTTGTGATAGTTTTGCACTGATTTGAGTGGCCAATAACCCTGAGTTAACACCTAAGAAAATGAATACTATAACATTTATTGCTCTTCAAACCGTCTTGGTCAGTTGTGTTCAGTCAGTTGGGATGTGTATGTATTTGTGAATTTAATAGTCTCATTTTTATCATCTCTTTAAGATACATTGTGTAAAATCTTGTAGCCTAGAATATAATGGAACAAACTAGGAAGCACTGGTCAAAAGTATTTTTTCCGTAGTGGACAATCACATCAAAATAGCACCCTATGCATGTCTGTCCTGGAAAAATAACATTTAAAGCTCCATCTTAAGCTGTTGCTCTCTGTTTCTTCCTGTTCATACAGTTGCCCAGAGCTGGAGGAGAAGTATGCTCATGTTTCCTCTTCGATCACAGATTTTTGCATGAATGAAGGCACTTGTGTAGATGTTTTACACAACTATTAAATCACCATTAGACCTACTTCCACTGGGTTTGTTCGTAGACAAAAGGAGGATATTGTTGTCTGTAATGTCATCACCAAAAATAGGCCAAAAAATACACTCTCGAGTCTCGACTTTTAACTCAGTAATTCAGGGCTCAGTCGTAAAATATGCTCTTCTTACAAAAAAAAAATCTGGTTAAAGTCTCTGCTAATCTTCGGGTCTGTCTCCAGCTAATTCTAATGTAGATTGTTAAAGCTAAATGATTGAACTGTGCGGTGCAAAGTCTTCGCAGCCTGACTGTGGGTTTTGTCAATCACCATAACTTTTTTTTTACTTAACTTTTTATCAGCACATATCTCATAATCCAAAGTCACATAGTCTTTTTCCAGTAAGGAGTCCATTTAGTTTAAAACCCTGTGATCAGACATTCTTGTCACTCCAAAACTCTTCCCCATCATTCAGTGGGAGACTTTCAGCTTTCTTGTTCTGTGTGGGCAGTATCTTCAATAACGGGCTGTGAGCTTTCAGACAACTAACATTTCAATCAAATCCTGTTGCAAAATCTGGGTACGCTGCATCCGTCCTGATGGCTGTAGACTTTTATTCCACCCATATAGCATTGCTCTCAATATCTGTAGGTCCATCGAGAGATAAACAAAGGCACAATTTCAGCTCATAAAAGAAAACAAAAAATAGACCGGTCTCTGAGTCTTTCTTTTTCTTTGTTGGTTAGCTGTTCCTAAATTAGACTTGCTCTTGACCTATTGAAAAGTCCCTTGTTTTTGACTGTGATTTGCTGTGCCCTGTCTCTTCAACACTCAATTCAAAGTCAGTACAAATTTGCCTAATGCAGCTTAAAAAGGCTTAACTTGCACTATTGTCCCCATAATAAATCCAATATGGTCAACTATTGTGTGCATAACGACTGGTGGTATTTCCTCCCAAGCAGACTGTAAACTTCTCGGTTACATTTAGTCTAAAGGCAAGCTTATGCTCAAGCTGTTTCATAAAATTCCATCATTTACCATCTGCGGCTGAACATTGGTCAGCAGGGAAAATGGCTGAAAGAGTCAGCCATGCAAGGAACTATAATCTGTTCCCAAGCCACCCTGTTGTTTGTTTTGAAAAGAGAGAAATGGAGAGGCAAAAAGGGACCACAGAAACAAATGGACCCATCTCCTTCCTAAAGCGTGGCTTTTCCAGCTCATTTATCAAAAGCAGAGGAAGAATTATTTTTGATTGGCTTATTACTCGAAACATTCATCACTGGCCGACGTACCCCCACCAATCTGACACTGCCATTTTGGATAATTTGTTAAGGATGACAAAGAGGTCATTGTTGCCTTAGCTTCTATTTGACCTTTTTAATATTAGGAAATTAATTTTCTATCTGGAGCAAACGTATTAGGTCCTGTCACACCACCCAGAGTGATATTTGCACCTTGGAATCCTCCCTATTGCCCTACTTTTTTCTGCTATTCATCTTTCTCTCTCTTCTCATTGTTTACCAGCTCGGTGTTTGCTGTGTGTGACTTGGAGGTGCTTCTACTATTGTGTTATCTTTCCTTGTTTTGTGTGTCTTTTCCTCATCCTCCCTGACTTACTCTCTACTCTCCCAGTATGTGTTCAAACGTCCTCTGGTGTCAGCCAACCATTTCAGAACCATTTTTGAGATTTACGGCCAATTTTGTCCCCATCATCCCTGCATCATTTCAATCCCGCCATCATCCCTCTCTTTATTCTGCCTCTGTCGGAAGCTGAATTGACTGCTTTCACAGGATCACACAGATGCCTCCTCACTGTTTGGGTATTCTCTAAGTCACAGACACTTCCAGTTTATCCTAATTTAGAGTGCAATACTTAAATTCTTTGTGTGATAAAGTTTGATATTTTTGCCAGCTCTTTTGGCAGGCCCCTCTCAGCAGATGTGGCAGCTTCCGTGGCACTAACAGGCTTAAAGCAGTGGCTGTCTGTGCCCGTTCAGCCTGATTACAAGTCACCTCTGTGTTCATAAACAGACAAATACCCCCATCAATTTAAGAGTGGCGTTGGGACTGAGGCGGAGGAGAGGGAGCGAGGCAAAGGGAATCAGGCAGGCGCCGACAGACGGAGCCAAGGTTTTGTGTCATCGACGCTCTTCCATGAAGCAGGTCATGCCATCTGCCATGTTCTGTCAATGCTACATCATTAGAGGGTCACTGACCAAGTGCTCTATGCCCTCATGCGGCCTCCCTAACTAATGAAATGTTGGAAGCAGTTTAACAGGCAATACGTGATATGAAGCCTTTTTATGTGGGAAAAGAGATGCTTTTTTTTTACCAAGAGCAGGGAAATGCAGGCAAAGACGCAAGACCTTGTCGATGAAAGTGGTGCTGCAGAAATACTATACTAAAGACTATTCATGCTATTGACGTAAATACTCAAGCATGTTGCACACACAGGAAGGTACATTTTCTGACAAACACAGAAGAAACTGTCTAGTGCATGCATTGATCTACTATAGAATAGAAAAGCAGCATAAACATGGCTGCTGAGTACCAGAATACAGGATGATCTTATGACCTTAGTACTTTTAGTGACCTGCCAGATGGCCTTTATTCTATTAACCTCGTGCTGTATCCTTTTTTTCTCTGCAGCACCATGAATGACCATTGGTGGAATTAGCGACACAACAGAGAGGGCCTTACCTATGGCTTTTGTAGAGATACATCAATGGCTTCCAGTAATGACACCCCCGTCTCCTCCCTCCTTAGCTCCCGGGGAATATCACAGCACTAGTCAGTTGTTTAGACCAATGAACGCATCCTGTCAACCTTCAGTCTGTGATCTCCAGACTGTGCTTTTAAATGCAGCCAAACCAAACAAGATGGGAAATAAAATGCATATAATGTCGCTATAATACACCAATCATAACAATAGTGAGAAGAAAGAGGCTCCCATCTTTAGATAAGAACAATAAAAGCTTAAAAATGTTCCAAACTAAATGTCAGAAATACCTTCAAAATGAGCTGGAGCTGTTGTAAAGGCTGGGGCCCTGGTAACAGAACCACACTATTAACCAAGAGTGTCAATATTTGACATTTTCACATGAGTTCACTCCACTTGAAAACATACATGTCTTGCTGAAGGGTTTTTGTCACATTTCTTTGTCACTTGCATCATTCCATCACAGATTTGCTTTCTAACCTTCAGGCTGGCTCTGCCCTCTCATCATCCCTGTTTGATTTAACACATAGAGAAACCCATGTCACTCTTCCTGCTGCTGGCATTAACGGAAAATATGATAATGAGGATTAATATGTATTATACAGGTAGTAAGTTCAGCTGTCTTTCTCTGAACAAGCAGCACTTTCCCATCTCCTCAAAAGGTGTGCTGCTGATGCCAAGAGCTTTATTCAGGAGCTTGTAATCCTGCTTCAATCAGCTCCTTTTTCCTTTCCGTGTAAAGATAAGCTCGCATTTACAGCCTACGCCGCACCCTGAACGCACCACGCTCTAATTAATATGCAGCAGATAAGTACTTGTCTGAATAAATTCATTCGTTTGACCTTAGGTTTTACACTAAACTGTTCGTGGGCGCCGCAAGTTCACCACAAGTTGAGAGCTCCCCAGAGTTTCTCCAGAGCGCTGTGGGGCTTTTGTTTTTCCTCTGAGGTTAAATTTGGACAGCATTATACCCTTCTTTCTGTTCCCCCTCCCTCACTTTCCTCAAATTGTCTTCTGACTTTCATTCGCCAGTCTCTGTTTCTTAATTGCCCCTAATTGCTTAATTACAATTTCAAATGAACAATTCTGGAGGTCAGAGCGGGTTGTTAATTGAAGCATCAATCACAGCGGTGGGGCCTTCAGAAGCGTCTCGGTTTGATTGGCAGGGCATTAACTGAGCATTGTTGTAGGTTTGGACATGACATTGTGGGGCGCCATGGCTGTTTGTACTGGCGTCCTACTGTGAAGCTGTGAAGGGGAATTACAGCGGAACATCGGTGTGTCTTTACCGCTCACCTTTCAAGTGCATTTTCTGCGTGTTGGGGTTTTTGACACCTCGTTTCAATTCAATCAATGGCAGTTTCGGTTATGTTGAAAGTGAGATGGCGAAGAAGAAGTTTTATTGTGCAGCAGGTTCTCCTTGAGGCAAGTATCTTGATCATGGGTACTCACTTGAGGATTAACTAGTGTGCATGGTTTGGGGAAAAACGTACAACATTAGTACCTTTCTCCTATTTAATATTAAAAAGTGTAACAAGTTTCCAAGTGTCTCCCCTTCCTGATTATTTATTTTCCAAGTAAACACAAAATGCAGTGATGATTTGATTTATTAAGGGGATAAAGCTATACAAACCTACCAAACCTTATGTGACAAAACTGCATTTTATGTTTACTTGAGTTGTCTTTGTCTAATATTTAAATTTGTTTGATGATCTGAAACATTTAAATGTGACAGCTCTGCATAAAAATAAGAAATTAGGAAGGGGGCAAACACTTTTTCATGGCACTGTATAGGTCTTCACATTACCCTTTAAAATCTAACAATAGTGTAAGATAATGCAAGGAAGCACTGAATCCATGTTAATGTACTTCAACCCTTTCCCTGGGTACAGGTTTACACAACTACAATGAACATTTTAAAAGCACTGTACCTCACATTGGGCCATTTTAAACTGCTTTCAAATCTGTCCTGCACTGATACAGACGAGATTCCAACAGTCCTGTATGTAACCGGATTAAGAACCACAGCTAATTCAGTCGAAAAGGTCTCTAAGACGTCATGTCAAGTTAATTTTACACCATCGAAGCGACGTTACACATTTTCTTTCAAAGCGTTGTGCATTTACAGCAGCCTTCAGCCCAAGATCTGCCGTTGAAGGAGGCAAAGCATGTAACAGCGAGTTAACCTATCGTTTTACAGCCAGTCCTTCACTTTGATCGGCTGCCTGTCCGCCTTCCTTCACTGGCTGCACCTGCTTTTATCCTCAGCCCTTCCTCCCACCCTCCTCCTCCTCCTCCTCCTCCTGCAGATGGAGAAAGGGAGGCCCAGGTGATTATGAGGCTGCTTTCCTTCATGTGCTCGTCTCCATCTCATTCTAGGCTCCTACTGCTGCCTAGTGGACCCATTGTTTTCTTTTCCCTGCCTTTAAAGTCAAATCATATCTCTAAACCCATAGACAATAAATGTGCACTACATTCTGGTAATCTTTCACACGTGTAGGTTAATAATGATAATTGTTCATCTATTTGAAACTTTGTAAAATATAATGTTGGCTCAAAACTTTATATTTAGGCTGGGAGAGCTAATATTACAGAGTCTACATTGAGACAATAAAGGTTACTTTATATGCCCCCGTATGTAATATATATGTAAGTGCTGTAAGTGTCCATCAGAATAGTTTCAAATTTTTCAGCTTTCCATTTAAACTATTATAACCCTTTATAAACGTGTATAAATGTACAATGCAACTCAATCCTGCGTAAAAGGCAATAGTAAAATGTATTCTCCATTCATGTGTAGTCTGCTCAAACATACTCACTTCCATTTTGTCTTCATATCTCACACATATTTCTGTCTTTGTCTCCCCCCCATCACTGCCATTGCTCCATTGGCTGCATTTAACTTTTTTTTTCATCATCACTTGCTTTTTTTTGCCCCTGTATGTGTGCGTATATATATATATATGTGTGTGTGTTTTGTTTTTCTGTTGATTCTCCCCCTCCTCTCCTCCTCTCCTCCCTCCTCCTCCTCCACCTTCTCCTCCCGCCGCTGTTCTTCTCTCCTCTGGGGCTCCATCCATCAGGTTGTCGGGGGCTGCTAGCGGCCCACTCGCAGCCACCATATTTCAGCACCAGCCAGCCAAGCAGCTGACAGCACAGCCACCGCCAGGAAATTGCTTTGGCTGTGAGCAGAATTTCAAACGCACACCGAGACACACACTGCGGCGCACAACCCGGGCCGCCCGAGCACGCCTTTCCCTTACTCTCTCACCGTCTTGATATCTCTTTCTCCAATCTCTTCACACACATCTATATCTTTTTTCTTCATGTACTTATTTGGACGCGTTTCCCTCCTGTATCTCCCCGTCTCTTGCACCATCCTCCCATTTTTCCTCTTCTCTTTATGACCCGTAGGGAACGAGGTGCACAGCCGAATGTGTAATAAGCGTTTGAGGACGAAAGCTGATAAGATGAAGAGAAGGAGAAAAGCAGAATGGAGTGAGGAGATAAAGGAGGAGAGTTAAGATCACAAAGTCTGTGTTAGTCCGTGTCACGACCAGTTTAACTCCACCCACACGAGGAGGAGACAGGACATTTAGCTGCTTTCAACTTTAGCTGGAGAATGGAGCATTACTCTGCACAGACAGGGAAACATAATCCACGAAAATAATGTCCTTTTTTTCTCAGCTCTTGTCTACTGCCTTAGCATACTTAATGTGAGCTCATCATTAAGTTATAATATCTCGTAAGACTCATTCATTACACCGTTCATTACAAGTGGTGAGTCAGAGTCAGCGTTTAACAATTGTGGTGAAGTTTGGCTTAAATGCTTTTTTAATGATCGGGTAAATCTGATTTCATGACAAGAATATATTCTATTAAAGGGCCTCTATGTACTTTTAATATTTTAATCTAATGGGACTATTCACATTTAAACACAGCACTGCATTATTTGCTGAAGGTCAGTCTGTTTTACTCTTCCACAGCCAAGATGCTAACTTTGGTTCAACATGATGTGCACTTTTTAAGTTCTCCTTGTGAAACACTGGTGGGTTTGAACTCTGCAAGTCAAGATACAATGTCAAACTTTATGATTTCAACTGTTGCCACTTTGTTTATTTGTGCATCTTAAAGGCTTTTGATTGACTCATATTATTCAAATGGTGTACACTACAGAAAATCAGGGGTGCACACTAAGCCTGATAAGTACATTTGGTGTATATGTGATGAATCCATGCCATTCCCCTGACACCATGCGAATGTTACTCTGTTATTCTGCTGATCTCAGTCTGTGTAAAGTGTAGCAGTGCCCTTCAGAAGGACGGTATGATTGAAGTGATGTGTGGGTGGTTGGCTCCTTTCAGCTATGGAGCGTATTCTCAGTTTGTACTGTCTGGGGGGTTTGTAGTCATCCCTTGGGTGACAGCCTCTCCCCGGCGCAGCATCCCCGTGGCCAAGAAAAGCTTTCCTGACTCCCAGCGGGGACGCTCCGGTCGTGGACTGTTGCTCAAACTGTCAGACAAACAGCCCCTTCCCAAACTAACCTGCTGTATTTCATCTGCTGTCCGTCTCCCTGTCTCTCTCTGTCCCTCTGTTTCCCCCTCCCCTGCCGTCTCCATCAGAGGGTTAGTCTGGAGTTCTACATCGATGTCCATGCCCACTCCACCATGCTGAATGGCTTCATGTACGGCAATGTGTTCGAGGACGAGGAGCGCGTCCAGAGACAGGCTGTCTTCCCCCGACTGCTGTGCCAAAATGCACCAGACTTCTCCTTTGTAAGGCTCACAAACACATGCACAACACAGGGCTAGTTCAACAGTATAACTTGAAATTGTTCTTTTTAAAGGAATTTGGTGCACAAGACTGCAGCTGCACCAGTATCTCCCCGACATAGATGTGTGGAGCTAAAATATGAGCAAGGTGTTGATTAAAACAACAAACACCTACTTCATTGGTTTTCCCTGTATGTATAAAGGTGATAGAAAAGTCACTGTATGCATTATTATGTGAAATACACTTGTATAAGAGACAAATGTTAACACTTGCACACTTCCAGAGAAGGTGTGAAGTCATCTCAGGAGATAGGTGTCGAAACAGACCGCTCAGACTCTCACCTTGACTTAACAAACTCCAGGCACTGAACTGAGAAACTTATAATTTTTTAGAGAAAATTCTGCAAGAAAAAAACCCAGAGCACTACAACAAATTGTTAAGTAGAAAATAGCATAGAAGCAACGGCAGCTGTGCTTTTCAGTCAACAATCCCAAAGGAAAAAGGATAAGTACAGAAGAATAACCACTATTTGAGCAATTAATCCAGAGTTACTTAGTGCGTACTTGAGTAAATGTCAAGTAAATGTAATTTTAAGGGCAATGCAGCTGCTGTGTTAACGGTGTGTGGCCAGTTATGTTTTTCTGACCACCATGATGGAGTAGAGAATGCCTACAGAGACTGACTGACTGTGACATACCTGCAGTATCCACCTAGCACCTTTCCATATAGGTACATTTCCCACTAAACTGTTTCCTCTCAGTTCTGTGTCACTTTCACTGACCTTTGATTTCTCAGTGATGGTGACATTTCACAGCAGAGCCACTTTACACACACCATAAAGAATAGCCTTTATAGCCCATTGACACTTGGAGTCAGCCCGCACTCAGAGCCAATCTAGACACTGGGATGTTCAGCCATACATGTATGGAAATGTCACTGGCTGCCCTGTCTATGGAGGAGAGCTACAGAGGACGAGTAAAAAGCTCCTTGGCCTTTTTTCTGTTCTGCTTCTGTGACAGATGGCCCAGGGGTCATCTCCCTTACTGTGTTTTTGTCCCTCTGCCCATTCAGCACTACTAAAACCCAGCAGCAGCACAACACAATCACGGCAAACTCCCACTGGTGGCCCCCAAGTCTGCATTTCAGCAAGGCAACTCTCACTGCAGCACGCCGGACTGACAGTGAATGGAAACTTTTTACACACTCTTCCCAAGACAGCACAGTTTTTGTGCCGTTTAGCTGACACGCTGAAACCAAAAATAGACTTTTTTTTTCTGCTGAAGCCATTTAACCAATCTTTGAAATGACTTTGTATGAAGGGACTCAAAAAGCTGCACCTCTAGCTTTTTGAAAGGCCTCACACTGCACATTCAAAACAAATTAATAGCTGTTAGTAACAAATATGGAACGGTATATTTTCTGTGAATTGTGACTTATATATTCTGCATACAAGATCACAGGTTCATATTGTCAGAGGTTACTGATAGAAGCAGATACAAGCAAACAAAAACATGATCATGTCTGTTAGTACAGTTCTAGTTTTTTCAGTCATTTGTTGTTTGGGAAATAAAGTTTCCAGTGCTCAGGACAGATATTTTCAGTGTGTCCTATTTGTTCTCCATTTGCCACTTTGGTGTCTGGTTGCTGCTTTAATGGCCACAAAATCCTCTGAAGTACTGCTTATATAACTTTCATTGTGCCTTGTTTTTGCTCATATTGTGGTTTTACTGTCTGTCCTTGTAGTCCAACACATCCTTCAACCGGGACGTAGTGAAGGCCGGTACTGGACGGCGGTTTCTCGGCGGGCTCCTCGATGACACGTCCTACTGCTACACCCTAGAGGTGTCCTTCTACAGCTACATGACAGCTGGCAGCACCTCTCCTGTGCCCTACACCGAGGAAACATGTATCCTTTAACATACGGAAAGATTACAAACACACACATTCATTTTCATATGATTTAAATGCATCTGCGAGCTGTAGTGTATGCTCGTAAGGTCACTAGAAAGCTGTTGCTCTTTTGTTGCAGCTTGTTGCGACAGATGTGCACCGGCAGAATAGGGATGTGATAGCTGTGTCTATTGATTTCATTTACAAAGAACAGGAGAGAATGGGAGCTTGTGTTGGCATATGTAGAGCAGTGTGCGCGTGGCTCAGGCTTTGATTGCGATAAACAATGGAACAATGGAGCAAACATGATTCCTGTCAACCACAATCACACGCACACGTACACTCTCACACATGCACTTGTCACAGGAACCAAAGGTCAGATGAGCCTTAATTGAACCAGATAGGACCAAGTTTTCCTTCAGCTGACCTTCTCAGGGCTAAAGAGCTCCTTAGAGCCGGCCAAAGGCAGTCTGATCTAAGCGATAGAGTGAGCCAGAAGAGGGAGGAAGAGAGATTTAGAGAGACCGATAAGAACCCTACATATGAAAACTATGTCCTCCTTTTACACTTTTTGGTGCTGGTGGAGGGAAAAGGGAGGAAATCATGCAGTCCCAGTGCCCTCTAGTGCCAAGAGCGGGCACAGTTTACCTCTGCTCACATCCAGTTTCTGATGTTCATTTGAAGTCCATCCCCACATAAATAATCTTTACACATTCATATAATGACTGACTCTGTTTCATATAAGAGATACTTTATTCATCCAACAGCCGGAAATCTGTAAATCACTGCAGCAACAATTGAGTATTACATAAATAAATATAACACAGCAAGCACTCTGGAGTATTGCACACACTTGAATAAATGTTGCGTACGGTTGATCATACAGAACAGAAATGTGCCTTGTATACTGCCTGCAGACTCCCTTTGCTTCAAATAGGAAGTTGTTTTGCCCTTGTCCTGTCTGCTACATCAGGTGCCATCCATCCAGCAAAACATTAGCATCCGCGCTTAGCAGTGTTTGCCAAGTGTCCCAAAAAGCAAGATCTACCAATAAAATCAAAGGTCGAGGCTGTTGTAATGGCTGTGTACCAACAGGCGCCTTGACAACCAAACCATCCAGCCATTTTGCAATATTAAAGATTAATTAAGAATAACAAGTCCTTTTATTCTGCTCGTTTATGAATGCTTGCATCAGATGTAGGCACTGAGCACTGTACGCCATCAATGTGGGCAGCAGTAACAACTAATTCCACTTTGTGTTCACCTGGCAGCTGGTTCAGAGCAGGAGCTTGGGTCGTGTTGGATGGGACATTTCCGCTGAAGGTCAGTTTGGGAAATGTCTGTGCTCTGGTGGGAGGTTCTTGATCTTTTAGGTTCGTCCAAGAGTGTATGTTTTGTTTTGAGCTGGGGGCATGAGGGGAGGGGCTCGGCAGGGTGGGCACGGCGCACAGGGACCTGGTGTAGAGTGGAGATTGGGGTCAGGCAGGTTGAAGGAACCAACCATGTCGCTTTTTACGCCCCGGCAGTCTGCTCGATGGAGCGTGCAAATCATCAACAGAGACCTTTAGCATCTTGATACACACTCCCACCCCTCGCACCTGATTCACACACTCCCTCTCACTCACTGTCCTCTAAACTCATACACGACAAATAAATAATCATCTTACCCTTCAGACACACACCCCTCACAGCCTTTAAGCGCTCCAGACTCTCCACCGCTGTGCCACTTGTTGCCACCAAAATTGAAATAGTAACCTTTCTCGCCGCTGAGACTTTTGTCACAGTTTGACGGCGTTTACAAAATAGTATAAGGCGGTGTATGTGTGCGATTGTTTTCAGAGTCATCTTTTGCTCTTCCCTTGTCTTTATGTCTCCCTGTCTCCTCCGGTCTGTCCTTTCCTCTCATCTCATCACCTAGAACATAACAGCTCATTATATCATCTAGTCAAGCTGAGAATCCTCTTCTCTGAAACAGCGGGGACAGCCTCTGTCTGTCTGTCGTCTCTTTGTCCTTTAATCATTAAACACCTGTGTGTGTCTTTGAGTTTAATGTGCACATTCATCCTCTCCTACATGTCTTCTTCATGCGGTGCATAGAGCGCAGTGGTTTCATCTGTCGGTGAATATCCTGTCTCTGAAAACTGTCATATTCATCCAGGATTTTTGTGCTCTCACTGACCGACACTATTTTTGTCAGGTGGAAAACTAATCATATTCTTGTTCTTCAATCTTCAGTTGGATTGTTGTGTCTGTGTATTTCTGAGCCTTTAAGTCTTAGGGCCAAACCTTAGATTTGAATCCATCCTAGAGCTGTCAAGGCTATCAATGCATTTTATAGACACCTGGTATTTATTGGATTGGTTCTCCCTTTCCTGCTCTTTATTCAAAACTACACACCTCACACCCTACTTGATTATACTGAGAGAAGGAAAAAAAAGCCACTGGTACTACAGAAATACACAGCGCAGTATTTACCATAGAAAATCAAGTATTAATAGGATTTTAATGCATGGTCTGAGGGAGGTCTTAGTTGTATTGGACATTACAAATTATGTGTGTAGACAGACGATAATGTTGAGATAAATTCCTCTTCTCCTCTTCTTGTGTATTATCTCTACTTTTGTAAGGCTTTTGAAAGAGTTTTCATAATTCAGGGTTCAGCATTTTTAATATTCATGAGAAATGGTCATTTTGGAGAAGGTTTGTGGCTAGTTTCAGTAAGAGTTTCTCTATTGCTTCACTGAAGAGGGACTTCCACAGACCTTTGAAACTACTTCTCCAATCCAAAGTGCTCACGCATGATAATCCTCATTATTCATCAGATGCTGTGTGCAGCAGTATTCACCAGCAGCATACAGCGATGTGGCCAGCTCACAGACGCATCGATACTAAAGGACTGCACAGACTCACGTTCATGCCAGTCACAGCAGTGGTGCCCCACACAAAAATCTGAGCTGTCACTAAAGCATCAGTGAGCCCAGTGGACAGGCTGTGACAAGTATGCAAATGAAATATGCTTCACTAGCGCACATCATACACATCACATCACACTGATATGGGCGAATGGATAGGTGCTCACTATGCAAGCAGGGCACACACATTTTTACACACAGACAATTGCACAAATATTGTCACTATGCTCAGATGAGCAGGTTTCTGCACAGAGATGCACATATCCACTCCTCCAGTTGTTTGGTTTCTATTTGGCAAAATGGGTTTGGTGTTGACAAATGTTACAAATTTTAAGAAACAAAGTCTTATCTCTAGGACACTGCCTATAAACATATTTTTGAAAATGTTTGGCTCTGGGGAGAATCTTTTGAATAATAATGGGAGCTATGACGTGTTAATGAGTGAACATGGTTGCTTAGTTGTCATATTGTGTTTTGTATTGGTTAATGGTTTGTAAAGCTCACACTGACTAGTGTTACAAACTATTGCAAGAAGTTTCATAAACCATATTTAGTAGATAAATAAACAATTAAATAGAGAATGCATGAAGCATTTCTTTCCTGACATTTTATCTATGAACCTTTCCTTTAGTCAATCAATGTATCTGTGACATGTATGTTTTTAGTGCAGTAAACAGTATAGCCTATTGAGCCCTGCATCACTTTGTATTCCTGTGAGAAAGAAAGGCTTTTTACAACATATTTGTTATAACCTGTCTCCTTGGCAGTGACTGTCCCTTCCATCAAAGATTTAAATCAGCCTCTATTTGTCCCTTCAGGCGATAAGACGTGAGGTCTTTGAGTCCAGTGAATGGCTATTGGGGACAAAAATGTCCCTTTTTGTATTGCTGTTGTTGACTCGCCTCTTAATTAGCATTGATAATTAGTTCCCCACGTGCCAGTGCAGTGACAGGACCTGTCAGTGGCCTGTATTGATGGCTTGAATGTCCTCTCGCTTGTCTCCTGTTAACTCTCCAATCTGGACAGCATTCTGCCCATGTCTCGTTCGTTTTACCACTAGAGGCCTTGTTGTCTGATCGTCACCTTGTCTGTCTGTCTGCCAGGACCAGGCACGAGGGACATGACGCTGAAATCCGCTAAATGCCGCGCTGACAGTAAACAGCTGCAGTAAACAAGTAACGGCCATCCCCTTTTTGTTTTACGCATCTCGTATCTAATCAGAGCCTAAGCTGGCATGCCCTTGAGCCGTGACAATGACCTGCTATTGATCAGACACAACCATTATTTGTACGGAGATGTTAAAGAATGCACTTGACACACCTCAGGGACAGGCAGATGACTGCAGCGGTATGTCTTTGACCTTTTCAAAGCTCACTAATAATGAACGTAATGATAAGCATTTTAGATGCTGATGACACGTTTTACTTAACAGTGCAATAGTAGTGCTGGGCTTGCCTAGATGTGGTTTTCCACTAACACACACCTCTGTAAACCATGCTCCAGCCCGCCGACTGTTTCCTGGCTCTCACAACTCGCACTTCCTGCTGGTGAGGCATCCATGTTCCAGACGGTGCAGTTTCCCACAGCAGCGAACTATGCAGTCGTCAGGGTATCCTTTGTGTCTCCCATCACATCCGGATACCTTTAGAAGCTGACCGTCCATCACAAAACCTCCTGTAATAGATGTTGAGTCGTGACAAGCCAAGCTGAGAGGCCATCTGTGCTCATTGGGATCTGGGAGATATTTTTGTCGCTGAGCGTGCTTGGCCAAAGAGCTCTGGACTGGCACCGAGCTTTGCTGATGAAAGAAAATGAAGGAGAACACCAAAAACTTTCCTGAGGTCAGAATAAAGAGGTTGAAGGATGCTAGTAAACTTCAAAACAAGCCTCTGTACATTTACCACATTTTTAATCATAGCTTGCGTGAAATCCACAGTCACAATGACACTTTATGTATAGTTTGTTTGTAGTTTGAGCTCCATCTCATCAGTGTCATCAGCTTGTAGTATAATGAGAAAACTGTGAAAACAACACATTTAGTCTGGCCTGATGCAGGACTCACAGACAAACAACCAGATGGGGTGTAAACACAGGCTCTGGCATCATGTGGAGAGTGTTGCTATCAGCCAGACGGGTGAAGAATGAAGTTCCACTCACACTCTTGAACATATGCAAAAACACACACTGATAAAGGCCAAGGTGACGGCGCACTAAAGATTCACTTCGTTGTAGATTTTAAACTTCTGTACTCTTGTGTGTGTATTCTTGAGACTTGACAAACTTTAAAGCCACGTGTAGACGCAGACAGCCCATTAAACCAAGGAAAGATGGGTTATAAGTTAACAGCTTTTAGGAGCGAGAGCTTTCCACCTTTATTGCCACAAGGATTTATGTACTGAAGGTTATTTTTGATCATTACAAGAAAATAGATGAAAAATAAATAAAACCTTTTTTTCTTTTCTTTTTTAATGCTCTTGCTTCAATCACACTGCTTTGACAGATGGGTAGTCCAGTGGATGACAGGCTGTATCTGAGCATCAACAAGTTAATGACAAGGGAAAGAGATAGATTATGTATGTGTGTTGCTCCGTCACAGTCCAGTCTGGTAAAAAATTGATTCAAATGAACATTAACGTCACAAAAGAGTGAAATCATGTATGTTTTTGCAGAAATCTATTTGTACAGTGTGTAGTGCTGGACTGTGTGTGTCTTGAATTGGGGACAGATAGATTGGCAGCTAGTTATTGATAGTTTTATAAGTCTCCTGGTCTCATTGACAAGATATAATTGACTTGTGTTGCCGGCATCGTACTTATTTATCTATATTTGCTGTATCCTCACTCTTGTGATTGGAAACATCGCCGCTATTGCCGTCGTCCTCCACCTCTTCATTATGTGTCCCTGATTGTTATCATTACTCGCTCATGGCGCCTAATGGTCACAGGCTTAGCAACAGCACTCTCCTGGACGCTCAGCTGTTTTATAAAAAGTAAAGGAGTTATTGATATGGGCCCTAATGTAGTGAGAGACAATTGAGCTGAGCGATGATGTGTGCAAGCTGAATTTAAATAAGGCCTCAGTGTAAGTAATTGCTTTTGTGTGATTCATCCTTGCGTTATGCATTTAGCTGACATGAGTGAAATGCCGTTGATGTAGACCCAGGTAATGCAAATGCAGTTTGTTGTTGAAGATTTACATTGTTCATTTTTCAGGCCGCTTGTTCCACTTTGTTTACTATACCTCAGTGTGTGTATTGATGATGACAAAAGATATGTTACTTTTGTTGTGTGTGTTTGTCAGTTTGGAGAGCTTCAAAAATATGAGTAGGACAGTAGCTGACTCCAAGTTAAGCTTTTGTTGATATAAAATGATCCATGTTTGAAACCCAGTGGTGTCTATTGCCTAAGTTGACCTTTTCCCTTAACTCCCCTTTCCTCAGATATGAGACTGGGCAGAAACGTGGCTCGAACCTTTCTTGATTATTACAAACTCAACAACCTCACCAAGGACAACATACCGGCTCACATTCACAAGTAAAACACTTTAAAAAACGGTTGCATATTTCCATTTACACATGCATGATGTTTTCTCACATCTCGTATTCATGTTTTTATTTCCAGTTCTGAAGTGATCTCCCCAATTGGCAACACTAACGCAAAGGGCAATGCTGTTGGCAGGGACACGGCAGACAGAGAGAGGGAGAAGACTTTCAAACACTAGACAGACAGACACAGACTGAGCATGTATAAAATTCAGAGCAGCGTGGCAGGAGGATCCTTCACACTTCATTGCCTTCTGAATCTCCACATCTCCCCGGCTATAAGGACTTATTTTCACAGATTTGTAACAGTGGGACGGCTGGTACTGCAGGATTATAATCAGTCAAAGTTTCCTCATGGGCTGTTAAGTGACTGTTAAATGTGTGTTATTAAAAGCCAAGGAGGGCCTCAGTGGTCTCTCATTGTACAAGCATTTCTCATCATTTGTTACGCAGCTCTGATTTGCTCATAAAGTGAAAAGTGAATGTGAATAAACACATCATACTTCCAGTAGACTCCTGTTAATCCAGTTTAACAATTAAAATATTGCTTTTTCTTTGTTCTTTTTTTCTTCATTACTGCTCAGTTAATGGCTTTCTGTTTCTTTGAAGTGTGGGATTTGAAGAAATAGCGTTCTGAGGGAGAGCCTTGTGATTGGCCACTCGAGGGTCACATGGTGCAGCATCCGGCTTGTCAGTGTTGTTGCGTGGCAGCTATGACAACGATGTTTTAAAAGTTGGACCAATGCCTTCAGAGTCAAAGATGTCCCCCTCTAAAGTTCACCAGAAGTCTTTGAAATGCACTGTATTTTTGGAAATTCAGACAGTAGGTATCTCTTTATGGTGCTTATTTACCAAAAGCTAGCTAGCATGCATACTCCCAGTGCACTTAGGGAAGCATACTTCCTTTTGTTGTTAGCTAGCTAAATCACTTCTGTAAATTAACCTAGCTAGCTGTGTAAATACTACCGTAAACTCTATACAGTATCTTACTCTAGCTTTTATGTTTTGTTAATAATTTTCAGTTAAAACTTGTTTCATCAGAGCATCAGATACAATATTAACTGGAATAATGTTGGGCAAAGACTTTTATTTTATATTTTGTAAAGTTCGCATTTTAGGTAAGGTGTTGATACTTGTTTATCCTTTGCCTATATTTTAGTATTGCTTTTTAACCATAATTGTATCATAAGCCAATAAGACTTATTGACTAAAGCAGACAATGCATCTGCTAGTTAAGTGGTTTATTTAATATACCTTATACAGAAGAGCTATGTACTTTGACTTGTTACTAGTTTGGCAGCAGTATGATAACCAAATGATAGAAATAATTTAATAGAAGTGCCCAAACTTAGACACCCTGAAACTGTTCTTCTTGATCAAATCTGATACAGTATTAACTGGAATAATATTAGGCAGTCCTCTATTTCATATTTTGTAAAGTTAGCATTTTAGGTTTTGTTACTTCTTGTTGTTAGTCTTCTCTTAATCATATCATGCAGGTCACATGTCCAGGCTTGTTATTACAAAAGAAGAGCAACATCTACCTCAGTGTGCGCCTCTTGGGTCAGTACAGAAAGACTCCCTGTGTGCCCCCTGTGTTTCCATTGCACTTCCAGCACAAACTGATCTTCAACAAAGTGAGTGTGTATTGAATCTACATCAACACTTGCAATTTACAGTAAACATTTAACGATCTAAATGTCTTTGAAATGTCTTTTACGTCTCAGCGGATTTTGTTCTTTTTTGAGTCGTTTGAGTTATTTCTGCTTTGAACTCAAACCGTATCACCTGATGTAAAAATGGCCTTTTGCCCCTGGGAGAATGACAACATTAGATAGTGGCCCATTTGTCTTATCTTGTTATAGCTATTGATTTGTTTTGTCTGTACTCCTCCTATTTCCCAGATTTTCCCTAGTGTCGTTGACCCTGCTGATGTAGCTGACCTCCTTGAAGGTAAACGCTCTTCTGGGATTTGCTCCTCATTCCTAAGGCCTGAATCCTTTGCTATGCAAGCTTATAGGCCATTAGCGCAGTTTCTCATCATTAGCTCACGGTTTATTTGTGCTCTCCTTCTTAGCTGACACAACATCTTTTGAGCTGATTCAGATGGTCCCTCCAGGTATGCTTTCTGACGCTGCCGTATGGACATGTTCTGACTACATCTTCCCATTACACTGCAAAAACTGAATCTTATCATGTTTTGTGTGTTTATCCTGTTTATTTAGAGGGTGAGATCCTAGCTACCTTTGAAGAAAGTACCAGAGATTTCCTGTATCCCGGTCCAGAAATAAGATCCAGAGGAAACACTGCTGAACGAGAAAAACTAATGAAGAAGAGCCACACTTTTCCTGTATGCTGTGTTTTTAGCCTGTTTTTTTGTATAATGATTAAAACACTGCAGTTAACATTTAAAAGTGCAACATAGACAGAGCATCATAAAGAATAGTTCTCTATGTTGTAGTTGTGCTTATGCTATGCTACTGACGGACAGGTACGCTATTGATATAAATCAGTCTTTACATAGACCGTATGTTCAGCAGAGAAGATAGCATCTTACTTCTAATGCCACTGTCTACACACAACAACAAATTTACATACATAACTACACATTAAGTAATTTCACCCCATCTTTATGAATCAAATATTTTTCTCTTTTCTCCTCCTCTATTGTTGTGCCTATATTGGAGACTGTGATGTTTCTTTATCCAACCCTGTCCTCTGAGGCACTAACTGGCATATTTAAATGTCTTTAAACACTGCTCCCCTCACCGTTGCTTTTATGTGTTTGTGTTTGAGGTCTACATAGCAATTTAGATGTCTCATTCCAAATGCCATATTATTTAAACATCACTGGAGCCTTTTTTCTGCAATTTGTTTTTCTCAAGCCAGGCATAGATTGAAGATTTGTGGTTGTAAATTGGTCTTCCAAACAGTGCTGTTATCTGTCCTTTTGTCTTTATCTCCAAGTTAAAGGTGTTGTGTTGTTCCTATTGTCTCTCTGACTCTAGGGAATCTCCCCCAAGGTAGAGTTTTCCACAACATCAGTCATTCAAGAGTGTGATGCAGTAGACAGCCGGCCCACCTCTCCCGTAAGTGTGTCCTTTTATTACATCTAATAGGCCTGTCCAAACCCACGCCAGTGCAGCATATTTGCTAAAGCCTCTGTTTGTACTTGGTTTATCTGAGTTGTCCGTTGCTGATCAGTGAAGCACTTCAGACAGTGTCTTTATAAATTATTTTTGATGTTTGTTCCATGGCCTCTCAGAACAGCTTAGTCAAAATCGAAACATTTCAAATCCATCAAAGTGTCCCTGATAAGTCAAGTCAGTGGTGTGTTTTTCAGACAGTTCCAGTGCCTGAGCTTTGAACACCTCAAAGCTACACACTCAGCACTAGTGTATAAGCCACAGCTAATGCTACAACAGTGAAAGACTCTCTCTGGAGGCCTCTAATGAGTGGTATCACTCCCCATCACATCTGTGTCTGCCTCCACTATACATACCCACCTTCTATTGTTGCTATGGCTACTGTGTCTATCTATCCATACTGCCAGAAATTCAAGGGTATCTGTTCTCTCCTTGTGAATGTAATTACAAGCAGGCAGATCTGTGATGCTGATAGCACAGCCTCTTTCACATTTGTGCACAGTTCTTGCCACAAAACCAGAGTTTTTTTTACCAGTGCTCTCCAGACTGAGGGTCACCTTGCTGGGCTCAGCTGCACTAAATCACAATAGATTTTCTTTTATTAAATGGGTTGTACTCTGCCTATTTATGACATATTTTGATGTTGCCTTTAGGTGATGGTTATGCATGGTGCAGTATGTCACATACAAGGCAAGAAACAGCCCAGATCCATCACACAGTGGTGGGAATGTTGTGCCCAAAACCCTACAATTTCCCAGGTGCAGCAACCTAAGCTAAGCTATTTGTTTAAATAGGATGTCATTGACAACGAAGCAGATTGTCAGACTGTTCGCCCGGCCCCTCGGGGGGATGTCTGGATCAGAGCACCGCTGTGGCTGTCAGATAGTAGAATTTCTCCATTTTCTCTCTCCTAATGGCTCCTCAGCATAGGAATTTCCTTGACTGCCTGCCCACCCATCTGACAAACTGTGTCCGCTTTAATCGAGATTTAGACCGACAAGTTCCACAAACCCTCTGTAATCCGCAGCAGTGTCTTTCTCGCACCTTTTTAAGTTATCAGTTTTAATGTTTTTTATTTGATGTATCCTTTGGGAACTCACTGAAGAGCTTTCGTAAGGCCATACATTAGTGACATGACAGTCTCTCATATTGGAAAAGCTTGTGATGCATTGGTGCAAAAGAAGTGACTGTTCTCAGGACAAAGGAGTGAAAGTCAGAGATGGTGGGAGTTAGAGGGCACACAATCTCTTCATAAATTCTATTAAATGAAAGATTTCTCAAATGGCAGAATTATTCATCATTTAGTTTCTCTTAAAAATAGTTTTAATGTCGAGGTTTCCCTAATTAGCATTTAGATTATCTTTGTTTTACAACCAGGTAATGCCTCTTTATCGTATTAGACTGCAGATGGCCATCAAATGCAATTAACATTTTATCTTAACTTATTTATCCCCAGTTGGCATTACCCGCAGGAAGTGGGATATTGCGTTGGAGAATGATGTTAGTGGCCATTAGAGTTATTGAAGTAATTCTGCCGAGGTTGTCTCCATGGCAGTACAGACAGCCAGAGCTGCTGTTGTTGTAACACTTAAGCTGAATGATTTAGCTAATGGTTTAATGGTTGTGTCCAGGGAGAACAAGTCTGTATCAAGAGCGAGAGCAGCTGGCTTGCTAAAATGGCTGACTCTTTTATAAATGAACAACAGTGTAGTCTATGGAGGAATCTGAACTGCTGAGACAAAGCTTATGTGTTGCTTAAAACTAAATCCTGTGACTTTGATGTGTCTAAGCAGTATATTAACATTTTACACTCTTATTTTTGACTCATTTTCTCCCAGACCTGCAAACCTTCTTCAGTGAGAGAGTCTCTGTCCCCTGTCACCTCGGAAAAAATGTCTTCATCTGCCAAACCGCTCTGTCCGTCCAGCTGGCAAATTTCCACAACCGATGACGGGAACTATGCTTCTTTGAAAAGGGAAAAGAAGCAACAAAATGCCAATGCTGCTAAAATCTTGAACTACTCTCGACTCTCAACGTCTAGACACTCCCCCTCTCGCTCCCCAACCAGAAACAACAACAAAAAAGAAAAGAGAGACACTTCTCCTGGAGTGAGGGGAGACTTTGGCTACCAGCAGCCCACAGCTTCCTCTAGGGCCCGGGCCCTGTCTCCTTACACTCACCGCAGGATGTGCCAGCTTTCAGATGAGACCAGGCAGCGGCTCCGCCATCTCCAGCTTGGGCCTCACCTCTTCAAGAAGCAGACCGACAACCAGCCACCATTCTCTGTATGTCAAAATCACCCCATTTTTCGGCCCAATCGGTGCAAGGCCTGTTATAATCTCTCAATAAATAGGCACACACACTTCGTTTTTTAGAGAGCTGTACATGAGGTTAGAGAAGGTAACAAAGCTAAGCAACTTATTTGAAAAAATGTGTTCCTTTTAGGTCTAACTTCCTGAGCCAAGTTGTAATCAAGTGACATAATGGGCCACTTTTAGAAGAATAGTATAGATAGGTATAAATGCCAAATCAAGTGGGCTCAATAAGGGCTCTTTCAAAAGGTTTATTAAACATAAATACCACCTGACTTAAGAGTGATACGACGGCGGATGAGGTTATGAAATTTTCTGGTGGGAGCAAAATGTAACTTCATCTTCAGGCAGATTAAGGTGAGAGCATAATAAGAGAGAGTTCATCTCTTTACCTTGGCTCTTAAAGGATGGTTGACGTCATGAAAATATTTGAATGTGTGCGTGTAATTTGGCTATTATTCTTACCAAGGGGCTTTAGTCTGCTTTAATAGCACAAGTGCTGTAGTTAGATTCTTACATTGTTATTAATTAACACTTTAATTATGATTATATTGCTGCTATAGAAAATTAGCATATAAAAGGGGGTTGTTTTCTGATCACAGAGCCTGGGGGAACATACCGGAGACGGACAAGAACAGCCTAGTTTTCCATTCCCCGCCCTCACTGCCTCCCCTTGTTTTTGTCTTTCATTTACGTCAAATCCCATTCAGAGGAATAAATATCAAAAGCCACTGGAAATGCATTATTAAAAGAGATGATTATGTAGTGTGTTGTTTGTTTATGGCACACCAAAAGAAGTGCAACACAACAGGCATTTTGTTACAGAGCACAGCCTGTTTTCCCACTTTGCTTTTCCTGGGGGAATCTAATGTCGACAATTAACCCTGGTAATTGAGAGTCAAGCCGCAATTAACAAATAGATGCGTAATGAAGTAGCACAGCCTCCTGGTCAAAGCATTATCAATGTGAGATTTAGAGCCTCAACTCATGATTTGTGTTAGTGGGAAACAGATAACTCGACCAGTATTTGTACAAAAAAGTCTTTGTTTTCTCTGTGTAAACATGTAATATTAACTCTGAGTGAATAAATCTCTTACTGTGGCTTTGTTAATTTGTTGACAACAGTTGGATTCCTGTCATATGTCATGGCAGGTCCCCCGATGCAGTGACGACTCTCTGGTGGGGACTCCTTCATCCTCTCCACATGATGGAAGCATGCATCAGCGCTTTGTCAGTTTCACACTTGATCACGCAGGTAGGACTGGTTTAAAAGAGCTTTATGCTTTTCAAGGGAACTCTGTAAGAATTGTTGGCTTATTTTCATAAAACACTAACTTGACTTTGTCCCTGTAGATCCATCGCTCCTGGGGAGTTACACATCACCAAAAGACAGAGTAAGTCATTTCCACAAAGCTGTTCTCAAGGCTTAACAGCACAACACTACATTTGGTGAAGTGACTCTCCACTGCATAGTGTCCTTGTCGCTTCAAAGCAAAGCATTCAGACATAATTAAAACCAGACTGGTGCTGGTGGCACAGATGTTGGGATAATATAATCCAATATCAAATTCAATAACAACTCTATTAATAAATTAACTAGTGACGTCTTCAATATAACAATCAACTTATTGTGTCCAGAGCACTCTGTAAACAGCTGTGCCTTAAGTAGTATGTTCAGTAGCACAGAAAGATAAGGATTGTGCTAAGTAGTAAGCAGGTTCAATTAAAGAACAATGGATGAAGGACAATAATGTTTTCTTATCTCTGGGTTCTACTTATTTGGCCTTGTTACTTTTTCAGCTAGAGTCTGGTCATGTAAGGACCCAGTTGTCTCCTGGGACAGGGTCCAGACATGAGGCTCACACCAAAAGCTCATCTAAGTCCAGCCTGAATATGTCAAACTGCCAGGACCCTTCGATGCTTAGACACTGTTCCCTTAAAGACAGGTAAACAATTTTGAGCTTTATTTATGAATGTTGTTAAAATAATGGGAGTAAAAGCAAAAAATAAATAGTGTTCATCATATCACATAAAAAAAATCTTTAGTTTGTGTTTGCTGTGAGCTTTTATTTTGGTTACCACTGTTTGCCTTCAAAATCTGAAAAGTAAAAGGGGCACATGTAACCCATGAGACCCGGTGTGCTATATGTGCCATTACTGATACACATCCAATCTTTAATTTTGATCACACTCGACAGGCAGGATGAATTCCCCTTCACCTTTTAAATTACACAAGCTGATGTCTTGTCATGTTTGTTCATTACTGAGAATAGAGGCAGAGAGAAGGGAAAACAAAGAGGAAAATGGTATTGATTTGTGTTTCAGCTCGAGTCTGATGCATTTGACCCAATGCACGCTTTAATACATTCAGAGAGACCTTGTCATCGATCATGGCAGCTGCGAGTTGAACACACCAATGGGGCCGATGTTCCGTTTTGTTTGTTTGTATCTGCTCCCTTTCCTCCGCTCAGTCCATAAGTAAACATTAAAATCAATAGACAATCTTAAACCGCAAAGTAAATTGTAGGAAATGAATGATACTTTTCTCACAATTGAAAACGCGACAGGAGTTGCAGGGAGGGAGATTACAGCCAGCCAGCGTATATTCCTTCCAACACAGAGAGGGCACGTCTTCCCACGTACCTTTGATGTATAAAGAAAATGATAGATGCCAGTGGCGGTGTTTGGCCCCTAAGCCCCCAAGCCTCAGTCTATTCATGTCTCTGGATGATTTGTCCTTGATGACTTTTTGAAGCAGGTAGACTTTATCTGATTACTGAGGAAAACTCTGTTCTCTTCTCGCTGCCAAGTCGAGGCACCACTCAGTTATAGAGCCTCCGTCCGCAAATAAATGTGGTTGAGGCGCAATACTGGAATTTATTACAGTTCACTTCTATCTGTCTGTCAGTGAAATGTTATTTCCTCAAGGTCTATGCCCAGCCTGGGCACACAGTTATGTTGGACTGATGAAGCACATGTTGGACTCACACACTCAAGCTGTGAAATTATCACACAGTTACACAAAAATACAAATATACATAAAATACATAAACTATAACTTAAGGCCTACCATGTATGTTTAAATGTGGTTATCTAATAGATGTTTGTGCAAAATGACATTGAAGATATGCAGCCTGCTTTATGTTAGAGCACAGACTAGTGGACAGAGTGAGTACCTGCGAGAACATCCTTAAAATGTAAATAAACTAAAGAGCTAAACCTATTTGAATTTTTGTTTACACTCGTGTGTAGTAAACAGCAGTTCTATTGGCCACATTTACAGCCCAACCTGTGAGAATGACTGTGATTTATATTTTTGCCTCAGATTTCGAGCCTGTGAGCCCAGCCCCTCCTACAGTGAACAGATTCACAGAAGAGTCCAGAGAATCCTACAAACTCACCGAGCCGACTGTGGATTGTCAGGTGACCTCTGACTGAAAACTGTCAAGGTACAAAGACCCAGCATAATGATGTAATCAGTGAGTCAAACTACTCTAGCACCTGTTAACATCTCCTGTGGTGTTCGTTTTTGAATTCAGACCTGCTGAGCTGCATTTGAACATTTAAAGGGTGTACGTTCAAAGGCATTAACAGCAGTAGCTCCCTCCCACCCATCAGCTGGGATAGTTTTTACCCGCCCTAATGGTGAGACCAAACAGAGACGTTGTCTAATTTCTCCAAAGCCGTGTGTGAAATTGGATCGGGAACAAAGCTGGAGCGTTGTGTGTGGAAAGAAGACAGGGTGGATGTAAGCTGCAGCTGTTAAGGGCTCATCTCTCACAAGACAAAAGAGAGACAAGGAGGTAGCCAAGAGCCACCGTTGGGAGCCAGCGGTTACAAAAGACTGAGGAGATTTAAGAGAAACGAGAACAAAAGTAATCCTAAATGAAAGAGCAGAGGACACAGACATTTATCCTGAATTAAGGCTGAGTCTTAATTTCATAGTGTTGCACTGCAATGTCTTGAATATTTGTTGTAATCACACTGTTTACAGACAAACTATTCTGTAATAATGTTTCAGTGAGATGCTGAAGTCATTTATTTTGTTTTTACAGCAAATTTTTAAGCAAAAATCTTAAAAATCTAAGTAACATTATTTAAATGTCGGTAAAACTTGTATGTTTAAAGTCAAGCTATGTATGTATTAATATGTGGGTTGTATAATATTGCTTATTTAATACTCATGTTTTTTCCATTAGAATGAAGTTTTAACATTAAATCAACAGCCTCATCTGTTCCACACTGTTCATTTACAGTAATTTCAAACAGTGTACACAAGCATTAACAAGATTCAGTGTTTACCGACAGTCCACACACCAGCCCTTGTACAACTGAAGCTGTTAATATCAGTATCCATAAAAAGAGCCACTCCAAGTGATAGTCTTCATGTTCCAAGTCCTTAGATTTACTTTTTATGGAATTTGTTTTTCATTTTGCGCCTCCTGCCAGCTCCCTGCGCCGCCTTCTCAGCCATGATTGTCTGGAACTTCTTTTTGTTTTTGCTGTTGAGAAAATAATCATTTTTAATTTAATGCTTTCCCGTCAAACCAACTCATAACTCCCTTTAGTCTAATTCATTAAGTATTAACATTTACAATGAGCTAAATATGCAAGATGAGAACTGTATTTTATTGAGACAAGGCTTCCCCCAAGAGGACACACCGATGCTTCACCTGTATCGTCACGTTCTGTCTTGTCAAAACTAAATAATACCAAGCCGTGAAAAAGCTTTATGTTTATTATCTTAATATTTCATGTATTGTGCATAATTAAAAGTTTGAGCCACCACCAGAAAATATTTTGTCTTATTTGTGTTTATTGGAGATATTATTTTCTACTTACTGCCTGAATTCAGCATCTGCCAGAAGCTCCTCCACCATGGTCCTCTTCCTGTCCTTCTTGGGAATACGGGAATGATAGAAGTCCACTGGGCTGTCCACTACAGTACCCATCTGCAACACACACACACAACATGTTCAGCCAGGAAGACACACTTCAGGTATAGGAATAGATCAATTGATTTAAAGAGCAAGTGAAACCTGAAAATATTTGGGGAAACCCTCTCGGTCGTTCTTTTTGTAGAAGCGCTTTGAGTCCATTGAACCCCTCATCCTCAGGAGCTGCAGGTCCCCCTTCAGCTCAGGGGTGATCTCAGGGGCCTTCATGTTGAACCAGGCGTCACCCGTTGTTTTCTGCCTCTCCGTCTGCAACAAAACTATTTTAAATATCTGGCCATTGTGACAAACTACACACAAAACTGTACCATATCACAATCACACCTTTACTTATTTAAACTAAAAAGCTAAGTTAGAAAGGTGACCTGTACAAACTTACTCTGCGTTTAAGTTTTAAGGCATGTTTGGATTCGTTGTACGGAGGCACGGCATCCTTCTTTTCAAAGTCAGGACCTATCACGCTCTTCTTCATCACCTGTGGACAACAACAAAACATGCATCACTGCAAAGCGCCAAACACATGAGTTCCTGCAGATAAAAGGCCAAAGTCAAAAAGAAGTGGAGAGAAACCATGGACAAAGGTGTCTTTGGTATTATTGGATTTGGTCGCCCTTGCATAACTTTAGTTTATTATTCAGTCTGCATTGTGGCTCACCTTCAACAGGAAAAATCAATTACTTATTTACCTCTTCTTGGATCTTCTTTTCCTTTAGTTTTTGCTGTGAACTGGAGACAGGTTTTGATTTACTGCCATCAAAACTGATGTATAAACCCCCGAGCTCCTTCATTCTGATGCCTGGGTCAATACGGCTGGACAACTCTTTGCTGAAACAAACAGGCACAGGGAAACATGGTTAGTAATAAAGCTTTGCCCTTATATTATGCACATACAGACCAATTATTCTAGCATTTAGCAAATATGTTTATTGTAAATTATGTCAATGTCAGGTATCTATTGCTAAATCGAATGTAGCCGTTTCCTCTAACTGCTGCTCGGTACACTCTTGAAGTCTGTCTTTAGAGATCTGATACTTACGATTGAGGGTTTCTGCTCGAGAAAAGAGAATCTGCCTCTTCGTCATCGTCGTCATCTCCCTCTTCGTCCACAAACTCCTCTTCCTCCTCTTCCTGGGCAGCTTCCTTCTGTGTAGCCTCGTCTTCCTCTCTGGTCCCGTCCTTGTAGTAATGCTCATCGGCCTCCTGCCCCGGCCTTGTGTCGATCATAAAAAGTCCTTCAATTGATTTAGCGACTTCCATTTTCTTGGGCTCTTCACTCTCAGTTTCCAAATCACCCTCCTCTTCATCTGCAGAACTGTCACCTTCATCTTCTGCATATTCATCATAATCTTCATCCTCACTGCTGTCTAAAAGGCTGATGATAGTTTTACTTTGGATCGCAGAGTCTCGAGGTTGCTCTGACGGTTGCTCCACTGTGATTGTGCTCTCCTGACTGGACGTTGCCAGAATGGGCTCTTCTTCGCACTGTTCTGTTTCAGATGGAGACCCTTTTATGGAGTCAACCACCTGCTGAGCCTCTCCACTCCCTGAACTGTCCTCCATTTTATCCCCTTCAGGCATTTCCACATCATCTTCCTGATCGAGGGGTTTCTTATTATCTGAAACATCTGTGTCTACATTAGCTACTTCCATAGCTTCATCCCTATTTTCTGTGATTTCAGAGTCACATGTTGTTACAGAAGCTGACTGTGGTGGCTTTAACGGCTCTGATGACTGGACTGTTTCCTGCATCATTTCCATCTCTGAGTTGATATCAACCTTACTTTCAGCAGAGGGCTCCTCCTGCTGGGCTTCTGTTATTACTGCAGGCTCGTCAGCCCCAGCAGCTTTGTCTGACACTGGGCTGGAGAGATCATCTGAAATGGTGACGGGTTTCTCTGGAGCCTCTTCCTCAACTTCCTGCTTTGTCTCAGTTGATTGAACATCACCAGACTCCTTCACTTCTCCTGATTCTGTGTTTTCTTCTTCCTTCAACAGTGTACACTCTTTATCCTCAGCAATTACTGTGGTCTCTAACTTAGAGTCATTAAATGAAGCGTCCTGATCAAACGGCACCACAGCTTTCTCCAAAACCACACTCAGAGTTTTGGGTGACATTGTTGAGGCTAAACGAGCGCTGCTGCCTGACCCTGTCCTGCTGCTGCTCGGAGTCCCCCCTCTGCCGACGTCTGTTAGGTCTGAGTCCGATTCCGTAACTTTAGCTTGAGTCTTCCTCCGACTACGTGTTGTCCTGCTATAAGACGGCCCAGATTCGAACCCGTCTGAGTCACACGACGGAGGCTCACTCACATTTTCAGGCGCTGCTTTGCCTCTCGTGGCTCTGGTCGTCCGAGGTGTCGGGGCAGGGGACTGAGAGCCCCCTGAGGTCTCCTTCAGGTGGAAGGGGATTGCCTGGACTTGTCTGCTAGATCTTGTAGACCGACGCACAGTTGATTTAGACACATCTCCTGTCACGCTGTCAGCATCCGATATCTCAGAGTCTTCTGTCTGGGATCTCGCTGCTGTTCTTGTTCGCTTGCTTCTCTGACTTTTAGTTGCAGACACAGAAGGTGTGCAGGGCTCACTCTTAGGAACCACCTCCACTTTAACATCTGTCACCTCAGCAGCAGAGTCCAAAACTTCAGGGATTTTCTTCTTCCTTGCGCTTCGCCGAACACCAACTCTGGAAGAGGAAACTGCAGACGAACACGATTCAACCTCAGAAACATCATCTTCCTGGTTGGCCGTACGGAGTAGTCTCCTCGTCCTTCTGTGGGTCACTGGAACATCGATGTCCAACACGGCGGAGCAGCATGAGTCCACGTCGGATATGTCCCCCTCGTGCACAGAGCCCACAGGGGTGCACGGCTTGTCGGGGCTGTGGAGTCTGAAGGCTCTGCTGCATCTTTTTCTGGCCGAGGCCGGAGGTGGGCTTCCTTCAGCTACTTTCTCTAGTTGGCTGCTGGCACCCACCACAGTTTGTCGTGTAGGACTCTCTGGTTGTTTTGCAGTTCTCCTGGTCCTTCGCCCTGTGGATGGGGTGGCCTGGGAGGAAAAAAACAATAACAACTCATTTAAATAATATTGTCAAAGTAGATGCACATAACAGAAAGGATATGTGGAAATACTTTTGGTGTACTTGTCGGTCAGGAAGTAGGAAGACTTCATGCTTAGCCCAAGGTGTGTCTTAAAATGTATTCTTTTGCACAAACATATAATAAAATAACACATTTTGATTCATAATTCGATGAGCTCATAGTTGCAGTAGTTGGCAAAATATTATTAGTTTATTCCGTGGAGTATGTTCAAAGTTTACAAACTGCTGACTGACAGTACCACGTGAGTTTCAACATCACCATCTAGAGACGCTCCTGAGTTTATTTATATCAAACTCAATCTCGACACGATCACGGCACATGCAGGGTTTTACAGCACCATACCTGAACATCAGTGGTGTGATCCGAGTCTATTTTAGTCGGAGAGCACACGCGTACTCCGCTCCTGGTGGCCACCATCTTGGATTCGCTCGACTCCTGCAGCGTTCCCACTTCCGCTCGCAGACCAGACAGTAGTAATCGAAATGAGCACGGGTTTAACAGGTACGGTGGCCCTGAGGTGCAGCATCAAAACTGTTTTTATCCATTAGAAAAATAGAAGGTGAGGGATATGTTTTATAAATGTTGCCTCGAAAAAGAAACCCATCACTGAAAATTAAAAAATATGTCGTGAAAAATTACAACCATGATTTACCATGAACCATAATTTAAAAAGCCTCTGAAAAAAACAAACAACACCCCCCAAAGTAACATCAAAACCTTATATAAAACATTTATTTCAAAAATATATATGGAAATATAAATATAAAGAACAAAACATATTTACAACTATGAACATGCAGGAAAAAAACAATCTTGCTTGGAAGAGTGAGGGCAAAAAGTGAAGGAGAGGAAAACGGAGAGAAAGTCTGCTTGATTCTCTGCAGTGACAGCTGCCTCATTTTATAAATTATACAGTTGATTCCAAATTTATTTGAAATGTGACAAATTCTTTAGTTCGAGGCGGCAACCTCTGCAGGAAAAAATACAAATACTATTTGTCCAAGTGGTGTTGCCGTATTAATACGTTGCCGCGCCTTACGCATGCGCAAAAGGATGAAAGCGTGCGTAAACCTAACTAGGATGCAGATTGGGTACTGGCCATAGATGTATTATGAGAAAATAAGGTCCAATATTACATCCATGGTACTGAGGCAAATCGGGAATGACAATTTTGGATCGATTTGGTTAAATAGAACAGACCAGACTATATATTTATGTGTTTTGTGCATTTTGTGCTCAGTTCCCTACTTTAATGTTTTTTTATTCTTGCCTATGCAAACGAAACTTAACAAAGGCAAAGTTATTCAGGCTATAGGTCATCAATAGAAAAAAATGAATCAGATCAATTAGCTATTTGTCTTTGTTAGTAATTTTAATAAAGCCAGTTCAGATATACAGATATGACCAAATGCTTACAGTACAATACAGAAGCTGCTTCATTTGATTCACTGGACCCTGTTTGCAGGAGCAGCCTTGATTTAACATTCACACAATGCCTTTATTTTCATCTTTTACATGGATTCACAGTGCAATAACAGCGCATGTCACTTTCCAAGTATTGCTGTACTCTCAATAATCTCATGTAAATGTGTGTGTAAACAATGCATTATTAAAAGAAAGATAAATACATGTTAATATTTAGCATAAGATCTCAAACTGCATCACAGAATAAACATCTCTTATTTTTTAGTATGAATTAGTGCTTTTTGCCAAGCTAGGAATGAAAATCTATTACGCAATGATTTAAACTGAAAGAATAAAATCTGACTTTACACAAATAATTTACAGCTTTTGCATTTCCCCAGAGTAGAAAACACACAGCAAGTAAAAGTTGACAGAAATCTGAGAGGCACTTAACCAACCAAGAATCAGACCTGACATGTCCTCTCACTCATTAATAGCTTTAATATAAATGCATGTGAGTCTCAGTTGATCACATGGTTCTCTCCTACATCTGATATCACTGAGACTGAGATACAGAATAACTGAAAACTCTACAAATAAAAGATGATAAAACTAATTTGAGAGTCATGATGATTGGCAAGGTCCGATATTTAGCATTGCTGCTGTCAGGTGTGAGAGAAATGATTTCGTTCCTGCGTTTTTACTCATGGGCTGTGCTATGGACTTGCCTTCCTCGCACTGACAAGGTAGCCTTTAGACTTGATGATTCCCCTACTCTTGACAATAATGGAGTAGCGTAGTACCCACTCCAGTCTCCACTCGGCCACATTGAGGTCCTGCGCTCCTTCCTGCAGTGCCTGTTGGAATGCTGCTGCTGACATTAGCTCTAGATAAGAACAAGGACAAAGTTACACAATGACACGTACACAATGACACTATATACAAATTGGTCGTTCATACCACACATACTATTTTTTTCTATTTAGTTTTTAATGTCTTCCTGTAAGAAACATCAGGGGTTTTATTTGCAATGTCAATAACTTGTGTTTTTATTTGCTTTAACTCATCTATCCTGGACTTAATTTAAGCTCCTTCTGCTGCAACTGGTCCTCACATTCCAGCGTTGACTCTCAGTTAAGCATTGATTTTAAGATTTTATTATTAACTTTTAAGGATCTTCACAGTTAAGCGCCCTCATCATTTGTCTGACTCTCACACCTTCTGTCCTACACCATTTTGCTCTAGAGGACTCAACTGGTTGTCCCAAGATCTCAATGAAGGTGATTAACTGATTAGCCTGATTGCTGTTTTTCTGTTTTGTATTTGTTTGAAATATATTTTTACCTTGAGGAGGTTTTTCATTTTTTTCTTGTACTGTAAAGCACCAGGTGCCTGTTTTAAAAACTGCTATAAAAATATAAGATTAAATCTATTATTTTAAAATTAAATTTGTGTTTATGTATTGTGTTTGTTTGTCTTGAAAACATGTCAAAGATGTTGATCTGTGAAATCCAGCGCAGCATAGCTTTTGCAGCATTCTTGTTCGTGACACACCTTTGGGGTCGTTGTGTGTGAGCAGCTGGATGTCAAACTCCTTAGCAAAGGCTGTCAGGTCAGGGGGCATCACACAGCAGGAAGCCAGGTTCACCTGGTTACTGCTAGGCTTCACCTGCTCCAAGAGAGGACCATATCGAACGCAACTTAGCTCCTGTCCTAGTCTGAGACATAACACTTCTTTTTTGTCACAGCTTTTTTTCCCACCTGTGCCCAGTTGTAAAGCTGTTCTAGCAGATCTTTGTCCAAGTCAGAAGTGCCAATGGCTGCAATCTGCTGGCTCCTGACCAGTGCCTCAAGGTCCTCCCAAGCTGGCTGTAGGTGAGACAAAGTCTGACTGTCACCCTCTGGGGGCCCAGGTGGCGCTATTATAACAGAGTCGAGCTGGGACACTGCCAATGTCTGGCAGGCTAAAGGTGAGAGACAATTGGCTTGTACAAACTGACATTGAACAATATGTGTATAGTTGTTAAGATTTTGAGGGAGATTTTAAAAGCTTACCCATCTTAACTGCATCTTTGATTGAAGACTGAACAGACTCGCACAGAAACAGCTTGGCTGCAAAATACAGCTTCAATAAACTCTACATCATCTTTTTTACATTTCCACTTTACTTTAAATTTGCATTATTTCTTAAACTGCAGCCATTTCAAGTAAAACAAGCTAGTAATGAAAAGATTTTTAAACCAAACCTGAAACCTTCAGCTCCTCCCTCTCTTCAGGTGTTATAGCATCAGTTGCCTCAGGAACAGAGCAGTCCAGTGTATCTGGAAAGTCCTACATGACAGTGGGAAAAACATATTTGATGATGTTTTGAAGCTAAAACTCTTTAAAACTTAAACTTTCACTGATCTACAGGCTTCACGTATAGAAAACTGAAAAATATGCAATGAGGATTCAAGAATCCTAGAGCTTAACAAGTCTAAACCTGTTTTTGAACATTCTTGACCTTTCCTATACAGACCTGGTCTGACACAAGCTGTGAGATGTAAGAAAAATAGTAACCAGTTATTTGGGAACCTTATGAACACAATCTCTGTTTTTTTTCTCCCACCCCCAACCAGTTTAACATAGGACCTGATATTTCAAATGGTGCCTTTGGCAGCCAACCCTGCATGAACATTCACTATGACAGCTTCTTTTCAGTTCAGCCAGGGGCGTTGTTTGATGTTCATCACTCTGCTTTTTTATTTTCCTAAGCCCTGGAATCCAACAGATGGATGGTGCGTTATCGGGCAACCAGTTCACATATTTCAGGTCTGATAATATTTTGAACTCTGAACAACTGGGCTTTAAATGAAGTGAACCAGTAAACTATTCAATACAGTATTATGTAAAAATATTGAAAAGCCATGTTCCCACCTCTGTCGTCAGCTTTGTCAGGGAAAACCAGTCAGTCAGCGTGGCTTGAATGCAGTCTTGAAGCTGGAAAAATCAAGATTAACTTTTAAAATAATCTTTCCAATTGTCACAACCTTGTCTTTTGTTAATATGTGCAGCTTGTAGACAGTTAATGATTATCTAATCCACAAAGCTTGTAGAGTGAACTACCGATGATTACCATAATGCTTATAAAAATGTAAATGTTTGGTTTGATGTTCAATTCTGAAACAAAAGGAGTTTATAAGTAAAGTAAGCCAACTCGTGAGGATTACGTTTTATTACACAACGTGCGCAGAGTAAACAAAGCAATAAATTGACGCTCAGTTATCAATGATGATTCGTAAATGTAAAGACCTGTTAAAGCTAAACCCAGATGGTCAATAATAAAATGGGGTAAAGTGAATCCGCCTGACTTATAAAACTACCTTATTTAACTACAACATAGGACATAGAACCACTTCACAGTCACATAAACAACTGAGCACTAGCACTTTGCATCATTCTTGGTCTGAATATGTTGTGCCTCGTATTGAGCTGTAGTTACTTAGTTACCTTTAGCTTATATAATAAGTTAAGCTAGCAAAAAGCTAATTCGCGAACTCTCAGTTGATGTCTGCAGTAAATTAAGGTGAGGATATCTAGACACATGTTATTTTATTTTACCTCCTCGCAGGGAGAGATGGGGCACTTCTTTTTCAGTCGATTCCGGTTGACTATATTCCCGGTGTGAAGCCTGAGGGTCCTGGCTTGATTAAACATCTTGGCATTAGCGCTCATGTTGGTGTTTGGTGCGTCCATGTGCTTCTCAGAGCGAGCTTTACTACTGAGTCTGACACAATAACGTGGCGCTTATCTTCCGTTTCCTCTGCAAGCTAACTGCTGACTAATCTTTACTAGCAAGAAATGTTTCTATTGTTTAAAAAAGCTGTATCAGGATGACTTGCACTCTCTGTTGACTGACCTGCAGATCTGCTGTTACTCTGGAGCTGAGGCTCATGGAGCGGAGCCGGTGGGACACGCCCACACCGAGAGCGCTCTGGAAAACCTGGACTGGAGCCAGCGGATCTACAAACTTTAATGGAGACCGCCGGTGGATTACAATGGATCATGGAATGGACTGACGCAGGGGTGATGTACCACAACCCGCCACAAGAGGGAAGTGTAGTGTTGAATATTTTTAGATTGGGTTATGGTTAGCAGTGGTCGAGGACGTACTCAATTACTCTACTTAAGTAAAAATACAGATAAAGGGGTAGAAATGTACTCAAGTAAAAGTATCACATTAACATTATTACTTAAGTATTAAAGTACTTGCTTTTAAATCTACTTCAAAGTAAAAAAGTAAAAGTCAGCTTTAACAGTTGATTTAAGTTGACTGTATTCCTGGTGTAAAACAATCAATATAAAATTGATAAATTTTTTTGTAATAAAAAAGGATGGTTGGATAATAATTAAGAAGGACTAAAACTCATTAATCTAAGAGTAACATGAGGACTGTGTCCCTGTATCTCAACAGAACATGACTAAAAGTATTGTTTCTTTATCAGTCTGATCCGTGTATGTCAAAGAACTTGTGCAAAAGCCAAACGCACAGAGTTTTTAATAACATCCCCAGCCGCAGTGTTTCATTATGCTTCCATTGCAGAGCGTAATGATGCATGTTATGGTGCAAAGCTGGTTGCGTCCTCCACATTGCATTAAGGTGAAGATCACCTGTATGTGTCTGTTTAATAGTTTGACAGATGAGAGAGAGGCTGATTAAAGTGTGCTTTGTAAAAGTCAGTGCTATTGGTTAGGTAAATAGTTATGTAGCACTTTAACATTTAATTGAAGGTGTTTACAACAATTTACAAATGCAAATTTACTTGTACTTGTAAAGCCAATGTACAAATGTAGTGAAGTAGAAATTCAAAGTACCTTCTTTTAAATCTACTTAAATTGAAGTACAGATACTTGAAAATTGTACTACACAACAGTACAAGGAGATAATACAACTAGAAAAGCAAATTAAAAATACTGTACATTTAGTTAATTCATTGCATTTTGTATGTATGTGTGTGTACCTACAAAAGCATAGATTAGATTAGGCTTTATTGATACCTGAAAGGGGAAATTCACATGTGACAACAGTTCACATATAGTGCAAAAATAGTGTTGGAAAATATAGAAAGAAAGCATGCACTAAAAAGATATACACAGACTTTAGAAAGAAATATAATTAAACATAGAATATAAAAAATTAAAAGAAGCTTTAAAAGGTGCAAAAATCTGTTTAAGATAGATCACACATAAGGTTAATTTACACGTTTTCATATATTGTCAGTTCTGTCGAGCTACATAACAATAAGACCCATGGTGTTTGGGGATTTTAGATATGGCACTTTGGGGAAGAAAATGAAATTAAATTAAAAAAACAAAAGTTAGAGATCAAATTGCAATATATTCCACCAAAGTTTTTCAGTCTTTTTCCTTCATTAAATCTCTCAGTGCTGCACTGTAACATTTTTATAGAACAATAAAATTCCCACACTACACGTTTCACTCTCTCTCTCCTGTGTGTAACTTTATCCCTGCACACTGGAATTTTCTACAACAGAGGCCCCATCCTCAATTAAAACATGTAGCTGTTTGTTAATGTAGCCTTTATACCACACACGTGTAAAATATTAAACCAATAATCATTTCCCAGAAACATCACGTCTATCTGATTTCATCTCCATTTGACCAACACAGACATATTTACAGAAATGTGAGGGAATCCCAGAGGGAATGACATCCGCTCTCTTCCTCCCCATCAAACATTGTAAATCAAACTGTGCACAATACACCAGGGACACGCAGACCTTGTGGGCAATGTCTTTCTCCAAATTGTGGAACATTCACCTCTAAAATCACCCCAAAATGTCATAACAAATGAGAAAAGGATTAGCTTTAGTTCAAGTGAGATTTATTATGCTTCGGTGTGTGGGAGCTGATTTTATGTAATCTGCTGCTTGGACTTTTAAGGTTGTGTAAATGGAACTTTACACAGACACTACAAAAAATGTCTTGCTTATCTTAATGTGTAAATTGCTCTGCGCTAAGGAAAACACTGGTTGATTACATCTTTAGACTGTTGCATGTGACAAATCGTGCTTGATTTTAGATAAAGAAGAGCCTCTACTTTTTGTGCATAAGTAATATTAGGAGGTATAAATGAAACTGATCCATATGAAATGAAGTGACTGCTCCGCAAAGTTGAAAATGTGATGATTGCGTAGATGATACTGATAAAGAATTGAACATTTAACACAAACCAGATGGTACCAAACCATTATCTGAAGTGAGTGTTAGGTTTAAGAAAAACAGAAAGGTGAAAGAAACATGAGGGGGTCATTATCCAAGACCTGACAGAACAAAAAGACTTCAGTTATCAAATTTCACTCGAGGCCAATGCCAATAAAAGTTGAAGTGTTGACAAGACGGAGGAGGTGTGGTGAAGAATAGAGCTTAACAGGGGGTGGGTACATCTCATATGTGCACTATAAGACGACAGAGGCACCACAAATTGGACAGGACGAAGACTTTTTGCTCAAGGTATTTTCTCTTCCTTGCTTTTATATCACGCCAGACGCTTTGGTGCAAAGGAAAACTAAAAGGAAAACTAAACATTTTTCTTGAGGGGTCGAATAGATAACCCTTGCTTTTTTCCCAAGAGCCAAGGGGGAACTTTCTAACAGGAGCCAAAATACACTGCGTGCAGGGGGTGGGAGTGAAAGTGAGTCAGTTAATACTCTGCGCACGGTTTCATTAAATCATTTTGTTACAGGACAGCACATCAGCATCAGAAAACATGGAGCGCCACGTTGTCGTTTTGTTCTTGCTCCTCACCTGCATCTGTCTCATCACGGCACAAGGTAAGTAAATATAAACATTCACTGGCACTTTACATAGTTTTGGAAGTCTCTGTCTGGTTTATCTTGTAATATTTCCAAATTAGTGACTTGCACGTGAGAATTTTGATCAAATTGTTGGGGGAAAACTTGGATAAATGGAAGCGTTTTAGTGTCACACAAAGAAGAACATCCTGTAAACTAAAAATATTCTACAGCAAATCCAATCAAATCAGTCAGGGACATTTAGTAAGTGAGTTCACACTGAGGTCAATGTGGACAACACAGTGTAATTCTAAGCAACTGCAATCCAATTTGTGAATCCACATAACAAATCAGGTATTGTGGAGGAGTAAAGCAGGACTGTAAAAACACAGAGAGGAGCAGAGGTCAATTCTGCGGCTTTTCTCGCTAATAGGGTTAAGGCTGACTGTCTGCAACACTTTTCTTTGACAAGCGCAGAAGTTTATTTTCCCTAAGTGATTATCCAAACTGACCACACACAGGTTCTTACAGCAACTGCTGCCTCGGATATGTGCAAAAGATAAAGTCCAACATAAAGAAAAAGGTGGAGAGTTACAGGATGCAGGAAACAGATGGAGATTGCAACATCAGAGCCGTTGTGTGAGTAGCAGCACATCCAGTCTTCATCCACTTTTTGGCACAAGAGGCACTTTTGTTCTCTTCCAGTTTTATTGTTCAGCGGTAATAGATGTGATTATTGCATTAACGGTGATGCTTGCAGGCTCCTGATGAAGAAAAAGAACGCACAGGGAAAACCCAGGACCATCTGTGCCAATCCTAATGAACATTGGGTCCAGGACGTGATGAGGGCTGTGGAGAGGAAGAACTAAATGATCAACTAGGTAAAAGGTAAAAGAACATCCTCAGGCACCATATGGGTTTAACTTGAGGGTCAAATTTGTCTTTGTAGGACACAGGAGGATACAAGAAGAATGGGGCGAGGAGGCCGCTGTCAGCTTTCATATATCACCGGCTTCCATCTGGATCAGATTGGGAATTTCCTTTTCACTGACATGTAAATCAATATAACAGGACTTCTATGTTGTTTTTTAGTGTAGCCATGTGCATTTATTTGATACTGAACACTGCTAGGATTGAGCCACCATTGGGCAGCTTTAAAATGGATGTATGGTTGTGCATATTTTGTACAGATTTTCATATTTTTGTATCATCAAATAAAGAAGCAACATATTCAAATCGACAGTCTGCAATGTTTGCGTAATACAAAAGTTAGGGTTAGCAAAAAAAAAAAAAAAAAAAAAACCTTGTTTAATTTTCAAGTCAGCTTCATCCAAAAAGCAACAAGAACCATGTGTGGTTTGCGTCTCACAAAGACAAAGCTGGTTTTGTGAAAAAATGCTGCAGTCACACACAAAGAGTTAGAGAGCAGTCTTTTCATATCTAAGCTTGTCTTTGCTTAATTGGTAATGATGTGCTCTGATGAAAACTACTTAAACTAGAGAAGGATGATGTTGTGGGAATGTTCAAGTTGCCAGATTGGGTCCGTGTGACCGTTCAAATCCTTTATTACATCTGGGAACACATACATTTAAAGTGAGTGGCCAGTGTCTGTCGATAAGAAGCAGTTTGAGTAAATAGTTTAGTGCTGCGGTCATCTTCCTCCAAACTGGGTCATGTTCACATCCCCTTTTTTCACAAGTTAGAAACATATCCAGCTTCTGATTGAAAACACACTCGCTGCAGTCGTCCAGCTCAGCCATGTACATCTGAGGGAAAGAGAAGCCCTCAAACACTTGCCACCTCAGAAACTGTCAAAAAAAAACCCCAAAAAACATTGACACAAACATGAAACATCTTGCTCTAATTGTGCTCTGTGATTCTTAGGCTTCATTACATCTTCTTTACCCTGGAACATTACACATATAGAGCAGCCGCAGCAATGCAAACAATGTCAAGAAAGAGACTGCTCATGCAAAGAAAAATGTAAATATAGGATTAGTGTAAGCTTGAATTACTCACTTTAGACACATTTTCTAAAGTTAGTTTTGTTTAAAGGTGACATGAGAGCTTGAGGAAGGAGATGGTGATTATTTGTTTAAGGGAAAGTGGTTAGAAAGTGGTTTCGTAAAACCTCCTACGTGTTTTATGAAGAGAACAGTGCAATTAATAACAAATACCGACTTGCTGCAAGATTAATGTCCTGGCTCAGACGGCTGTCCCGGGGGTAAGGCAAAGGTGAAGATAAAGAATGATGTGTTTATGTAACATACAAGAAACAAGAGGTGAAGACTGTGAATGTGTGCTTCTGCATGCCAAGATTAAGGAGACTAATAGAAAAGTGATTTGTAAATGTCAAGGATTATTCCAATGGGCCCATTTTCCCAAAAGATCAAAATGCAATCTCTAAAATAAATTCATTTCTTGTAACCACCGAAACAATGAAAATACGGGCAAACAAGCTTCCGAATTTGTATGCCTTTTTCTAACATAAAGCTTCAGAAAGCTTATTGTTTTGTCATTGTGCAACTGCAGGACTAAATAAACAGCAAGTCCAGACGTCTTCTTGGCACCGATCCTTACGTTGATAATCTCTGTGCGCCCACACAGCGAGAACATTCCTGTGGGTAATAGGCGTGGGCTTTGGAGTTGGGACAGTGCTGTTCCAGTGAAGGATCACGGCAGGTGCATGTACACACCGGCAGAGCTGGCAACATGCAGCTCACACGCTCACAGGTTAACAGTGATGACTGAGCCCTCATTCAGCACCAACGGTAACGTCCTGCAGAGTTTGTGACTTTCTCATTACTGCTTTCTTACACTTTCATAAATGCTTTCATCATTTAGAATAAGCTCATTTATCAAAAGCTCTTGAATCCAGTCCAAAACCATTTCCTGGAAGATAAGCAGTGGGAGGCGGGTGTTTATGAAATTTCAAGGTTTTAGGAAACAATATATAGAAAAATTGAAAACTTTTTAATAATGTCTGCTCTACTATAAACCAACAAGACATTAATATTGTTTTATAACTTGCCTGCTCCATCCAGGACTGGAAGGATACATCATGATAAATGGAGTTCTTGTGAGAAATAGTTACACAATCCAGAACGATTGTGAAAACCTTTTTATTCATGACAATAATAATTGGAACACTCATATTTTGGTGGGAACTGTTAACACAGTATGTATGAACAGGCCAAAAGTAAAATACAAGCCAAGTCTGTGTGCAAATATGTGCAAAACCTAACCTTTGACCTAAAACAAAACACAATAAATTATGTGACAACAAAGTATGATTTTGAAAATACTGTATAACTGAAGGCATTTGGGACTTTATTGTTTTAAAGCACCTAACCTTTTTCTGGATGGCTGCAGTTTTCTATTGTCTGAGGTGAAGAAAATCTTGCAGTTTCTCAAAAGAATGAGACTTATTGGATTTATTGTTTCACAAAAGTGGCAGAAACCAACTTTTCATAGCACTGATTTGATTGACAAATGTTTATTTTTAATTGACGCAGCTTGTTCTCAGTGTCTCCTCATAAGGCTTATGCTTTGACTAAGCAGGATGAAGATGCTTATAGCCATATACTGACTGATGAATCATTTGCGTCAGTTAGCCCATTGTGCTGAAGCAGCTGATGTAATCTCAGAAAGCCACAGCTATATCATCAGAGAGGTGCTCTGGGGCTGTTGCAGACTTGTGGGACAGCTCTAACCTCAGCCGTAACCTGCCTTACCTGCTGCATTACACTCAATATGTAACATGAAGCAGAGTTAAGTGACATTCAGAAAGCCATGTGGCAGTCATATTAAAGTGCAATGGTTGGTTCTTCACAGGATAACGCAGACGGCTGAGGGGTTGTGTTTATCCAGAGATGCAGACCACTTCCGCTGCCTCCTGTATTCGTCTGGGTGAAGTGCTGTGTAGCCCACCGCCTCCACGGACCTCCTCTTTTGCACCCGATGCAGCAAAATTCGGTAAGTCCCAGTCAGGGGGCTCCTACTGTCTGAGCAGGGGTTATTCTGGAAATGAACTGTCACAATACCGAGATCAGACAGTAAGCTCTTGACCTCCTGCTCCTCCATACAAAGAGTGGGGTTAGCCTGGCCAAAGTGGACTGGGCAGAGGGACAACAAAGTATGAGGCGGAGGGCATTCGATGCCACAGAGCCACGGTCCGTTCAGAACATGTGAGAGAGGGGAGCGGTCACCAGGCACGGGCCGCAGCATGCCTTTAATAACCAGCTGACACTCTTCTGGTACGTACTCAGGGATACTGTAGGCCCCCTGCAGGATGCAGCGCTTCAGCCTGCTCAGACTGTCCCCATAAAACGGCACAGTGGCCGTCACCATGAAGTAGAGGAGGATGCCCAGAGCCCAGATATCTGAGTAACAGCCGATGTAACCTTTGTCCTTGAACAGTTCAGGGGCAGCATACGGCGGAGAGCCACAAAAATTATTGAGCAGCTCATTGGGGCTGCTCTCTGTGCTGAAGCCGAAGTCCCCCACCTTGACACAGTAGCTGGTGGTGTAGAAGATGTTCTCCGCCTTAAGGTCTCTGTGGACGATGTTGTTCTCGTGCTGCAAAAGAAAACAAAATGTGATGTGTTACTACAGTGGTCCCTCGTTTATCACGGGGGTTACGTTCTAAAAATAACCCGCAATAGGCGAAATCCGCGAAGTAGTCAGCTTTATTTTTTACAATTATTATATATGTTTTAAGGCTGTAAAACCCCTCACCACACACTTTATACACTTTTCTCAGACAGGCATGAACATTTTCTCACATTTCTCTCTTGTTTAAACACTCTCAAAGTTGAAACCTTAGCGTCTTCCTCTGTCTTTTGGGTGCAACTGCAGGGGACTTTGTCGGTGCAGAACATTTCGTCGACATTGTGGGTTTTGTCGGGAAGAAAACTTGCAAACATACAGCACTTCAGAGTCACACTGCTAGCGATCAAACATTTATGTAAATTTGGCCGAACGCATTCTGTACTGTACAGGAGACACGGCACGGAGGAGATTGATGGACAATTGTCTACAGTCCCTTAGCCAATCAGGACGCAGAACACAATGCGTGAGTTTTCCCTTAGCCAATCAGGACACAGAACACAATGCGCGTTCATACGCTGTAAAAAAAAAAAGCATGCAAAATTGCACTAAAAAATCCGCAAAACAGCGAGGCCGTGAAAGGTGAACCGCGTTATAGTGAGGGACAACTGTATTTTGTTTTCAGTTGACTCAAGAGAGTGTGTATTAGTTTCACAAAGTGATTAATCTACAGCATTACATTTACACTACATTATTATTGTTTATCCACAGACAGCCCAGAGATTATAATACTCCACTGATGATATTAATCATTTTGTTTTCTCATCAACAGCTACATGTTGGGTTGCAATTTGAGTGGACCATTGTGACCTGATGTACTGAACAAACTTCTCTGGTAGAAACATATCAAGTCACATTCTTGTAAAATCAGTTTCAGCGGCTTCGTTTTTGCTTTAGCAACTAGGCTAAAGCAAAAACTAAGCCGCTTCCCCCCAAAAAAGAAAAAATAATAATGTAAACAAAAAATCCCCATATTATTTTGCTAATAAATGCACACTCAGAGGAACTGTAAGAAAGACTGAGCCATATTGTGCAGCCAATTGTGATTAAGACCAACTCTGAGCTCACCATGTGCTTCACAGCAGAGACCACTTGAGCGAAGATCATTTTACATTCCAGGTCATTTAGCTTCCCCCTGCTGGTGATTCTGGAGAACAGGTCCCCACCGCTGCCGTACTCCATCACCAAATATAACTTCCGGCTGGTTTCGATCACCTCGTAAAGTCGCACTATGTTGGGGTGACACACTTTCTCCATGCAGCTGATCTCGGACGACAGATAGGGATGGCTCTTCTTATCCAGACGCATCTTGTCCATGATTTTGACAGCTACTCTCTCTGAAGGAAAAGGCAAGGAAAAGTCAGATAAGGAAACGAGGAAACATAGGTGAATGAGAAGGGAATGGAGCTCTCTTCCACCATAATAAATCAAAAGAAGGAAGAAAGATTAAACAGTAACACCTATATTTCTAATTCAGGCAAACATCTGCAGTCTAATACCAGAGGGATTCAATATCAAAGCTTCTCTAGAAAGTTAAATCCTGACCTTTTGTGAGTGCATGGATGCCTAGTCGGACGGTAGAAAAGTTGCCTTGGCCAATCTCTCCTCGCAGCTCATAGAAACTGATGCGGCGGCCCAGCATAATTTCATTGGCGGTCTTCTCATCATGGGCCATGTCATAGATGACCCTCTCAAACGGAGACTGCCTCATTCTCTCTGATGCACTCAGTAGCGGCACGGCACTTTTACCTGAAGAGTGTAAGGGCTTGGCTGTCTTGTCCACTTTCAAGGATTCCTCTTTGGGTTTTTTGGTCACTTTCTGCTTTGGCCATAGTCGGGATTTGATTGCTGAAAAAAAAAAAGCAATCTTTTTATCAGGCTGCATTTGTAGGTGTCTGTAAATGGATAGAAGTGGGGAAGGGTATGGACTTTAACATAACAGTCAGGTCTCTGGGATATTGGTAATGGGATTGACCTCGTGTTAACTCCTTCTATGTGACCTCTTTACATCACCATGGATTCACATTTGAGTATTATCTAATCCTAGCCCCTAACCCTATCCAAACATAGCAAGAAATGCTCTCTAAACATATTAACATTATAATGAACATTACCCACAAAACAAACCTTTAACAAAATTAAAGGATCTAAATTTGTCATGAACTCCAACCACTTAAAGAGCAGTTTCTGCATATTCTTTGACATGACTTTACAAACCTTGTCAAACATTTTTTGGGAATCTTTTATTAGATTGTAATAAATTACTTTGTACCAGGTCCAGGAAATATTCTGTTCTTTCTGTTGAATAAAAAGTACATAAATATATTTATTCATATTCAGCACATTTGCTTTAAGTGCAGGTCACTTAAGGTACTTAGTTTCTGATGATCCACAGAAGTACATTAAAAAATCTCATTGTATTTTCTTTAAATGTATCATGTAGCAGCACTGAACAACCTGCTGTAATGTGGCTAAAGCTCAGTTCTAAAAGTGGTAAGGATCAGCTTCTTTTAGATACAGTATTAGTGGGTCACTCCTGAATGTACAAGGCTATTTTTACTTCACCGGGACAGACTAACACACATAGTGGTAGTACTAGTTTTAAGTTTGTTCCAAATTGTCTCAGTTAGATAAATTCTTTTGTAAAAAAGCTCACATATACTTGTGGTCGTCGCCACATGACACTTGTTGTGTCAAGTCACTGCCAGAATAGTGTATTTTAAATTACATTACATAAACATTATATTGACTGCATTATTAGATTGTCCTGGGTGTACCCAACTTCACACCCAAAGCAGGTGGGAAACGCTCTAGCCCCCATGACCCATAAAGGATATGCAAAATAACATTAAAAATGTCATAAAATGCATACTGTCTATAGTTAATTTTGATAACATGTAGCCAGTAGCCAACTGCTGCTTCAACACAAGGCAGAGGGCAAATGTTGTACTTGATTTCTCATATGGAATATATGAGAAATATATATATGTATTTATATGTGTATATATATATATATATATATATAAATGTGGTGTGTGTGTGTGTCTGTGTGTGTGTGTGTGTGTATGTATGTATGTATGTATACATATATATATATATATATATATACACACACACACACACACACACACACACACACACACATATAATACATATAGCATAGCAAAATGCTGCATTAACAATGTGAATCTTAATCTCTTTCCTCTGGGAAAATGACTAAATGAATGACTAAATGTTTAAAAAGTTAAAAACAGAGTCATTTACCTGGCAGTGGCGGATCCTTCATGTCAGTCCCTCAGCCTCCAACACCTGACTGTGACTAAACATGTGAATGGAGTCGCAGAGGCTTCTCAATCCTATTAACAGAGGCTTATTAGTGGACTCTTTATTACATAGGCCAACAGTCTGAAATAATGGCGATGCTGCATACACACTTTTAAAAATAAGTCTTAAGACATTTTATTTGCCTTTAATAAAGTACTCATTTTATAGTTTTACATTAAGTCAATGTAAGTAAATTTGTGAATAAGCAAAAAATTGTAAAGAAAAAGTAAAGAAGCAGCAGCAAGTGACTTTGTGTAATTAACAGCCTGAAAGAGAGAGAGAAAAAAAAAACATGAGTTAAATGTTTCTACGGTGCATTATTTTACTTTACTGCACTTTGGGTGAATTACAGTTTCTCTACGACAATACAGTTGGTAAAATAGGCACTTAATTGGTGTATTATATATTATTATAAGTATTAAACCTATTTCCAGTTAATAACAGTGAGAAATTAAATTAAATTGTGTAGGATAATAAGACTACGCTCGATTGTTACATTATTATTATGAGAATTAAATAAAACAAACAGTAAATTTTACTCAATTGTGAAAAGTTTGAAGTCTGTCCAATCAAAGTACCGGAATTACTTGGCGGGAGAGAAAGGGGCGGGGCTTCATAGTGGCTAGCCAATCAGTGCGTTCACCTTACTGAAAACGCGGAAGCACATGCTGGCGCGTAGTGTTGCTAATTGTGTTCTATGTTGTGACCTGCGTTGTGACATGTAGCTAGATTAAACTTTAGCTTCTCCTTGTTTCATCAGTACTAAATCGCTATATAGCCGAAGTAAAAAATGGCAGCTACCTTGGCGTCCCCTGTGTCCTCCGCGGAGCAGGAAGGTGAGCGGTGCGGGGCTGAGGAGGAGAGCCGCGGGGCCGAGGCGGAGGAGGACGGCAGCCCGCAGCAGACAGGGCCCGCAGCCGCCTCCAGTCACAGCCGCCTGTCCAAGCTCCCTTTGGCCCGTATCAAGGCGCTGATGAAGACCGACCCGGACGTGTCCCTGGCCAGTCAAGAGTCTGTGTTCATCATCGCTAAAGCCACGGTAATAATAACCCTACATCGCTGCTGTTAATTTTGATAACACGTAGCCTACACCTGATTCAACACAAGAGCAAGGGCTAATGTTGCTAATGTAATGTACCTGATAAAACTGTCATGTAGAGGTCGTGCATTTTCATCTTGAGCAGTGTTTCGAAAACGCAACGAAAATCAACATGATCTTCCATGAGTTACACAACTCCACCACCTGAGGTCTCCACTTCCCACTCTGCGTTATATGAAGCCTATGGATAATGTATGATAGAAAACATGCTACACGTGTTGCAGTATAGTTGTGTGCTATAGAAACTTGGTATTACTAACTTGGATTATAATTTTATGTATGGTGTCTGTTCAATGTCATACCTGCTACGTGAAATATGACACTTTTACTTAATATTCTTTGTTTTCTCCAGGAGTTGTTTGTTGAGATGATTGCCAAAGATGCCTTGGTGTATGCCCAGCAAGGAAAGCGAAAAACATTACAAAGAAAAGATCTGGGTAAGTGTTACAAACATGTACAATTTATGCTAGTCATTGATTTTAAATGGGTTAGAAAACCACAATGTTTGCAAAACGTTATATCTTTTTGCATCTTTACAATCAATTTCTCCTATTTTTTTATTTTCAGACAATGCAATAGAAGCCATAGATGAGTTTGCATTTCTTGAAGGTAAGCTTTGGCTGTAGCTACTATTACTAAACACGCTACACACACTAAAACAAATCACATATACACATTTAATTTACATGTTTCAAACAACTCTTGAAATACACTCAGTTAATAACAACAGTGTATTGTTACAGTTATTGATGGATATGAATTTAATGCATGTAATAATCTGTTATGACTCAAGTCAGGTAAATTCTTTTCATGTTTTGCAGGCACACTAGACTAAACACGTCTTCAAGAGACAAGAACACCAAACTCCGACAGCACTCTGAGAAATTTCCTTTTTTTCCTAAAGAGACATTATAAAACAGAAAAAGGTGATAGTTTCACAAGTGTTATTCTCAGACTGCCTGTTTGTAAGGATTTTCTACAAGAACTGTCATATTTGATGTCTCTGTGGTAATGTGTACATGTTTTGTAAATATTTGTTAAAATATTGCTGCACAATGGAATAAATGTAAATGTGAGGTTTTATTATCTATTTGCAGTTTTTTATGAGAACTAAAAATAATCCTGTGGTGTCTTAGGATTAAAAAGGGTTTAATTTTTCAAGCTGAGAATCAAGTAGAGGTAATTTTCTCAGGTTTTTCTGCTCAGATGGATTGGCTTTACTTTTAAATACGGAGTCAACATTGCTGTCCAAGGTCCTGATCCTGGACCTCCAGGGGGCCGGAGCTGTCCAGGGTCCTTAATCATTTTGTTAAACAAAGAAAACTTTATTGCTGAACCATATGTCTCATTCTAGACTAAAGCGATTTACAATCCCCTTTTATTCTGCCCTCCAGGTTCATCTTCTCATGTTGCTGCACTGTTCATAATTACTATCTGATGTGTTACAGCACTTCTTTAAAGCACAAGCAACAAATAAATGTTACGGCGGAAGCTGCAATGAGACCTCTATAAAATTATATTATTTTTCCTTTCGATTGCTTGAAAAAGTGCTTTCATTTATCCACAATTTGAAAAAAAGACGAACCTATTAAGCCACAAAAGTATCTTTACTGCATATGTATCACCATCTGTACTTTGAAAAATATATGTCACACTATAGGCAAGTTCGTCTTTATGACTGCTGTGAGTGGATTAAACTCATATCGGGAAAATCCACAGTCTGTGCACATTTGAAATATGTAAAGTTCTTCCTGGCACATCGAGCGTTCACTTGCTCACTCTAAGTATTTAGTTTCACACTCTAGGCACATTCAAGACCCCTTGAGTTTTTGCTGTGGGGATTTAAAAATAAATGTTTGAGTGTGTTTAAGCTGATTTTCTGGGTGTACTGTTTCAGCGAGTAATGAAACGGAGCGCTGAGAAGCACAGATGTTTAGTTCCAGGAGAGCACCAGTTAACTCCCTGCAGAGGAATGCCTGATTGGCACGAGGGAACACGCAGTACTCAAATTGAATCAAATGTAATGACACGCCGAACGAGTGGACATGGTTTTATTTCCACAGTCAATGAAGACGTCCTGTTAAGTAAATTCCATGCAAAGAGAGTGACCAGAGTTTTCCCTGATCCTCGTGTCCAGTGCATGAGCAGTAAATCTGGGAGTGGTTGGCTGCCCTCTTATGCTCATTCCTAATTGCCAGCTGAGTCAATCTGTAACTATGTTCTCAATTATGTCTTTTCTGTGTTATGTCTATATACTCTTACATATTAACAGTTCTGGATACAACCATTATACGCAGCATTACTGTGAAAAATGTGCTATTGTACATCCTATTCTTATTGTGTTTCACATGATTAGACATACCATTGTCCCCAGCATTTTTATCCTCTAATGTTCTTTAATAGACAACTTTTTGCTGCTTGTATTTTTGATTGCAGATGTGTTAATGAAAGTGCACAAACTGACAGCAAATTATTTAATCAGGACAGAGATATTCAGAAAATGTATCTGGCTCAAGCGGACGGTAGTCATGGGGAAGGTATGTTTTTGCAGCTGAGATTCCAACCTGATTTCTTGGGTCAAATTCTTTAACAGTTAGCCCCGCCCCCAACATACACAGACACACATGTTGTGCTTTCATATGTTTCCAGGATGTTACATTGACTGCAATGACTACAACTTGGAGACTTAATCAACTGCAATGCTCTAAACCCTGATGAAGTTATATTGCATTGTGTCACCACAGAGATAAATATAATCTCAAATATGTCCTGTAAATATGTTGCATGTAGACTTTGAGTATATTTTAAAATGCAATTTTAATTTGTCCAGTATCATATTTTGCTCTCTTTTCAGACATTGTTAAAGTTCTATGCTTTACTTTTTGGTTTGACTTCAAACGTGTGTGGATAATGCATCTCTCTCTGGAGTGAAGCAACTTCTGGTTCAAAAGAGGTGAGTCATCACTCCTTAATCTTCCTGCCAATATAAAGGCCTTCCAAGTTTATTTAATGTGATTTACTGTCATAATTTGTCAATTTAATTGAATTGGCTTTACATAACCATAAGATGATTAACTGGTGGGTCAGTTAAGCCGGCCAGAAACAGGCTAATTTGTGGCCAAAACATTAAACTGGGAGAGCCGCATTTTAAAATGACACTAAAATTCAAAACACAAGCAACCTACTTGTTTGATGTTTTGGATGCTAACATTTACACTTGGCCATGTGACTGTACAGCTTCACTTGGAGGAGTAGAGTATGGATGAAATTATGTTTAAATTGTTCATTTTGGACATCCCTTTATTAACTAAACGATGCTGAAGCAATAAGATTGTCAACATTTTGAAGAACTATTGTATGACATGTCAAGTATGGCAGCACTTGTGTGTCATCTTCCGTTCTTCATTATGCTCATGAGCTTATTGTTGTTGCCAGCAGATTTTAACTACATCTGTGTGTCATTTTATCTTAAACAAGGTTAGTTCAAATAATTAATCCTCCTGCAATGAACAAAAAAGAAACTTTGAAAATCACAATTTTTGACTCTTTTTTTGACGCAGCTCAGAAAAAAACTGCTGACAAAAGACTGAGCATTTGAAATCCATCTTGAAAGAGAGAAGATTGCCTGTAAGCTTTGGACTTACTTGGAAACTTTAAAAAGGTAATCTATCATCAAGCATGCATCTTGTTGAAATGTTAGCCATTCAACTGGACAACAAGGGGTCCTGTATGGAGCCAAAGCAGATTTCTTGGACCAATCTTAACCTTTTACCTCCAATAGAGCAGGATTTATGTAATGCATCATTTCTCTGATTGGTTAGTGTTCACTGAAATCCAACTTCAACCCACAAAGAAGAAACGAATGTAACATAAATTATAGTACACAAACTGAAATAAAGAGGCTTAAAAACGAGCTACTTGCTAATGATCTGGAAATGGTGCCTTGGCCTTGCTCTGTAGTTCCCATTGCTCCCCACAGATCCCAGAGCAGCACCACATCATTAACTGATAAACTCCACAGTATTATGTCCTTATGTGGACAATAAAGTGTAACTTCACCCAATAAATAGTTGCAACTTTAGGAATTCATTCAAAAGAGGGAAGCTTATATCAGAGCTTATAAAAAGGCACTATTTAAAAGGATTTATATCTGTGCCGTGTATGTCTATAAAATGAATATAGTCTTAGTAATTGTACTTGATATAGAAGCATAAATGACTTACATGAAAAAGAGGCCAAAAACAGAGCCTTGTGGAACACCAAGCTGACTTTGGCTTAGGCACTATTCAATCAGAATTTAAATAGAAATGGGCACCTATATGTTTGCTCTATTTACTCAACGTCTTTATACTGCAATTAAGAGTTCATGTTTTTTATCTGTTTCAGCTGCTAATGCTATCAGTAACTAAGAATGCACAAAATGGGAGGAAGTATTGTTGTTTCACCTTAAATGGGTTTCATTTCTCAACTTGGAAAAATGTGTTACAAAAGATGAGAGGAAGGAATGTGAGACACACAAAGCTTGGTATTTAAAGTGAAAACTGTAAAGAGCAGAAAATATGTGAGAGGTGAGACGTGTGAGAAGAGGACCGAATAAAACGAGATAATGACGGGGGGAGTTAAGTTGAGAACGAGTTAAAATGGATCAACAAAGGGAGGGGAGGGGGCGACGGTAAGACAGAGCAGAGGAGAGGTGGTGGAAGTGAGTGAGTGAGAGATGGGCAGGGAGGTATAAAGAGAGGCAGCCATAGAGGGAGAGGTGACACACTGCTCTGCTCTGCTGTCCTCTCTCTGCCAGCCTCGTCATGCTCGTGCTGCAGATGTTGACGCTCATCTCCCTGACTGTTTTCCTCCTGGCATCTGTAGAAGGTAAGGACCGCTGCACCCTCTTTATGTTTGTAACCTGCAGGTGAACAGTGTAGCGACGCAAAGACAGACAAGGGTAGCAGCAGGGAGACAGGCACGGATGTAAACACAAGGACTGAGCCTCACATTTGCTCCATGTTTCATAACGTAACACTTTGAGATGATGTGCATATAGACCCGACTCCCATCATGTGTGCAGCTCTGTCCTATTTTACTGCTCGCGTTGTTCAGGCTGCTTCCACCACTCTTTAAAGTGTTTATACAAACGCTGTGTGATAACATGCCAACATGGCACACCCACCCCACTCCTCACTCCTCACTCTTCCTCTTTCTCTCACTTTCCCTGGCATGGCACTGGGCTTTGTAGCAGAATGGGATGCTACTGTATTTCCTTTGAAATTCCTCTGTGAGTGTGTATCTTTGGATTGTGTGTCCATTTCCAGTCTCAGACTTAAACGTCACCCATTTTGCAATTACAGGTTCATAAATCTGTCTTCAAGGTGTACCAGAATATATGTCAGAAATATTTTTTTCTCCTCTCTCCACTTTTTAAACTATTAATCTGAAATATTGTCTTTAAGTCCCTCCTTCTACAACCACACAGTTCTTATTGGTTATGTGCCCCCTCTGTTGTCGCAGGTTAACCACTACTTTAATGCTTTAATGAGACGCTGACCTCTCTTATATGGCCTTATGTCTTCTTTTCAGGCCCATTATGTTACTTATCTACCTCACTATGTTACATTAAGCTAGGAACATCCCTGAAGCACTTTCAAGAGATTATAAAAATGTACTGATGAGGATAAAAGTGAGCCTTTAAATCAGTCTAGTGAATTCAAAAATCAAGGAATCATGACTATATTCAATGGACATTCACTGTATTCAGTCTGACAAAGCTGATATAAATTAAGTCATGTCTAGTCAAGCCTAGAAATGTGATAATTCAGTCGAGCCCGTGTTTGACTCTTTTCAAACTTCTTTCGGTGCATTCCTCAGGTAAAGGCGTGCAGATGCAGAGGGATGTCCAGTGCTGCATGTTGTACTCCCAGGGCAAGGTGCGTACCAAAGATGTGTTGCGGTTTGAGTGGCAGATGGAGGGGCCAGACTGCAGCATACAAGCCATCATGCAAGTATTTCAACTATCCACTCCTGGAGCTAAAGAGCACAGCGATCTGCAGGCATGGAAAATATGCCTCTCGTTATAGAGGAGGGCAGAGCCACGGCTGAAAGGCATTGTCATCTTTCCAGGTCATGTTGTTATGGCGGGGCTCGAAGCTGTAATTTGCCAGGGAAGTAACAAAGGAAATATGTGGGAATAACAAGCCATCTGAAAATACCTTATGAGCCAGCTGAGCCCCGCCGCAGCCCCGTCAGGCCGAAACAGCAGGGTTTAGTTAAGCAAACCCATTGTGCACTGAGATACCTATTGTTTTCAGCCGGTCAGAGAAATCCGATGTAGCCGGGGAATGCTGTAGGGGCTTTTTCATGTGGGCAAGTTAACAACATGAAATAGTTGTGGACACATTCTGTTCATTTTAACAGATTAACACATTTGTGAGGTTTTTTTTGTTTTGTTTTTTTTTGTTTTTTGTTGTTTCAGTGTTTTGTTGCAGAGCTTTACCCACTACTCACACCAATCCAAGCTGAATTCTCACCATCCTGTTCTGTTTGTAGTCTGTACACAAAGAAGGCGGTGAAATGTGCTGATCCCAGAGACAAGAAAGTAAAGAGGCTGCTTCGAAAACTGATGCAGAGACAGAATGCCAAGGCCCACCGAACCATGTGGCTCCTCCCTCATGACAACCTGCCCGTCATGTCAGAGGTCGGACTACATACGTGCTCCACATGCATATGGTTCTCAGATCACTAGGGTTTCTCAATTCACTGTTTTGGTGCCTTAGGACAAGAAAGAAAACTGGGCAGTGCTCAACGTGGAGTGAAGGAACAGAGAAATATCAAGGACCTATAGTCATAAGTAAGAATCTGTCCAAATTTCACACTTAAAAAAAAATAAAATCACACTGTTCGCTCTATTCTTTCTTCACAGGCCAAGTAAACTGTCAGCAGCTCATCACTTTTACCCAGCGGGGTTTGCTGACTCTCCAGTTGTCTTGTGTTGATCTACACTATCCATCTCCCTGGGACCAGACCTGGGCAGCAATACATATTTAAATTGCTTTACATATTTATACATGAAATGTGCTTTACATATTTCCAAACCTGTGGCTGGAACTGACTCGACTGCAGAGTTAAACTTGTCAGATAAAGTTGATGTGACATGGCTTATACTGTTATTTGCCAGAGTCTGCCTGGAAGTATCTCCCTCTACTGCTCTTATATGAAACCTGTGACTGTTATATTTAATCAGTAATACTCTATGATTAATTGTGATTGACAATATATACCTTCAGTAATGTGTAAAGACACCGTACACAGTGTAGTCACATTTGGGGAACTTCTGTCTCTGTAATGCACCTATTTTTGTACAAGTTCGATCTTCCTTTAGTTAAGGCTGATATTTGACTGTTCAGTGGGTGAAAGTGGAGCGTGGGGAAAGAGTCTTCACCTGCTTCTCTATGTCTCTCTGTAAACTGACTGTTAGAAAAAGTACAAATCTGCAACTCCTTGTAAAGAAACACAGCCCTCACCTCAGGCGTCTATTGCAGATTTCAGCATCCCAAAAGTCAGAGAATAAACTATGCCAAAGTATTCATAATCAGATTCAGCTTCTGACCTGGCTTTTCAAACCAAGAGGGCTCAAATGTGTGTCCGACACACTGTTGTTGTATTACGAAAGAATGCACTGTATGTTACAACTGTATCTCAAGTGAACTATTTTATAAATGAATCTGAACTGGTGCTGCCTTTTGTCGGTCTGTTTTACACGTAATAAGCACCCTTCTTCTGGAGATTCAGAGTCAAGCTGTGGTGAAATTTATATTGAATGTACTCATAATAGTTTCATATATTTACAGTAAGTACATTCATATAGTTGTTATTAAATGTTGTTTTTAAATGAATCGTTTACAACATTTTGAGCACAGTGTTCTCCACCAGGGGTAGCCACAAACACAAGTATAACATTTAAATTCCTGAGCCATTTATTTGTCCCACTTTTAAGTCTTCCATCCAAAAAAAAAAACAAAACAAAAAAAAAAACAAATAAGAAAGAACACTTACAACACACTAAAATAACACTGTTCTTAAAACTCACATCAAGTGACTCAAAAGTTTCCAATTAAAGGATAAATAACTTTCAGAACTAGTTACTAAACCTTTCCTTAAAACAGTCAACACCAAAAAGCATAAAACTATTGCACATGTAGCTCCTCCATTTACAAACCTTCTTCACATTTTACAGAACAACAAAATCAGTGACACTCGTGGCAGTGAGTGGCCATTCCAACTAAACTAAAACAAGTAAATCTAGTAATAGAAAAAAGAAACTAGGAAAATAACAGTTGGCATTGCCTGTATAAATACTGTGCAGCAGTACAGCCATGCTCCATTACAAAAAGCAATAGCACCAAAGGAGTGCACACTAATATTAATAATAAAGCACTGAGTGAAAACATTCAACCAAGTCAGTTAAAATATGACAAATATACCAGCAGTAAAGGTCCGTCTTTAACAGGCAATACATTCAAATAGTACAGTCACATTGTGCAAGCAAACATCAGTAACAAAACAATATTTCAGCTGTAAATACAGGATCCAAAGCCACTGAGTTAAAATATATTTACATGTTGCTGATATGTTCCACTGTGTACTCGCTGTAGTGCTCTACAAATCTACAGTTCTATAGAGGTAGTCGACACCGCTCGCAAAACAAATGAAGAACGTCTCTGTTGTTGAGACACTTCACAAACAATGGGAATTTTTATGTTTACAAAACTGGAAAATCAGCTGGTTTGTTGTTGATAAATAAAATAAAGTCTTTGGACATTATTTAGGATTGTTATGGTGGTAAATATGATTACAAATTAAACATGTCCAGTAACCATGCTTTCTATAAACAGTTTAAACCTGAAATGCTAGACACTCTAGAAACACAGCAGCACATTAAGGTATGGTCTGGGATCAGGCAGCCACGGGCTTGTTATTGTGATATTATCTAGAGCTAAAATGTCCTTACACGTATGTTTGGAAAAAATACCATGTACCATGTGTACAAAAAAGTAGTGGTCCTATACTGACATTACAAGTCATGTTTGATAGTGAAAAAGTTTATAAATAGTAAGTATTGTGTTTCTTAATTCGGCAGTTATGTAGCTTGTGTGTTTATCTTTTGGTGAGACATTAGTCTACTCCAGGGTCTGGCGCAGGAAGTCCTTGTAAGTCTGGATCTTCACATTGTGGTTTCACTGTTGTGGTGGTTCACAGAGTCGTTCTCCTGGCAGATTAACTGGTACGGCTTCTCGTTCTCTTCAATCACAGAGTTGCGCACATCAGCATCTTGATTTTGAAGCTCTCCGCGGGAAAGATGCTCCACAATGCCAGCCCCAAGAGAGTCACCCAGCACATTGGTGGTGGTACGCAAGCGGTCCCTGTAGGTGACATCAGAGAGGAGTGAGACCCAAAAAGTGCAGGGGTAATATCATGGATTAGATTTCAAAGTAAAAGGAGGGTCTTAACAGAGGCTTTCAGTGAATGTGGTCCTGCATTATGCATTAGTAACCTTTGTAGAGGTGGGACCTGTGTGCTCTCTGAAGCTTTACAATGACATTTAGGCTCTAACCAATCCCCATCAAGCTGACATTTAGTGGGAACTCACAGGAACCAATCCACAGCGATGATCAGTGTTATGTCCTCTGTGGGCAGTCCCACCGATGTCAATACAATCACCATGGTAACCAGGCCTGCCTGAGGGATGCCTGCTGCTCCGATGCTGGCAGCAGTTGCTGTGATACTGAGTGGGCGGAGGCAGAGATGAAGAGCGGAGACATTTAATAAAAAGAAACGGGCAAATTGCACATTTACAGAATAAAAATAATAAACATAGCTACAGCGGATATTTAAACTGGAGTATGACATTTATCATTTAACTGTAAATATGCCAGTAATGTTCATTCATAAAAAACTTGAAAAATAAAATGTGCAAGAAGAAAATCTCACTTAGTTTCATGTAATTTAGTCTTTACTAGAAGTGTAGTCTTTTTAACTAATCCCAACCGTGTTTATTATAAACTCATTTATGCTCATGTTACCTGATGGTGAGAATCTGTCCAAAGTTTAGGTCCATGTCATTGACTTGAGCAATAAAGATGGCTGCCACAGCCTCATACAGGGCAGTGCCATCCATGTTGATGGTGGCACCCACTGGAAGTACAAACCGTGTCACTCGTTTATCCACACGGTTGTTCTCCTCCAGGCAGCGGAAAGTGATGGGCAATGTAGCAGAGCTGCACCATGGACAGAAAAGTAAGTTATTTCTTCAGTGATGACGGTTTACCATGTACTATATAAATCAGAGGAATCTTTGGTTGCGTATGTGGGACCTGGAGGAGGTTCCCAGGGCAGTGATGAGTGCCTGCAGCAGACCCCCAATGAAGCTGTAGGGGTTCCTCCTGGTCACCAGGAAGTAGAGCAGTGGCAGGACAAACAAGCCGTGGATGAGGAGACCTATGATGACTGATACAGTATACATGCCCAGCTGACCGCCCACCTCAGCCAGATTCTTCATTTCTACAATCTTCCCAGCAATCAGAAACAGAATACCCACCGGAGCATACCTTCAGTGTGACAAACAAAGTGACTTGTTATGTAAATTACAATACTACATTACAATGAAACACTGTAAATATTCAAAATGTGTAATTTTCTATGTAAACAGACTTTAACTTTTGCATTTTTAGTGCTGTTTTTGTAATATAATATAACATAATATAATATGATGGACTAAATTCGTTAATTTTATGTGAATGATACAAACAGCAGGCAGCTAGCTTTATTATAAACCTTATTATAAACCTTGTGTGTGTGAAAGAGTGTTTTGGAGTTTACTGACCAGATGATTATGGCTACCAGCCTCATAATGGCTTCATTCAGACAGTCAAAAAAGTCTCTCAGGGCCTGACCCTGCTGCTTCATGTTACCAATGACCAGACCGAAGCACATGGAGAAGACCACCAGCCCCAGAGCATTCACTCCTCCAGAGGAGCCAGACACGGGCACAGTCTCCTCCACTGTCTCCTTTTGGGAGAATAAATGTGAACAAATCATTTAATGAAGCTTACATTAGGGTACCAAATAGCAAAGTTACTAACACTAGTTACTTCTGAATAATATTACTTGGCATTCACTTGATTTCACTGTTTTTTTAACCATGATGTGATTTGAATACAGTGTGAACAACACTATGTACTGTTCATGGAGCAGGTGTGTGCCACCCACCTGAATGGTGTGCAGCACCCGGCTGAGATTCACACTCAGACTGGGCTCTGTGATGTTTAAGGACTCACTGAGGTTTAGAGCCACTGTCACGTTACGAGTGTGGACAGTCTTCTTGTAGCCAGTTTTATACTGGACAGACAAGGCATAAAAGTCAAGGCCAAATGCAAATACAATATTAAACAGGATAGATTTAATTTTGGTGTAAAGGAAAGGCCCACCTGTTTGAAACAAGCTTCTACTAGGTTGGGAGGAAACATATTCCTAATAGAAAAAAAAGACTTATTTGCATGCTATGATGGTATGTAATCACACAAAAGACATATTAAATGGGCAGAGGTGAGTAATAAACTAAACATTTTTTTTAAATAAGAAAGATTTACCTGATGAGATCCAGAAAAGCGTCTGCGGCCTGAACTGGTTCAATATTTCCACTCTTTTCTATGGGGCTGTCCCTGCTGCCTTTACCAGGGCGGATGATGATCACAATGACAATCCCAATGAACACAGCAATCAGGGTAGTCACCATGTAATAAACCACCGCACGCACTCCCATTTTACCAGACGCTTTGCTGTCAAGGGAGGAAATACCTGCAAAACCAAGCATTTTTTAGAACAAACAGTACAAGGCTTCAATTTTACTTGATCATACATCTGTGATCTGCTCATTTTTCAAGTTGACCTCCATAACGACTTGCACATTATAGGCTGCTACTAAAACATGCTAGGAGGTATTAGATTTGTTTGTAGCCTTGTGCTTAATAAACCGACCTGTGACCAGGCTGGAGACGATAAGAGGCAGCACTAGCATTTGCAGCATTCTCATTAGTAGCTCCCCAGGAAAGGCGAAATACTTGATCTCCCTCAGTGACAGGTTGCGAGGGCGTAGTGCAAAGCCCAGGATCACACCTACATACAAGAGCAGAAAAAGTAAAAAGATGACATAAACATGTGTGACATTGCGATGCTACAGTGTGTTTTTTGTGACTGACCCAGTGCCACAGCGGCAACAGTGAAGAGCACAAACAGGTTTCTCTTGAGGAATACTTTGAAACTGTCCCTGCTGAAGGAGCCCATCCGGTTCTTCATGCTGCTGGCTCTGCGCTCCATGGCTCTGCGTAGGCGTCTCCTCAGGTCTCCTCTTTCCGGCAGTGGGGGCTTGTCCGCGTCCTCGTTCAGGAAAAGACTGGCGCTGTTGGGGGGCTTCTCGTGCATAATCAGTTCAAGCACCTGGTCCAGGAGGCAGGTCTCGTGGGAAACTGAGCACAACAGATTTAAGGGCATGTTAACACAGTTTGACACGTTTTGGTGCGTTTTTAAGATGGAGTTTGTTGACAGACATATTAAAACAGAATGGTAAACAAAACAATAAAATATAACAGAGCAACAGTAAACCAGAAAATAATATATAGTATATAGTTGTAAAGTTATGCAGCCAAATCCAAATATATTCAAACAAAAAAGGCAGAAATACATCATCTGTAATGTGGACATACTTGTTAACTGCCACATTATTAATTTTAGTCAAGTATTTATCTAATGGATGGATGTGAAAATGATGTAACAAAAAATCTCAACATCAACATGTGATATGTTTTGACAATATGTTTATACAGTACTAAGAGAATTTACTAAGATAAATAGATCAACTATAAAGTATTGTACAATTAGTTTAGTTTAACCTCAACTGGTTTGTAATGAAAATGATTCCCGAAATAAACTGTTATAGTCTTACCGTATGGTTCTGCAGGGAAAGCAGCTGTCTCAAGCACGTGGCAGTTGTTCTTACGTCTCCTTATCTAAGTGGGCTACAGTGTGATCTACTGAATCTGTGCAAACAGACCTAGAGGCAGCATCTGACAACAGTAGTCGTACTATAAAACTAAATGCTTCCTCTCAGCTTCCTTTAAATCTTACCTTTATACTTTCAGTTATTCCAGGGGGAATATACTTACAATATGATCTATTCTTTTGTGCCTATTGATGTTCCATTGTTTTGAGGCTCACATTTATCTACAGTGTATAAAAGCCATTGTTAACCAGCCTCGACTCTAGTGTTGTTTTTTCACTAACTGTCAATTACAGAATAATTGGCTTTCACAAAGATTGATGGACATCTTTTATTGTGTTGACATGCATTGAATATTATCTGTTAATAGAGTTAGATCATCTGTTATAACGGCGCCAACGTACATTAGAAATTTAGGATTGAGCTGCTGAACTGTGTGACTTAATTATCTGCAAATTCCCCACATCTAGACCAGCGTGCTCTATAAATGTAACAGCTGCTTTCAGTTTCTGATCGGCATCGTGAGTGAAAAGCTGAGTCAAAGACCCCCTTAATTTTAGTAGCTTTTGACTCTTGTGCTGCAGATGCAACCAGTCACTTATAAACCTCTCCACCCAAAATGAGTATTAAATCCCAGTGATAAAGCTTTGACGAGGGCCTGACTGGTACCAAGAAAACGGATGCTAGATTTCAGTTTAAAGCCACCAGCACTGGTCTAAACTGCTCTGCTCCGGCCATATTACTGCTCCTCTGTCTGACCCCTCACATCCACCAATAAATGAGGGGTGATAAACACCTCAGCATTCCACTGGCAGCAAGGAGACACTGTGAAATAGTTCAAATGTGAAAGCCTATACAGGTTCATATGAATTTGATTATTAACTCGTGAGAGATGTTAAACGCAAACAATAGAAGATGTACTGTTGGTAAAATGGCTGCAGTAAGAGTAAAGCTAATTTCACACCTTGGTTCAAAATCACTTTGGATGTCCATGTTAAACATTCAAGCACGCAAGGATCTCATTTGAAACAGTTACCTAGTCTTCATATACACCTTTTGTATAGAATGTAGGCTTTTTAATAGAAAGTAAACAGTTTATTTGATTCTAGTCATAGCTCACTAAACACACTTCATCTAACTGCCCTTAGTTTACTCACCACTCATGGTTGAGAGTTTGAGTCCGTCCGAGTACAGTTAGGGTCCTAGCGGTGGGCTGAGTCAGGACGGCGTGAGTGAGTGTCTGAGGCTGGGAGGCACAATGACAGGACGTCTCCCTGCTCTGGTCTCATAAAGCTCGGACATGAAAAGGCCTCTCAAACTGTCTGACCTTCTCACACCTCCACACACACGTGCACTCACACCACACACACAAACCGCCAGTGTTTGACCCCCATACTCCTCATCAAATGCTTCACAATATTTGATTTTATTGTACAGCTTTTGTTTTTGTTTACCGCCTTACAGATTTTCCAACAATCCATATCCCATAAATCAAATTATACAGATGTGCCATTCAGTGTCCAGCTTCAGCTCACACAAATCAGCTATTTCCTTATACTGAATAAGTAGATGAATGGTGCATACACAGTCATACACCACATTTTTTAAAATCTCGGATGTTACTGAGATTTTCATTAACATCCATTTTATCTATTTATTTCTATATTACATTATTATTATTATCCAATATTTCAGCTAAAAAAGGTTTGGACAGCTTTCATATATAACTAATCAATCAGATATTTAGGTTTCAGTTTAGTGGTGCCTTTAAAGAAGATCAGAAGTTACATACCCTGTCTGTGCTGTGGAGACTTATCCTCTGCTCATCTGTGAAGACGCTGCTGTAAGATAAAATAAACCACTAGAAACTTTCACACAAGAGCCACTGGAAACTGTCTAACATGCAGCCTTTAACAACTTTTTTCAATGAAATGAACAAATAATAAGAAACAACTGTTGCAGACCTGCTGAAGACGCTGCTCACGCTGTCATGTGCTCATGTCTCTCCAGCATTCAGCCGAGAAATAAGCAGCAAGCGTTGCCCACACACTTAAGCTCTTGTCACTATCTTCACCGCTTTTTGCTTTTTTTTTTTTTTTTTTTTTACTATAAAGCGTTAGTGTTTTCCACGAAACCGCGGCGTGGAGCCTAGGAGGTCTGCGTGGGTGGAGAAGAGGTTAAGGATGCTTCAGGAGAGACACACATTAATAAAGCGAAACCACCTGCTGCCTCCTGCGCGCGTTACCGGAGCATGTGCCATTTCTGTTGCGCGCTAACGTGACGCGCGCTAATGGGCCACTCTGAACGGTCAGGTCAAGTTTAGCTTAAATAAAGCGTCATCTTTTGTATTTATTTTTATTTTTTACATTGGCCGTGGTGCCTTGGGGCGCAGGAGGATCCTTGGTTAAACAAACAGTTGTAGTGCTAGTTATTGCTATGACAACATGCTCGGGGTCTGCTCTGAACTTCTCCGGAGAGCTTATGTTTGTAACCCTTTGGCTTTCCACTCTCACGCCCACTCACCGTGTACAGTAAAGTTACATTGATATGCACGCAGCCTTCTTCAAATGGCTCCATATCCAACTGCTTCCTAACTATGTTTCATCGACACGTTCACTGAAGTAGGTTACTGTTGAGAATTGAGTAAAATTGTATTAAAAAGACGTGACAAATTTGCCCAGATTTTAGACTTGTAGGCTACATGCGGAAAAAGAACAAAAGTGTAGCCTTCAAAGGATTTTGGTGAATAATTCAATTCAATTTTATTTTATTTGCATAGCCCAGAACCACAACAACAATTGCCTCAAAGGGCTTCACAAAACAGACAGTAAAATGCAAACACTTCAGGAAGTTTTGTGGTTTACCTCAATTCTTTTAGAAATGTAACATCATAAACAAAAAAGACCAGAATGTCTGTTTTTTAGATTAATAAGATAATAAATGAAAAGTTCTAAATTAATCAAAATAAGGCAAACTTTGATGTGTATTGCCTACCTCATGCTGGTAACTGTATTGTGTATCTTAAAAGTGTCCTAAAATGGTCTTTGAAAAAAACAACAAAAGCAAAAATCATGCTAAATTTAAACCTAATGTAATAATTAAAAGATATTTTCATACAAATACATCCGGCATTGGCATATTGATTAAACAAATGTTTTATCTTGGCCTGGTCACTTGTGTGTTTAAAATGAAGGAGCAGTCTTTGGGCCCACAAAGGGTCAGTGACCTTAATCCTTCATCACAAAAAGCTTATATAACAAACATAACTATATAGTGATAACCTCACATATCCTAAACATTAAGTACAAACAATAACCAACCATGTGAGCCGTGATTTCCTCCTACTCTTAACATGCACACAGACCAATGTGAGGCGGTGGACTACCCTCTGGTTCCAATCTGGTGTAGTACCAGTGTAATGGCAGCAGATTGCATTGCCATGGCAACACAATTATCCTGCAATAACGTGGGAGGCTTAGATCATGTATGATCCATGTTTAGATGGTAATTATTCAACACCTGCAGAAACAAGCATTTATCTTTGGTTGGCAGAGATTTATCTTTTGAAATCTTAAAAGTCACGCTTTGAAAGTTAGTAATTGGATTTTAATGCTCTGCCTTTGGAAGTGTTTACTTAATTAATCCATTCAAATGAGTTAAATAAAACTCATCATTAAGCAAGGCATTATTTAGGAACCATCTCACCAAATTTCTTTTATTATTAAGAGGCAGAGATATGTCAGGGTTTGAGCGACCACTCAAATGTCTTGTAACATGCTTAAGATACTGTTCTGATGCTAAGGCAAGTGGAATGGAGCATGCTTCCTTCTTTCTCAGGGACAAAAATAACATGCATAGTTGTGTACACACTCTCATGTGGCTCATCAATTATTTCTCAAAGGGGGATTGTAGCTCAGCATTGGCCTAAATCGACCCTCTGTCGTGTGACAAGGGACGTGTCATTATGAGACAAAACATTACGCAGCATATTCAGCTCCTGGTATACACTTTAAACTAGAGGACAACACACATTACCTATACACTTCATCAAAACCTAGTGTTCGGTTAATCTTAATTACCTGAATTCATTCAATAGTGTATCATAGGCCTCTGGATGTTCCATGGACCATGGATGGACTGTATCAAAAGCTCTCTGTATCAAAATGCTTTGATAAACACAGAAAGGTCACGGAATAGATTGTTTGCTTTGAAATGTCTTTATAACTGGGACATGAGGCTATTTGAAGCGTATATCTACAGTGAAAAGAGCGAAGAGAGGAGGGTGACACAGAAATAACTTCAGTGTTAATGCAGTGAAGATATACATAAACATTTTCTTTAATAGATAACAGAAACTTAGCAAATTTAACAAATTTATCATAGTATTGATGAAGAAAAAGGCGAGGCATGGCTCTCATTTATTAATTCTGTGTAGAACAATCATTTATTAAAATATCATCAGAAAAAACACTTGAGTATTGCTTTGTGTTTTGTAAATACTAAAAAAATATTGCATTTTTGTTAATACAAGTTTTATGGAGCGATCTGCAACAATAATCATGACCCAGCTTCACCCAGAAGGATGCCTGATTCTTTTTGTTAATTGAAAATGTTTTTTCACAAACAGGGAAGTTTAAGATTTGGAAATTGTAACTATAACATCTCCTTTAGGCCCCAAGAAAAACACTGACAGAGACGCTTTGCCCGCATCATATAATAAAGACCAATTATTTTAGATGTTAAGGTTGACAACAAAATGACAATTGATTCAAAGAGACGACAGTTGTTCCTGTAGTTCATGACAAATACTTGTAATATAAAGCAAAACTAAAATGTATGTTCCTTGGTCAACTGTGATACAGAATGTAATGTGTGAGAAGGGTTAGTACGCCTTAAAAGGGTTGTTCAGTATTTTGTAAATGTGATTCTATCAGATACTTTATATCTAGAGAAGGCTTGGAAAAGCAAACAGGAGCAATTCCACAGACACTAAAACAATGTGCTGTTATTATTTGGGGCATTGAAAATTTGATTTTAAGCTTTCAAAACGCAGAACTATTTTGATGCCCATTTAAGTGTGTCCATAGAGGATATTTAGACAACGTACTGCAAAGGGAAGGCCCATGTTCTAGTTCAAATGGTCATCAATCAATTCTAGGTTGTGGAGTTGTTGCTTATGTCTGCTTTACACTGGGTCTGTGATAATAATTATCTACAGTTGAGTAGATACCTCTTCTGATGTGTCTCATAGACCTCCTTTTACAAAATACTGAGAACAATGCACTACATTGCACTAGAAGTAAAAAATCCTTTTCACAGTGAGTATTAATGACATAGAAAGGAAGACACAAAAGAATAATAAGGGAATGATTATTCATTCAAACCTATATCCAATACTGTACCTTTATAAAAAAAAAAAAAAAAAAGACAGACAACGATTAACATTAACTGATTGCATTAAAGCACATTGGATTTTGCTTTGGTTTTTGAGGCTCAGCTTTTGAAAGGAATGGCAGGATTCACACTTTACGACATTTAAAGATATAAAATGATACATAGGGATAGTCTTAGTGTATTCATTTCATGTCCCTCTCAGCTTTGTAGATGAAGATTCAGATTACTCTCAAAGATTTACTATTAAGTTAAAGGACATAGAAATGAGGTAACTATTGTGCTGTACCTAACATCAATGTGTGAACAAGCTGAAGTAAATTAAAAAGTCCCTGACAAAATCACTGCCTCAAACGTTTCCACTTTTGGAGTCGTTAACGGCTAAATGCTGTGAAATGTACAGGACAGTGTTACTGCTGCTGCCAATGGTTCTTTAACTTACAAAACAGGCTCTGAGGTGTACCCATATTTTCTTGCAATTGACCAAAATGCATTACACAAATATATTTAAAATTTAATTGAATGAATTAGAGCATCCCATTGTCCAATGTATATGTTGCATCTACAGTAGGCAATCTGGTGAGTTACAAAGGCCACGGGCACGTTCAGTCCTTGCTACCTTTTCAGTGTTTATAACCAGGGTTACCATGTTTTGGCAAGCCCATAGCTCCTCTCACAGCCTCCTCCAGTGACTTCCTGGTTACCAGCAGCCGAACTACGTCTTCATTCTTTTTGGTTAGTCTTTTACGTGCTTGGTCATGTGTCACCATGGTCATATCCCAGCCATTAACCTAGAAAGAGAAAGAAAAATATAACTTCATTTGGACAGTATTCTTACATAGTATTCATATTCTAAAATTTATTATCATTTTGTTTCATTATTTCCGTTTATACCAATTGTTCCATTAAAAAAACTGTGCTGTCTTCCCTTCTGTATTTGTTGTGTACATATAGTGCCATCTTGTGGCTCAAAACTTTGGCAAAGGAACAATGCTCTTCATGCACCTGCATTATTTTGTCTCCCATCATCAAGCCGGCAACTTCTGCTGGTCCACCTGGTGTTATCCTGGTCACATAAATGCCCTGTAAAAGAACAAAACAAACTGCTATTGAACACACACACAATACTTTTTACATCATTAGAACTAAGCAGCAATTCATGTTAACTGATCTGAAAACACTGAAAACTAAAAATCATGACTTTTAAGGAATACTATTGTTGTTGATGTGGATATAATAAAATTAAACATAATATGCCTTCATTTTAAAACAAATCCTCCATGTTATGCCTTTAAACGTAAGCTTATGCAGCAAAGGAGTCAATGGAAAGACACTTTGTTGTGTGAGCAGAAAGTCTTTCTATGACATAAGCTGAGTCAGTATGCTACCTGAGGCTACTTAAATTGTTCAGACGTGTCTCTCATAAACCTCATCCCAGAAACACTAGTATCAGTGAGCTACAGACAGAGATGGAAACAAAAAAAATTCTCTTTTTTTAAGGGTACATTACATCATAGGTATTCTAATACTAATTACTGTCGTACTCATGAGCTTGCAACAAACCTTCAGTTAACATTTAAGACATGATGAAACTAACAAAGCCGACACACTACACACAACAGATATAGTGTTCCAGTTTATTACCATTGGGTAAAATGATGCTGACTAAGCACAGAGACATTTATATTACAAGTATGTTTTCTCCAGAGCTATACAGGAAATGCTGAACTGAACGAGAAAACAAACAAAACCCACAGTAATCAACAGTTGCTTACCTTGTCCGTCTTGTCCTCAGAGAAAGGGTTCTGATTTGGGTCCTGATCGATGCCTCCTCCGATGCTGAAGCCCAGGATGAGATTCTCTCCTTGTCGTAACTTCTGGATCTCAATTCGTTGCTATTAAAGAAGAGGTTCACTTTCAAATAAATATGACTGGATGACTAAATAATCCTAAATAACATTCAGTTAAACTTACTGAACCTGAAAAAACTATCTTTTAGTCTTAGTAAGTGACCCTATAAGTGGTTCTCACATATCTTGCAGCACTGATGCCCTTAAAGCTGCCAGACAGCTGCAGGCTCACTTAAATGGATAGACTCTGCACAAAGACAGCTTGTGTGCCATCATCAATTATCAGGCAGTCTGTGAGTGTGTGAATGTGGCATACTAGAGATGTTTCAGATATTTCTAGAGTGGACTGTAAAAACACAAATAGCTGATATTAATAGGCCTAGCACTTTAGTTTAAGATAAAGGTGTATAATGTTTTGTTGTGAGTGAGCCTAACAGGAGTTCATAAGAGTCATTTAATAAAGGATTGGTAAATATAGTTTCAATATGATCATCAGATGACTAATGATGAAAAACAATATGTGCCATTTAAAGACAGTAAGACTCTAAGTCAAGTTGACGCTGGTGACGCCCATCTGTCGTGCCCTTACAACTGATAGGCCAACTTTTTACATTTCCTTACAACATTTAACTGATAGACTTATTTTAGCACAATTGAAAGGACCGATATGAAAGCTTTTTATTGTTAAGTTTACATTTATAAGTGTTGTTGGTGGTGCACTTAAAATGTTAACGTGATTTGGCTGCTTCATCGTTACTGCACTTTAGGACATCCCGAAACTAAGTCAGTTGCGACAAAAACTAATCACAGTCATATTAAATTAAAACATCGACACGTGACAAAAGAGTTTATTTGACTTATTTAAGATTATTTTGCGTTTTGGGATATTTAGCGAATATCAACGCGACGCTACCTTTAGACGAGAAACAATGGACCCAGCCCCATTTCCCAAACTCACCACAACAGCAGTCACCGGCTGTCCTGGGACAAAAGACATTGTACCGCTTCGTAGGCTACAAAACTGGCAACAAAGTACAATAAAATCTACTCAAGTTAAGGATGTAAAAGTTTAAGTTGAAGCTTCTCTTGTTGGGCTACTTCCTGGTCGGGAGCTACATGAGTAAGAGCAGGCTCGTGCCCGATCCCGAAACAACTGCCTCCCAGATGACGTCATCCCGTTCTCCCACGGATCAGCAGCGAGCGGTTCGTTGCTCAGGGTAACCGGGAGGGGCGGTGTTTAACTAACGTGTGTATTAATGTAGCTTGAAAGGTCTAGTTTAGTGATTCTCAAACTTTATTCACTAAGTACCATCTCATAATATACGTGTTTCTCCAAGTACCACCTACATATACCGTAATGATTATGGACATAAAGCGGTTTTAAAGTGAGTTTAGTTCAATTGAAGTACAGTTTAAGTTTTTCAATGATTTTAGTTGGACTTAACAGGTTCTAAATGGTTTTAGTTAGTCATCTATAGATTTTAACCTTTTTTTAGCTGGACTTTAATTGTCTGAAGTAGTCGTAATTGTTTGTTTTTGGGGTTGTTTGTTTTATTTGGACAAAATAAAATGGATTATGCTCAAAATGAGCTCTCTCTGGTGGAGGATAGTGGACCTGCATTAAAAAAAAGTGCAGCTCAGTATATCACTTTTAATTTCAGTCTGAAAAATAAAACTTCTGAGGGTCCCTGAGTTCTACTCCAAAAAATCTAAAGTACCACCAGCGGTCCTAGTACCACAGTTTGAGAACCACTGGTCTAGTTTAGCTTTAAATTCAGCTTGGCATATAAAGAGAACATTTATTCTCGCGTATAAATGTCCACAAGGGGGAAAAAAAACACCTATTACTTTAATATTTGATGAATGTTGTGAAGCTTTTTTTTAATTATTATTTATTTATTTTGATAAAAAGGTACTGGTATAATGAGGTATTGCCAAAGACGAACAAGTCTACATTACTTGTATATTTTACTGCCACTCTAAACTTATATCCATTTGGGATGCTTTAACCTAACCTCCCCTTTAATGAGAGCCTATTTGGCAATTCATAAATGTTGTCCTGTCTTTTTTGGCCTATGAATAAAATGCTTTTGTATTTTAAGTGTGCTTTATTAATTCATAATGAATCAGATCATTGATTGTGAGAAAGAAACATACAGCACACTGCACTTCCTGTTTTCAATGGCAAAGAGTTATGTAATAATCTCAAATTAACAACAAGATAAGATCATAGATGAAGAGGAAAACAAAGTTGGTATTCAAATATACACTGCTCTAGAAAAACACAGATTAAACTACTGTACTTATAAGCATACATTTTGTATATCCAGAGCTATGTGTTAGATCACTTCTCTGGAAAAAGGATATAGTCACTGACCCGCTATTTAAAATGTGTTCAGTGTATTTTCTTCCTTTGGCTGTTCAGCTGTATCCAGGGGCAAAAGGTGGAGGTGGCAGGTATTCCTGAGGCAATGCGATGTTCTTCTGGAACCTTTTATCACTGCTTTTAGGAGTATTTACCTCTTGTGTGTCTTCTACTTTGATTTCTTCATAGATATTTTCTTCAGATGAGCCTCTCTTCTTAAGAATTTTCTTTAAGTTTTTTAGGTTAGTGACAACAGAAGTCTTTGCGTCTTGGCTCTTCACAGGCTGGGTGTTGGGAGCATGCTGGTCGTCTGTGGGGGGACCCGCAAGTGCATAGATGGTCCTGGTGCAAGGCTGGTTCTGATTGGATACAAGGTAAACAGTCCTGGATGGGAGTTCAGGTGGCTGACTTGGTGTGATTTGATTTGCTCCATATCTCTTTCTTTGTGCAGGCACAGGCTTAAGATCATATAAAAAAAGAAGTAAAAAAGCAACGTAAGAGAAAGCTACATGTAATATGAGTACATAGCATCACATATTCCAAAAATGAACCATACCACATCCGGACTCAGAGATCTATTGTGTGATATGATATTCTCATCCAATGTTGGATCCAGTCTGGTTGACTGAATCTTTGGAGACAGGACTGCAGCATTCATCAGGCCATTCGGTCTGTCAGGAAGAGCAGGTGCTTCTGGTTGTGGAACTGGGTCACTCTTTTTATTCTGTGGTGATCTGGGAGTGGGAGTTTGTTGTCTTTTTGGAAACAGTTGTTCAGTATAGTCAGTACTGACATTTGAGTTCTAAAGTGGATTAAGAATAGAATAAAATAAGCATTTAATTCAAAGGCACGCTTGAATGTGTATTATGATAAGATTTTAAAAAAGCTAAGGCATTTACCTGTCCACAAGGCATGGTCAGCAACTCTCTAAAAGGTATTATTGGAGTCTGGCAGTGATAGTCCACCAAATCCTGCAGAAGACGGTGGCGCTTCTTTTCTCCTAAGATGATGTATCCACCCTTTCCAGCATCAATCATGAAATGCCTGCAGCGGTCTTTAGCTCTGGTGTTATGTCACAGGGAAGTTCAGTTTTGATGCATGACATAAGAAGTGTCAATTAACACTTAACACTTACCGGTAGGAAAGTGTATAACCAGTCTGGCTTCCGCTGAGTCTAATGAGGAAGTATCCAGGCGGCTTAGACATGAGTAATTCCTCTGCTGCCCTGCACAAATTATGAATTTGAGTAAACTGACAAAAGGACCTTTTAATTAACACACATTAATTATCTGTCACCTATAAAAGTGGTATTCTTTAACAAAATTTTGAGAGTTTTTACAGACCAACTTCATTCATGTCAGTGTTTATTTCAAAATAAATCGTTTTAGCCTACCTTTAACTAGGCTAGGACGATGCTATTCTAATCACAAAACACTTATTTACTTTTTAATGGACAGCATGACTGTAAGCAGAAGCATTTCCTTGATCTTGTTTGTCAACAGAACAGAAGATAGTTTTTAAGCTTACTTCCTGGATATCATCCCATGAAACCATTGTGGAACGATTCCATTCTTGATCACTGCTTGAAGCTGGGACTTCATAAACCAAGTTAAAGTATCTTGTTGGGATGGACCCCTGTCCATCTTCACATGTAATGTGCCTTTTGGAGTCCTGAATGACACAACGAGAAATACAAGGATACAATTACAAGCGTTACAATAATTACAAGCCTTTAGCCTTAAGCCCCATAGTAAAAGCTATTTGATAAACCTTCAGTGTTAACAAATGTGAATAATAACACTTATTCTATGTGAAAGTAAACGCTTACCTTGTCCGGCAGTTGTGTAATACAGAGCCACAGCAAATGCCACAGCAAATGCCACACATGAGATAATGACTCAGCTCTCATCTACCTATAAATACCTCTGAGGGCGTGGAGTCAAACTGAATTACAGCCAAACAACAATCCTGTATTAGTCGGGAACAAGGAAATTAACAGGTTTTAAAGTGGGCAGTTCACAGAGAGCAGTAATGAGTCCAGCTGAAAACAAAGAGCCACTGTAGCGAAACTTACACAGCACTTGCAACTTGGCCAGGTACCAGGTACAAGGGAACACATGCATTAAACAAACATCAGCCTCACAGCAAGAAGGTAATGGGTTCGATCCCTGGGCCGGCCGACTCTCAGCCTCTCTGTGAGGAGTCTGCATGTTCTCCCTGTGTTACCGCCTCCGGGTCTAATCTAATCTAAATGCCCTGTCTGTCTAACTGTGAGCCCTGTGACTAACTGGCCATTGCACAGGGTGTATCCCACCTAAGGCCCAAAGCTGCTGGGATAGGCTCTAGTCACACAGATCCCCCAATGGGACTAAGCGGTAGGAAAATAAATGAAATAATATATAATGTTATTTTGAGGTAAATATGTAAGTGCACACAGTACTTGAACACTAAAATTAAAAGAATCTAATAAACAGTCCTCAACATGACATTCAGGGCTGCCATTGGGTTTCATTGAGACATAGTATTGTTATAATCATACATTAATTAAATGTAAAAAGTCGCTTTTTAAGAATCTTATTTTAATTCATCATCAAAAGTACACACATCTACAAAAGTGTAGATCAATAAGATTTATGAAACTACAGTACAATCATTGTAGATCTTATTTACAATTGTTGAATGATTTCTTCCCCTGTAATAAGCAATAAATTCAAAATGTATTCAGGGAAGGCCAGACGATATGTCAAGAGTGAACTGCAAATGACCTTAGCTCTAACCAGAATGATTCAATATCAAATTCAAGGCACAAATACATTCTTGTTAAACTATAGATTTCCTTGATAATTGTGCCAGTGTGATCAAATTGTGCTAACATGGACATTTTAAACAGTCACTTAAATCCACAGGTTAAAGACTGCAGTTAGACTTGACTCAGTGGCTCTTAATATAAATTAGAAGCTCCTACTGCAAAGCATCTGAGGTGATTTGCTTTCCTATTCTTGGACCTCAGAGCGCAGCAGTGCAAACACATTGAATTTGGAGTGATAGCAAAAAGTAATATTAAAACAATAAGGGGTCCTTTGCACAGTTGTAATCTCAAATAAAGCTTGTCAAGTCAAATGTGCAAACCACTGAGGTTTTCCACACACCCAGACTGCATAGTTCAGGTGGCCATAATACTGGGCCAAAACAAGAGATGGGAAAAGAGAATAAAAAAGGAGTTTAGGGACTTGGTAGTGAGGAGAGAGAAGGCATCTGGGGTTCCCAAAAGCACTGACAGCACATGTACAAAACCTGAAGAATGTGAAATACAAATGTGCTTAAAATACAAAACATAAGGCTGCAATAGCAAAACAACATCATCACAGTTTATCTTCATTAAACTTTTCAGCGCTCAGATGTTTTTAGGAAGCCCAGATGAGGTACATGGAAAAATCTGTGCTCAAATATCCTTTGTTTTCAGTTAAGACACACAATAAACACGGTCAACAAATTTTAAGAACTCCTCTGAAAAATATATTTTTTTACAGAAAGAACATAGGAAAAGTGCATAATTGATAATAACATAAAAGGGCACTTTGTCATTTTGGTGCTATGTGTCTTGGTCTCCATAAATACTGCTACAGCACAGCCCCTGTCCAAGGCCCAGAAAACAGCCGTCTACTAGTTCCCCCAATGGAAATATTAAGACGAAGAAGTATAAATACATAAAAGCACAATGTATCTCTCACTGTCATTCCTTAGAAGCTTCTGCTATGCATTCATCTTGTCTCTAGGTGTTAAGAGAATGGTAGTGCAACGCCACCTGCTGAGGTGCATCAGTTTTGTCTTACCACACACTACTGCAATACCCCAAATAATAAACAAAGCAGCCAGAAAAGAGATCTCAGTGCCCTTAGAACAAGCATACTTCACCAACAGCCCAGCTTTACTGCAAAAACAAAAACAATCTGGGCTTTGCATACACATTGCACATTGAAATTGTTCATATGTTAAGTGGAATGTTACAGCCTAAGAAAACAGACACAAGTAGGAATGGTGAACATATGTAAATCCTGATACAATGAGTAAACTGGCACTGATGTTTGTCTAGTAATTTCGCCACTGATATACTTTAAAATTGTATCTATAATTACCTTTAGGTATAGGAATCCAACACAAACAAAGAGAGCCACTTGCACTAAATATATTTTAAGAGCCAGTAACTACTGGCAGTACACAATGTGGATTGGACTTTAGCTTAGACCCTTTCAAAATAGCCATATTTAAAATTTTGGAAGCTCATTTGGTCTATTAAACAATGCACACTTTGAATTACATTTGGTAAGAATCTGTATATATTACAATTCATCAAGTTACAAATGCGTGAAAAGTAAAGCTGACACCACAGAGCAACTTTTATGTCTGAAAATCAAGTTACTACTTTGCAGTTGTTTTAGAAGTAGTCTTTGAGTGTCAATAAAATCAGGGTAATCAACTTGTCAATTTAAAGTGGCTATTACTGAGTAAAGACATCATTTTAAGTAGAAGGCATTGTTGATAAATTTGTAGGTGCTGGGGGAGTAATAACTGTTATACTAAAAGAGATAAACAAAAGGACAAACAGACGACAAGGAGGAAGACACGTGAAGACGGACAGAGATAAGAGTGTGCAGAGTCCAGTTCTGTCCAGTGGGGAACACAGTTAAGGCGATGGTGATGCCAGCTTGCTCTCTCCTCACAGAAGCGTGCAGCGGAAGAAACTACTCTTTTTGGGCTGTTCTGTAATTTTTACACCTTGATTGCTGCCCTGTGGATTATTGCCCTCCTAAAACAGATCACAGACAGCATGTTTTAAAAACCAGATTAGTAAATTATTTTACCATCTCAAACAGTAAGAATGTGAACACATGCTTACCAGCTTCTTGTCCATTTTTGCTTTGATGTCTCTGGCAAGAGTTAAGAAGGCCTAGTGGGAAAAAAAACATTATGTTCCATGAGCATCGACAGTCCCACTAACATGGTGCCTTCCATCATTACTCAAGCTTACATTCTCCACATTGATGTTTGCCTTAGCACTTGTCTCCATGAATTTGATCCCATACTCCAGAGCCAGCTAACAGGGACAAAACATTCATATAATATAAACAGCTACAAGATGCAATGATTTACAATAAGATATTTTGAAATAGTTTCTTGTATCGTCATACCCTCTCTCCTCTATCTTTTGACACTTGTCGCTTGTCATTGACATCACATTTGTTCCCAAGGACCATCCTTTCCACATCAGCCGAAGCATGCTGTTGAAAGAATAGGTAAGTAGTGCCAAAATGAAGACAATTAACAAAACATACATTCAGGTAAATGCTCACATACAATTCTGTGCAAAAGTCTAGGGCCACTTTTAATGTCAAATTTTGGTCTCAGCCAATATACTCCACTGACAGAACCCAAAACACAAGTTCCTTTTCGCTTTGATAGTGAGCGTGCTTACCTACAGCTTAAATGTATTTTTTAATACAGGGTACCCATTTCTTTTATTTTCTGTGGCCTAAAATGTGTGCACACTACAGTATGTGCAGACAGAGCTGACCAACACACTAACAACATAAACAAAATACAAATGTAAGAGATAATTTACCTCTTCTATATTTCGTATCCAGTTTTTGATGTTGTCAAATGACTTCTCGTTAGTAATGTCATACACTAACATGATGCCCTGGGGAAATTCAGAAGTTAAAATGCAACTCAGGAGCATGACTAGACATTTCTTTCTGACTGCCAATAGAATGGCAAACACAGAACAATTGTCTTAAACAACTGGGAAGCTCACCATGGCTCCTCTGTAGTACGCTGTTGTGATGGTCCTGAATCTCTCCTGCCCTGCTGTATCCCTTTGTGAAAAAAAAACCTTTTATTTTACCTGTACTGACAAACTGTTACTACAGATTACATTCATGTAACAGTACCTGTCTCTATCCATCATTACTGAAATATTAGAGTAGTACAAGGCAAACAATTGTAAACTGCAAGACTTCATTTAAATATAATAATGACAGTAAATCTGTACATGGCACAGTTCAGTTTACATAACTGTAAAGCAATCTGGCTCATGGCTCTGACAGCACCACTCATAATAACACTGAAGCTTCCAGTGCTCCAGCTCTTAAAATGTTTAATCATCATTTGAAACTCTCACAAGTTATAATAGCCCTAAACAGAATAATAATTTACTGCTAATTCGTGCATATTGTATAGGATTGAACATACAAAGGTCATGAATCGTCTTACCATATTTGAAGCTTAATCTTCTTTCCGTCTAATTCTATTGTTCTGATCTTGAAGTCAATACCTGAAGAAAACACATCAATTATGTACAAGCACAACCATCTGACGCCAAACCTAGATTGTGACACTAATATCAAAAACTTATGCATGTAATAAAGTCAGTGTCTTAATAGTGATACGTATAATAGCAGCCAGTAAGTGGGTGCGAAGTGCAGGGTACAGCTCTTTTGAGTGCAACGCTGTCATCTAGCTCCCTGACAGCTGTGTAGCCTGCTAGCCCTGTGTCTAAAGTTAATGTAGGTCCACTTTTACAGTAAACAGATACTGGCAGCTATTTGGACAGACATTCAGGGACACTCTAAACATCAAATTAGTGCACATTAAGACTGTATAATTGCGGACGGGTCTAGAAAATCCCCATTAGACAAGCCGGACAAGCTGCTTCCTGACTAGCCTCTACAAAATGAATGTTAGCCAGAGAAGTTAGCAACAGATTAGCATGAAGGGCTGGGCTGCTCCTGTGCCACTTTTGAACCAACACTGTGAGTAAAATACGACCATTACCAACCTATAGTGGAGATAAACGTTGAGTTAAAGGCATCTTCTGAAAATCTGAACAACACACATGTCTTTCCGACACCGGAATCTCCAATTAAAAGTAGTTTAAACAAGTAATCGTAAGTCTTCGCCATGTTATTAGCTAGGTAACTACTGCGGATATCCCGCCCGTGGAGCAGCAAACACCGTCAGAGCTGCCGCAGCCGCCTCTTGGTCACATTTACTGTCACTCTGCTCTGCCGCCGTGGCTCCGGAAGTCCTCCGCTCCAGTGGGTGGGATTTGTAAAAGCTGGGTTTTATGAAATAAATTAAACTAAACTTGAGAATCAGATCAGAAATTCTGAATGATTAGTCATACTCTTAAAAGACAATAACCTTTTTTTTTAACTCAACTATTTGTAGGATACGTTATAGCCTATAGGTCACAAAAGTAGTGCCTAAACTACTTTAATATTCTATAACCTAAATAAATGATATCCTTTATTTACATGTCTGAGGCTACAGGAGTCTTGTAAATAAATGGGAAACAGTGCTAATGTTTATTATCTGCAGACAAATACTCAAAACTAATTGACAAGGGCTCTTGGGGAATTGAGGGACCAACCCCGCCTCTTCGGGTGTTTCCGGTATAAATGGTAAACGCTCCTCATCGCAACAATCTTACTCCAGCGGAGACAGTGAAGTGTGTGTGTTTAACCTGCATAATATTTAGACGGACACTTCAGCAAAATGCCTGTAAGTAAATGCATATTGTATGAGGTTATGTATAGAGAGTTTATATATATATATATATATATTTGATTGCCTTCCTATATTTAGCTGTCTGCAGTTAGGATGCTTAATCGAAACAATCTAAACAATTCAAACGTGAGACTTTCTTTTATCAGCTATGACAGCTATTCAGCTATGATAAAACTTAGATTAATTTCAGTATGTTTAAATGCATCATCCATAATCTGTATTAGACTTGTCCATTTAATGGACTTGTCTGGGCATGTCTGTGCACTTGTTCAAGTGCAATTCAGGCATTAGTCTGTAGGGGGTGTTGAGTAAGATTATTTCTAGATTGCTTATAATTACACTCATACGTAAGTAAAGGTTAAATTTAGTTCTGATCTGAATTACAGTTGGCAAGGGATCTGATGCATCCTTGTTTCTCTGAGGAGAGGAGAAGACATAAGAAGAAAAGGTTGGTGCAGAGCCCCAACTCTTACTTTATGGATGTTAAATGTACAGGTTAGTGTCTTAAGTTACTTATAAAGGTGATTAAAATAGAGGTGGATATTTGTGTAATTCTTTTAATTTTAAACAATGTTCAGGCTGCTACAGAATCACCACCATCTTCAGTCATGCCCAGACAGTGGTGCCATGTTCAGGCTGCTCCACAATCCTCTGTCAGCCATCAGGAGGGAAATGCAGACTCACTGCAGGTCAGAAACATATATATTAATCTATATTATTGTGAAACACGTGATAAAATAAATATTTCAGGTGGAGCGTATCTGCCTTGTGTGTCATGTTTTGTATCTTCTGTTAACAGGGTGTGCCTTCAGAAAGAAATATTCCTGATTACGAGACCATAGCAGATAGCAGTATGAACCTTCAGTGAAGGACTAAATAATGAATGGCTGTCCTCTATCTGTATCTAGATGTTATGGAATGAAATTTCATTCTCCCTTTGGGATGTTATCAGATCTAAATTGCTATTTGACAAATCAATATGAATGATATTCATGCACACATTACATTCTTGCAGACTTGAGTTGTGTGTTATTTTAAATTAACAGCATTAAGCAATTAAAAGCAAATTGTTATAAGCATGTTTCTTGTAAAAGGAACAAGGCTCAACTAAAGCCATGATTTTTGTAAAACATTTATTAGGTTTACAAGAAGGGGATGGTGAGTGAAAACCTTTCCAATGGTCTCTGTCAATGGAGAGACACTTTCTGTGGCCTTGGCCTGAAACCACAATGACCATCATAAACAAAAATAAAACATTTTAAGAAATTGCTTTCTGTTTTATGTGAGTTCTTTGGTCTTGAGTTCCCTAGGCAAAAATAAGTGGTATAATTCAAACAAGAGAAAAATCAATGCAATACAACTTTTCAAATACCTAACCTTATTCTACTATATACAATAGGTGTCATGGTTGATAGACTTGATTGAGCGTCCAGTGATCAGGAATGTGGGCACAACTTCTTCATGGAAAATGTAGTAATTGTTGGCTGCATTATGACATGTTGGAGTTAAGGCAGATGTCAGTGGTACAGGCAAGCTAAAGTAAAGGTAGCACAAAGAATCTGCACATACCTCCACTTCAGAAGAAAAGAAGGATGTGCTTTACACTGAATTAACCCTGTGCATCTCAAACATGTTTGGAGTTTGTTTTGTTTGTTTATTGTAAATCAATTCGACCATCACACTATTTAAACTATGATCAAAAACAGTGAGACAGTGCGCTAACAAACTGTGAAATATCACCACTGGGTGGCACTTCAGAGTCTTTAATAGACATTATCAATCAATGCCATTAAAAGCTCTTTACTGTGCAACACCGAACGTGTGAATGAAAAGATTTCATCAGAGGCATGTCATGTTGAGCCATCTTTAGTGGTTGAGTGAGGTTTGTTTTGGTGGCATTTTTTCTAAAAGTGGTCAAAGATAATTTTGTAATGACAGCTGGAAATACAAAGACACATGGGTTCAAAATAGTTTTCTCATTTTTAAAAAATAAAAATAAAATTGTGCCTTAGAAAAAAAACATCAAAGAACAAGCATTAAGTTAATCCCCCTTTTACGTGGGGAACAAAGATTTTACAGCTCAAAATGTGGAATGGGGTCGAGCGTTGATGGAATGATCCGTGGCAATTTCTTCTTCTCCGCCGTCCTGTCTCTTTATAAGCTGTTCAGTTCCTGCAAGGTCTGATCGAGGACTTGGTGCATGCCCAGGTTTTCCTCTTTGGCATGTGATAATTTCTCTGGAAAGGAGAAAAGAAAAGAGGCACGATGAATGTCAGAAATTGAGCCAACTCTTGTGCACATCAGCTGCGAAGTCATGTCTGTTTGGTCTCCTTCTTGGATTTGTTTGACAGCATTCCTTATAAAACAAACAATGGTGGTATTAATAAGCTGATGGTATTAATAAACTGACTGCGTTGGGTAATTGTGCTTCATGCAAAAATCCAACCACGCTGCTGTGCTCTTCATGCTCAAACTACTGACTGTTACATATACTATAAGATATTTTGTGCATTTTAGTGTCATTGAACCAGGCCAAAATGTGTAAAACTATCTGAGATTTGTGCACTGTTTATATAGTCACTCAAAAAACTAAAGCAAATCTTACCAGGAAAATTGGAGGTTCTTTACAGTTACTATTATTACAATCTGCACATAGCATAGAACATAGCTTGTTTGCTGATTATAAAATCCAATTAAATTCCACATACAATAAATCAATATTAGCATTACTGGCTACATAATTTATAACCCATCGCAGGTTCAACTCTAATAGACTCAAAACCACAGAGTAAGGTAGGAAATAGCATGACTCTTTAATATCGTTGCAAAGTGCGAGGCACAGAAGGCACATGTGAGAGAAGGCATTGAAACATTCAGACAGATCAAGGAGTTGGAAGCAAGAGACACGGGAAGGTTTTGGGGGCATCTACAGAGATGTCATGTCATTGAGAGCATGGTCCAGCTCCTCACTAATGGCCTTGTACTTCAGCTTCTGAGCATACAATTCGTCTGGAGGTCAGATGTCAACAGCAAGTACAGGCAGGTGGCAAGGACAGCAGCGAGAAACACAAGTTGAAAGATGACAGATTGAGGCAAGAAAGAGCAGAGGAAGAACACAAAAAAATAGGTCAGCCATTATCATTTCAACACTTTGCTTAAGCTTTTTGTCAGAACATATTTGTATGTTCTTGAGCTATCTTCTCAAATAAATGTGGTCCCCTTTAAAGCAAGGATGACTTTAATTGTTGTCGTTCAGAAACATGCTCCTTGATTCATATTTTATTACTATTTATACAATTACATGTCCTAGGTTTAAAAATTCCCACATCTGGCAAGGATGTTTTGTTTTTTGTTTCGTTTTTTAACTGAAATACTGCTGAGAAAGACACTTGTGTCAGTTGAGCTCTGAAAGTATATACATGTATAAACACTGTCTATGATCACATATCTCTATTCTTGTGGTACATGAATATATTTTATTCAAACAAAGAGAAAATAATTTCTGCATCCAAATGTTTATGTCCAAATGTTCAGCCTAAGACAACTGACTGACTTGCAAAGAGTGTATGGAGGCATTTCTTCCATTCAAACCTAGGTGTTGATGAAAGATGACTAAAATAAGAGGGATCTGGTGAAAACCATGTTGTGCAAATATTCAGCTTAAAGGCACGTGAGTGTACTGATCTCATACCTTCCAGGTCATCGATTGACTTTTCCAGTTTAGCCACTGTTCTCTCTGCAAATTCTGCACGGGTCTCAGCCTGACCACAAGACACACACATGGCAAGAGGAAAACTTGAACAAACACTGACCTCCACATGTAGTGCTTTAAAAGAAACATTTATTTCATATTTATTAACATTGTTTAAAAAAAGGCGATCCTACCTCCTTCAACTTGTCAGTCAGGACTTTGATCTCTTCTTCATACTTGTCTTCTTTTTCTGAGTACTGTTAACAGAAACACACCTTAATTATAATCAGATTACAACTTAAACATTAATATTTATAGATAATTCATTATCTTTGTATGATCTATAACACCACACCCTGAGTTTTATGCATGGAACAGAGTAGTGGCAGAGAAAGGCAGTATGTTGGTAAGATCTCTGTACAAACAGTGGTGTGACACCAACCATGTCAGGTCTGATTAAACTGAGCTAAACTTGGCACATGGTCATGCTCCCTGTCTATGCCTTTAAAGGAATGTTACAAGCATGAAGGAGAAAGGCTGAAAAATGTGATGTACACAAGATGTACTTCTATAAATAAAGACAAACAAATTGGTCTTAAAAAAGGTTTATCTAAGCTGAATGAAAAAGGGAATACTGGGTTGTAAGTAACATCAATGAAGACAAAATTACAACAGAGCTACAAACAGCACTTTGGTGAGTTGGTGCCTGGCACATATTTAACTGCTGTCCACTGAGCCATGAGAAACACCTAAATGACAGGTGCAGTCAAACAAAGATGACTATGTTCAGCGTGTCAGACCCGGTCTTCAGCATACAGAAGATATATTTAGATCATTTGGGTTTATTTGTGAAGGAAAACATTGAATGGTATTACGATGATCACACTATGCTACAAGACCACAGCTTGAAAAATAGCGTTGAAAGTGAGGTATGAATAAGGAAAGGTTTTTATTAAATGCATACACTCATAAAAAGGAAAGCCATGCTAGAGACTAAAAGGAAGTATTTACATTTTTAAATGTGTAAAAGCCCAGGGGAGCACTTTATGGCATGTGGGTCATTAACATGAGTCTAGCGACACTCACCTTCTCAGCCTGAGCTTCTAAGGACTTTAGGTTGTTGGTCACATTTTTCAGCTCCTCCTCCAGATCACTGGCTTTACTGTTGAGGTAAACAAGGCAAGTTAATACTTTTGTCAGGGTCAGGTGCTCTGTCTGTCTATTTTTATTCTTTTTTGTTTATTTTGTTTTTTGTGCTATTACCATTCTGAGAGCTCAGCCCTTTCCTCAGCTCTCTCCAGCTCTCCTTCCAGGATCACCAGCTTACGAGCCACCTAGACACAAGAAACAAGACAGTGTTTTACCATAAACAAGTACAGGACATGAAAGTCAGATCACATGCTTTATGGGTGCACTTTACTAAGTAGCTCCTACTGACTCACCTCTTCGTATTTACGGTCAGCCTCCTCTGCAATGTGTTTGGCCTCCTTCAACTGCATCTCCTGGATTTCCATCTTCTCCTCATCCTTCATTGCTCGGTTTTCAATCACCTTCATTCCTCTGATAGGACAAAAGGGAACTTGGTTATTCCACAATACAAACTTCTGATTGACTTCCTGCTTTTTCCCCAGTTAACTGATGTATTTACAAATATTGTATGTGGACTAAACGGACCTCTCGCTCTCATCCGCAGCCTTTTCAGCCTCTTCCAGTTTAAGCAGTGCTGTGGCAAGTCTTTCTTGGGCTCGGTCCAACTCTTCTTCCACCAACTGGATCCTACGGTTCAGAGCAGCTACTTCACCCTCCGCCTGGCAAAAGACATTTTATCATTTAGTATGCAATAGATCATAAAGCTGGTGAAAGATGCCCCACACTTAATTTACAAGAAAACTAATGGGCTGCTTGTCTTAATAAACAAAGGCAGACAGAAGAAAGCAAATAGACAACTATGCAGGCAATTCCTCTGAATTCCTCTGAACTAAATTAACACTGAGAAATACCCCCCATTCGTGTAAAGTTTACAGCCACAAAAATGACACAGTAAAACTTCACATTTAAACTACTACAGATCAGAACTATTCACCTACAAATGCTTTTAAACTGAGCCAGCTGTGAATTACTTAGACAAACAGACTTTTCCCTCTGCTCAGTCCAGAGGGAAGTAGTTAGAAGGTCAGTGACAAGGTAAGTTATTCTGATATGTACCTGAAGAACTTATAAAGACAGAGAATAAGAAAAGGGACAAAACCTTGAGATAAAAAAGTTGTGTTTGTGGCCAGAAAACTTCTCTCTTCCATTCTGTTACATTTGTAACAATTCAGGAAACAAAGGCCTAGTTTCATTCATCCCAACCTTGTTTTTTGTTTTTAATTCAGATTCATCCTCTACTGCTGTCTAGGACTTTCCAGACGGTCTCAGGTTGTCCTCTCTTAGGTGCTGACCCAGTGCTCCTATACACTGCCTTTAGATGCTAGAGGTATGAGACAGGAAATGCCTGTCAAAGTTAAATTGTTTTAAAACAGTCAGCCTTTGATACAGTGGTAACCTAACCTAAACATAAAATGAATGTAAACTCGTAAATCAGTCCACCATCTTGATATCTATTTAGCAATGTGTTTTACAGAACAGTACATCTGTTGACGCCACATCTGGTGCATGAAAACGCTGATCTGAATTAAACCAGAGCCTGAAATAACAGATACTACTACTTCCTGACTCCCGAGACTGTGCTCCCACAAGCTCTGTCTGCACACAAACAAACCTGCTATTCATGGGCTTTAGGTCAGCTAAACTAGCACATTAGACCCTGTAAAGCTCACAGCCGTGTCATTCTCAGGCTCTGTTACACACACTGCAGGGCACACAGACATTTCTTTCTCAGTAATTGTTTGTTATAAACCCACTTCAAAACCAACCTCTAAACCGCTGCCACTGTGTTGGTAGCGTTCAACAAATCTGAGGAGTCTAATCTTGATCAGATTTACGCAAACACAAAATGGGGAATCCCCTCTAAACAAAGGCAGCCTTGTGACAAGAACAAAACCTAAAGCTCATACAGGAGATGCCCTTATGCCTTTAATTCAATGAGCCATATCAAGAGAAGAGCAGAGCCATAACTAGCTCCACCATAGCTTGAAAGTAGGAGTAAAGGTCACATTATCTGATAATGTGGAATGATAAACCCAAAGAACAAAAATAAATGCTATGGTTACCAAATGAGGATCTTAAATAAACTGACAGGAAGTCAGCTGCCCGCCATCCTTTCATTTCCTCTCTTTGATAGTGCTTTTTCTCAGACTTTTTTCTGTGTTTGACTATGCTGCTTCCTTAGCATCCACATTACATTCTTGGGCTGCCAGGGATGCACTTATATGGTAAAACAAACTGTGAAGAATGTCTGTGGTATCAGGATGACTGTGGCAGTGGGCACACATGCTAACAGTCACACACTTATGTAAAGCCCGACAGGGAGCTACTTGCTTATCAATAGCTTAATATGTAACAACTGCTGTAACTCCTTATTTTTGTCATTCACCACTGACTCTTTAGAAGCACTACTTAATGTCATTTCCATTCAGTCTGCGGCCTGGCGTCAAGATACAGCACACCTCTACAGGGATTTGCTTAAGAAACATGTACATACGTAGGTGTGTTAGATGAGACTGACAAAGTCACGCTCAAGGACAAGTGAAAGGCGAATCTAATTATTGGCTGATTTAGGGCAGTGGGCTAATAAGCAGCACAATGCTTTTAGTGTTGAGTGGAAGTTATTCCTGACACTGCTGCGGCTCAAGCACTGAGTAAATGTTACTCTCTCTGGGTGACTGTAATCTTCTGGTATGCAAAATGGCAACGTATTGTAAAAGTCAGCCTGTCAGGAGAATGATTTGTAAAACGAAGGACATGACACTAGCTGAGTAATTTCAGTGTTTGCTGAGCTCTTATGATGTTGCAGTAAGTTAAGGTAATCCTCCAGTTTAGCCCTGTGCTGCTATCAGTGTTCAAATAATATAAGAACACGGCACATTTCCACGACATGTACCTAATTTCCTGCTTGATGAATGTAAGTTAGCCAGTTACATTTTTGTACTGTGGTCCTTCAACATATAGAGGTCAGGTGGTTTAAAACTCACAGGTCAAGTAAACATCCTAGTGATAAAACTGTTTATGTGCCTCTTTCAGCGTGACTGAATGGCTTTCCCACTGTGCTGTGCTAGTCCAAACTTGCTGTAGGTTGGCTTAAACATGAATACATTGAAAAATACCAGTCAGCCCTAAGATAATGTAAACAATGTAAAATGGTTTAAACACCACTTTACGACATGCCATAAAAGCATTATGACATTTTACCATTTCCACTCTTCAAGTGCTACTTGTACACATTAAAACAAACTTAGCTCTGCTGTACAAATGAACCAAGCCATTTCTCGAACAAAGCCAGCAACTTTGAAGTGTGAAGTCTGCAGCGCAACCACAAAACCAGAAACATGGGAGTGTTCCCCAGAACGCTGAAGCCGGACACATGTGGCAGTTATATTTGGAAAGTTGAGCTATTCCCATTGAGAATGTCCAAAGAAAACCATAAAACCAGGAAGTCATTTTTTCCACTGAATGTGAAACTCAGGAGCAGGAGGCACTGCTAATATAAGCATTACTTCTGAATCACTTTATACAATTTTAGATTGGTAAGCAGTTTACAAAAGGATGTTATTTTGAAAAACAAGAAATCCTTAATGATAAGGTAATATTAATGTAATGAAGGTGGAGTTTATTAGGGTACGTCAAATCGGACTAGCATAATGGTCTCGAAAGTTCCAGTGCCTTTAATCTTCCTGTTCATCTGGACTGGCGCTCAGGGACAGGAAGTGTTGGGAGTAGAAGCACAGGAAGTGCTGGACCAGAGTCGGCAGACAACATCCTGGGAGGGGCACTGGTGCAGTGGAGTTCCCAGTGTTCCTCTGCTGATAGCTCATTGGATGTTTAACTTCCCTTTAATCTGGTTTTAGACAGAGATCAGTTAAACAAACACTAATTTCCAATCTGACCATCACTTATAATGTTGTTTATGTGCTGCAATAATAGCGTCATAATAAATTACAATCTCTAGTACTGACTTAACTGTTTTCTTCAGTGCTGTCTTATGTGTCAATATTATGTATGTTCTCAGTCAAAAACTCTTCAAAGTATGAGCTCAAAAAACTGCGAAAAGCTCTGAAAACTGCACAACTCACTGATAATGATGACAGTAAATAAAGAACTTTCAAACGAGTCCAATTAGGCTCAGTCTCTGTTTGAATAATCTGACAGATACTTTAAGAATTGTTCAGTGGTTGAGTCATGTCTCCATCAAAACCACACCAGAAAAAACACACTGTGATTACTTTTCATTTTTAGTGAGAAACGCAGCTAATGGTTTTTCTTTATCCTGTGGCATCCACATTGTCAAACAGTGATTCATTATCTTAACACGCTCAGTAAGGCTCCTGTTTTGATCTCTCTGCTGAAGAAAGGGGTTTTGTGGCAAGGAATCTCTTCAGGTTGCCCTAATTATTCACATATGGGACCGCACCACACACACTGGCCTGGGCTCATTGCACAAAGACACAGTGGACCTAAGCTCAGAGGGATGCAGATGTGTGGCAGCTGCATTCACGTGTTCAAACAAGACATTTGTCACGAAGTATTTCTGACATTAGAATGTGTGAAGAATCAAAAGTTTGTCACACTCGTTAAACCATTTCTGCTCTCATTTTCTGTACAAACAAAGCACAGAACATTTTCTTTGTGGACAATAGTAGCTCTATAGTTGTCTATTGATGCCTGAAAGCCACTGCAAGTCTGATAATTATCCAATGACATCACTAATTAATAAGTAACAATCAGAAAGACAATCCTCACAAGCTCAGCAAACGCCCAATTGTTAAATGCGAAAGTTACCTAACAGTCAGCCTATATAACAAAGGCACAAGTCCTTCAGCTGGCCTGCTCCTTTCATCATCACTGCGCCCATATCTTTACTGCCACACCTTGCCCTCCCACTCTCCTTCAATCACTGCACTTGTCCTGTCATTAACCAGTTCTTGTGCTAAGGATATGGCACCAATCTCCATAAAGAAGCATGTGAAACACTTTGAGACTGTTACCTAACTGCATTGCTAAGCATTTTTTTTTTCAATCTTTTTTTTTTTTTTCTTGGGGGTGTAAAAACTCCACACGTCCAGAGTCAAAAGAGAAACCAGAAAATGTGGGTCAGACATTTTTGTGTTGGATATGATTGGCACATAGGCTGTTTGTGATTGTGAAGCTTGATTCTACTCTATGCTTATGGTTTTCTGCATTGTATTTCCATAAAGTGTTTACCCTGAGTCCGAGGGAATTCCTAATGATGTAGTAACTATTTCCTAACAGGTGTGGGGGTTGTGGTTACAAGTTGGCCTCCAAACAAGCTCTTGTCATGCATCCACTCAAGAATCTACTCAATGAAAGGTAACCTTCTTTTTAAAAACTTGAATGCCCTCAAATCTGTTATAAATTTTTTTCTATGTGGATTGGATGCTGATTTTCTTCCACAGACCGGTTCCAACTGTCTACGTGGTCCACATTGCTCTCAGTAGTTGTGCGTAGCGGCCTGCAAGTCAGAACGCACTGGGCATGCGCGTAAACCTACAGGAATCCAAACTTTTTTTTTTTCACTAGACCAACGCCTTTCATTGTGGCACAATCACGCACGGGAATGAATCAGTGGCGTGAAATAATGAACATTTCAGAGGACAAGAAGTTGATATGCGTAAAGTTATACATGTGTGATGAATATGGCGGTGCAAGGACGGTTTTGATTGTCTCACTTGCTCTCGGAGGTCCCGTTCCCTGTCCAGCTCTCTCTGTAGGTCTTGAGCCCGCTCCTCTGCGTCGTCCGCCTGCTGCTGCAAACACTGGATCTTTCTCTTCACGGAATCCAAAGAGTTGACACTTGCCATCGTAATGCGCTACTTTTATTCAAGGCTACACGAGGGAAAAGAGTAAGACGATTTCTGGTTTGTGCAAAAGTACAAATAAGACGCGAATGAGTGTCTCCCGCTGGTTTGGTCTATTCAGAAATAACACTAAACAGGAAGTAAGAGTTCAAAAGATACCAAAAAAAACACAAAGTCCGATTGGTTCAGCTAAGTCTTTGTGAATGAAAAAGGAATCGTTCAAGTGCAAGAAAAGTTATATAACCAGGAATTACGAGCGCCTAGGTGTTGTCCGAATGTGTCTTCTGGTCGGTGGGAATGTAAAGTTCAAGAGCTTTAGTGTAAAAAAAAAGTTGTCCTCGGGAATGTGGTAGTTTTGGTCCGGACACTTGGAGTTAAGAGCAGGATTAAAAAAGCTGCTCGATGAGAGGAGCCCAGAGCGTCAGTCTGTGCCCGAGAAAGAGAGAGATGATTGGGGCGATGGCGTCACAGGAGGCGGGGCTTAAGTCTGTGTTTGTGTGTGTGTGTGTGTGTGTGTGTCAAGGCTGATCACTACTGAGACTGATGTGACCACAGAGGCTTTGAAAAGAAAAGAAAAGTCAAATGGATTCATTATTAAAGCTAATGGATTGGTCAGTTGGCTGCAATAATAAATGTGTTATTAATATGCGGGTTTTAAAATGTAAATATTGTAAAATCTGTAACATTTCTAAGTCTTGTTCCCATTCTCTGGGGGTTTAGTCTTCCTATTTATTATTTAATCCAAGGTTTAGCTCTTGGCTGATAGAAAGGCCTACATTGAAACACAGATATTTGGTGGTATCCATCCCAATGAAAGTAAAATAATTCTGTTTTACTGATTAAATGTTTGAGCTTCCTGTTATTCATGGACAGCATTTAGTTTTTCCCACAGAAAATTGATGGATGTTCTAATTTAAACACACTCCTCAGCTCCCAAAGACAAATGGTTTAAAGGATTTTTAAGTGACTCTGATCAAACAGGTAAAGATATATTCACATTATGGAAACAGAAAACGAATAGTCCTCTTTGATGATAAGTTTGAAGGTATAAAATAATAATACAATTAGAGGAGTTAACAAACACATCACTGTGACACCTGTGTGCTCATAAGTGATGTTCACAATGAGACTATAAATCTCATTGAAGATGTAGTCCTGCAGCCGTCCCTGCCTCTGTTTACACTCACAGTTTCCTATTCTCATGAAGGGCCTGTGAGCAAACATGTTGGCTGAATGGGCAAGTAGGCCAGCAACTCTCAGCCCTGTACAGCTCAGTCCAGCTTCGGTACAAATTTGTCTTGCTGCTGCTTGTTGAAAAAAAAACAAAAACCTCCCAATCATTTTCATCTGTCGATCAAGTCTCTGATTTGCCCCTTGCACCGGAAAAGCTGGAAGCATTGATTTCATTAGACACAGGAGTGTGGGGCTTTCTGTTTGCCTTAGCTGCATACTTGGAATACCAGAACAACCCCCCTGCTCCCCCTCGCTCCTGCCTTTCTCTCCGGACCATTACAGTCGACAGTTTCTCTGTAACTGTAACGATAACTTCTGCATTTAAGGCTGTTTTTACCTTCAACGACACAAAATTCCTCTGCTTTTTCTTGTTTTGCTCGAAGAAGAATGTACAAACCCTTAAGGGATGTGCTCTTTGACAGATTACTTGTGTCGACATTGAACTGTGGTGACCTAATTATCAGTGCTACCAGCCAATCATGCAAGGATTCTGTTTCTAACCCTAACCCAAGAGTGTTTGCAGGTTATAGAGTCTTTGCTTTGCTGGTGCTTTTTCCCATGCCCCTCCAGGTTTCCCAATATGGACATATGTGTGAATTCAGATGTGTAATGACTTGACTGCTGCCTCTAATAAATCACATGTGGAGGGGAAATCATGGAGGAGGATGCTGGCTTTAAGAAAGTGGCATATAATAAAATACCTGCCTATTTGAACCATTTTTCCCTTTAGTGTGAAGACAAGCCTCCATGCAAAGTCTTTTAGTCTGGCAGTCCACTTGACCCACTTTACATACGATACTATTCTAGGTTTATTGAATCAGCCTGTGAGGATACACTTGTGTCTCAGCCTCAGGTTTACTGTGTGTGGCTCCGAAACTTCCTTCTCTTCGTGTGTAGTACAACACTGTATTTCCATGGGATATCCTCCACATGTTTTACACACACATGCCACATCTTGGAGCGAGCAGAGAAAGTTGTTCTTTGTTGTTTAGTAACACCACTAAAATGACTTACTGTTCTCCTGTTTGTAATTATTTAAGTGGCATGTCACTGGGAGAATGGTATGAGTGCAATTCCGCCCCCATCACGGATGCAGTTCCTAATGAACTCTTTTATTAGTTGTGATTAAAGTCCCTTTTTCATCCTCTGAAATGGCACACAGCTTCCCACATCTGTACATGACTGTCAAAGAAAAGCTACTGCTGACAGAAATACAGACTAACACTGAGGTTTGTGGTGTTGCCAACTATCTAAAATATGATCCCTTTTCCCAGATTGCAGCTAATTAGTTACAGAAGAACTGCCTTTACTAACGTTACGCTACATCTACACAAGTATTTCTATATACACATGGACTTTTACAAGAAGACCATATCACTGATAAAATATTTTTTCAGGACTAGTGTAAAAGCAAAGGACAACCAGTGTCTTGTGTCCTAACCTGAGCTTCTTGGACTAGATTTTGAGAGTTGGGGGCTAGCGGTGGTTTATCAGTGTGCTCATCTTTCAATCTTTCAGGAGTGGCTGCACAGGAATGTAACCGACTCTGAAGTGCTCCAAAGCCTTCACAGTGGATCAAAGTAAACTCGCAGCTGGTACTGGCTTAGACAAAGTCCAGCTGTGGCATAATGGGCTCTAGTTTCCTATAGTGCCATGGTAACACAAGTGTTGTGCGTCGATGTTGTCATGGGTCGGGAACTACAAAACAAGAGCAAGAGGCCTATACTGTAGCTTTTGATTTGATTTAGACAACAACGCATCTCCATGAGTTTTAGAAAGGGCAGAACTCAATTCAATTTAAAGTCCACAGAAAGAAAACCAAGCTAAACCAAACCTTCTTAGAGAGTTTTACTCACATCTGCGGCTTTTTTCTCCGACAGTTCCAGTTTTTCCTGGGCATCTTTGAGGCCTTCTGAAAATTTGTCCAGTTCATCTTCAGTCTGTTTCATCTTCTTCTGCAAGTCAAGCAGCTCCTCTTCCAGCTACGAAAACATACCATTAGCCTGACATAATAAAAGTGTTTCTTATCATTTAAATGTTCTGATACGGATATTCCGGCTCCGTGTACTGCCATGTCTATTTTCAGTTCAAGCTTGATCATTTAAACTGTTAGTATTTATTAAAAAAAAAATCTCTGTATTTGTTTTGACTGTTTTTGGTGATTGTGAAAGGACACTGTCCCTCAACAAGCTGTTTAAATGGAGGATACTGATAAAGCAGCCTGCACTGTTTTTGTCCGTCTGCTTGTGTTTGAAGATATTTAAACCTTAATGGTTTCCTATCAGTCTCTCGTGACGTGAATACTGGTATGCAGGCCCTAATCCTCTTGACAAATACCACTCTAGAGTATGTGAGTGTCTCCATACAGAGTTAAGTGTTTGGCCTAATCAGCGTTGCCCCCTGAGACTGAGAAGTGCCTCTGATAATCCTCCTAAATTCCATACGGCCATTGTCTGCTTAGGCCTAAAATACAGTTCCTATGACGGATAACGCACACAGGGACTGGACTAATGTGTGTTTATATTTGCACGTATGTGTCTGTATACATTCGGCTATGTGTTTTGTCGACATATTGGACACACCTACAACATGAACACTTAAAATCTTTATAAACTCTACACTAAAGCTTCCTGAAGGAGGGATATTTCTCCTTTTACCTTCCTAAACACTAACACTGGGTGGTCCAAAGGTAAACCGACCACCGCCTCAGTTCGCTAAAGTACTTTCCTTTTGTCTTTGCATGGGCTTCAAACATTCTCTCATAGTGTTTCTCATATACAGCCATTTTTGCAGTTGATGGTGCTTTTGGTGCAACTTTTCCCTTTCTAAAAAACAGGTTTCTTCTAGTAGGGCCAGTGTCCTGAAGAAGCATTGCCTTATATGGGAGAATACATGACATGTCCTAAATATATGAGTAATATCTCCTTGCTGTGAAAAAATCAAAGAGTTTACAGATATTCACAGACTGTGGGTATGATATTAGTGGCTTAAAACTGTTAATGAGAATCCTTTTAAGTCATTCTTCCACTTCTACCTACAGTAAAATGGTGTACACCTGAAAACAATGATGCTACGAACTTGAAGTAACCATCACTACATCTTTCCATCATTTTCACTGCTGTCCCACCTGCTTGCATTTATCCTCTGCTGCCTTCTTATCCGTCTCAGCCTGCTCGGCCCGGTCTATGGCGTTCTCCTTGTCCAGCTTCAGCATCTGCATCTTCTTCTTGATAGCCTCCATTGTTGCGTCTAGCCTGGTGGTTCCTTATTTGAGATGATGGAAATGAGTTTGGTGGAGCCCAAAGCTTCTGTGTCTTGCTCCGGTTGAGATGAGGTGTAGCAGTGAAGGGTTCGACAAGGCTGCAGAGAAGAAAAGCAAGAGGGAGAGAAGGCAGGGAGAAGTGGACAGAGATGGAGAGCTGAGCCCTATATGGGGAGCACCAAAAACCTGCCTCTACTTTCTGATCGCCTCCCTCTTTCCCTCAATCCATCCATCTATCCATCCATCCACTCACCACTCAGCATCCACTTTATCCTGGTTATCACACCGTACATACTTTCTAAAAGGAGCAGCCTGGCCTGTAACCGTGACTGATCTCCTTATTTGGGATTTCACATAGAGAAAGGAATCACGCAGAAGAGAGAAAGAGAAGCAGGTCCTGTTTCCACATATAACCTACAGCCAATGGATAACAGTCACAGTTCTGGCACCTCATATCACACTCAAGGGCTTTAAGAGGAGGGTTATATTAGGGGACAGGAAAGAGTAAAAAAGAGTCACACAAAATACTGGAGGTGCACTGCAACTGTCTGTCTCATAAAGATTTTACTAAGCAAACACAGAGCATAATGCTGCTTCGAAGTAGATATGAAAATAGTTGATAAGAAAATCAGGTGCATATTCATCACTCACTCAGATGTATAGGGACGCTTAGAAAATGCTCACTGTTTGGGTTTATTTTTTCCTTTTTTAATTAATAGATGCATAACTCAACAAGATCTTTATGAGAGAATAGAGACCAGTGTGCACAGAGTCGCAGATAGAGAAAACACAATTTTAGCCTCAAATGGCTAATTCTTGGCAAATGCTTTTCACCAGTTTAACCACGTAAATACATTAAGGGCATTGCTGAGATAGCTGCGAAAACCAAAGGCCAAGGAGGAATTGAAAATGGATTATATTACAACAAGAGAGAGTCTCTGTGTTCTGTTTTCCCAAAAACATCCAAAGAAACACATTTTAGTATCTTTTCTGTGGAACTGTTTAAGGAATGCATTCACCCTTTATAAAACACTTATGGTAAAAGCATGTCATCCACAGGCTTAGCACTACATTGAGGCCAGTGTTAGATAACATTATTTACAGGGTCATGTATGAGCAGAGGAATGCAGACCTTTGCCTAATCCACCTTCTGCTTAAGTACTTCATGAAACACAATTCTTTGATTTACTAAAGCATCTGCATCTTTACGACAAACATTTAAAACAGTGAGCAAAGGTAGAATTGCCAGTTTGTAAAAGGCGTTAAAAGCATTAACAGAAGTTTGGCTTTCTGAGAGCAGAAGTTAAAAAAAAGTTTGACCTTGTTCTGGAGAAAGCCAGGAAAAAATGAGTTTCCACTGCACAGTTACATCACTGTATGTATAAAACAGTTGTCTTAAATTCGGTCATTTTAATTCCCAATGAATCTCTCATAATTAGACATTGGGTTAAAGACAAGAGATATATCTGAACCTACACTTTAAAATAAAAATATCAGTGTTTGCCTGAAGGGAAGTCTTTGAGGATGACTAGTTGATCTGTTGTGGTTAACGTTATTGTATTTATGATCAGTTTCAGTCAGTGATGTCTCTTTAGTTTAATTGTAACCAATAATGAATCTGACAAAAGCTTGCATGCAATAAACTACATTTCTAAAACTAATTACATTTCCTCTGTGATAGAATATGACATAACAGGAAAGTGGGTGGGCTTGTAGCTAACATTTTAGTTCAGTTTATTAGAAGCCAATAATAAAGGTGCTCAATACACCAAAAAAAAAACAAAAAAAAAACAAAACAGCATACGTGAAAAAAATGTTAATAAAGGTATACATGAAGGAGATAGCCCTTTATGAGTCATCAAAGCTGTGATCATCAACTGGTGGCCCGGGCCACATCAGGCCCCCCCAGAGCTGTCAATCTGGCCCCTGGCACAAATCAAAAAACATAAGGGGAAAAATAGGTAGAATTGAAACAAAAATGGCCCAGGCTAAGTTAACCCAGGCTAAATTAAGCCAGGCCAAGTTAATCCCGGCTCACTTGACCCAGGCTAAATTAAGCCAGGCTAACTTGACCTAGGCTAAATTAACCCAGGCTAAATTAAGCCAGGCCAAGTTAATCCAGGCTCACTTGACCCAGTCTAAATTAAGCCAGGCTAAATTAATCCAGGCTCACTTTAGCCATGCCCCACATGTACCAGTCATGAGCCAGGCTCTGTTGAACCAGGCTCAAGGTGAGTCCAGTAGTGAGATATCTAAACTAATGTTAAAGGGGGTCATGGTGAAAACAATTAAAATGATTCAAAAATAACTGAAATTGAGCTAATTTAGCCAGAATGACAACCTTTAATCCTCTGTACAGATATTTACATCTGAAGTTTGAGAAGTTTTGCCTACTTGGAGTTGACTTGATGATTGTGCAACACTTAAACAAATCTTTTATAACTAAAGTGTTTTCTGTGATTTATTCTGTCTACATTTAAGAATGAGGACAATTTGGTAGTTCTCCTTGCTTATTTCTTTTTTTTCTTTTTTCATATGGCAAATCATCTTCAAACATCAAACATGTCTTTTCCATAAGCTGTTGTTTTATTTCAACTTCAACATCTATCAAAGTTTTCATTCAAAAAAGAAAAACAAGATAAGATATCTAAGAGTGAATAAATCATATAAAATATGTGTATTAACTTATTTTTTTAACTCTATATTTTAGAATATAGACAACACCTATGAAATAACAGGCTGGTCCTCAAGCAAATTTAGCTGATGACTCCTGCTTTCTCTTGAGTCTTTAGGCCTTTAGCAATATAAACAATGATTTAACAAAAGCTAATTGTGGAATAATGAGGCATATTTTCATAACAACCGGTCGTTCAAGTTCCTTTTAAAAACATTTTATTCATTTATTTATTCAGCATGTGCTGCTTTTTTCCAATAGAGGCCACGTGGGGCTATAGCCTATCCCAGCTGCATTGGGCCTGAGGCAGTATACACTTTGGATTATGTCTTAGAGATGTACACTCACAGACAACCATTCACTGTTAGATTTGTGCATTGGGGCAATTTAGATTCACCTGTAAATACATGTCTCTGGACGATTCAACCCCAAATAAATTACTGAATTACTGAATGTATTGAGTTTACAGTACTCTGAATGTAAAGATGCCTATCATAGCTTTGGTGGTGTTCTGGGGGATGTGTGAACTGCTACAGCCTCAGGGTAAAAACACCACCTGGTCTTTAGTGACACACGCTCACATTCAAATGACAAGGAGACATCTCCAGTGTAAAGTTTCGCCTGTACATGCACATGCTTCCCAAAAGAGGTGTTAACAATGACATCACAAATCTCCCAATCTGCGATGACAGCTCACCCACATCCCACACCTCCACCTCGGGCCGGTCACAGATGTTTGGACAGCTAACAAATCAAGTCAGGACGTCTCTTTGCTGCAGGCCAAGTAACACGACAGAGTATGATCTCAAAAGGATGTCCGGTCTCACATTTATCATAAATACAGTACATTGTCTTTTAAAACAGAAGACGTATTATCTAACTTAATATGAGATGTTTTTGAAGACCATAATCTGAACACAATATGCTCAGACAATAATATCCAGGCCACCAGCTCAATCCTGCAGCTCCGGTTGATTTGGAAAGAGTTAATTCCAACAGGTTTCCGATGGTGGTGCACACCTCGTGGTGACATCAGACAAAATGACGTCTTTCACTTTGAGCTACATGTCTAATTTTTCAAAGAAGCAAATGCCAAGATGTTTAGCTCATGAGCAAGTGTCCCAGTTTAATAATAATACTATAGATCCCATGATGTTGATTCAGTTACGGCATCTTTATTAGACCAAACCATGGGCAAGACAAGACAAGAACAAATTAGCAGTTGTAGAATATCTATTTTAGTGTTACACCTGTAAAACAAACATGGGAAAATAACAGAGGATTATCTCTTAGTAATGACTTCATGCTGACACAGTGGTGACAGAGCAGTGTCTGTGGCTCTGGCCTCCACTTCATCGCTTCAGTCTGGTGTTCAGCACAGACCTTATAAGGACAACGGCTCATTTACTGTATCTGCATTGTGACAGATACCTACTAAAAGCATTGACTGCCTGCGTAGAGGATGCCCTGAGCCACAGCGGTCTGTGACTTTACCAGACCCATAAAAATGTGTTCATTATCACTGGCGCACACATCTTCCCTTCTCCTCCTACACGTTCATTCATGACACACTTTCCTTTCCTTCCCATTTCCTCCTTGTGTCTGTTGTCTCTCTACTTTACTTTGTATTTAGTGGATCCTTGTCTGAAGTGCACTCCGGGCTGCACTGTAACACTTCCCAGTATTAAATAGTCTGCCTGGCAGTAATTATATAATTGCTATAATATTGAGCTTTGTGTGTTTATTTAATCTTTATGCTTTGGCCTCTAAAACTGAGCCTTAACATTGAGATGTTTCTATGACTTGTGGCTGCAAATTAATTTACTTTCTTGGGATCAACACGTGTTTTTGGAAGCTTATTCCTGTTAAAGTATGACCACTATTATCCAGTAATTCACAGTGAAATATTTACAGTGTTTTAAGTGCGTAATATAAATTCCTGACACTGTTTTCCCTTCTTTTACCTTGCTTTCCTGTGTGACCGTGCGTTCACCTCCCGTAAAATAAGGATCACACACATTGGCTGATATGAACACACTGAGTACATCTGGCTTAGGTTGGACTGTGTGTGTGTGAGTGTAAGTGGGCGTGACCGAGGCTGACAGAGGATAAGGATGGGCCAGGCTTTGGGCTCCAGAGTTACAGAGGAAAGCCCTCCCACAGGAAACCAGCTCTCCACTCCACATGGCCTTTTAAGGTAAAAACTCCCCAAAACTCATCTCGCCTGGGAATACAGCAAAGATATAGTTGCTTTTGAGTAGTCAGGAGAGGAGGAAGAAGATTATTATCAAAAGAAGAAAATCGACAGAAAACTTTAAAAATTGAATAAAGTAGCATCCATTTTCGCGCAGTGTGATTAGATGTTTTTATGGCTATAGAAGAACAGGAAGATGAGGGACATCCACGTCTGCTGTGTGTGAGTCACATTAAGAGAAGAGGAGTGTGGGAAATAGCCCCATGCCATTTTTCCACATGGGAACATGACTTTAAAGCAAATGTAAACAAAATCCACAAAATGAGCCATTATGGGAAATGTTGTGTCCAGAGATACATTCCTCAGTTGAGATAACCATCAGTGTACCTTCCCCATATACATTTTATCACTTTGTATCGCTTCAGGCTCCAATAGGCCCATGTTCTGAAATCTTAAGTTGAAATACTACAAAATAAAACATATAGTTAAAGAGACAGATACTAAAATATGGATGTGTTAACACCTTCCACGCAGATTGAGTGTTAAAACATCAGTATCCCTAACGATAACGATTACTAACCATAAAGCATATGAAATATTACATCTAATCCTCCTTTAAGCTGCGACAGCATGTGAACTCAACCCACAGTTCCTTTTATTACATCGTGTATGTGTGTTGATGCTGCTTTAATGCTGTCTCACCCTGCCTTCTGTTATCTGGCTTAACATTTGCCTCTTTGACGTCGCTCGCGGTGTGTAAATAAAGATCCTTCACAACCAATAGCTGTAACGAGGGATCTTCTTGCACCAGTTATTCAGGAGGTTTATTGGCCCATCACATTTGGACCATGAGAAAGAGGCTGACAGGGCTAAAGGATGGAGTGGAGCCTATACACTGGAGTGTTTGGTTTAAAGGAACACAACAGAGAAAAGGAAATAGTGTCAACAAAGGATCACATGCAATATTGTCTGTAAGTGGACTTGGACAAAGCTGGGAATAGTCATTTAAGGGAGGTTAAGAGGCCATGCAGGGAAAAAAAAGCATGACGTTAGCCCATAGCTATTGTGCTGACAGGCAGATAGCTGGTAGCACAGTCTTGAGTTTGTGAAATCATGAAGCACTACTGCCAACATTGGAGATCAAAAGTTCCAACTGAATGAGTGATCAACACACTCCCGGGATTAAAACCAAATCTCTCACAGCTGCTACATATTTACTTGTGATGGGTCCCTTTCGCTGCCTTCTTTGAGTTTGGACCGTCCAGACTGTCATGGCCTCACCACCTCTTTCCACAGACTGCTCACATTGAAACCAGTGCAGTGAAACCAATGGCTGCTAGGAAACAATAACAATGGGAAACCAGCAGTTCTGCATGGGCTGACTTTGTGACTGTTTTGTCGGCTATTTTTGCACCAAACCTGGACAGAGCTCCACCAAAGTCCAGCCTGTTCTCTTTTTGTAAACCTACACTTTGGAGCCATTTCTCAACAGAAAAACTGCTCCTCATTGTCTCCAACTTGTACACGTACCTCTTCCTCTGTGCTCCATCTTGTTGCTTTGTCACTATATATGGTCCCAGCGTCCTCATCTGGAGGCTGTGACCTTTCACCTCGCCCACATACTGAGAAACACATGGCTTCATTTAGACACTAATGGATGGGCTTATTTGTCACCACTATAAACAAACGGACACATGTGGTACGCACTAGGCCCTTCCTGATAAAATCATTTTGAGATATTTGTTATTGTCGGCTCAAAGCACAGCTAATCCTGTTGGACCTTGTAACAGTTAAAGCATGGCCTGCATTTTAGTTGATTTTTATGGGCTTTCATGTGAGTGTTAGAAGCTGCTGGGGTTGCATTCAACTTTTTATGGAGTTGCACTCATTGTCCTTCTGTCTGTGGGGAGAAATATGACTGGTTTCAATTTGTTGGGTTGGGGGTGCCTCATTCTCTTCACACCTCACTTGGGATCCAGGAAAAGTGTGTGAACAGCACCCTCTTCTGGCTGTAGTGGCTGGTGCAGTATTTGGGAGAAAAAATGGTGAGTATCCCCCTCTACGTCCTTTATTAGTCTAAAGTTTAGAATCCTATGCAAGGACAGCAGTGTAGTCAGCTTTAGACAGCTATTGCATTGTTTTTATTTCTTAAAAATGATTTATATTAAATAGCAACAATACTGCAACAGTAATTTGCATGTAGGCCTCCATTATATTCCATTTAAACTTGAAGTGAAGAGAGTTAGGCTATTGCTTGCATCTATTGTTATATATTTCATGCAACGTAAACATTTCAGTAAGTCCAACTATACTTAAGCTGATAAAATAATGTGTTATTAAACAAGGTCCCAGGGGTCCCAGTGCAGCTTATTGTGATGGGCAGCACATTCTTTAAGTTTATAATGTGTAAAAATTTGCTACTTGGATAATGTGCGCTGTTTTAATGTCTTTTTTTCTTGTCTATTTATGTTTATTAGAACATCGTTGACCGTTTATTTGTGTGAAATGTTGTCATCTAAAACTAAATTACAGAGAAGTCTTATGCACATCCATTGCACTGCTGCCCCGGCTTCACTGCCTCATGCTACACCTCTGTTTGAGTCTGAGGGTATGCAAAAAAATGATACAAAACTCTTTTTTAGTAATTGGACCAAGACAGAACTGCTACAGTTTTTAGCCAGTCCAAATGTGGGATGATAGAGGGACATATTTACTTGGAGTGAAATCTTCCTCTAAAGTTTTAAAAGTGTAAAGAGAAGGTTTTGTTCCTACATGTGTCAAGGTTATTTAATGGTGCAGCCCACTGTCATGTGAAACCTGCTTTATCTTAATTTTAATTTGATTGGAACATGCCGTATCAATCTGCGCTGATAGTTTGTGCAGTTGTTCAGTACTCTGTTCAGTGTTTGTCCTCGTCTGACCTGTTGTTTTGGGTAACTTCGCGTCACGCCCTTGAGCCAAAATGATACAGGTCAGAATTTGGAAGGCCTTCAAGCTCTGTTGTGACTCATCTTTCACAAACGGGAAACATGTTCAGTTTAGAGATAGGAGTGTGTATAAAAAGAGAGCCACATAATGTCAGTGGACTATCTCCAGTACAAATATTTGTCATTTGTTGAGTTAATGGGAACACACCAAGCTTTCAGTTGTAACTTTTGTTGGTATTTCACAATTCATTCTGACCTAATTTGCCTTTTGCACTTAAAAGTACAACAACAAAAAAGAACTTTCCTCGATCAAATCTAACATAACTTTAAGCATCTTTCCATTTACCAACAATAACCATTATAAAAATACTCAAAATAATAATGAAAGCACCCAAATGGGAACAGGTGTAATAAATTTTGGGATTTTTTTTTTCCATCTGCAGAGGGCAGCAATGCACTGTGTTTTGTTTTGATGACTTTATTTCAGTTATGTTAGTTATTAAACCTTTAGCGTGACAAAGGATATTCAGACTGTTATTTTATTTCATTTTACAACTGTTACAATCCACAAATACATACTAAATACAGTGGTATGTGGCTTATGGATCCATAGCATGCCCTCACCTTGTATTTGAGTGTGGAAATGAAGATATCATGAGGATAAACAGTCAGACAGTGATAAACAGCAGATCTGCCAGCTCCAGATCTATGTCAGGACCACGAATACAATGCTGTCATTATGGAGCGTGGCACAGACAGCATATTGTGCAGGGCCCGAACTTAAAGAATAGGAAAGGCCGTGGCTCTATTGTGAAATGGGTCAGGTCTGGGAAGGCCATGTCAGCAGAATGATGGGATTTGATGATTCCCATAGCCTATGAACCCACCGCTGAGGGCCTTCTTCTTGCACTAATCATCCCATGTTCCTTTGTCTGGCGCTAAATGCCAGACATTTGTAGGGTCAGATTGGATGTCATGAGTAGTGTTCATTTGAATTAGCCTCAAAAAGAAACCAGTAAACTTCTGAAGTAGTTACACAAGCTTTAAGAAAACTCCAAAGGATATCCCATCCAAATCACGCAAAATGAAGTATATAATCTTAAATGGATGCGTTCCCAGAGCTGGAATGGTTTCAACCGCCCAGTTTACAACATAATGTATTGTCTTTGTATTGTGCATATTGAAGATTTGAGATTTATTCAAAGCTCTCAGGAAATTTAAGATTAAAGTCTTTGGGGTTGGTCCTGTCATGATGTCTGGAGTGGCTTGAAGTATGTGAAGCAGAGAAAACTGTAAGTCTTAGATAAAAGCCTGAGATTAAGCCGTATTTCACAAAACAAAGCTTGCATTTCAGTCAAACCTTTGTGTGAAGTCAATGACCTGTAGTAACCTCCACACTCTCTTATAAGGCGCTATATGAGCACTGAGGTTTACATTGCTTTGTGTCTCTTCTACTGAGGTTTAGGACACTTTTAAACAACCTCATGACATTTAGTGATAAGTTTGGCCAAAATGTTCAATGTATGAAAATGAAGCACACATGGAGGTGTAAAGTTTCTTAAGTGAGCGTGCAGTAAAGGGAAGCACCATATGGGAATGTAGTTGTGCATATTTGCCTGAGTTCTACTCCTGTGGGAGTGTCTCAGCGTGTGATGTCAACGATCCGATCCGGGTGATCCTGTCCCAGCCAATCGGTTTGGAGCAGGAGGATTGTGGGGAGGCGGTGAGTGGGTGATTAAGAGGAAGGGGGGAGGTTTGGTGAAGCAGAGCCGTAAAACATTGACCTGTAACGGGTGTAGTATGTCTGTAGTAATGTCTCCGGCCAAGAAGCTGTCCTCAGACACTTACCCAAGAGGGACGCCCAGTAGGGTCAGAAGCTGCATGTGTAAATGTGCTAATGAGCAGGACATGATGAAGATATAGAGTCAATGAAGGTATAGAGTATTTAGTTCTGACGCTGATTGAGAGACAAAAATTAAAAGACACTCGAGCAATCAAAAATAATCTTGGTGAATTATTTTATCTGACCCTGACACAATGACAATACTTTAGCTTGTAATACAGAGTGCTGTATTTAATATAAGCAATGACTGTATGTAATCAGATTTGCACATCTTATAATGGTTTGCAGTGATTTACTTTGCCTCACAAAACCATTATGTAACAGAAAAAAATATGCTATTCTGTGCAAAAAACACAGACATTTTAAGATGCTTTCCATTAATTACAACTACTATCTATGACTAAAATAGAATTTTACTCAGACATGATAGAAATACCCAACGGTGGTTAGTTAAATTTCTTTACTAATGAATCTGTTTTCTCTCTTTGTTTCTCATGTTTGGAATAAAAATGGAATAATAACAATAAAATAAGTAGATTATTATAGAAACTGTGATCAGCTTTTCCACAGAGTCCAGAGTGTCTGCTCTAAACTGTATAATTGAGGTTTCAGTCTTACTTCACATCATGATGAAGCCAAATTGGGCCACATTTCCTCCAGTGATGTTATAGTTCCTTAAACTCAACCTAAAATTGTCATATAACCCTTCGACACAGAGGAAGCCCATATTAATATTACTTCCTTTTATTTATTTTGAAACTTTTAACTACTTTCTCCAACCCACAGTATGTGAACACAGCTCTATAAAAAGAGTTTATGTTTGTGTGGAGGATTTGGAGGAAATGAATCAGAGTTCAAAGTTCAGCAACATCTAAAGAAAGAAGAAGAAATAAGTCATAATTTGAAAAAAAGGGTTATTCTTTCTAATCTTATTGTAGTAATCAATTTGACACTTGTACTTTTAAAACACGTGCAAATAAATCTTCGAGCCAACAAGTCTGAATTTGCCTCTCTGTGGTGTCAGTCACATCTTCACGCTGAGTCTCGGCTTGAACGTCCTAACTCGTCACATTCCAGGTACGAGGCGGCTGAAGACAAAATAGGTTCAAGGAAATGGGAGAAAAAGCAGCCGTTAGTGAGTTTGTTTGTTGAGGAGACAATGTGAGGAGAGGAAGACTGAGGCGTCCCACCAATGAGGAGATCATGGGGGTCCGATACTATTGGCTGCTGCTATTACTGGTCGACTACCATCAGTGTGTGACAGGTAGAGTGTGGTGTGTGTCAGTGTCTGGTCTTAGTCTGTGGAGAGGTGTTGTCAGTCAAGGGCTTTCCGGTGTGGATTATGTTTCTGTGTTTGACATTGTATTAAAGTTTGAGTTTGTGTTAGGTCATGGAAATCCAAAGTAGGTTAGTCTGCCCTTGTGTGGGAATCTGTGTGAATATGCAGTTTTAGTGTGTGGTGGTGGACGGGCCTCCTCTGAGCTGGGACATGTCTCAGCCTGTCCACTGTGGAATGCAAATAGAAAGCAGTTCGTAGAAAACCTGCAGCTAACAGAGACATACTGTAGCATTTGGACATTAACTTAGATTAATATGGCTATTTATGCTTGGTCTGTTTGCTTTAGAGGGGGTATAACAATAAGATGGAAGTCTGAGACAAGGTTTGTAATGGCCATGTTTACAGTTGGTACTTTTGCTGGTAATAACAGGTCATTACTGCGTGGGTGTAAAGCTTTTGTAAACAAAAGATTTATGTGAAAGCAAACATGTGGCTCACACATGATTGTTTTGAGCCGAGTAAAGTTAGAAATGCATTAGAAATGAGTATGCTGAGAGTTATAGTCACTGATATTGTCAATTGTAGGTTATTAATGTTTGACTGTTTGCATAAGTCCATGTTAGTGAACTGCAGTTTATTACCTTTTGTCAGGAGCAGTGAGGGCCCTCAGTCCGTACATAAAGCACTATGATGGCTTGTCATATAACCGAGAAGAACTTCACAGAAGGCACCTGAGGGCGAGGAGATCCACACATCCACAGGACTCCCTACTGCATCTGGACTTTGTAGCTTTTCACAGGTAACATTTAAAATGCCTGATGAAAATGCTCTGTTTTTATCGGCTCCAGAAATCCCTTAACACACGCCAACGATTAATTTATCCAGACCTGCCTTTGGTCTGACCACACGACATGCTCTGACCACATCTGTGAACATCTGTTTTTGTTTGTTTGTTACAGACCTTTCCGCCTGCGTCTGAGACGAAATGCTGCAGTTTTCTCACAGAATTTCACAGTGATCAATGAAAGTGGTTCCACATTAACTGATGTGTCTCATCTATATTCAGGAACTCTAGAGGGTGGGTTTATACTGTACAGTCATCAGTTTACCTGTGTGCATGTTACTGTGTAACACAGTTTGATCTCATGTCCCCTTCAGGTGAACATGGTTCATCCTGTCATGGCTCTGTGATACAGGGGCAGTTTGAGGGCTCTGTACGCACGTCCAATGGGACTTATCATATAGAACCAATGGACAGATACAGCAGCATCCAAACAGACCATCACTCTATAATTTACCACGAAAATGACATGGGTAAGACATTCTTTTTCTTCTTTTTCTCCACAGAAGTAGTTTTTCTATTTAAGTTTTAAATAGTCAGTTTTCCCATGGACACTATAACTACAGCTGTGATAAAGTAGTCCTTCAGTAGTAGGATCATCTTTAGAGGCTTTAAGGGTATGTCAGTTCTGGAGCTGTCAGTAACAAGCTGAAGTCAGGCTTTTTGAATCCTAAATTAACTTCTGCTCAAACGTCAGCCCTTCAGAGAGTTCAGAGGTGACGTTATGTTGAGCGTGCAGAAACATCTTGCTCAAATCTAATGTGAACAGAAAGAATATTTCTGTTGATGTAGAATACAATTGTCCTATGAGCCAAACAACTGTTTCTGGCTTGTGGGTGATTACAACAGGAGCAAAACATGAAATCCTTGCTACAGTAGATTTAATTCAGCTGCTGTTGATCTCATAGAAAGACAAAGAAATCCTTAAATACTGCATATCAATCCCACATGACTAATCCTCTTTGATACTTTCTAAGATCTGCACTCTGGTCAGAACTCAGGTTACTACAGGGCAATGAACCAACATTTACTTGATAAGTGTTAAGAACTATTTCAAGGGGTGTGAAAAAACAGTAAAAGGTGTCCCAACAGGAGTGTGGCTTTTGAGACAAGGGGCCGAGGTGAAATGAGGTGAAATTTACAAAAGACGGATACAATTTATTTTTTGCAGTAGGAAGTAGAAAAGTAGGGGATACTGAAAGTGTTTGATGTGTTTCCGTGACAACACATCAATCTGATTAGGTTTTTTTCAAGACTCACAAACATTAATTGTTAACTGGGTGTTTTCATGTTTGTCCCTGGCCATGTGTCTAAGGAACTGCACAAGACTTTTTCCAAGAAAGCATTTTAGTGGAAACCTACTGTACATCACACCAGTGTTTGTCTTGACTGTGCATGGGGTCGCCTCCCTGGCACATTTCCCGCCTATTTCTCCAGCTCCTTTCACAACACTTTACATTAGATAGCCTTGCAGAATGACAACATCCTGTTCCTAAATTCACCGGCAGCGTATCTACAGGAAACGGTGAGAGATCTGGCACATGGTAATGCTACAACACAATCAGGGTTTCTGTGAAACATTTCAAACACAAGGGCTGACATAATGTCTCTACTCCTTATGTTATTTCTATTTTAGTCTGCTGTTGTTTCAAGACAACAAAGGATGTAAGAATTTTTTCCCTCCCCTGGGATGTAGGTGGGATACAGGTTAAGAACCAAGGCCTAATTGTAATATGGAGACATATTAGGACACCTTGTCATTCCTCTGTATTTAGTGTTGAATATCAGTTGTTGTACAGACATATAGGATTTTAAGTTTGTATTTGTTTTTTACATTGCACCCAGTTAGCAAACACAGTTGTTGGCTTTCAATGGAAGAATTTAGAAATACCATTGGTTTGTCTGAAAGAAACACCACAGTCCATAATCAGTCTATATATTACTACAACACAATAGGTTTTTCAGTTCCTGCACTAAACCAGCAAACACAAGAAGACAAATTAAAAAAAGTAAGAACATAAACTATTGACCTAATCTAGGTATAACATATAATATAACACATAACAAGATGGTCGATGCTTGGTGTGTTCTGTTACATGTGGAAGACCCGGAGGTATCTGGATAGGTGTCTTACCTTTAAAGGTCCTCCACATGACTCTGTATGACTCACATGTTTAAATATGTGCCTTTATGTTGAGTCCTAGCCATGATTGGCTTATAGGTAACATACTAATGCACTTACGGTACATAGTTTAACATGCTGACTGTTTAATATTTAACCCTTACTTCCTCAAACTGAAAACAACTGTGTAGTTAGCTTTACACAGCGAAGCTTTGTTTTCAATTTGACATGCATATTTATTCAATGCACTCTTATTCTCTCACACAGACATTTTTTTATGATTACCAAATGTTGTCAGTTTTAAAACATATCTCTGTGAGCGCTGGCTGAACTCTCAGTGTTGAGCCAGTGTCCCAGTGTTATCAGTATTTATGTGCTATTGCTAAAGAGAGCTTGGGTACTCTGGTCTGTACTGTTGTTGTAATTGTGGGATAGACTTTCTGGTCCAATCTTGTAAAATGGCTTTTTCCCCTCTGAGCAGTATGGTATGACATGGTTTGGTATGACATGGTTTGGTATGACATGGTTTGGTATGACATGGTTTGGTATGACATGGTTTGGTATAGCAAAGCCCTGAAGAGGCTTGTTGTGTGTAAAGAAAAGGGGCATGAGTTACAAAATCAGTGACATCAAATAAGAGCCTTCTTTTTTATCTAACAGGCAGAGACTGGACTGTATAAGAAAAAAAACCCATTTATATTGTTCAGAATAAAATTATCTTTATTTAATTATCTAGATTTATTCAGATAATTTTATTCTGAACAATATAAATAAATAAAAAGTATTTTCTGCCCATGTTAACAAAAAAACCCAAGAACGGTCCCTGTCTTATTGTAGATATGATACAAATTCAAATTTTATGCATTTGTCTTTGTCACATGCCTTAGCTTTTCTTGGCAACTTAGGAAAATCAGATTTTTCTGCAAACACGCCGACCAGGAATGATAACAAAAACTTGATATTACTTACATTTCTAAAATTATTTTTATAAAGTTGCACAATGGGAATCACTGACAGGGGGCTTTGAAGGCAGAAGTCTTGTCCTCTGGTAATTGTTGAATTGTGCTTTACAGTTAGAGTTGGTTGTCCAACTCTTGCATTTGATTTTGGAAATGATTTGCTTTTCGTGGCAGATGCTGATAGAAGACCATGGAGGTCTCTGGTGTTTAGAAAGGAAAACCTTGATTACATGTTTGGCAGCATTTACCTGAAATGTCTCTTGACAGACTTAGTGACACTCAGCTGAACAAGTAAAAAGGTCTGGAAACAATTCTATTGTTGGGTCAAGGCCAGACATTTAGGATTGTATTTTCAGCCCTACTCCCATAATGCACCTCCACTCATGCCATGTATAGAGTGGATCACAGGTTCCTGATTGGTTGGAGGGTGTTTCGCTGCATGGTGTGATCCAATCATGTGTGTATGTCACTCACTGTAGGTCTATGTCCGATTCATGGAGAAGCTCTGTTGCCACACATTACAGTCACACAGTGCCTTCAGGGTTTATATGGGTCACTAGTTAACTGGCAAACATTTGCCTCTTTCTGCTGCTCTTTTATTGCCTCCAGTAACATGTGAAAGGGATTATAATGTCATGTGATTACTGTAACTTGTGGAATTTAAAGCTATTTTGTCTACAGTCATGTTGGTAATACATTTTCATACTTTGCAGATTTTCAGCATTAACCTTGTAACCATGAACCTAGAGCTCTTTTTGACCATTTGTACTATTTGGCCAGTTAAACATGAGAGGCCAGTGTGTACAAGTGCAAGGCCCATGGCAACTGTTCCTAATATTTCTTAATTTTGGACAATAAAACCATCCCTGAGGTGTTGTTCACCACAGACAGTAACCACAGACTGCCCAATGGCTCACACTAACTGTCGAACCACTGGACTGATTTCCAAATTTGGCTCCTCTATTTATAAAGTGTCTGAGAATGTGAGCACTGCCACAAGCCTGCAACTATTACTGAATAAATACTAAATAGACTAGTATATTCTTTTTAATATTTCTGTAAAATCCATGTGTCTCACAAATTGGAAAAAAATATGAAGCTAGTTTAGCTGGTTTTCTGTGGTGTCCTAGATGTTCCATGACCTGAGCTGTTTGACGTAATGTCTAGATAACACACACAAATCTTAAAAACACAAACGTTTAACAGAAAACTGTGATTTCTGACACTGGGGTCATAAGTCTATGAATGCTGGCACACTATGTCACATACTTAGCAAAACATATAGATTGTATGATGAAAAATATTAGTGTTGTCACTGGTTCTAGGAGACATGAACTCTTGATTCAGGTTAACCACAGAAAGATTTGACGAGCCACAACCACAGGTGGCAGATATATGAATAATTATAGAGGTTATTATTATAATATCAAACAGGTCTTATTATAAATAAATATTTTACAGCTTGTTGTAGTAACTGTGGTATGTTCTATTTAAAGGCCTCTGCCCACTCTTTTAAAGCATCAGAGTGTTGTTCTGTCGTTGTTTTTGGTTGTGTGTGTGTGTGTGTGTGTGTGTGTGTGTGTGTCACTGTACACAAATAGGATGTAAGTTATTAGAAATGAATCACAGGAATCACAGATGACTAAGATGATGAAGATGAACACATGCCCAACATCAGGCCTGTTTATTTGTTGTGCTTTGTTTGTGCAATGTTCCAGCCACTGCTTACTCTGAAAAATCAACAATAGTAGATTCAAGCCAGTGTTTGATGTTTGATCAATGATAGACTTTAGCCCAAATAAAACATTGTCACGTGGAGCACGAACTAAATCTCCAGTCCCACATTAAAGTCCAATAAACCTCTTATAAAACATAGTCATTTTATTTTTTGCTTTTTCTTGTTTTCATAGTGCTGCCGTCCATCGCAAGTGGCCCTGAAGGTTTCTGTGCCGCAGAAAATCTGAAGCTCCTCGGCCAAGGACCTACACAGAGTGAAGTAGGCCATACATCTTCTCAATCTCTGCACACAATATTGTTCCTAATCCTAAAAACATCCACCCTTGCAAACATATGGTGTCCTATAAAATGAGTTTACAAGAATCTGTCATAACTATATTTATTATTATGTTAATTTATTGTCTTTTTTTAACTAGTCTGGAGCATTTCCTCTCAACATCTGCCAAATCTGTTTAGCTGATTGGCCCCATGGGTTTTGCCTTTCTGGGTTTACCTTTGACCGAATGGGTGGCGGTCCCAGATTCCACTGTGGACACTAGTAGACACGGGGGCATTGAATTAAATCCATTATCAACAGCATGTCTAGAGAACAGGTAGAGAACATTTCCACCGTCACGTCAAGAAATACATTCAGCAGATGTTTCCAGGGCACAAGAACAATTCCACTGTGACCGCCCCATGTGCCTTGGATAATGTGTTATTGATGTTCAGTGACCTCATGTTCTGATCTGCTTTTCACATAACAGAGCTACTAGGACACAATTAGGACACTTAGCCAATGCCACTGCCAGCCCTTTACATGTGTTCACTGTGTTGTCCACAGGAGGCAGCATTAGGCCGGTCCAGGAGGACTGCGGACAGGTTGAAGACCAGCTGCTTGCTGCACTTCCACGCTGATCACCTCTACTATAAAAAGTTCAAGTCTGTGGAAGCTGTAGTGGCTCAGGTACATTATTAGGCACACATGTCTGTCTTTCATGTTAGTGAATGACTGCATTGTGATCTGAACTGCTCCTTAAGGCCAGAGAATGGAGGAATGAAGCCACAACAGGATTTCCTTGGCTTTCCCGTGAGCTTTGCGTGCTTTTGTTTACAAACCTTGAATTGTGTTTGAGTCCCTGAGAAGAGGTTAATGCGGCGGTCGAAGTCCACCTAATCGAATTGTCAGTCTCTGATGAAAACAAAAGGCGCATATTTGTTGAGGACATGGGATACTTAAACTTTAAATGATATTTCCGAGTCACATTGCTTTGTAATGACATACACCTGGTGGAATTTTTCAATGAGGTCAAATGCTACTTCGGTCAGTGTAATAACTCTTTAAGAGCTTAATTACTTTTATTTTATATTTTCAGTGGTTTGATTAATTCCAGTCTTTTGCAGCCACTATTCCACTAAACAGTTCCAGTACAAACCTGACCCTGACTAGGCAAACACCACCTCTTTTTTATTTGTCATGCCAAGGCTAGCTGCTGCAACAATGAATCATTGATTACATAAACCAGTGTAAACTTTTATAGCAAAATTCTATTGTAATCCACCACCCAATGAACTTTCAAAAATGGCTTCGACTGCACCTATTTCAACATTAATCTCTAGTTTATTAATTCGAACTATAATCTACTTTAGTATTAGGTAATCCGTGAAGCGCACTTGGACGTAGTGTTTGCTGAACTGGGATGAACTCGGAGTAGAGCCTGTTTATTGGCTCGCCTGCATTTCCTCCATATGAGAAGCCATATGTGCATCCATAGTTGTTATTCCAGTAAATACCAAGCAAATTTGAAGTGAAAAGACAACAATGCAAAGTACTGTAGAGAATAAACTGAAAGGGTTATGTTGTAGTCAATGGAGATATATGTATATAGAGCAAAATAAAGAACAATGTATGATCACACTCTTTGCATTTGCTTGTAGTGAGAAAAACTGACTATAACGCTTTGAGAAACCCATTAGTTGGTCACCGTAGCTGTTCACATGATGTAAAAAGGATTGTGAGGGGTGGAATTACAGTCTGCAGAAGGGGGAACATTTTTTTCTCCTTCTCTTCTTCTTGGTTTTAGCATCCTTCCGTCTCAAATAATGTTCTTTGGATTATTTTTTTGTTGATGATGGAAGTCACTCAGTTTGAGCAATACAACAGTACAACAGCTCCTCAAAATATTACTTTTGGCCACATACCCAAAATAATAAAATGCAGTTTAATTACATTTATAGAGGTGTGTCCAAATAATCCAGTGCAGATGTTTTTATCAATTTAAACTCCACATCTGTGCTGATTTAATTAATTCCCAATTATCCCTTAGTGTGTACATTTTTTCGTGGCTAGTCTAGCATCCTCCTGCTGCCTGTCCTGCTATCACCCCTTTCCCCCGCTCAGATTCTTTCCACCTTCGGCACACACACTTGTTATTGTCCCTGGTCCAGTGCCAAACCTTTGTTGCAGAGTGTGAGAAAATATAAGGTAAGCGATGCCGTGATGTGATCTTTTAAGGTAAATAGACAAAATGCTGTTGTCAATCAACGCTGACCTGGTTTAAGCTTCTGCTTTGTCCAAGGTGTCAATATTTACAGTATGGAAACTCCCATCAGACGCGGGATGTGCATCTCCTGCTGGACACACTCAGGGCTTCACTCGTGACTGGTGCCGCACGTGGCGCTCTATGACGGGCTCTGGCACACACACAGAGCTGAGGGTTCTGTAGATTACTGGACTTAGTTCAATAATGAATTATGTATACATTATGTTTTGGGAGTGGAATAAAAAATAAATGGAAGATTACTGCATGATGCTACGATGATGTATTTTGCTGCTTTTCAAATGTTGGGTTTGTCACTTGAATTGTCTTCATCTGTCTCAGGTTGCTTCCTATGTTCGAGCTGTCAACGACATTTATGACAAGGTGGACTTTAATGGAATCAAGCTGATCAACTTCAAAGTCAAATCTCTCCAGGTAAGTGTCACTCTCAATTAAAAAAAACATCACTAGAGCGACTAAACTCAAATGACAAGTCCTTCCAACTAATATAGATTACTGACTAATCCACTGCAGACAACTTGACTTTCTGCCTCCCGTGCTCTGTGTCATTAAGGTCATGACCAAAGAGGATAAAAACGACCCTCTCCATCGGCTGTACATTGGGCCCGAGAAGTTGCTCAGCCTTTACTCTGAAAATAACTGGGGCAACTTCTGCTTATCCTACCTGCTCACCAACAGAGACTACAGCGGAGTGCTGGGCCTCGCCTGGGAGGGCAAGAGCGGTGAGGTGGATTCACTGTCACACATCACAATCATGGTTACACAAGGGCAGCATCCGTACTACCAAATCTGATTTCATTTATCTGGTTTTAATGAAAAGGGCAGATATTGGCCGATAATATGATAGGGGCTCGTTACAAGTGCTTTCAAATTGTATTCATATCAAGCTACTGTTTGTTTTGTGGGATTGATGTAAACTAAGCTATCAATCTTGCACATTTTCCGAGTCCAGTGCAATCTGGATGAGAAATAACATTTTCCCGTGATGTCTAACTGTGTGAATTTTTGTGTGCAGGCTATAGCTGCAAATCTGTCCGAGCTCGCCCCCCTCTGTGGCCCCTGCAGCCTTGATATGACACAAACTTGCCAGAGGCCACATTCAGCTCTCAACACACACAATTATAGCTTCCAGATCAGTGTGAATTATGTGACCTGTGAAGGAGCTGAATTGCGCATCAAGGATTGTGTAAAAACAGCTTGAATGCAGCTGTACTCACTCAGATTAACACAACACAATGTACTCTGAGACCCGATAAATAACATACCCTAACATTAGAGCAGTTCAAGTGTTCTTTTTCTGATGTTTTTAAGTTATATTTTGTAGGCCGTTTTCCAGTTGATCGTTATTAGTGTTGATGAAGATGGAGAACATACACAAACAAGTAAAATGTAAATGCTCTACCCCTGTTTGGCTCAGATTACATTCATGTCGTGGCCCAAAAAAGACGGAGAGCCTTTGTTTCAGGCGCGATACGGGCAGTGTTTGGTCGGTAAGGACAAAAACAAAACGTGAGTGAAATCCTCAATTAAAATTCCTCACTGGTCTCCATGTAGGGCTGCTTCACTCCCTCCCGCTGGACTCAAACCCTTCTAAAATGTTATATACAGATAACAACACGACGAGATTGTGCTAGATTGCTCATCGATGTCATGCGATGTAAACAAACAAACTGACTGACGCTGTGTTGTTGTGTCGAGGGAAGTGGGCACCGAATGTGGGAAATGTCATTGTGAGGAGTTCTCCGGCTTAATCATGTGACATCGCCTCACACGCAGCTCGTGATTGGTCGAACTGAGGGGTGTGAGTTCAGACCACCTCAAGTGACATGTGATTAGGTCTCAATGAACCTTTGACACACACAAATATATATAAACACGGGCCTAGACGTCTTTAAGTGAGGGTTGGTGACTGCATACCAGAGCTTCATCGCCATGGTGAGCCCTACACGCTTTGCATCCTGGGTGACACTGATGTGACTTTTGTGTCACGAGACCCGCCGCAAACAGTGGAGTGGAGAATTCACCTCTGATAATGTTTGACTTCAAGATAGAGAGACAAACTTCATAACCCACTTCCAGAGGTTTATTGGCGGTCTTGGGGTAGAAGGTCTTTCACCATGACACCATAAACTCAAAGACCTCAAAGACCCTGCAGCGTTGTAGATACCCTCATGCTCACGCACAACCCCCATCGATCACTCACAACTGACCTCTTCAAGACGTCCGAGCCTACGTCAGTAGAGCGTGGGGGTTGGGACCTAAACCTCTTAGGCCACTGAAGTTTTCATGCCAGTAAAATTCCTTTTTCCCCTGAGACTAATGGGAACAGATGTAATTTTCCACACAATATATTTGGTAGGTTCCTTACTGCTGTTTGTGTCAGGTGACCATAAAATAAAAAACAAGTATAATTCCTAGACTTGTTTTTCCCATCACGTTTCACAATATGATTTAGTTAAGGTTATTGAACTCTGGGGACGAATGGCACAGAGTTGGAGAGTACAGTAAACTCAAGTGAAATAATTTCAACATCCCTTCCCTTGTCTTCTGTCGGAGCTACTGTATATTTCCTGGTGTTTTGTCTGGTGTTACCAGCGGTCAGTGCACTCGTGCTGCTTGTTTTTGTTGGCCAAGGTGTTATTAGGACAGTTTCTCGTCCACAAATGTGTTTATCCAAGGAGAGCCGTCCCTTTTACTATTGTTTGTTTGTGCATAAAAAACCCTGTGAAAAGGGTGTTTGCGTATCCAGTGCATAAGAAGGGCCTCAGTGTCCTGAAGGGTGGTCTCATATGCCAAGTTTGTAAATGCTGCAACTAGATATGGTAGGACTTACTTAGGCCTAAAGTCTTGGTGTTTTGTGCACAAGTGTCCGTAAATGTCATTCTGGTTGCAAGTGTTGGCCGTAAGTAATCTAAATTGTTTGTTTTTTCCTGCCGTGTTTATCCGGTGAGCTAATAATACAGAGCTTTCATCAGGGGTCCTTTCTGTGGAGAAGACGTAGGAAAAAGGAAGCAGGGGGGGATTGAAACCCTCTGGACACTCTGCCAAAAACCACAGTGCTGCCTCCAAAGTAAAGCTCTTTCTAGGAAACTCAGCTCTTTGAATAGCACATCGGGGGTCCATTTTAGGTCAAAAGCAGGCAATTTGCAAGCGCTGCATCCAGAATACTTGATCAACATGGACACGGGAGTTCCATCTGTGCATGTGAAGCTGCTTTTTTTTGTAAGGATTGCAGTTTTATCACTGGGAAGAATACCAAGGCAATGATGTATTTTATATTTCTGTTTCATGCACGGTCCACAATCTTTATGTGTTAAATACAAACCAATAAACCAAATAAAATTGTTGTTAACGTTACATAGTTTGAAGTTTTGTCTCCTATTAGAGTAATTTTTCTGCCCGTGGTCATTGTCCATACAGTCATTGTTTCTGCTACATCACTGATAAGGAGCACTTTGTTTTTGGACGTCTTATAGGAACTCCTCACACTTCCAGGACGTCCCTCACTCACTTACTCACACATGTCCATTGTAAAACAAAAACAGTGTGCTGTGTGATCCAGATGCCCCGCAACTGATTCCCACAGTGCTCAATGACACACTGTACACTCCAGTTCCACGAAACAGGCACTGAATACCTAGGACAGACGTGCACCTATGTAAGCCAGACATAGCCCGGACTCCCCACCGCCCCAAATACTGATCACATTGTGTAAGAGATGTTACATAAAAATTCATGTGACAGCATGGGAAGTGCTGAGACCTCCAACATGAGCCATACATCGGATAAACTAACAAAGAGGTGAAAGAGGATCTCCGGCCTTCGTTGATTGAGTTGACTTAGGCAAGAGTAGAAGACCACAGAGCTGCAATTTACAAGTGAACTTTACTGAGATGATCTTACTGTTAGCATATAAGTCCAAGCAAGCAAGAAGCCCTGTGGTGGTTCAACCTCAAGATGATGTCACAGCTTTACCATCTATCCATGTGAACGTGGCCAGATGTTTGTAATTATGGGAAAGGCTTTCAGGGGCGTTGCATAAACCTAAAGGAAGGTAAGGCAGAACACTGGAGGCCGGTAACCTCTGCAGACTTTGATGTGCGAGTGAGTGGAAGAGGGGCTCAGTCTGTCTATCTTCCCAGCCCTGGGCCTCAGAGGTCGATAAGGCTTCAGTAGGAAAACACTGTTTAAGATATTTCCAGTAGCACAAGGTCAGTTATGCAACAAGATAATGGAGAACCTGTATTTTCTTTACTTAAAATGTTGAGTCAAATGAAATGAACTGTAACAGCTTATTGGTGTGACATATTACAACTAACATTACATAACTCGAAATGTTATACTCATTATTTATTGCGTACATGGATTCATTATTTGCTGATGAGATCATTTGAAACGCAAGAGTTTTACAAATAACAGAGCGAAAACGATACACTCTGCCTGTAGGTGACTGGGGAGGAATCTGTTCGCGCTACATCAAACTGCGAAACGGCCAGGACTCCACCCTGAACACAGGTCTGGTGACGATTCAGAACTACGGACAGTTCCTGCCTCCTCGACAGGTTCAGCTGACCCTCGCTCACGAGCTCGGTCACAGTCTGGGAGCTCCGGTCAGTGACACTCCCGACACTTTAAAACCTTACTATATGTTGTTGGTGGAGCAGCCTCATGAAAATGTATCAGTTAGCCATGTCTTTTTCCTGCTCAGTCCTGAGACCATTATTTTGAAAATTGACGTCACATATCTACTTTTTCTTCTGAGGGTGATTCACCGTAGTGGGCATTGTAGACCTTGTTCTCTATTGATTGGCTTGTTTAATAGACACCCATGTCCAGACTGATTGTGTAATCTGAAACACGGGTGTCACATAGTTTCACTGTTTATTTTCCCACTTCCACCTCCGCTTTAACAAACCACTGTGTACTTGTAAACTAATCCCATTGCCTAACACCTGCAGCCTCTCTCCCACTGACCAACGTGCCCTCTGCCCCCTCTCACTATGTGTTCCATTATACAGACTCCTCTGAAGGGTTCCTGTGCAGATTAGCTCTGCTATGTCAGTCATTCATCACTGTTTATAAACCACCATATGTTCTCCTGCTCCTGTGACAAACAGTCCTGTCCTTCATGTGTCCCTAGTGCTACCTTTTACATACATCGTCAATGTGCATTCAATAAAGGCAAGTAAATCATCATGCCTTCTGTGACGTCCTGTCATTGGACCTTCCAAAAAGACCAATGATCCACACATCCCACAAAGATGCTGAAATAGTAGTTAGTTTAGTACAACACTTAAAACTGGTGTAATATGATATAACAAGATTTTCCCAAGCAATTTTCAGTGCAACTCTAGTTTAGTACTCTCAGACTAATTTTGTCATTTTGTTTTGTTCTCAGCATGATGAAGGCTCCAACTGCGGTAACCTTGGCTCCTCTGGTGGAAAAGGGAGATACCTGATGTTTCCACATGCCACAGACGAGGTGCGAGAGAACAACGATAAATTCTCTCCCTGCAGCATCAAACACATCAGTAAAATCCTTAGTCTGAAGAAAGATGACTGCTTTGTGGGTAAGGAATAAGAGGAATGTTATGTTTTTGGCTCACATACGTGGGCTTTGGATTGTATTCATGCAGTGCACTGTGTTTATTGTTATATCTATTCCTTTCGGCCAGTCAGTGATCAGCCGATCTGTGGAAATCTGATTGTGGAGAAAGGTGAGGAGTGTGATGTTGGCCACAATGATACAGACCCCTGCTGCTATAGCGCAAAAGAGGATATAGGAGTCGAGTGTCGTCTGAAACCTAATAAGCTCTGCAGGTATGTACAAGGATAAAATGTACTGACTTGTTCTGATGTTTATTCATATTTGTGGTCTCAGGTGTGGATAACATGTTGAGTCCTGACTCTTTATCTCTGTTTTCTCTTTTTAATTGTACGTCCATTAAAGTCCAAGTCAGGGTCTCTGCTGCAGTCAGTTGTGTGACTTTAAACCAGCGGGTCAAAACTGCGACGAAGAGACAGACTGTCAGAAGGAAAGTGTGTGTTCGGGCCGCTCCCCTCTCTGCCCTGAGCCCAGTCCCAAAGAAAACCTCACTGTGTGCAGTCAGGGCACACGCGTGTGCCTAAACGGGGTGAGGCCACCACATCCACCGCACCTCGGTGTGACTCACCAGGGTGCACGCCACTGTGCAGCCAAACATTAGGAAAATGAAACGTTATTTAATTAATTCAATTGCACCTCAATAAATAACCGTCTCACTTGAAAACACATTATTGCATGTTTATTTTTCAGTTACCTACTTGATGGTTATCTTGTGTAAAAATATGTAAATAGTCATGTTAATGTGTTATGACTAGTACACTCCACTTACTTGTCTGTGCACATGACTTACTTGTTCAAAACAACCATAAGAAAGAAAAGCATTTCATCAAACCCATTTATTTAAAAGACATTGTGTGCTTTCCAGTAATTTCATTTTGTCCTCACATTCATCTTGATCAAATTTTCTCCATCTTTATGTCCCTCTCGATGATACCCCAGAGGGAATTCACTCCAGCTGGGTTAGATCTAAACATATTGGCCTCTCGGGGTGTGCAGTGTGCTAACCTCTAATCTCTCACAGTGAGATCCAGACAAATGTATCCAAAAAATGAAGGTGGAGTTTAGTTTTATGTCCAGATTAATAATATATCATTTCTCTGACTCTGGTCTGTTCATAGAAAGCATTTTTCATTCTTAGAATCAAATGAGGAAACAGGAAAACCTCTTGGATGGATATGAACATGTTTTTGATTCGGTTCTTCAAAAACAGTTTTCCTAAACCTTAAGCTCAGAAAAATAAAATCACACATCAAAGCAAACAACTCACAATTTTGCTTTTTATATACTGTCAGGACACAATAAACACATCGAATTTATTGACTACATTTGCAAGTTAAGACATATTCATTATATTAGTCATAGTCATTCATAGTCATAAACTCATGTGCCAACATTAGCTTAATCTTTTTGTCCATTTATATTTAAATTTTTTACTTCTGCAGCTGTGTCTGTTGTTTTCCAGGTCTGTGCCGAGTCGGTGTGTTTAAGACACAAACTGCAGCAATGTGACTGTCCAGGAGACTCCATGAAGGAGAAATGCCACATGTGCTGTCAGGAGCCTGGTAACCACACATACATGTGTCCTCCACTACAGGAGAATGTGTTTACACTCTGCCATCCAACATGCCATATCTGTCAATTCCAACTGAGGTTACTTAAGTACATTTAGTTTTCCATTAGACAAACGTAACCAGAGACACCATCTGACATCTGGCTGTTTGTAGGGCGAGTTGAATGACACAAAGAGATAGAAATGTGATTCACAAACTTGTTTGTTACTAAGTGCTGGAACATTTAAGCCTGCGTTATCTCTGTCATAAACAGAAGTGCTGTCTTGTTATGTTTTTTTTTATGTACAAGATTAAATAAGATTAAAATAGTATTCAATTTAAATAGACAATATTCCAGCACCTTTTTTTACCCAATCAAAAGCAAAAGCTCAGCAAATATATTGTCCACACATTCAGAGAGTGTCAAACAATGGTACAGCAGGTGAAATATAGCAGCAGGTGAGCTGTGATCTATGATGTTTGGGTGCTAGTTAGCTCAGTAGGTTAGGTGTATGCTCTAATTGATTAACACCTTCAGCAGCACCTGTTCAGACTGTGTGTTTATTTCAGGTAAGCCTGAGACATGTGCCAGCACCACCTCATCAGTGTTGTCCCGTCACTTTCAGAGGAAGGCATTGCCCCTTGTGGGCGGGGCTCCGTGCTTAAACAATCAGGGTTATTGTGACAAATTCCATGTGTGTCGCCTGCTCGATGCAGACGGCCCCATCGCCAGACTGAAAAACTCTTTCCTCCACCTGGATGACTTTGATGACTTAGGAGAGTGGATGAAGGTGAACGTTTACAACCAAAAACTTCAGCACACATGAAAACAATGTCATTGGAGTTACATACTAACTCAAAAACACATGAATTAGGCTAAAATTACAGGCTGTGGCATGTGGGATTTAAGAGGGCTAATGAGAGGAATAGCCTACATGGCTGATCAGAAACTATATTTGAAGCCATTAGCTTCTTTTCTATGACAGGTCAAGTGAATATTTGTTCACAGTGAGAGGGCTCTGTCATTGACAGAGAGCAGCAGAAGTGTGTGTCTTCTCCAGACAGTGTTAAACTTCCTGTTTTAATGTTAAGCTGTCCTCAGTGGTAGCAGGCTTTGAGGGTTTGTTCCTCATGACAGCATGGAGAATCAGGAATGTGTATTTGGTTGACAGCACCTTAAGGATTAGCAGTTCATTTGACAAGAAACTGCAAGAATCCGTGGTTTCAGGGTGCACGAGGAGCCTTAATTACATTCCACTCACTTTGCACAATTTCTCTTCAGTGGACAACAGACCCATGAACTCAACAGTTTAGATTTTGTTTGTGCCTTTGTTGCTGCACAGTTTATAGTATACACTGAACAAATCAAACACAGAAAGAAACATCACAAACCACAGACATTTGATCGTTTAACATCAGCCATTTTGAATGAACTCAGTCTATTTTTTCAGGTTTATTGGTGGGCCATCCTGCTGGCTGTCCTGACCCTCTCTGCAGTCATGGGATGCACTGTTTGCCTCTGCAGCCGTACTTTGGACACTAGTATTTTGAGATGACCTTTGTAAACCCTTCCTCAAACAAGAAGATGAAGTAAAGCAGTCCATTAAGAATCACGTTGATGCTTTGTTATTCACTGGCCACCTGTTTTCATCTGGTCACCTGATCTTGTTTGACGTTGCTGCTGTGGACTTGTGTGTTCACGTTTCAGTGAGATACATGTGTTGTGGAAAATGTTACTGTTGCTGTCAACTGTGGGTCGTACGGGCCACATAGCATTGAACATCAAGAGTGCACCACCTGTTGCAGCTCTGATAGACTGCTGCTTATCCTGAGCCACAGTGGCCTTGAGTTTGTTGAGAGCCAGAGTTTATTGTGAATTTTAAATGTTGAACAACCAGTTGAAATGAAACACAATGGCAGTTACTAATATTACTCATATTTTTCCTTACTGACAGATTGTTTTATGAATAAAGTCTTATCAATGTCTTCTTATGTCGTATGCTTCTCGATTTTGTCTATCTTTTGGGTCACCTTGACAAAGTAAGCCAAAATCAGTGGCGTCACAACCACAAGGATGTTAAGAAATCACACAGTTTAGTTTGGGCGGTTTAACATTTCTTGTGCTTTTATATCAAAAACAGATGTGGAGGAGTTTGAATTGTTGCAGCAGCTTTGATAAAACATAAATCTGCAATAAAACATGAACACATGCAGCCTTGAGTTTTAAAATGTGATAAAAAGGAACATTAAGCTACACAACTGAAGTAAAACACCAAGATAACTTCTCCCAAGTTACATTTAATAACAATTTATTTTGTATATACAAATTTACAAATGATCATAGGAAACAGTATTTACAGAGGGTATGGATACCATTATTGTGTACCATTATAGAAAAGCATTTAACTCTACATTAAACATACTGTGCATGTAACTTGCTTCAGCAACATCTTCCTCTGTTTTCAGTGCAAATGTTACATATTCCCACTTTTTCAAGTTGGTGGAGATAAATGTACTAAAAGTCCCACATATATTACAGTATTTGCAGTCACACAGTTTACCACATTATTAGAACCAGTTAAGTCCTTTCCGAGGTAACAGTTTCTTAGTAACTTTATAGCAATGCACAAAGGTATGGCACATTTATGTGCAGTAGAAAGTGGGTATCTCAGAGATATATGCTGTTTTTTTACAACATATTGAGGTAAATAAACAGAAACAAAGAACACCTGTAGATTATTTCTGGTGACAGCTGAGTGGAAGGCACACTGATGAACGTCCACAGTCACACATAGTGCTGAGAGCCACAGTGGTGAATGCTCAGATATGCATTACTTACATAATGCATAAAGAAATTCTACCATATTACATAAAACTCATTCACCTTAAAGACTGCTTCACCTTCTCTTGGAGAAGTGGCAGCAGTCTGCACAACTTTAACAGTTGTTTCAATAAATATGGATCAGGTTTTACACAATCGGACTTTAGTACCTCCAGAATATTCTAGTCTATTCTAGTCATTGGTAAAATCCCAATACATAATGACAAGTAACAATAATAACACTTAATATAAAACTTTACAAAATATACAATATTTATATCTCTGCTTTAAATATTACTTTATAATACTCTAAATATATATTTACACGGTGTTTGCATTTATTGAGATATAAAATAAGTTATAGTTGTATAAATTAAGTGCTGATAAGATTGAAGGGCTTTGTCTTGGATTTTCTTCAGGATGTGAGGCTGTCCAGACTTACTCTACAGACAAAAAAATTCATATTTTAAGTCAAATGCCTTCCCGACATTAATGACGTCAGTATTGATTTGTTACTTAAACACGTTGCTCACCTTTTCAAAGTTTTCCTCCAGGCATCTTTACATTTTACAAACGTCAGTTCCTGATTTAAGTTGTGAGCCTCTGGGTCTTTCAGACAAAAGACCACCCTGCGACCAAAACAAAAAGAGCAAAATACAATTGATAAGTAAGGGCGTTGCATTTAAAGGATTTGTGAATGTTTCAACAGAATTAGCTCTTCCTGCAGAAAAACAGCTTACTTTTGTTGTGTCTCTCCTGCTCTGATGCGGATCCTGTGAACGTCCATGCTGTTGCCATCAGAGTCGCCGGACCACCACGAGGAGACCATCTTCAGCATGTTGGAGGCCGACCATCCATTTGTTTCCTCCCACTTAAACTTCAACATCAGCAGATCGCCAATGTCTTTCTCAGTCACCAGCAGAAAAGAATGTGTCTTATTTGTTGCAATTTTCTCCTGTCTGCCAAATACAAATATCACAATGGATGAATTAAATAAAGCTGTAACTTAACATAAAACACTGAATTTCAGTCACTTAAATACTCACAGTTTAAGCTCAAGGTTTTCGGCCTCTCCTTTGGTTCCATAAAGTGAGACCGTGAGTGACGGTTCCATCTCAGAGCGGTTCACTTTACTGGAGAAGTGGACTTTCAGCTGATAGTGATAAACTGTGTGGTAAAGGGAAAAACTGGCATGTTAGAAACCACACATATTGGTTGTCACATATTTGAGACAAAACATCTATTTTTGTGTATTGTGTAAACTGACCTCTGAAAGGCATGGAGGCTCTCGTCATGGTGTACATTTGCACGTTGCGTGGCTTTCTGACCTTACTGGTGTCATAGCCCACCATGTTGCACCGGCTTTTGCGACAATTAAGGCACATGCCACGATTGAACATGTCGCTATTCCTGCATCTATACGCCTTGGCTGCTTCTTTCTCATTGAGCAGGGAGTCGATGAACAGGTGGATGGAGCGTTCATGTTCACACTTTACAGCATCACTTATGGCTGAAACGAATAATGAATTTTTGTTAGCTTTAAATTTGACGACCACATTTGTGTAAAATGGTTATATTGACAATAAATTCTTTACCAAATATGCCAAAGTTTGCGATCTTCTCCAGGGCTCCTCTAAGGTTGCAGCCCGGCTGGAAGCTGCCTCCGTTGGGATAAATGTCTACGTGGCCCACAGGTTGTTGAATACCGATGCTCAGACCCAAAGAGCCTCGAGTGAAAGTGTGAAGGACATCTACAAAGTGAGCGTCATCTGGAGACAGGCGTCTGTGAGCATGTTCACCCTCAAAGTCAGGACCGGCTGGGTCCAGACCTGCACACAGAGACATGTCAGGATCTAGCCAACAATGCAACAAACCAATGTAATTTACAAAACCTTTTCTTACCTGTAATCCGTCCAACTTTATTGTTTGCGTGACTTCCGGCAAATCCTGCCACATGAGCTCCAAGACTGTAGCCAATCAGGTGAAGGTTTTCAAGAGGCATGTTGGTGGTTTCCTATGCAATAAAGAGAATAAAGTATAAAATGAAAATGTGAAAAGCACTGTATCATATTTATGGATCTACTACTTATGAATATAATATATAATAATATAATATACGTCATACTATTATGAATATCAAAACCATAGGTCAGTAGTCTTTCAGAGTGAATTCTAGTAGTGGCCATTTTTTGTCAAAAGACAATTTTTTTTCAATTAAGTTCAATAAGTCTCGAAGAAACATTCGTATAGTTACATTAACTTTAGGAATATAACAAATAAAATAAAATGTAATTTTCTTGTTATACTGCTATGAAGTCGATTAGTGTAAGGATGCTTTTGTGCTGACCTCAATCCAGTCGATGAAGTGAGCGATCTCCTGTCCCACTGCTTTGGTGTTTTGAGCTGCCACCACATAGTGGTTCTGGGCTGTCTCCAGCCAGTCCACCACGATGACGTTTGCTGTCTGTTCTCTCTCATAAAGTGCTGATACCAGTTTAGCTACCCAGCTTTCAAACATGCCACTCACCTGATAAAAAAAACAAAACATCAAATGTCATTCAATGGAGCATAGTTAACAAATGTCGGAAAGTAGGCCTTTTGTTCTCAGTTACAAGCCTCATTCAAGTAAACAAACTAGCGATCTACTCTAGTTTATGTTCACTGCTACATGTTATTACTTGTCAGTTATGTATCCGGTAAAACAACTTGGCCCCAGATTTGGTTAAATATTTCACCACCAACATTCAGGATCTTTGCAAACTGGTGCAGAGTAAACAAAGGCCTTGTGGCAGTAATGGCAGACAGGTCTCAACACGTTGACTCATTTTTGCTCACCGTCCATCCATGGATGACTAAAAAGGTTTTGGAGGTGCTGTTGAAGGTGCAGGCTGCCAGAGACTCCGCTTTTCCAGGATAAATGTAGCAGAGGTCGTCCTCAGGATGGGATGGTTTGCGCAAAGAGAATTTGACAACATTTTCATTGGTGTCATCTTTGTGGTCAAACAAGTCCTTGACAGGATCCAGAAAATTACCTGCACAAAAAAATAACAATGTATTGGTTTATGAAATACTGAAAATAACATACAAAATAATTCCTGTGTAGCTGTGTTTTTTGTCTTGTGATTTGATGTTTGGCAGTGGGAGGTCCTAGACGCCTGAGTAGCTCACTGAATGACTGCCTCCAATAAGCTTTGGCCCCTTGGGGCCCCTCAGTAAATGAGCTTCCACCTTAGACAAGATCAGTGCTCAGGGGTTATGGGGGTTCACTTGGTCAGACTGAGCTCCATAGAAACCACCAATAGTTTTTCTGTCTTTGTTCCTGCCACATCACCGACAATAATCTGCACAACTTCAGCTCAGCCCTGAGTCAGCTGACTCAACTCAAAGAGGGGCTGCTCCCAGAGTGGGGGTGGGGGCTCCATACAGGAACCACACATTTACAAAGCTTCAGGGGCACAGCTTTAACTTTAGGACCTATACAGGATAGGCTTATGATACTATTCAAAACTCACGGTCATATCAACAAAGTCCTGCTTAGATAGTGTCCTGAAACTTTTCTCACAATTTCACACAAAGGCAGTTTAGTATGTGCGTTTAAGTCATTTAGTGATTGAACATGCAATTCAAATTAAAATATTCAAATAATTCAAATAAACCAGGCAACCTTGACTTTAAATGCATTAGATAATGAGCGCTGATATGAAATGGACCGCTAACTCAAACACAAGCACCGTCCCTCAAAACACACACTTACACTTGTCCATGCGAAAGTTTCAATCTAAACGCCAACTCTTTAACTCTGCACTAAACCTTTTGCTGAATCGAGATCGTGTTAAGCTTCAATGACAACTCACCAAAAATAGAGTCTGCGAGCTCTTCTTCCAGGGACGTCACATACTGCACAGCTGCGTTCAAGACCAGAAAGTAAAGAAAGCGAACTCTCCACGCTCTCATTTCTTTCACAGAAGAATCCTTTGATCAAAAACCTGTTTCTTTTTGGTGTGTGTGTCGTTTTCAAACAGTCACACGGCGTCACAGAAGAGTACTATCCCTTAAAGAACAATCCCCGTGCGTCCTGTCCCGTGTGGCGAGCTGATATCTGAAGCACCTTGAACTGGCCGCGTCTTAAATAGCACCTCTCACAAGCCATTGGCTGCTGACCCTCGGGCGGGGAATGGAAAATTATGTGTAAGGTAAATGATTAGACTGCTTTATGGCCAGCCTCAACCACACAGCACTACGACAGAATATGAAATAAAGACACTTTAATATCATTTTAGTATTCTACTATCCAATAATAGTCCGATAAATAATGCTTGGTGCAGTAAGATCAAAGAGTTAATGCTTAGACTTAAAGGTATTGTGGTAGTTTTTTTTTTATCCTCAAACATTGGAAATCTCTTGTATCCCTCAAGTTAAGTGCTTTAGAAAAGTGTGGAAATAAGTATATTTCTTAACCTTTCTACTGTTTTAGAGCGTGCAGCTGTCGGCCAATCACAGCTCAGAGAATAAAAAACACAGCAAAATTAGAAAACACAAGTGACTAGTTCATCCAAAAAAAGAGTAACCCTTTTAGTACCCTTTTTTTGTTTTTTGTTTTAGATGAGCATTAAAAGAGAGGACATGGCACAGGGCCAGGTTTGTTTACATACCCCCGCCTTGAAATCCTATAGTATGCCTTTAATGGACTTTCATAGTTCACAGCAGCCTGGGGCCAGATGGTGGATCCAGTTGTGGACATAAAACTTTGGTTGTGGACATAAAGCAACCAGTGACGCATCCCTTGCTTGTAAAGGCTCCCCGTCGTGACTTCAGAGATCGTCTCTACGCTTCATTTATAGCTTTACTGAAAACAAACGTGCCTTTAATTATGCCTTTATTTTTTCTGTTGTGGTGTTAGCTGCTGACAAATCACTGTCTGTTGCTCTATTTTAGGCATGATGTGTTGATCAGCTCAAATATAATAACAGGTGAAGAGGGTGGGATATATTGGGCAACAACAACTGGACATTCTGTTCCTGATGGTAAGTTAGATTTGAGCAATATTGCCACACTGTGATGGCCAGACAATCTGACTCTGTCCTTCTCTATTATTTATATACCGACGATTTGTAAAGTTAATGGGTTGCTCCAATACGTCCCGACTTTACATGAATTCATTCCTGCTTAACCTTTGACCTGTTTCATAGAGGCCGCCCCCTGCCAAATGGGGATTATGTGCTCACATCTGGGTGTGAGTGGTTGGCTCCAGTGTCGTTAGCCTGTTGCCCAAACTCCGCCGAGAGATGCCAAAACAAACTGGGCAGGAGGCCGACGGGGTCATGTGTGAAAAGTTACAAAGCAAGGTCAGCTAAAGCACAAAGAGATAAAAATATATAACTCACAATCTGACACTTGTGAAAAAAGACCTCATAAAAAAGCTCCACTACCTGATTTTCTTTTTGTCGTTCCTGTAGCAACCTAGGGACCTCTCCTGCTTCTCTTATATTAAAAAAATAAACCAGAATATTTTTTCCTCCATAAAATACTAATACATTTCACCAAACTGAGGTTTAGAGTTTAGCGTTAGCTGCAACTTCAGCGTCAGAACCGCAATTATCTCCTCCTCGTTCAACTTTAAGTGATTTAATTGAAAGTATTTATCGATGTTTTACGTTGCCTCCCTTTTGTCTGTGGATGTTTTTCTTTTTTGAGCTGTTTAAAGATAAGACACAACAATTTCTTACATGAACAGGGCTTGAGGCTTAAGGGAGGCAAGAGAATTACATTAAAGACATCCAAATACAGGACTTTATATTGTTAATATTGTAAAATAAATAGTATAGTACAGGAAAGTATAATGATAAAAAAAAGAATACACTGAAGTAACATTACAATTCAAATTCATCACATAAGACTTACATTTTTAAGTTATGTATGAGTGAAAATAAATTTGGATTTCTGGTTGGTAAATTTGCTGCAGTGGATATGAAAATTTGTTAAAATAAAAATCATAGCAAAGACTTTCTTGCTGGATATTTTTACAGTGAATACCAAAAAGTATATATTGAGATGTTAGTTTTAGAACTGTGTTTAACTTTCTATTAATACACTTTTTTAATCAACTTCCTGGAACCTCACGCGACAAGCCGGTCTCGACCAATGGGAGTGCTCCTTTTTCAAGCGTGTGATTTTTGCGAGCATGTGATTGGTCAATGTTTTCCGTTCCTGTATAGAGGTTCTCATCTATTAAAATCCCTTTTAATAAACCGTAGATGGCATCATAAAGCCTGTTTTTTTCCACAAATGACTTACTATTTGGAGTTTAAACCATTTTCCCCAACTAGAAGAAAAAAATATATCACGTATAGTCTGTTTAAGAACTTTCTAAATACTTTAATGACTGTAAAGGAAGCTTATTTACATCATGGGCCTTGCTTTTATTTGAAGAATATTGTACTGATGTTGAAACACTGGACCACACTGACTATAAACCAAGAAGTTCTACAAATTGATGAAATGGTAAACTGATGGTGCATTGTCTGTTGTGTTGTAGTTGTACTTCATAGTTACAGAGTCAATATTTGTGTTGGAAAAAATCCCACATGAACCGTAAGCATTCCTCCATTGTGCTTTGAGATGGGTCCCAGCATCTGGTGTCTGTGTTTTACACCTTAATTACATTAGTTAATGTGCATTTCCAGCTGTTCATGCCACATTTCTGTGTTTTGCCTGTCAGTACTCGTCTTCAGGTCCAATTGAAAAATAAGCTATTCTTCTAAAACATTGCGAAACCCCTGTTGCTTGTAAGCCTTTGTTTGTCTGGCCAACCTATCAGTAGGCCAACATGTATAAATCTGTGCACAGATGTTGCATCATTTAAAATCGATGTTATTCCTTCCTTTATTGCGCGCAAACAGCCCCTCACTCAAACATTAGCTCCCTCAGAAGACCATCTGGCTGGACACACCACCAAATCTTCTAAGAAATGTGACAGCATTTTCCTTGAACAGTGGTGACTGGATTTGTTTTGGTCTTTTTCAGTTCCTCACAATTGTGCCGTGACAGTGAAGAGGAAGAGGAGAGGTTTGCCAGAGTTCCACTTCTCAGTATCGATGCAGAGGGAAGGCTCAGAAACAGGCAGTCTGACGCAACCACAACGAGTTTGGTAAAAACAAATCTAGTAACACAGATGCTTTACTATGTTGTCAAAATGCACTTCATGGGTGACAAAATGTGTTTTTGAATTAAATGGAAATACTGCTGTTTACTTGTACTTGCCTGTAAATATTATTTGTAGTTTCTGGACTTTTATTTGCCTATTTTGATTACTCTGCTCACCTCTGCAAATCATCTGTACACACTTCTCAGATAAATTTCTCAAGCATGTTTCTGAGAATAGCGTGTGTATTCCCAGTGATGTCGTTTATTCCATTACAAGACCAACATAAAATAAAATATGTCATAATAATAAGTAAGAATAGATAAAACTGAGTCACATTTACATGTTAAGGCACCCCCCCACCCCCACCCTCATTTCAGTGTGTATCATCAGGTTTGACAGTGGACTGGGGAGCTCTTTCCCAGTTGCCAATCCAAACAATCTACAGAGTGAAGGAATGAGAGAAATGACGTTTTTTCAGTGTTATGTCATTTGTTTTTAACTATAAGCCAAGCTGGCTTAAAGCTACCAAATACGTTCTAATCCTGTTTACATATGTTAGAGGAGAAACTGGTTAATGTTTCTAAAGTGACGCATGTAAACCATTAACCAGAGGTAGAGCCTCCAAATCGGATCAGAGCCTCAGAGTTAGACATTAGAGTCATTTGTGAACATGGCTGTGGTACTGTGGTAAAACTCAAATGTCAACAAAGCCAAAACAAGTGCAGATGGTGAAGTTTTATAGGTCATGTTTTCCAGCCTGAGAGAGACTGTAGACTCTGTTGTGGTGGGAAACACAACAGGCAAATAAAATGTGTTGTTTTCAACGATGAAAACTTTACAGGCTGCTTAACTTGCTTTGGATTCAAGCAGTGAATGCAAATGACTTTTATTACACAAGATTTTATGCACTGTTTTATTGACCGCTTTACCTCCTCTGACCTTTTTACACCTTTCAGTAAAGGTTACATAAAATATTCCACATTTATATGTAATTATCCCTGGCAAGGAATAGTTAAATAGTCAACTATCCACATTGTTGTCACTCTTTTCATCTCTGGGCCCACTCTCACCACATTTTATGACTCTGACAAGTTTGTTTCCCCTTGGTCACGATAGTATTGGTTTATAGTCAACACCTCACACAGCTTTATGTGTGGTATTTAAAATTATTGATATTAACTTGAGTAGTCATTGTGATTCTAGTTTATCTGTTTATTAATCTCGGAGTCTCTCTTTAAACAGTGCGCTGCATTTCACGTCATAAGAATGCACTTCACAGCTGGTGTTGTGACCAGTGTGATCACTCTGATCACTGAAGTCTTGTGCATAACATGACAAATGCTCCATTCATAAAAAATACACACATAACAATAAAAACTGCCAAAAAATATATTACAGCTTAATATACAAATATATACTTGTACTGTACATTTAATAAATACAAAATGAAGTATTGAGATGCATTGGCTAGTAGGTAGGCAAGTCCATGACAGATTACAGATGTTTATTTTAAGTTTGACCTCTCAAAAGGGCATGCATTGTCAGTGAGGTAAAAGGTTACACTGTTGACCCATGTGTTATTAAAGAGCCTCTATTGGAATATCGTTGAAAGTGACTTCAGTTAAAACAACTACAAAAAACACCGAGCGCATATCCCTGTTGGACTACAATTAGAATCGTCAAAAATGGCGGCAGGGGACAGAGAGCCTTCTAAAGTGACCAGTGACACAATACCCAAGCATAATCAAAAATCAAGCGAGGCTTCAACAGATCACATTTCAACATTTTAAAATATATAATACTGATTTAACAAGTGTATTTACAAAGACCATTGTGATTCTCTCTTCAGTAGATAGTTAATACTTCTTTGGTCCCTGTCGATTGTTGGCAATTAGTGGTTAGAGACAAATTAAACTGCTCCACTTAAACATCCATAAAAATAAATGATGTGCCAAAATGATGCCTGTCACTCTGAATCATTTATACATAAAATAAAATCAATTCAAGCTCATACAGGCAGAATGAATATATAAGAAAAGTATAAAAAGTACATAGGGGCAATCGAAGCATAAGGAAATTACAAATAGATGCAGAAAAAGCTATTACAGTATACAATTTAATAGGAGCACATCATCACAAAGATAATCTTTATCTATTTCCAGCAGCAGAGGTCTATTACTGGTTTCAAAGGCGATGGATGAGGTTGTGTTGGTTTCATCAGGTCAGCTAGTTAGGCAGCAATGCAAGAGAGTTTATTAACAGTACTTTTGTGTCCAGATACCCACAAACACATCGGTGTGATCCATCTTTGGTCATGTGAGTACAGGTGGATGATGTGCATCAGCATTTAAGTGTGTTCAAGTGCAACTTCACGCAGTTTCTTTCCCAAAAAGACTGCCCTCCATTTTCAGTTTGTGCATCCTACAGAGAAAAACAGTTACTAATAATCCATAAAAATGTGACTTATTTACATAACTTAAAATGTATTCTACTCACAGTTTCTCTTTACGGCTTAAGTTGTCTTCTTTTGACTTCACAAACACTGCATCTTCTCCTCCTCTGACCATGTAGGCAAACTCTCCATCCTTAGCACTGAAGATCACCCTGGAAACCACAATAATATTTTAATTTCATGAAATATGTGTACTGTGCAGTTCAGGTTATTTGCCTGTCTTTGTGTTAAATACATACTTTGACTGGGTTTCCCCGGACTTGATGCGCAGTTTGCGGATGTGAAAGCTGCTGCTGCCCCACCAGTTCGACCAGCTAATAATGGTGTCCTTCTCCCAGCGCAGTTTGACGATCATCAGGTCTCCGATTTCTGTGTCAGTGGTGATGAGGAAGGACTGGGTGGTATTTCCATTAAGGTTGGGCCTGCAGGGTGCAAGGGAAGGGGAAGAGGGTTAAAAGGTCAGCTGCTTAGGTTGGACTGTCCACTGTGGTATCTCTGGTATGTGTGAAAATCAGAACATGTATGACATACTCCATGCCACACATGCTGTAACGATTAAGCTGAAAGGTACTTACAAGACAAAGGGGATATCCTCCTTCTCTCCGTGGGTACCATACAGGGATATCTTCAGGGGCTGCTCTGTGAAGCTTAGTTCGTCTTTACTGAAGAAGTGCACTTTCACTTGGTAGTGAAAAACTGCAAGAGAGAGAAGAAAGGATAGAGTAAGTGCATGTATACAACCACACTGCTGCCTGTATCTCCTCCCACTCTTCACAGCTCCACATGTTTCCTATACTATACTTACTATACTATACCTTGTTCAGTACTTGGAAAGCCCTTATGTAACTGCCTTGTCTCTTCGTGTGACCACCTCTGTGCTGCTTTTAAACCTGAGCTTCTCTAAAGTTTATGACAGTAAACTTGAGCCCAACTCTTCTTATGTTCCTATGCTCTTTTTATGAATCTGCAAATATCTAATTGTCATACAATTTGGACTTTTGCCAGAGGTTGAAATAGACTTTTTCCATTAGTGGATCACATGCAGTGGTGTCACATTACCTTTGCACAACCCCAGCCTCAAAATACCCATGACCTCTACAGTAGAGTGCTGCTCACTTACACTGTACACTGTACATACAGTGTGTATTCATAGTACACTTAAATACAGTAAAGCACATTGAAGATTAATGCAACTAAGGCAGTATTTAACTTAACACAACTTAATCCTGCAATACCATAGAAATAACTGTATTCTAGGGACTGAATTCTCTCTTTACACAAACCTTTGTAAGGCATCATGTCTCTGGTCTTCAGATACATCTTTGCGCTGCGTGTTGTGCGAACTTTATTGATGTTGTAGCCCAGTTTGTTGCAACGGTTCTTCCTGCAGCTTAGGCACAGGCCCTTGTTAAAGGCCTCTTTGGTGCCACAGCGGAAAGCCATGCTCTGTTGGTTCATGTTGACCAGGGAGTCAATGAAGAGGTGGATGGAGCGCTCATGGGAACATTTGACGAGTTGGTCCACATCTACAGAGTAAAAAAATTGTTGAGTTATAACATAGATGAAAAAAATGTCTTGCTTATTCTTTGTTTCAAACTAAATCTGACAATAACAAAATATATGTGTATGTCTTGTTATTCTGTCTGTACTCCAAGTAAGTAAAGAGTGCCACAATTAGGTCCATGTAACGAGACAAACAAGGTTCCTGTTGATTTTACTCATAACACTCAATGTTTTAACAACAAATGATACAAGGCAAAAACACACTGATATCAGGTATCAGTGGACAAACATGACATACTTTGGAGTCCCTTAAGTCCTTCTGATGCGATTCCCAGAAGAGTGTTCTGTATGTCACAACCAGGCTGGAAGGTGCCTCCATTGGGGTAAATGTCGATATGGCCCACTGCTCTCTGGATGCCGATGCTGCGGCCTGGTGAGCCCCTGGTGTTTGTGTGAAGGACATCTACAAACTGAGCATCATCCTTGGACAGTGTGTTCTGGTTGTCTGCATGTTCAAAGCTAGGACCAGCTGGATCTAGACCTGGAGGGAGAGAGCAGAAATGGTTTATTGTTAGTTAGGCCCAACATACTATGAACTGTCATGTTCAAGAGGAACACTGATTGTTAGTGCTAAATGGCTGATTGTCCTGGAGTCCTCAGATCACAATAAACATGCCATTATTCCAAGCAGGTCAGAGAGAGATTTTAAAGCTGGATAAACTTCACAGTGACAAAGAAGAAGGGGATTGGGCCAACTAACTGGCACCCACTGGTCCAACAACACTCACAAGCACAATACAGGCCTGGAATGTAGCAGCTAATGGCTTATGTTTCATTGGTGCACCATGTGGTTGTTTTTAGGAACAGGACTAGAAGGAATCATGTTTATACATCTACAGCACGCACATTCATTAACCCATTTATAAATAGGGTTAAGGATTCTCAAACAATGTCAAATAATGGGAAGTGGTAAAAAGCTTTTACATATTCATTGGGATTCGTACCTGTGATCCTGCTGATTTTATTATTAGAGAGGGCTCCAGCAATTCCGGCTACATGTGCTCCCAGGCTGTAACCGAGCAGATAAATCTTCTCCCAGGGCAACTCCAGCTCTTTCTGCACAGACACACATGAGAGGGGTCAGATTAACACTTGCCTTACAACATCGCTCAAGCCTTTCAATTTCATTGTAGGCAGGATTTGGCAATAATATGGTGTACCCTGTTCAAGTCTTCATAAAGTTTAAAACAAGATCCAGGACAATGATTAGTTCATGTAACTAAGCACTGCCAAAATCTTGTGAACCCTTAGTAGAGCCGTATATACAAACTCAAAATAAGTCTAAGTTTCTCTTGTGCCAATGGCCTTTTGCCATGAGTCATTGAAACAAAGGCTGTTCCATTAAATACTCTGCCTTGTAATGAGTGTCTGCTGCAAACCACAAATACAGCCATAAAAAAGATATATAGAGCGTTTAAAATTGTAAGTACAAGAAAAACACTTGCAGCAGTACATCAATTACAATCGATTACATCATCAGGTGCAGATTTGTCACAGTTGTGGTCTTCACTTGCCCAAAACCAGAGCGTGTGATGCTGATTTGTTCATTGTGAGAAGCAGTAGAAGTTAGAAAGTGCATGGGAAAAGAGGATATGACGCATACATGTCTGGATAAAGTTACTTACTTGTAACCAGGTGACAAACTTGGCCACGTCACGGCCAACTAGTTTAGTGTATGCGGCAGAAGTCGGGTAGTGCTTGTTGGCACGGTTCAGCCAGTCCACTACAATCACATTGGCGCTGGGCTCACGCTCGTACAAGGCAGACACCAGCTTGGCAACCCAGCTCTCATACATCCCTGTTACCTATGAGCATAAAAGACAGGTTTTAACATCGTCCTGCAGCTGAATGAATCTAAATAGCATTATACAGAAATGAGCAAGGGCTGTGTTATCTCTGTATATACACTACTACTACTGGATCCTGGAGTTTAAGTGTTGGACAGGTTTATTCGAACATGCATGTGTGTGAATCACAAACAACTTCAACATACCGTCCAGCCATGTATGATGATGAAAGTCTGTGTCTCATTGTTGAATTCACACTCTTTGATGGTTTCGGGTTTGCCAGGCTCAATGTAGCACATATCTTCATCTGGGGTTTCTTCAGTGCGCCGGGAAAACTTGGACACAATGTCAGAGTAGTCTGTGATCCATTCAGTAGTCGTCGGGAGAGGAGCTGTAGTGGCGTTTACTGTTACAACACACATATAGAATAAATAGTGAATAATAGTAAGAGCACGGGGAGGCACACAGTAAGTGTCAAAATACAAATACAAAAAGAGAAAAGGTAATAAAGTATACATTTATATATGTATGAATGCAATGACTTACTCTAATGCAGTCAACCAAAGAATAAAAAGGGGAGACCGTTCTTTACTATAAACAACATTTTGATGCAATTGAACGCTTCTACTGACTATCTCAACAGAGCGACTCAAGTCAAGTACCAGCAGCAGCATAAAACATGGTAGTGTCGCCCTCTTTTGTCTCCACTGCATTTCTACCTGCAGGAGTTTCATATAAACCTCAAAAACTTTTCCAAACAAGATAAAAAACGCAATAAAATTATAGTCAAAGAACATTTCAGGAGAGTAAAATGTCAGTAATGCACAGTTTAGTAGCTCCAATTAAGATCAGGAATATTTAATAAGTCTACTTCATTTTAATCATTTATATTAGGTTAATTAAATGTATGAAATCTTAATTAATTATATGTTTTTGCAAATGGCCATATACAAAAATACTGTCATAAATCAAGTTTTTGATTTTGTATCGAAATACTTCTTTTTCCCCTTTTTGCCCCCTTTTCTCTCTCGCAACAAAAGGCCTGTGGCTGCTTTTCTTCATGCACACATGGAGCTGAATGGTATGGAAAAGGATGCAGACGTACAGACGTGAACACTGAAAGCCTTTTCCACGGGGTTATTCTCGGTGACAACAACATGCATTAATTAACCTGCTTCCCGTTTACTTGGGACAAAACCACAGCTAAGTCAACCCAAAAAATCAAGGCAGCTCCACAAATACTCACCAAACACAGCGGTGGTGGGGTCAGAGGACAAAACTCCAAGGACTTTAACTAGAAATATCCAAAGTGTGAAAAAATACATATTTCCTTTGCCCATATTATTGTAAATGTTTTTTAATAGGTCCCAAATACAAGGTTCTGTGTCAGTAGTAGGTATCCACTCGTGTGCGCATCAAGAGTTACGGCAAAGGAGTAAAACTTTCTAAAGGTCTGTCACAGTTGCCGCTCCAACTCATCTATATGTGTGGCTGGGATTAAATACACGAAGCTGATTGGCTGAAGACATGGAGTGGGCGGAGCTTCCCAGAGTCACGCTCTGAATTACTGAGGTAATCATTCATAATGTTTGACGCAGGTAACCCTCTACATTCTCATTCATGCATGACTTTGTGTGTCTATATTTGTATTCATTTTATCTGAACACCTGTGTGACCCTTTATATGGACAGACTTTTGTGTGAGGGTTGATTATGAATCTGTTTAGCATTAATAAACTCTTAACTTAATATTGGAACAAAATATATAAATACACTACACCATAAAAGGGTTACAGTAACTTTATATGTCATTAAAAGTCTTCTTAGAGATCAACAATACCTTTTAGGTCAATGGGGAGCATCTTAAAACAGCAGTGCTCAGTGTGGGTGTGTTTCGAGTGTCCTTCTCTCATTGGTCGAACAGCTTCAATCTGAGAAACAATGACAAAGCCCCAGAGAAGATAAATAGTGTTCTTCGAGTTTAGATTTGAAAGAAAACAAAAAAATGAATAAACCAACTTTTTTTTTTTTTTGACCTATATACAGTATCTTGTTTTGTGAATTAAACAAATGAAAACAAGATGTCCATATATGTTAAGATGGGAGTCAAATATATTGGGGCACTGAAGAGTCTGAGAAAAATCAGAGACATGTGTAGGATAAAAGAGGGAGAACATTTTATTAAAGACTTTTTTTTTTTTATAAAGACTCATACCAAACTGAGAACAGCCCAGGGATATTGACTTATAACCTATATATCTTTCTCTGAAAATATTATCGTTCAGCCTTTGATTTCAACACACTCAAAACAATGTAAACGATTCAGTTTCTGTATTTTTTAAACGTGATATGTATTCACCCTCAACGGCATAAGTCATGTTCGACATACAGAAATATTATTCTTTTGAATCCACAGAGAAAGATGTCATGTGGAGTTTAACTCAGAGGGAAGGCGGCCATGTTGTTCTTTGTGTTTTATACCACTTGTCTTGTTTCACTGAAATAACATTACATTTTTTTCCGGCCAGGGATGGTTATAAAAGATCTCTGCAAAAGTCACAAAAAATAATTGCATTTATTGTGTTTTTTATTGTGAAATATCATTTTTACTTGGTCTTTAACTCACTTTCCTTTGTAATCAGCTGCTGCTCTGTGTTTGTTCTCGCTAAATATAGTCATGTGTTAGCCTGTAGCATGTGATAGGTGTGTGTGGCGAAGGTGATGCTTAAGGCCAAACCAGCAGGCCCAACCCAGTGATTAAACTGAGCAGCAACGCCTATCTCCGCCTCTGATCTCAATCCCAGTCAGTTTATTCTCTGTCGTTGTTTCGCTGGACCCCAAGAGAGATGCTACTGTGAGGCACGCCCAGGCTTCATCACCAAAATCAGTTAGTGTTTTGAGGAAATAATTGTCACTCAGTCTTGATCTGCCGAGGAAATGAAGAGATAACTGCAGGAATAACATTGATTTCCTCCGTGCAAGGGATTCTTTTGTTTTTTCAAGCACAAGCCACACATTTGTCTCACATTCCTCTGTTTGTGCTGTGTCTGGGAGATTACGTTGGCCGAAGCAGGCTGCATTATGCTTAGTGTAAATCCATCCCTGTCAAATCCTGCAGAGCCAGTAGGTTTATTAGTTTGTTCTGTTTGTGACTTAAGCCCAAAAGTGAGAGCAGATATTTCAATCAGAGATAAATACACAACAGATGGGTGTGGTGGTCAGTTTTTCATTTAATGCCAGATGTCCGGTGTGTGTTATGATAGAAGTGAATGACTCCACTTTATCTAGGTCATACTCTGTCATGCAACATGCACAGGTGCTCCATAGACGCCTTGTACGGCTAGAGTGCAAAGGAAGGCTTCAACTTTGCAAACATAGTCTCGTGTAAATTTCAGAATAAACGAATGAGTCACTGCGAGCGCTGATTCTAGGAAAATCAGAAACAAGGATAATGTTGCACACGAAGCATGGTCTGATTACAGTCTGTGGGTTGAGCCAGTAGATAGTATCCTTCACCAAACACACACAGATTTACCCATGATTAGATCTCACCAAATCAAAGATGTTTTTGAGTGACAATATAGTGACATTCCTACATGGTTTTTCTTGTTTAAATGACCACACTTCTCCTTTTCAAAAGCGAGCCTACCACAGCCTATGTTTACAGTAAATATAGAACACAGCGCTGTCTATGCAAGGCCATCTTCATTTTTTTTCTTACCAATACACATCACTTTGTTATCTGTTAGGTGATTGTTTCCAGTGGCCTCCATTGCCATCGCCACGGCCAGACACAACAGTGGCAGAAAAGTCCTTCAGGAAATGAATACCGAGACCTTGAAGCCAGCTGGAGCTTAAATAACTCAAAGACTGAAAAAATGTCAGTCATGGTTTCTTATCTTATCAAAGGGTTCATTTCATTTTTAAGCACTCAAAGGGAACCTCCAATTACTTAACGCCACTCTTTAGTTAGGTTGTAATTGCCCATTGAGGACTCCTTTATAATAGGAGATTTGCAGCGTGGGCCATAAGAGAAAAAAAGGCTGATCAGTGGGAGTGCAGAGTTTTACGAGTGTCTTACTGAAGGGGCACACGGTCATAAAGAGTGAGTGGAGCAGAAGAGTGTGTGAGGAGGGTAGTATTTTATCCCTCTATTCAAGGTGGACACCGAGAGGCTGTGTTATACACTGGTCGGCGCAGTTTAACGAGGAGACTAATTGAGGCGTGAACAAGTGCAGCGATGTTATTTCTTAGAAAAGGGAGTGACTTCATTGATTTATGTGGACTCGTCTGTCAAATCTTAAATACGCCCTCAGGTTGTTATGAATGTTCACGCCATGTAGGGCTCTTTTGAACATTAAACGCCTGCAGGTGACACCGAACATCTCAAAACACAAAATGTAGCTTTATCTTTGGAGATAATGGAGCTAAAAGACCACTCATTCATCTGTAAAATTGTGTCTTTGTGACATTTATGTGTGAAAGAGAGTGAGTATAGAGACAGACCTCATGACTTTTCTGAATGGCCACAGAGTCTTTTCCTGTGCCACATTCAACCTAAATCCCACTGAAAACAGAAACCGTGAGCTACACTTGCAGCTTTAGAGAACATCAGCGTGACGAGCATGTGCGTGATAAACCTCCTACAGTATAAGTGCAAGTTTGTACTCATGCACAAACCATTGCTGAGGAATGAGAACACAAAGGACAAAAGCCATATCTTGCTTCCCGCTGGTCCTGTCTATACCCTAAATATGTCAGCATATGGTCAGAGGCCACATCTGTTGCTGCACGTCTTCTGATATTGCCACTTTTGCACAAGAGTTTGGGCAAAAAGAAAAGTAGTAATATTACCCAGCAGAATATGCATACATAATAGGAAAGCTGCCTACAGACAACTTCATGTCTTGTTAAAATGTATGCAGGATATTACATAATAGATTTATGTTATTTTACATAATATACTAGGAATGCCACTGATCAGAAACCTGAAAGAGTGCTCTGTTCAGTCGGTGAAGTCAGCCCATCATGCTGGTTCTCAGTCAAATGTAGTTCATACAGCAGTCAGAGCAGTCTGGTCCAACCTGACTGTCTCAACTGACTGATGTCCCAACCAAGCACAAGTTTCACAAGCTGGTTATTACAGATTCCCAGGACAGAGGCACTGTCTTCCCATTTCTGGACTGATGCAGAGCAGCAGGTTTCAGGGGTCTTTGACTTTGCTCAGACTTCTTGGCTCTTGTCTGACGTCCATTTTCTTTTCATCTCTGTGGCTGCAGGCAGAAGGAAATAAAGGTTTGCATGGATTGAGTCATGCCAATCTTATTGAGCTGGCACGAAGTCTGTGGCTGTTGTGACAGAGTATTGCCCTCTTTTTATGAAACGTACCAGATCCCGTACAGTTGAATTTCCTTGTTGTTTGATTATTATCATTGCTCTTTTTTTTTTTTAGCAACACTAAGTAACTTTCCAGATTAAATTACCACTGAAGGACTTGAAACAAATGCTGTGGCAAATAGGACTGTCATCTTTTAATATCTTTTATTCAACTTGAGTGATTTTGGTGGATAATAGCTGCTCCACAACCCAATTACAAAGAGGAGTTTCTGTGGAACCAGTCCGTTGTGATTAAGACAAACTAAATTTGAGGATATTATTTGATTAATATGATTTTTAGGGTCCATATTTTGACCTAAAAAGTTTTGTAGTGTTGATCACACATCAGATTGAGAAAAATGCAAGGTTTCAGCTGTGTTTTTTCAGCTTTGTTTTTCCTCTGTTGACCAAGGAGGCTCCTGGTGGACCCGTGTGCGGTGGTCTCACAGCTGATGCCTTTCAGGCTTAACTTACTGAAGACCTTACATATACAAAGGTACCATCAAAAGCAAACACTCACTGCAAATGTATGACCCCGCCACAGCTCTCCAGCTGTAGCAACGTAAGTTCACTTCCATATAACGCTGCAGATCATCTTGCTGAGATCACACTGTGTGCACACCGGTGTGATTTTCACCATGTTTTTCATTTCATGTCTGGGAGTAAAGGTGTAGTTCATATGTGGGCAGGAAAAGAGAAAGATGCCAAAAGGAACTGTATCATAAAGTCATTTTCTGTTTGTGGTTTATTAAAGTCACCATGAATCAGAATGTTAAAAGAGGAGTAAGTGATGTATTTTTGTTAAAGTGCCTATTCCTAAACTACTTCAAAAGGTCTTAAACACGTATGAATGGGAAGCTTTATTAGATTAAGTACTTTAGGTTTTATTTTACATACTTGTTTAAGGTACTGTAAAACGAAGACTTCAAAAAAATAAACATTTCATTTTCTAAAGGCCAAGAATCTGGGTAAATTATGTTTCACAGCATGGTGTAACACCAGACTCAGTGGCACATGTGAGTGTGCATTCTTCGTACAATGACCTCAGACTGGGTTTAGTATGCGCATGGGTGCTTACGTATACAGTTTTTGCTTTTATCCAAATGAGGTGTGTGACCTTTCTTTCTTAAATCCTGGTGTATCCGTTCCCCTGAGCTCACTGTGTCGACCACTGCTGTACACATCTGTAAGGACCTGGAGAGGGGTTCTGCTGGTTCGAGAGGAGAAAGAGGCCAACCAGCTGCGTGACAGTTCTCACAGCGGACCTTATGCCCAAAGCACTTTCACCTACATGCGTTGTCCTCATTGCCCCAGTGTTCTCTTTGGGTGTTGTTGTGTTCACGTCTCTGTCATCATACCTGCCGTTCAAGCCCACAGCTATGCAGGAATCTGTGCAATGACAAATATATATGTGTACCTGAACATTTTGACACTTGTGTCACTACTCACATTCGCTTGTACTAACATGTGAACTGGAGCTGCTTAAGATGATGCACAGTCACTTTTTCATATTCTTACCTGAAGAGGACAGTTTAAACCTAGAGTATGTGATTGAAGAACACCCCCTAGTGGGCAGAAATAAAACTAATGAGCTACAGCTTTAGATGAAGTAGTGATTTCCACATTTGCATTTTTGTATACTCTAAAAATACAATAGACTAAGACAAAGTTTAAGGTCTATTTTGGTACTTGGACTTTGACAGACAGCGTGTGTCATCCTACTCACCTTACAAAACACTCTTCTAAATTAAGCGTTTGGTTAAAACAGGAAATTAACCACAGAATAAGTCATAGATGAGGCCCAGGGGTGTGGTGGAAGTTCTATTTTCTGGTTTCCTAAAACGGTGACAGAGCTTTTAATTAACAATATTGTAAGAGGCTACACATTGCATTAGTAATTGCCTGTGAGGACAGATGCAGAAATGAAGTCAGACACTGTTAGACAATTGCAAGGGCTGGCTTCTTACCTAATTTCTTAAGTCTAGTCTGGAGGCAATGTGGAATATATTAACACTTGGGAGTTTACACAATGACCTCTTCCTCCCACAAGACTCCGTTTTGTCACAAAAAAAGAGAGGCGTTTTTGGTAACAGTAATCTGACCTATTGAAAGTATCTTATGTCAAACCATGTACCTTCAGTTTACAACACTGTCATTATTACAAAAGAAATGCAGAAAACCAGTCATAGGATTTAGACTTTATTATATTTAAAGTCAGTAAAGTGGGGAACATACACTGATGCCATTTTCAAAAAAGATCAATAGTGTAATAATGTGAACATTTTGAAATGTATGAAATCTGCTTAATTTAAAAACCTTATTCTAAATGGCCAAAACTATTTAAGATTGAGTAGCGCTCAACAAATACCACTACATGCCAACCTGCTTTACTGACCGGGTCAACAGGAGATCAATGACCAGATGTTCCAAAATGTTTCAGAACAAACTGGAAACAGGGAGGGAGTGGCCCGGGTCTGTGTGGGCGAGGTCCATGAACCAATACACCTCCGTGTACAAAACATAGAGACTTCACTTTAGGCCACTCAGCATATACACAAACTCACACACACGCTTATAAAGACACTGAGACATTTATACTGTATGTACACATTGTTGAGGACTGAGTGAGAGTTGAGCATTTAACCATCAGCAAATACAAATCAGGAGAAAAAAGAAACTAAAGTGAATTGTGTATTTTCATTAAAAAACTGTACAAACCAAAATGGCCACACACTTGTAGACCATAAAAGTTCCAATATTATCCTTCAACAGGTCAATAGCGACGACCAAAGGCTCCACCCTGCATCCCACTACCCTGCATGAGCTGGTTCTGTCTGTTCAGAGCATTAGACAGAGACTGTGATGATCCTGTGTTCATGTAGCCTCCTCTGGTGGTGACAGAAAAACAATGTTAGTAACAAATATAAAGTTACATTACTGCAGCAAATGAAGCAGAAATGTCATTCCCCACTTACCTTGTCATTCCTCCTCGTCCCATGTGACTCTGGCCTGGAACTGCTCCGTCTCTACCTGGAAACAAATTAGAAATAAAGACCATTATACTTTCAGCAAGGCATTAAATGGATGCAGCGGAACAATAAAATGTAAGGGGTTCATACTTTGCCAGGATCTGTCTCCATCCATTTTCCGGGAGTCCCAGTCTCTGCCACCATCTCTAAAAGACAAAATAGAAAAGTGGTAAAAATCAAAGTCAAAACTCACTAACGTGTCCTCAGCAAGTTTTTCATTCACCTAGAGTTCATGCGCTTGTCATAGCCTCCGCTCCAAGAGTCTCGCCCCTCTCGTCCATGTCTGTCTGAGAAATGCTGCAAAAAGAAAAAGGTTTACTTTTCAACACTATAAAATACACTGTTGTATTTTTAATAAACAATTAATAAAACAAGATTATGGTTCATTTTCAAGTTGTCTCTTACCTGTCCATCTCTATCTCCGCCCCGATTGTGGTCTCGCCTGTCTATCACCATGTCGTCTTGGTAACGGCTCCGATCTCTTTGGTCAAAGTCATGGTAACGGTCCTGCCGACCAAAGTCTGAACGGCCATAGCGATCATCCATAGCCATGCGCTTATCAGACCAGTCATCTTTTCTAGAGAGGCAAAAAAGCTCAAGATAAAGCTGTACACATAACAGAGTCTAATATGAATAAGTGTTGTTTTGTGTAGGCAAAAGAAAGCTAAAAACTATTCCATAAATGTGTCTGTCAAACATCCTTTTACCTGTGGTCTATGTCATAAGGTCTTTTTAAGGGTCTGCGTTCCTGTTCGTAGCGTAACAGTTCCTGCTGCCGCCGCAGCTCCTCACGTTCCCTGAGAATCCTTTCCTGCTCACGCCTCCTTTCATACTCTATACGCATCATCTCGCGCTCAAGAAACTGATGCTCCATGCGGTCAGCATCAAGACGCTGTTTCTCAACCTGGAAATTCAACACGGAATCATTATTGATTTGATGAATGAACAAATTCAGGTACAGCATACAATGAAGAAAGTTATCCAACTGTTTTGGACCATTAAGTGATAGTACCTCCAGCCACTGTCTCTTCCGCATCAAAGTGTTCTTCTCTTCTCTCTCCCGGAACATACGGATTCGATCACGCTCACGGTCTGGCCTATTATCACGGTCTCGGTCACTGAAAGTGAAAAATAGAGTCAAATCACTTTCTGTCCTGTCTTTTGTTATCTATGTTGTCATAATGTTAATTATGTGTATCTTACGTGTATCTGCGTCGCTCCACCTCTCTGATCTCCCTCTCTCGTTGGCGCTGCCTCTCCCTCTCTCTATGTTCCATTATTTGGTCAAATGACAGGATGTCTTTCTTTTCCTTGCTGGACGTACTGCGGTCACGGCTCTTTGTGCTCTGAGCAAAAACAGACAAGTGAGATTTTATGCTGTTCACAAAGAGAAGGAGGAACGTGCTGTAGTCAAAGGATGGATTACTTACACGTTCTTTGCTTTTGGTTTTGACACTGATCACAGGCTCTCCCTTTGACTTATCCATAACTACAGTCCTCTCATTTCGTCCTTTACAAACATAAACAGTAAATATGTATACGCTAAAAATATTATATGGTCTATGATCATCAACAGCTTGCTTTATTTCTCACCTTTGCCATCTTTGTCTTCTCCCTCTAACTTCTCATCTTTTGTATCAGACCTGTATAGAGGTTATAGCTCTGGTTAGAGAAAGTTCAAATGTATAACACCATTATTAGCCACACAGAGTTTGTGAATCGTTAGTGTGAAACTCTTGATGATCAGTCTTACTTGGAATCAGTAGAATGTCTTCTGTCTCCACCAGACTTCTTGCTATCATTCTTGTCTGCTGGCTTTTTTCCAGCGGGCTCATTCTTAGCCTACAGGATTTGAACATCCAGAAATGTATTGGGTTATTATGGAGCTATTTAAAGTACTAATGTTTATTTACCAGAACAGATAATGTAATTCCAATACCCACTCTTTCTACAGAGATCATGCGTCCATGAAGCTCAGTTCGATGAAGGTGACTAATGCACTTGGTGGCCTCCTCTGTAGAAGACATGGTGACAAAGCCATAGCAACGAGCTCCGGGGCTTTTGGCATTAGTCACCACCTTTGCACCAACAACCTGCAGCAAACAGATCAGTCAAAATTTTAGAACACTGGCACATGAAATAAATTTTGAGTTTTGGCATGGGGGGGGGGTGACCATCTAACCTTTCCATATTTGCTGAAAAGGGTCTTCAAATCAGTCGCTCTAGTAGTTGACGATAGACCACTGACCCATAGATTCCTACTGCTTGCTGCACTTCCAGAATCTAGAAAGATCAAACTATTTGTTGGTATCCACTCGATAAGTCTGTAGTGATGTTTTTAACCCCATTAAAATTTGTTGTACACTTACCCTTTTCATCTTTCGATGACACCTTTGCATCTTTTTCATCAGAACTAGAGAAAGCAAAAACGTAATGTCTCAATCATAAGAGTGAGATGCCTTTCTGTGTTGAATAATAAATAAGACCAACAGTTAGATACTTCATGTATCAAAATATAGAAAGTTTTATAGTGAATGACGATACCAAAATGTTACTCTTTTAGGTGGAGTAGGCAAGAGTAAGAAATGACAAACCAGACAAATGCAAAGAGAGTTTTACCTCCAAAAGATCATCCAATTTATATAGCACTAAGGAGCCAATGCAACAGAGATAGCCATTTTGGTTTCAAGTAGACAGAAAGCAACAAACCTTTTGGTCTGATCACCCTCTACAGAAGAGGACCCTTTCGCTGTCGAGGCTGAATCCGCAGCAGATTTCCCTTCCATCTTCTCATCCTCCTCATCATTCTTAGACCCAATTTCTGAATCAACAGTTTCACCCCCGACGCCCTGCACATTTACACTACCAGCCTGCAAGCTTTTGTTTTCAGAGTCTAAAGTCTCTTCTGAGGCATTAATATTGTCCCCAACTTCTTTGGCGTCAAGCTCCATAACCTCGCCGCTTTCCATATCTCCAGTGGCAGCCTCGTCGGTTTTAGGACCAGTTTCAGACACTTCTTCCTCCCCCCTGGTGGTGACAGCTTGCTCTTCTTCGGGGCTCGTCTCTTGGCTCCGGTGGTCATCTTGGTTAATCAGCTCAGATAAACAAGACCCGGCTACTTTGTCAATTTCTACGGATTTAACAGGAACAGAATGGCACAGAGTTTAATCACTTCTCAAACACAGCAAGGGTTAACGAGGATCTGGCAAGGCCTGGATTAGGAGCGTCATGACCAGTGGCCTGTGCTCTTAGAGCTAAACATTATCACACTGGAGACCCTAATGAGAGACTGGAAAAGGTAGGAGGCCAAAACTCAACTACTGGGGATAACACTGTGGCACATTGGTCAAGCAGAAGGCTACACTATTCACCTGGACGACACCAGTCAAAGAGTTCAGCACTGAAGAAAGCCACAAGAACAGGAGAACACAAGAACAGGAGAACATCAGTCTTCAGCCAAGCTCGGGTTTTCAGTGTCCATTTCAATGTCCATACTTAAGCACGAGTCCAGGAGTGAATTTTTTGGCAGCTTTCAGTCCACGTCTTTAAAAAGCTTTCATTGCCAGCATTTCTTCAATGATCTTCTTTATCTTCATAAGGCAACCTAAAACACCTTTTCAACACCTCAGACCTCCCCATCTATCCCCAAACTATTGCTGATAATGTGCAACAAACTGTTACCCATTGAAACTGTACAATTTATTCAGAACTCTAATCTGACAATTTGGCCAATATTTGTTTCAGAAAACAGGACACATTTCTGCACAATGCCAGCAATTTTTTGGGGGCTTCCAGTCTCTCATCCTTGAAGAAACTAAGCAAAGTGTATTCCACAGCAGTGTGATAAAGGTACCGCCTACCCCATTCAAAACCATACTTTACATTACCTGTGTCCTCGTCTACATCATTGGCATCTGGATCCTCGGCCTGAAACCAGTATTGGAGCTCTTAATTACAAACAACCAAGATGGCAAGATTGTTTACATGCTAAGATGCTTGTCAGTTAGCCTACCATATGGACTGATGAGGAACTTATATCATTGTCTTTATCAAGCTCTGGCTCGTCCTGTAAAAAATATAGAAACATTTCAAGAACACATCAACTAAGAAGCATTTTTATTTTAACTCTCAACCCACTGCTCACCAATGCGCCTCTCCCTTCATCTTCTGTATCCATAATGTCTTCATCCACAGCATCATCCTCAGCCACTACTCCGGTGTCAGTCTCTGTCTCATCCAAAATGCTCATGTCAAGGATGTCCATTTCTTGCATGTTTTCATTCTGAAGATCCTCCTGTCGGAAACAACACTTTTTTTTTACATCACTGTCAATATTACCATGTACTGAGTAAATATAGAGCAGTATGCATGGACAAGACCAACTCACGTGTCCATCGTGTGAATCCTCCTCAATATTGCTGTCCTCGGGTTCATTTTCTTGTTTGGCGTCTACAAAGAACATTAAATAAAAATGTGTATAAGGACTAATAAGTGAAGAAATACAAAGACTGACCTGAATCTAAAAATGCAATGCAAAAAACAGATACATCTCAAGATTAGTTTTAATTCTGTCACCTCTTGCAGCCCGTTTAGGTGGCCCCTTCTTCGGGATTGCTTCCATAGCGACGACAATTTCATCCGGATTTCCACCCTCTTCCTCTATTGCCTGTTGATGCAAGCGATGGGAATTACACCTCAAACTTATTTCTCAGTAAAATAGCAAATTGCGAGGAATTTCGCTTAAAATCAAACGAATAAACGCGCTGCTTTGAATGCAAAACTAGCTAGCAGCTAAGCTAACAGTGAGCTAACAGTTTTCAGGCTAATAATTGTACCTATTTTTCTTAGTGTATCAAAACGGCTTCAGAAGTGTTTATGTTTTATGGGGAGCAATTTAACAAAGGACAAACTGAAAATGTCTGTGATGGTTAAAGCACCTTTTTTAGACGCTCGGACAACACGCTTTTGACTCCAGTGGTGTCTATGTTTCGTTTCTTCAGCTCGGCCTTTAGGTCAATGACTCTCAACTCCGACAGTTTCTTAATCTCCACTCCCACTGGGACGTCAACCTCTGTCGATGTCTCCGCCATCGCTGTTTTCTGCACAATATCGTATTATCCTGAATTAAAAGAGTCTATACATTAAACCGTTGGCTACAACTCGAGAGAAACGTTGTTAGCCTACAGCTTCAGCAAAATGGACGTTACGTCACGTGATTGCGCAGGCGCACTACATATCACAGTAATTCCGATTACTTTTTGTAAATTTGTGTTTTTAATGTTTTTCCCCTGTCCATTTATTAATTCAAAAGCAAGATTACACAATGCAAATCTGAACATTGCAAAGAACAATTCATTACATGCGTCAAGGAAAATGTATTTGTTAACAATGACGGCTGTAGCCTAAATACAGGGCCTAATTAAATGTGAAACTTGTGTCATCTCCTTTACTGCAAGCTTTTATCGGCAACAAGGGGTTGAGGGGCCTCACACAACTCATCACAGTCAGTCTCTTGTGGAATATTTGCAGTACTGGATAGAGCGACAGCCTCAGCCATCTCTCCTCTATCGGTTTGTTGTGGAGATGTCCAGGTATCTAACATCGAACCACCTGAAGCATAGAAAGAGCACTCAGGAACGTTAAAGGAGTCCAGGCTAGAGGAGGATTGTCTAGAATCATAGACTGATCTTGGTTCATGAAGGTTGAGTTTGGAGACCAGAGGTTTGCCTGCTGTTACTGACTGCCTTTCTTCAACTTCCTCATCCAGGTTAGTATAGGTGTAAAGAAGACACACGCTGAACACAAGTTCTTTCTGTAATGACAAAGAACAGCAGGAAATTTTTAGTTTTGTGAAAAAGTCACCAACATTTACACACTACAACATCTACTACAATATATTTTAACTGATCTGATAGACTTAAAGCTTATTTACAACAGCAAATTTGACTAACAAAAACCAAACCCAATAAATAAATAAAGTGAGCGGACCTTGAGTCTCTGCAGACCACAGATACGGGTGTAACGGCTGTGGGCCTCTGCAGGAAAAGTTTCTTTGATTAATAACAAACTGCCTGCTTCAAGTGGTGTCTCCTGATTGCTCTTCTTCAAATCAATTTCCACATCCTGTCAATAGAAACCATACATATAAATGTGTAAGTCACCTCTTTTACGGCGCAAAATAACAGTAAAATCAAGATGTAGGGGTTATTTAAATCAAATAGCAAACTTTTCCGTTGTTGGAACTCTTGACTAAGAAGAGCCATTTGAATTTATAAAAACCCAAAATGTAAATGTAATATGCAAACTAGCCCACATCAGGAAAATCAGTTAGCTGAGCAGAGCAGGAAACAATCTCTGCAGGCTTTTCAAGTATCCGAGTGTAGATGACCATGACGTTGGAGAACTCTGCGGCAAACCCAAGCTGGACTACTACTCCACATTCAAACTGCAGGGTTTGGCTTTTAGGTAGAACTGTAAAAAATATTTAATAAAGGTTACATTTCATTAAAAAAATCAGAAATATAACATTGTGATAGATTACTGTGACACAATATTTATCATCAGAGGACCATGGGCAATAGTCCACTGCAGGTTGCGAGCTGAAGAAGATGCAGAGCATTCAGCAGTCTGTATGCTGTCTGTGAGGCACCGTCGTTCAGACAAATTACTCCGTAGTTCCAGGGCTTGCCTCCCATGTGTAATTCTGCACCGGCCCATGTCTGTAGCATGGTAATATTGTAAGAATTATTATAGTGTTGGTAGAAAGGAAATGGACAATGGATTTGCAGGTTATCGTGGATAACATACCTTCAGCTACTCTGTCTAACATGACTGTCACCTTCTCATCTTCACAAACTCTTCGTTTGAGGAAGTTAATAAAGATGCCATTGGAAATGTCCTCTTTCTTCACTTCATATGCTTCAGCATCTACACATCTTAACACACAATGAAAAATCAAAACTAAATGGCTTAACAAGTTTTTTTTGTTTTTTTTGTTTTTTTACAAATAGGCCTGTTTTTTTCACATTAAGGTCACAAACTTACGTAGCATATCCAAACACTATATTTGCCGTCACTCTAAGTAGACCTGGATGTACCAGAACATCATCATTTGGATTTCTAAATATAAAAAAAGGATGCTTGTGTTCAAGTGAGGGTTATATTAGAATGTAGGTTACATACAACAAGAAAACCTCAAACCTTTTGCGGCACATGTCCAGCAGAAATACATTAAGTCCAGTCTGTCTCTGCTGCATTCTAGTCACAATATTCTGAACACAGAAACAGTGCTCCGATGTGTATGAAGCTGGTGCATCAATGGGAACCATAAAACTGTTTCCATAGTTTTCATAGCCATGACCAGCAAAGTACAGCAGACCTACATCGATAAACATATTTCAAATCAAAAAACAGTTGTTTATTAAAAATACACTGCATCAGTCTGGCTCTTGCTCATATTTATTATAGATAATAAGACTAACCATATACTCCCTTATCAAGCAGCAAAAGGAATTCTGTAACAGCGCTGTGCATCTCCTGCCAGTTGAGGTCAAGCAGTGAAACCACTTTGAAGTCCATTTGACGGAGGAGGTTTGTCAGCTCATGGACATCCGCAATAGGTGCACACAGCTGAGTGTGGTTGACATAGTTCATGTTTCCGATCAAGAGAGCAACTTTGTCTGTGGCTTTTGGTCCAAAATATGTGACATGTAAATGATATCACCACCAACATTCAGTATCTTCAGTAAATGGCACAATAAATACCAGAAAATTGTTTGACTGATGGGCTTGGACTTGTCAGCTGCTGTGCTGGATCTACTGCAGACACACAGGCTCTGTTAACTTCTGGCAAACCTGTTGAAACCAGAAGAAAAGATTTTACTGTTTACTATGATGACAATGATTTGGACAGGGTTAGCTAGAGTTGAGTTGGTTCCTCTATTCTTACAAAGATTACCAGGGCCACGCGTATCAACTTCAACCCAGGATGCATCAGTGATGGAAACTGGTCCTAAATAAACATAAAAACAGTGCAGCTACAGTGATCAAACATATTATCATCATTCCTTTCAAATGTTATATGTATTAAATGCTTTAGGGCCTCACCAATGGTCACTACAGCAGGTTCACTCCAAGCCTCATGGTACAAGTTAAACACCTTACATTTGTATTGCCCTCTCTGTGCTGTAGTCACACATGGGATCTACAGAACATATAATAAAATGAAAAATACAAATTGCTTTCATAACGGGATGGAAACACTTTTAACAGATTATGTCATGTAATCTATGCTGGTACTAAGTGTTTTTGATATCTTACAACACGTGGGGGACTATATGCAGATAAATAATTGACTAATTCATAATTCACTGACCTTAAATGAATGTGTTTTATGTTGTGGCATTGGTTCTGAATTGTGGTACCACTCGTACTGGGCAGGAGGGTTGGCCATGGCTGTGCATTCCATGAATAGTGTGTCACCTTCAGATAATGCTTGGGACTGAGGCTGCTGGATGATGCACAGCCCACTCACTGATCCTTGAAAAAGGCTACTGCTGCAGCCTGAAAGAAGGTTTAACTCCATTTCATATGCCATAAATATTTATAAAACTGTTAAATACATTGAAATAAAATGTACCTGGACTAGACTCTACCAAGCGGACATGTGCCCACTGGGAGAAAATGCAGCTCTCTCCGTGGTTGACCCTGCAGATATAGTGTCCCTGGTTGTTGGGACTGAAGGGACAAAGAACCAGCTCTGAAGACGTCCCATCCAAAATCTATCACAAGACGAGTACCATTGATCAAAGGAATAGTTATGTGTTAACTTTAGTGTTTAATATATTTCTCAAAAATGTACATTATTACAGCTATCAGGAAAAAAAGACCCACCCCAAACCAACAAAGCTTCCCAATCCTCACTGTCAATTGAAGCAGTTCAACAGAAAAACATAAACAGCAGTATAGTACAATACAGGATCAACCAGAGTAGTTCAAAACCATCTATTCCTGGGCATTTTAAGGTCCGGGGGCCACATCAGGGCCAAGACCCACATCTGTCCGGCCCTCAGGAGGCTTGTGTCAGAAAAGGAATTAATCCAAGAGTGTAGACCACAGTACAGTACTTAATACAAACATGATTTATTTTGAAGGCAGTCGAAGACTCTTTGCCATTTAGTGTCAACAATAATATAACACTATAAAAATAAAAAGGAATTCCAAATCTGGTAGAACTTCTTCAGGATGACACAAAAAAGCAGCATAAGTGGATTCAGAGGGATTTTACTCGCAGGTTATGTGTTAACTTTAAGTGAAGTGTTATTATTCCATGACATAGTGTAGAACCAACCTCTTCTTTGCCCTTGAACCACTGGTAACAGAGTCCAGGGGGACCACAGGCTTTGCAGGTCAATATCACTTTGCTTCCTGTGAGGGCCTGCTGCGACTGTGGCTGCACTGTGATCTGAATCAGCCCAGCTACTGTTCAAAATCAAGACTGTCAACGAATGACTCATAATTACTCATCAACAGACCTGTTTTACCTATGTTGGTGAGATAATACACAGCTTCCTGGTGGTCAATTTTCTTAAGGCTGCACAACAGGAAACTCAGAGTGCAGGACTGTTCAGCAAGCCGAGCCAGGAGGGTTCGCCCGGGGCTCCCCACAGCACTCATCACCTGCAGGGAGTAGCTGGTCATGTCACTCTCACTGTAGGAAGAGCCCAAAACATGAAGTCTTTAAAAGGAAATTGTAAAGTAATAAATTGACACCATCAGAATGTTTTAAGGGTGAGATCTACAAAATTGTAAGGTAGTCTCGCCAGTAAGTTGTGTTGAATCCAGTTTGAATAGGCGACCTATCTCTATGCTGGATCAGTGCCTCACCTGCTGCGGAACTTTGGATCTTCTGACATCGCGGTGGCCAGCTGTCTCCATCCGCAGGCGGAGTTGTCCAACATTTTCGCGAGTCTCATCAGAACATCCTCTCGGAGAGTACCAATAGCTGCTTTCCACTGATCCATCTCGGTCTTAGTCTAACATAACGTCACAGATGATGTAGATGATCAGTCTGGGACATTCCCCACTGAAAACAGCAGTCTACTCCATTACTCTTTTATTGTTTATGTTCCCAGCTGTAGCAGTGTTTACACATTGAATCTCACAGTGTTTCACCTGCGCCACAAACAGACGGGGTTTTCCGGGTTCATAGAAATGTTTTGGAGCGGCGGAAACATCCAAGTTTAACCACACAATACAAGCTTGGGACCATTGATCCCTTACGCGAAAACGATACCATAACTATAAAAAATTATAATAATGGCACTGAATTAAGTCGGACACCTCAAGATCCTCGGACTGTAAGCTCAAGATCTGACGCTTCCGCCTCACCGTCTACTTTTAAAAACTCATTAGAGAACTTACCTGTCGAGACTACAGTCTAAATGAATCCAGATTGGACTTTAGAGATCAGGATCCTTCGTTAAATAAGATGATACATAACTTGTACAACCGAGCAGCCTTTCATTACAACACGATATCATTTCCTGTGTATTTATTACTTCTCATTTCTGTTCCTCATTTTGGACAATCTCGTTTGGGTTGGTCATCAAGAATAATTACGGAGACTTCTCACACTGTGATTAACTGGATTGCCCACAGTAGATAGGCGCAACAATTGGATTATTGTTTAAATGAATTTCATTTTTTTTTAACCAAACCCACAGTTGTGAGGAGGATAAGGTTCACTGTAAAAAAAAAATCGGGTTTTATTTCATTTTTTATGGTGTGATTATTTTCAGAATAGTTCATAATTCGGACCAAAACCTTTCCTTAGAACATAGATTTATTTAATGAAAAAAAAAATCACACTCCTACTCAGTCGCAATACTGTAGAAAACAGTTGCACAATGTCATTGCTTACATCACTTACATGTCTATGAGAGCATTATTTCTGGAACAAAATCTTCTATTGATAAGTTACCTGGCTTGATGCTTTCAAAAGTAGTGGTCACATTATTTATTGATCCTAAACAAACACATTACAAACATTTGCACTGAATATGTGGCATTTTTTTGCACACTAGATAAGAAGTGCTCTCACATATACTGCGATATTTGATTTACAGGGTCTGCTGGACACCACTGTCAAAGGCTACAGAAGTCCAAAACAAGTCCAGGTCCAAGGGCTAAAACTTCTTCCCTTTATGTAGTCTATTAAAACGCCAAATATTTTCCTTTCTCATGCGTTTCCAGTATTCCCAAGTGTCAGACTCCAGCTCATGCAGCTTTTTGGGCATTCCCAGGTTCAGCTGGAATAACCTGGCAAAGAAGAAACACAAAATACATTTTTCATTAATCATATGCAGTAAATGAATAAATGTTTTGTATTTATTTGTGTATTTTCTTCTCTTTCTGTAAATACTGACACAGAGTCTGAAATCAATCAGACATGGTTCTTGTCTTAAATTGAGCAGCCTGTATCATAACTGTGGGATGTCTCAAAGTGCTGTTAAGTATAGCAAAAACATTCTTGAATTACAGGTAGAGATTATTTGTAACTAATCTCAGGAGTTAATATATTCTATTCTTACCACTCTGGATAGTCCTCAGGCGGCTTTAGTTTGGGGTCTTCTCCTTGCTTTAATATGTTTACACCTACTGCATAAGAAGTCAGTCTGACAGGGTCTTTGCACACTTCTGGGCCTTTAAGCTCTTCTTTGACCATGCCTTTTCCTTTCCCTTTGGCGGCTGAGAGGAAAAAAAGATGTATATTATTTTCCAAAAATTACATACCATGACCTATAAGTTAAATAAGTCATAAACGAGTCGGATGAAAATAAATTACTACTAGTACATGATATAGCATACCACATACAAGAGATAACATGTATGGCATTCTTGATGTACTTACTTTATCACTGTTTCCAAATAAAAGCATGTAGCACGAACATACACATACAAGAATAGACTCCCATTGGTTTACTCACCAACTTTCTTGGCGTATCCACATGTCTGAATCCTGATAAACAAGGCAGTTTGACAAAGGGGCGTTGCATTCCTACTTGTTAAGTATTGTGCTAATGTAACTAATTTGAATAATCTGTATCCTGACATTTTAGTTCTACCTACAGTAACAACTCACCATGCTACAGTTTGACATTCATAGTTCATTTGACTTCCGTTTCTGCGATGCTCTTAGTTATGTACTGATCAAACATTTCCCCCTTGTGGTCGGGAGGAGTAAGGCGCATCTGTCACGTTCAGTCCAGCAGGGGGCAGTGGCGCTTATCCGCAGGAGTCGATAATAACAAAGCAGAAGAAGACCGCTAGCAGCTTCTCGAAAGATGTCCGAGTACACGACGGTTCAAAAGGGAGCCTTAAAATTAAAAGGCGTTGGAAATATCTCTTCTGGAAAAAAGTACGTTTTTGACATTTGATCCCATTTTATGTTATATTATGTTCCTGTGATAAGTATAAATACATCTTTGCTGAAGTTGCGTTTTCTAAACAAGGCTAGCTAATGTTAGTCTCGTTTTAAAGAGCTTTTACACCTCGTACAGTAACAGAGGACATCGCAAATCACAAATATTTTAACATTTGACCGAAATTGCTGTTTACATATTAGTATTAGTTGAGTAAATTATAGATCTACACGTTCTAACCTACACGTAGCGAGATGTAAAATATTAGCTAGGCCTAGCTTTAGCACATACACATTAGCCACACCAAACTAAAACAATGGTGTAAAGTAATATTTGTTAAGATCAAACTCCGTAAAAAATAATTATTTAAATTTTGAGTTAGAATTTCAAGACTTCAAGGGCTAAATACAAAAACATACAAAAACTAATCATACAAAACTAACATGACTATAGCAGGCTATAGCTACTATAGTTTTGGCACCTGACAAGCTAGTCCCCGTGAGATTCAAACAAACTAGAAGGATACACTAGTAGAAATCATGCATATGAACAATCTAATATGAAAACAATGTAGTTTTATTACTTGCCATATTTAGCAAATCTTATATCTAGTTTTGTAGCACAACATCAGCAGTATATAATATTTTTGAGTAAGTGCATATTGTGTACATTATACAGCTTAATATTAAAACTAATAAATACATGTACATTAACAGGAAGAAGAAGAAGGACAAAGAGAGTAAGGATCGGTTGGAACAAGTGTTAACCAGTCAAAATGATGAAGTGACAACTAAAAAAGGATACGTTGACAAAAGGACACCAGCTCAACTTGCTTTTGACAAGATGCAAGAGAAAAGAGTAAGTTACTCACAGCTGAACATTAATCTGATCATATTTGAATATAGATTGTGTTGTAAGAATTTTTGAAAAGAAGTATTATTATAAAAAAAAAAAAGTGTAGCCAAAGATATCAAAGAGCAGTGGATAACAATATGAAAATACTTATTATAATCAGTGCTATATGGTTGGACTGCACCTATATTTCAACCAAAAAATCAAAACAAACAAAATCAAACAGTTTAACAGTTTTGCTGGTTTCCTGTGCAGTACTAGGAGATATTATATAAACATGTGAATGACAACTTTTTATAAGTTAACAATTAACTGTATTTTGCTCAAAGTTCAAAGATCACTGCTTGTTAGAGTGTCAGTGCTGCTTTTCAAGCTGTTTCTTGTACTCATGTGGCCTGTTGTCTTTTTTTTTTACAGCAAATGGAAAGGATTTTGAACAAAGCATCAAAAACACACAAACACAGAGTTGAGGCAAGTCACAGATCATTTCCTTTACTGTTACGGTTTTTGGCTAAACTTTAAGTATTACAAATATGTAAAACATATAAATTGTCCATTTAATAAGAAATCTGTTTATAAGTAAAGAATGATTTAAAATAATTTAATTTCTAATTGAATGTGTTTCACTTGCAGGATTTCAATAGGCACCTGGACACCCTTACTGAACATTATGATATTCCCAAGGTCAGCTGGACCAAATAGTGGAGGAGCAACACAACCTGGACAAGAATCTTTTTTATACATAGTTTAGTTGTTGCTGTGTGTATTGGATATTTTTTTTGTTTTTACTTCAGTAAAAGCCCAGGGTAGTGTCTCTTGTCCTTTGTACTATAAACACTTTTTCCTTCAATGTTACACAATAAAGAAACCATGATTCTCTTAAATTCATATTTTATTAAATTTAGAAACCGTATGTGACACATTCTGTAAAACAGACCATTATGTGTACTCTTGTCCACCTAGAATTACCTTTTGATGGCACCTTTGAACTCTCAGAACAGTTAAACCAATTCCCAAGACTTTAGAACAAATCCTGACAGCAAAACATAAAAAATATGTAAGACAACCATCCAGGAGGTGAAGGTGTAAAGTGTACTGCTATAACTGATGTAATGAGTAATTTGTCTGCCAGTTCTGGCTAAAACTGACAGAACTGTATTCTCTTAAGTCTGTGCAGTTGACCTTTAAAAAGGTGCTTATTTTCTTTGATGTTATTTGAAGTTCACTTGGGCCCCAGCATGTCACTTGGTTTCACCCACTGGTCGAACTGCTCCTCAGTAAGGTACCCCAGCTCAACAGCCACAGCCTTCAGAGTAGACCCTTTCTTATGAGCTGTCTTGGCAATAGTGGCTGCCTTATCATAACCGATGTGGGGATTGAGGGCAGTAACCAACATGAGGGACTCATTCATGAGCTTGTTGATTCTCTCGGTGTTAGCCTGGATGCCCACCACACAGTTGTTGGTGAAGGAGACTGATGCATCACCCAGTAGCCTTGCAGAGTTCAGGACGTTCTTGATGATCATGGGTTTGAAGACGTTAAGTTCAAAGTGTCCATTGCTACCCCCGACAGTCACTGCCACGTGATTTCCCATTACTTGGGCTGCCACCATGGTCATGGCCTCACACTGGGTAGGGTTTACCTTGCCTGGCATGATGCTGCTGCCAGGTTCATTTTCTGGTAAGATGAGCTCACCCAGACCAGATCGCGGACCGGAGCCCAGGAAACGAATGTCGTTGGCAATCTTCATCATGCTGACAGAAACTGTGTTCAAAGCTCCACTTAACTCCACAAGAGCGTCATGAGCTGCCAGAGCCTCAAACTTGTTAGGAGCAGTCACAAATGGCAGGCCTGTGAGAGAAGACACAGTGGATGCTACTTTCTCAGCAAAACCTATGCGGGTGTTGAGTCCAGTTCCTACTGCTGTTCCTCCTGCTGCCAGCTCATACACCCTGGGCATAGCGGCCTTCACTCTCTCTATGCTGTACTTCACCTGCTGCACATAGCCACCGAACTCCTGACCCAGTGAGAGAGGTACAGCATCTTGAGTGTGTGTGCGTCCAATCTTGATGATATCTTTGAACTCTTCAGCTTTACCAGCAAGAGCATCGTGCAGGGTCTGCAGGCCGGGCAGGAGGACTTGGTGGACTTCAGTGGCTGCTGCAATGTGCATGGCAGTAGGGAAGGTGTCATTGGAGCTCTGGCTCTTGTTAACATGGTCATTAGGGTGGACTGGGTCTTTGGAACCTAATTTCCCTCCCAGGATCTCAATTGCTCTGTTGCTGATCACCTCATTGACGTTCATGTTGGTCTGGGTCCCAGAGCCTGTCTGCCACACCACCAGAGGGAAATGCTCATCCAGTTTTCCAGCTGAAACCTCGTCTGCAGCCTGAATAATTGCCTCTGCTATCTTTGGGTTAAGGCCATAGTCTTTGTTCACCTCTGCAGCTGCTCTTTTCAATATCCCAAAGGCCTTGATGACTTGGATAGGCATTCTCTCAGATGGTCCTCCTATCTTGAAGTTCATGGTGGATCTGACTGTCTGTGCGCCGTAGTACTTATCAGCCGGGACCTTGAGCTCTCCAAACGTGTCCCGCTCGATCCTGAACTCAGAGCAGGCCATTCTGGACGTGCTAAAGAGGAGTTTGTTACTCACGGTGGGTCTTTGTAGAGTCAGGAGGTTGCAGTTAAACTGCTGGAGGGAGCGAAGAGACCGAAACATGGCTGCACATTAGAGGTGAATCAGGGGGAGGTCAGTGTAGCTTTCCACATTATAACCTGTCATTGGCGGCCAAAGAAACTGATGGTAAAGCAGCCAATGGCGAGGAAAAGTCGGTGGGATTTCCGCTCTTTTCGTCCAATGGAAATGGACTGTTCATTTAGCTTCAGCTTGATTAGGGAAGCTAACTGAAACATTGACTGACACGACTTCCGGCATAATGAAGGCAGTTTTATTTTACAAAATAAATGTCAGAACTGTTACATAATCCAGCGTTTGCCAAAGGAGCTAAACTTTAAAGTCGTTTTTTATTGGAAGAAATAACACAACTCTTTTGACTATTACACTATTCTTCACAAATATACCATACTGTGATATTGTAATATTGTATGTGATTTTACCACCACTTGTTAGGCTGTATCTGTTCAATGGGAATGTTAAACGATATCATAAATAAAAAAGCAGTTTATTGTTTTAAAATTAAAAAAATATAGATATTTTTTAGCACATGATATGCAACATAATTTTCAGCACAATGATTACTTTATTAAATTATAGTATAAAAGTTTAAGCATATAAAACTTCAGTCAGGACAACACAAAACACACTGCAGACAACACAATAGACTGTTATATGAAAAAAACACAAACTCTGGACTGTAGCCTAAATGGATTGTACATATTGGTATGATTACATGTCGGTCTACAAATTATGCTAAAAAATAGTACCGGATGTATGTTGTGGGTCGGCGCTGCTTTGACGCCGTCGCTTGTTCTCGCGGTAACGTCAGTATCAGTAGCGTACTGTTAGCTTGTTGCTAATCTCATCGTTTCCAGGTTTCGTGTCGACCTGAAAACTGCAAAACAAGAAAGACACAAAAGGGCTGCGCAGCTCAGTACTCTTCAAGCAGAGAGTGCAAGACAAGCAGGAGGATGCCACACAACTTCCAGGCCGGAGACCTGGTCTTCGCTAAAATGAAGGGGTACCCCCATTGGCCAGCCCGGGTAAGCAGCACCAGGAGCAGCCAGAGGGGCGGAGGAGGATGAGCTGCTGGGACGATAGAGGAGCCTCGACCATGTTTAATGAGGATGTCGCACAGAGTCTTTACTTTACATATTTACTGAGATGACACTGCTCTAAGGGACTAAGCAACACAATTTGCATGCTAAGATGTAGGGCCTAACGTAGTCTGCAGGGGACGTATCGCACGCAGCTAAAACAATGCTTGATATAATCATCATGCTGCTTGTTATATCATCCTTATGATTTCAAATAGTTTGTCTATTAAATGCATCTTTAACAATGGCAGTAACACGATGTGTTTGCTCTATTTTGTGAATAGATTGCATATTGATACTTTACCCTGAAATATTATGTTATAGATTGAAGATGTGGCTGATGGGGCAGTGAAACCACCTCCCAACAAAATACCAATTTTCTTTTTTGGAACTCATGAAACGTAAGTACAGCAGCACTCATTCAATTCTTATTAGTTTGTTATTTAACAGTGGAGATTGCTTCCCCAACAGATTTTGTTATGTTAAAGTGGTTTACGTAGAAGTTCTGTTTGATTCAATTATTCTTTTTATTCTGCATTTGATGGTCTGCTCTTCAAAGCTTAGATTATGACATGATATGTGAAATAAAGCTGTTGTTATTTTGTCGAATGAAACTATTAGCCAATGAGCATTTACTTGCCACTCTATATTTGGACTGAAGCAATTCTGATTTTTGTTTTACAGAGCATTCCTTGCACCAAAGGACCTTTTTCCTTTTGAAAAGTACAGAGAACGTTATGGAAAGCCCAACAAGAGGAAGGGATTCAATGAAGGTTTATGGGAGATTCAAAACAATCCACATGCCTCTTATAGCGCCCCTCCTGTGGTAAGTATATTTGTAAGTGTGTATTTGTCAAGCAAAGGCAGCTGGAATCATTTAAAATGCTATGTTTGTGAACACTTCTTAATCTTTTTTTCTATCAACTTTCTGTCTTCAGCCAGCCAGCTCATCTGATAGTGAAGGTAATAATGCTGGAGGCAGAAGTGATGATGAAGATGACGATGATGAAGAAGCTCCAAGGCCTCAGAGAGCAGACTCTGGAAGTGAGGTTGAATCAGATTCTGGGAGTGAAGACCGAGGACGGGGAGGAGTCAAGCGGAAGCCACCAGCTGCAAAGGTAGTTGTTGCAATGGCTATCATCCATGTAATAAAATTCTTCTAATTAACTTAAAATAAATAACCCAATTCACATTTTTGTGAAGAAAGTTTTAATTGCAGAACTCTTTCAACTTATCGGTGCAGTGTGTAGTTTCTTCCCCTTTGGTTGCATCCAGTAGTGAATTTGCAGATTGCAACTCCACACGAACAGTTCTCTTTTCCAGAGCCTGTGAGCATCTATGGTAGCCCTACAGGGACACCATAATGAATAAGCACATTGGATACGGGTTAACTGATGGGTTTTGGTTCATACATTTCTTAAGACATCATTCAAAAAGAAACATCTCCTTCAGCATTGCTCTGTTGTTCACTCTGGGCTGCTGTAGAAACAGTATGTAATGTAATATCTGGCACTTTCTACTGGGTTCTTAAGAGCTTAAAACACTTTTCATGAGATAGTTTTTAAATCTTGTAATTTTATTGCATCTTCTAGAGGCCGCCTCCTCCTAAAAAGGCTCGAGGATCATCTAGTGACCGAGATGACGACAGTGGCTCCCCCTCTGAATCAGAGCCCACCCCATCAGAATCTGACTCCGCTAAGAACAGTGACCAGGTTAATACACACATCAATCTTTCTTAGATTGTTGGTTGACTTTGAATGCATCATTTTTGCTGTCTCAACAGGATTTCACTCCAGAGAAGAAATCTGCAGGGCGAGGTGGAAAGAAGGCAGGAGCAAGAAGAAAAAAAAAGGTGAGCCTCTTGTCCTTCCCACAAGAGGCTGATATACAAAGTAGTAACTTAAGTAAATTTGGCTGTTGTTCTCTTCTGGCATATTATCTATCCTCACCTAGTAGTCTGGTGGACCTGTGAGAGTGTTTACAGTTGTATTGTGTGAATAGAGGTATTCTGTAAAATGTAAAAATATCCATTTATAAAAATGCCTGTGTACATGTGGACGTAGCCTTTATCTACTGGGACTTTTTAACATCATGGTAACATCATAATCAACAGCTTGTATTGTTTCAAAAGGCTTCATCAGAATCAGATTCAGACTCAGGATCAGGTTCAGAGAAGAAGGCAGCAGACAGCGACTCAGAGGACGACAAGCCGCGACCAGCTTTGTCTGGCTCTGAATCCCAGTCTGTCTCAAAGTCTGAATCGGACTCAGATCAACCTCAACGAAAAGGACCACAAGCACGCAAGAAGGGTGCAGGTTTGCACATATTTTGAAAGATTGCTTACATTTCTTTCAAACATTTATTATTTTCATTTGATGGTAAATCTGTTTTATTTTTAGATAAACTACCTCCAAAGCCACGTGCACGGAAACCAAAACCTGCCCCAGCTAAACGAGCACCATCTTCATCTTCTGACAGTGACAGGTGAGAACATTTCTGTATTGATTTCTATTCTACGCGGATTCAAACACTAGTCAGCTTGTTTTTAAAATCATATTTAATGGTCCTTATGTTTTTGTTCATAGTGATAGCGAACCTGACCGCATCAGTGAATGGAAAAAAAGAGATGAGGAACGCAAACGAGAGCTGGAAGAGCGCAGAAAAAAGGAGGAGGCAGAAGAGCTCCGTCGGTTGCGTGAGAGAGAAAAAGAGGAAGAGGAAAAGAGGAAAAAAGACAAGGAGAAGGTTAAAAAGGGGAGTGACAGTGACAGCAGCAGTAGTTCGGATGAAGGGGTCGATGATCACCCATTGAAGAAGTCCAAAAAACCTCCACCTCCTCCTATCCCTGCCCCCTCAGACTCAGATTCTCCACCACCAGAGGTATAATAATTTATGCTTTTGATTTAGCATTGTTCAAAATTATGGGTGAACAATAATTATGCCTTTTTTTTGTTAATAGGAAAAGAAATCATCCAAAAAGCCAGACAATCTGAAAAAAGAAAAACTAAAGAGAGAGAAGGAGAGAAAGGAGAGAAAAGAAAAAGAGCTAAAAGAGAAAAAAGCCAGACGGTTAGAAGAAAAGACCAGAGCACGGTGAGTCCACAGCAGGGACCTATAGTCGATAATAAAAAGTCATTATAATAATGTCATCAATGTACACAATAGGCAGCAGTGGTTCAGGAGCTAGAGCAGGTTGTTCACTAACTGTAGGACTGGCGGGTTGATTCCTGCTCTCCCCAGTTCATATTGGCGTTGTGTCCCTGGGCAAGACACTTCACCCAGTGTCTGTAGCACTGTATTAATGTGTGAGTGTGTTTGTTGGCGCAATATGGCTGCCATGTCTCTGTCAGCTCTGGCTACAGAGGTAGTTTACCACCACCAGTGTGTGACTGTGGAGTGAATGAATAAAGGACTCAATTGTAAAGCGCTTTAAGTGCCTTGAAAAGCCATTATTAATAATCCATTATTACACAGTTTTAACCTTTTCTCCTTTTTCAGATCTAAACCCGAGAAACCAAAACGCAAACCGGAGAGACCTCCAGAAAAGAAAGTAGAAAAGAAAAAGGGTAAGTCTTGGAACGTAGAAACGAGTTAAGTGAGAGTTGTTTTTTGTTGTTTTAACTGGTAATGTTCATTTGAATGCTCTGAATGCAGAGCCATCCCCAGAAGAAAGGCTACAGAAACTCCACACAGACATAAAGTTTGCACTTAAAGTGGACAGTCCAGTAAGTATCAACTAACAACTATCCCTATTTCTTTACTATTTGTGTGTGTATATGGTTGCTTTTTTTTTTGTTTTTCGATTTTTAATTATTTGTCTGATTTCAGGATATAGATCGGTGTCTACAAGCCTTAGAGGAACTTGAAACTGTGCCAGTGACCAGCCAAATCCTCCATAAAAATGCAGAAGTCATTGCCACATTAAAAAAGGTGCGTTGTCTGTTTTCTTGGCTTTGTGAATTTTGGCTGGTGATGTGTCAGTATATTAGTATCAGTTATATACACACATTCTTGATTTCTTTATGGCTTTTGTCTACTCCAGATACGGCGTTATAAAGCTAGCACCGCTGTCATGGAAAAAGCAACAGAGGTGTACAACAAATTAAAACTTCGCTTTGTTGGTAAGCCTGAGGTGGCAGCTAAACCTAAAACAGAGAATGATGACATGGAAAATAATGAGGAGACTCAAATAAAGGGTAAGGATAATTGAGAAAAGAGTTTTTTTAATTGTCTGAATCAGGCTTGGCTACAATATATTTTGCATTTTTAGATTCCACTCCAGTAAATGGGGAATCGGAACAAAAGAGAGAGGATGCAGAGGTAGAGGAAAAGCCAAAATCACCTCACCAGGAAGAAAGCAATGACCATCCCACTTCAAGCCCAAACAGGTGAATGTTAGATTTGTTTTTATGCTTCTGTGTATTTTTGTATTAAACAAGCCAACTGTAGCTGACTGTGTTCCTTTTAGGCGGAGCCCAGACAGCCCTGCTGAGCAACACTCACATCCATATGTAGGAGCCGACCACGCTATTTCTGCAGAGACGGAACCAGCTGCTGTAGAAAGCTGAGAGATTTTCCAACCCACTGCAGTGGACCAAGTGCTTAAAGATGGTTGCCTCTTGACTGACATTGTACAGAGCTACTGGCTATACACAGAGCCTTTCTTCCTCTTTCTGTTACATCAATGTTGATATTTGACATTTTGTAATACATTGATTTTAAACCAGAAGGTCCCAATAGCCCAACTCTATTTGGTCTGCTATTCATCACAACAAGGCTTCATGGCTTATAGTTTGTAGAGCTTTGCAAAACTTTAGTTTCTGAAATGATGTCTTTCTTTTATACACCACTCAAAAAGTTTAGTCCTTTACCCCAGTTCTTGCCTTTGATACAAGAACTCAGAAATTGTCTTTCATAGCACTTCTAACAAGATTATTGGGGTAGTATGAAATTAATCAATTAATAATTATTGTGGGAAGAATTGGAGCTGTGCTGGTAGTTTTTGCATTGAATTTTTCACACAGCTCTTCAACCTTAATTTGTTTTATATAAAACACAAAACATCACAGAAGCCTCTTATCTGTGAGTCTGACCATGTGAGAGTATCAGTCTTTTATGTTTAGTTTAGTTTTTGGGTTTTTTTTATCATCTGGTCTGGTTAATCCATTCTGAAATGTAAAGCCATGAATTGTATCATTTAAACATGTATTTTCAAGTGAGACCCACCTATGTTTTCTAATCTCGTTTGTATTCACATCTAAATTTTTTGTCTAAATTAATTGCAGTGTTGTTAGACACATTGCCCCCTCTAATTCTCATAGTGTCAGCTTGAAGTACTGTGCATATTTAATTACATACTTGTACAGAGTGGACATTGCCCATAAACTCTTATCTCAGATCTCATGTAGCTGCAGCCTCTCATGTCCTGTCACGTGCTTACTACAGGTGTTTTTAGTGGTATATATAAATTGATAAAGCATTTCTATCACTTAGTTGAGAATTGAATAAAAATCTCAGCATGATTTTTGACTTGACTCCTGGTTTGTCCAAGTTTTACAGTAGGTATTGATACAGTAAATGTGATTTAGCAGTCAATTAGTAATGCAGTTGCACAAGGGTCTACTGAAAAGATAATTTTTTGGAGATGAACTGGCGATTAAGGCCATGAGAATGTGCATAAAACATTACAAACAACACTTAATATAAGAAATTAGCTAAATGATACTGACTAAAGTACAAAGATAAAAACTAAACAAAACGCCAGTAAATAGAATGTCAGGAAACAGTAAAATTAGTGTGCAAAATTCCTCTGCGTAAAATATTTTAAAATCATTGTGGAAAGTCAACAATTAGTATGCTAATATATATACATTTATACCAAACTTGTTTTATGTGAATTTAATAAGGAAGGTTTAGCAAGCTTTGCAAGTGGGTAGGATACAGCTTGTAGAATGGGGGACTAGACCTTTAATTCCTCTGATTCTCGCATAATACTCAAGTCAGCTGACTTTCGACGCCATTTTGTCAGCCATTTCCTCCACTGATCCATTGCCAGTGTCTGTGCACAGCTCAGGACGCCCCGTCTGGCCTCAGTTCCCTCTGCCCGGGATTGGTAAACAGCAGTGGACCCTGTATAGACGGTGCCCGGGTGGATGAGAGACACTTCAGCGGGTCCGTCAGCACCCTCCACACCTCTGCTCGGCTCCCGGCTCCGCAGCCCATCGGTACAAGTCAGATACAGCCATGGCTTTGAAGATTGTCAAAGGGAGCATCGATCGGATGTTCGATAAAAATCTTCAGGATTTAGTACGTGGCATTAGGAATCACAAGGAAGACGAGGTAAAACAACCTATTGTTTCTACTCTGGACATTTATAGTTGCACATTTACTGATGGTGTTCAATCCACTTTGCATGCACCGTTATCGTAGTGCAGCTAGCTTGGGTTACGAGCTAAGGCTAGGTAATTTCACATTAGTCAGGCTCAGTCATTTCAGCCGCCTGCTAAGACCAGGATGCTAATGTGCTTGGAGCAGTTTGTGAATTATATCATGGCGCTATCCTCATGGGGATTTTTAAGGTTAGCTCTTATCAGTCATGGATAAATAGTGTTGTTACTGACAGCTGAAGGTTGCTAACAGGGAACAGCCAGACAGTGAAATCATAATAGTGTCCTACTATGTAACTCGAGCACACTACAAGGACAAAACTCACTTTACAATTAACTTTTGTCATGTTTTCTTAAACATTTTTGTGAATTACATTTAAAAATGTGCAGGTCCAGTCCATCAGTCTCCAGTTAGTCCCTGTGACTAATTGAACTGTGGTTGAACCATAGTGTGATGTGAAACCCATGACATTGTACACGATGAGAAAAACGTATCTTTTTAATTAGAACATTTTATTTCGTAAAAGACGAAAAATGAGTCAGACACCATCTGTTATGGACAGTGATGTCACTATTGTCACAGCTTTGAGAGTGATGTCAAGCGCTTGAAGCACAGAGCTCAGTGGGAGAAGGTGGGATGGGCCGTTAGAGGGCAGTGTTTGGGACAGCCACGTCTCCATCTCAGATCCAGCCTCCCTCAGGATCAGCTCTGAGCTGCTGCAGGAATGAGCAGGAGCTCATGGTTGTCATGGCACTGTGTACACACCTGATTCCAGCTGAAGTACAGGTGTGAAATGTTGAAAGAAGGTGTTTTACTCAAAGCCAGCCTTCAGTGCTTTCTGTCTTGTGTCAGACTTCACCTTCTTGGTTATCTTGTATGAATTCTATGTAGTTTACAAAGTTTTATTGATTAAAAAGTAAAATGTAGTCAAAAATGGCAGCTACATATTCTTCAAAATACACAATGTGAAATGATAGTCCTCTAAATTGACACCATCCTGATTCCACTAAATTGACACCAGATAATCTCAGTATGTGACGGTTGGCTACGATTGAGGTAAAGATATCAGATATCATTTTGTTTTGCATCATAACCTATTGTTATTCTGTAAATGCTGTCACATTTATGTTTATGTTTATTAATTGTATTGTGTTCAAAACTTTAAAGTACGCATCCAGGTTTGCCCATTAACATGCCTTTATTTCTTGATCTCTTGATTTAGCAGTTCACCAGTGGTAACCCTACCTGACCAGGCTAGATTAGGTGGTGGTTGCCCAGCCAACAGTGGACAGTTTACTAAAATATTAATACACTGCTCTTGGACTTACGTGTGTGTTGGCTTTTTCCTGCCAGCCATCATTTCAGCACCCACTGTATTTGTCTTTGACGTTTGTACTAAGGTAATAATAAAACATAGGTCATTCATTCAGTTTCTTACTCTACACCTATTGAAAGGGAGACATACTGAAAAAGAAATGAAAGGAAAGAGATGCTTGTTGTGAACAAACAAGAAGTGACTGTTTGTATTTACATACAATATGTACCCTTTTTATAAAAAATATCACACCTCTAATAGTTGACCATATCTGCTGCTCTAATGTTTTTTGGGTAAACGAGGACAAAAATAAATGAATAATTTTTTTTTTTTATAATAATCAAAGTAAAGTGAAAAATGAATCATTGTATTGTCAGTTTTAGCTCTAGCATAACTACTCCAGCTAAACGCTATTACTGCTAGAAAGCCTGTCTGTCTTGGCCATCAGACAACTATTTCAGCTATTTCAATTGGTTGTGAATTGGGCACTGAAGAAGAGTGTGACTGGTAAGCACGGTGTGTGTCTGGTGACAGTGGGATGAATGCCTCCCTGCCTGCCCACTGGCTATAGTTTCTCCTGGGGCAGCAGCAGAGCCCAGTCATCCCCCTCTACCTCCTCCTGTCACTGTGGTGTCTCATGACTGCACACACATGACCAGCACACTCTCAGACTCCGCTCAGCTATAACTGTGCACGTTTGTTTTGTAAAGGAGCTGTTCTTAACAATACAATCTTCTCTTTCAACAAAGCCTCAAATGAAAAGTGTTTATGAAAAAGCTATGTAGTTTCTTTTTATAAATGGGCTTGTTTTTTCCACTTGTTACTAAAGCAACCGTTTCACTCCAGATATCACTCCACCTAATCTGATCTGGTGTCTGTTGTTTGCCCTCTCCCTTCAGGCCAAGTACATCTCCACATGCATCGATGAGATCAAACAGGAGCTCAAGCAGGACAACATCGCTGTCAAAGCCAATGCTGTGTGCAAGCTCACCTATGTAAGATCTCCAAACACCTCTAACCGATTTACTGACCATTTCTGTGTATCACATCCACCAGTCCAAACACAGTGCTGCAGTGACGTCTGAGTGACCACCAGAGTAGAAACACACTCACTTGGCCACTGAGGTGTACATGTCTTGAGTCAACATTCAGTGTACATATCAGACTTTCTGTTCAAACATCATCTTAACTAATAAAAGCAGGTGTTGTGGTCCAGGCCTTCATCAAAAGATTATGGAAGCTGTTGTTTAGAAGCCTAAACAAAGACAGCCTTTACACATCATATAGCACAAAATTATTGACATAACAGCCAAATAGCAGCTGCCCTGAACAACTTCTGTTTAAATGAAATGAAAGCACTCTTTCTATTTTTAGCCAGGCTCACAATTTAGGTTCCATTAGGTCGTTGCAGTTGGCGTTTGTACTCAAATTGAAAGCTTTTAAGCCTAAATCATTTGGCCTTTTGTATGCACATCAAGGACATGCTACTTCCTTTTATTAACCACCACTTTCTGTTTTCTGTGTTACAGCTTCAAATGCTCGGCTATGATGTCAGCTGGGCTGCTTTTAACATTGTTGAGGTCATGAGCTCCTCCAAGTTTACATACAAGGTACAGGAAAAAAAAAAGAAGTTCTTCAAATGTAGATGTCATTTAAGTGAGCACTGACCCATTCATAAACTCATGCCACCTCCTTGTCGTTTCTACAGAGGATTGGTTACCTGGCCGCCTCACAGTGCTTTCATGAGAGCACCGATGTCATCATGCTGACTACAAACCAAATCCGAAAGGTCAGTTATACAATTGTTTTCCTTCCTCTCTGAACATCATATCACTCACACTCATTTTCTTTTCGTGTATTGTCCTTTAGGATCTGAGCAGTCCCAACCAGTATGACACAGGTGTTGCCCTCACAGGCCTCTCTTGCTTTGTGACCCCTGACTTGGCCCGAGACTTGGCCAATGACATCATGACACTCGTGAGTCATTAAAAATATGTTGTGGGCTTAGAATGACAAATTGAAAATGTATTGTTACATTTTTATGTGGAATTAAAAATATTGCACTGTTAAGTTTTTTTGTAACTGCAGCGGCCTCTTTTGTTTATTTTAAACCACCTAGATGTCTCATACAAAACCCTACATCAGAAAGAAAGCAGTGTTGATCATGTACAAGGTATTTCTGAAGTACCCAGAGTCTCTGAGGCCTGCTTTCCCCAGGCTCAAGGAGAAACTAGAGGATCCAGACCCAGGTATCTACTTGAAACAATCAGTACATTTAGATGCATAGCTTACTCCAATTTTGCTCATAGCTCGATTAAACCCTCTCACTCTTGTCCGAGTTTACAACAGATGTTTTTTTTAACAATTATTGAGTCAGGAATTAACTTGTGAAGTCTCATTTTAGGAAGCTTAGTTGTGTCAGTGGCAGTATTTCTGTCACCTGAACCCCATAAATTATTCAGCAACCAAGAATATGAGATTAAGCAAGCTCCTTTGTGCTGCTGCCCGAAATGCCATAGAATTACCAACCAATAAAAACTATTGTAGTTCCACAGACCATGACACTTGGAACATAGTCATTTTGTATTAATTTATGCTTTATAGCTGTTCTACTAGTTCTACAAATTTGCATCCATCCATCGAGTAAAAGGAAAAAAGCATGTTAACATCTTGTTTATGGATATTTAAACTTGCAGTTGCCATAGAATAAATTGTATTTATCAATATACGTTTTATTATAGGTGTCCAGTCTGCAGCAGTAAATGTCATCTGTGAATTGGCGCGGAGGAATCCCAAGAACTACCTGTCTCTGGCCCCACTCTTCTTTAAACTCATGACCTCCTCTACTAATAACTGGGTTCTCATTAAGATTATCAAGTTGGTAAGTTAAAACATTTAATATGTTACTGAATTGTGTCTTTGCTCTGATATTTATCTTTACTTCAGTCTTTTTGATGAGCAACTTTTGTCTTTTCCAGTTTGGTGCCCTCACGCCACTGGAACCACGATTAGGGAAGAAGCTTATTGAACCTTTGACAAACCTAATTCACAGGTCAGATAAACACATTCAGTTGTATTTTATTTATTTATCTTTATATATATATTTGGCATTGTAATCTTTTCATACATTATTTTAAAAGTAACCCCTTTTCTCTCACAGTACCTCTGCCATGTCCTTGCTGTATGAATGTGTCAACACTGTAATTGCAGGTTAGTATCAGTATTCTGCAAGCAATAAAAACATTGGACAGAGTAAATGTCCAATTAAACTAATGCTGTTACTGTTTCCTGTTGCTGCAGTGTTGATTTCCTTGTCCTCTGGGATGCCTAACCACAGTGCTAGTATCCAGGTAAGTTTCTTTCTGAACTCCTGCATTAAGGTTTATCAACCCTTTCCACTCCAGTTAAATCTGCATGCTTTCACTGGGGTCTTTTATTTTCCTTCACTATTGTTTTAAACTCTAAGCAGAAGAAGGGCTAGCAAGACTTAGGACACTTTCCTTGCATTATGCCCTTGTGACTGTGAATAATGCATGAAAAATCTGAAAAGGCTTTTTTTTTCTCCCCACACTTTTTTATGATTTATGTTCTATGAAGTGTGTTATAAGACTGAAACTGGTGTGGAAAGGATCACCATGATGTTAATGGTTCTTCCGTATTCTCTCTGTTTTGTCTCTCTTTCCCTCAGCTCTGTGTGCAGAAACTGCGAATACTGATAGAAGACTCGGACCAGAACTGTGAGCCCTCTGTCAATGCCTGCAGTGTGTCATTTTCTCATTGTCTGTGTGTTTCTGACTATGGAGCAGTCCACCCACTTAGATGGCAACAATGTAGAATCCCCTGACTCTAGATAACTCGAGCAATACTACTTCGACTCCAAAAAATGATGTGGTGTGGCTTAAATTCTACTCAGTTTGGAACTGTAAGGTAAAAATGTTGGCAGTTTGTTCACGCTCCAATTGGATCTAAGACAGCTGGATTCGAGTTATCTGGATCTTCATGCATAGAGTCATAGTGTCTGTGAAGTAGGTATTAGAATGAGTGTGATAATTTAGTGTCCAAAGAGACCTTCTAGGAAAGTAATTGGTAAAGAAAAGGCTTGCACATTAAAATAAAAGAATTATCTTATACGTGCAAAATATATCTGAATTAATCAAGCTTTGCTTACGTTAAACATTTCAGCAGGCTTGGATTACAAAAAAAAAAATCAATGTCATCCTTTGGTAATTTGAGCATTAGATGGAGTGAGCTTACTCCAACAAAAAATTTAATTAGAAACCAATAGGAATAGGCCAGAGGAGAACTTTAGAAAACTAAAAAAATATATATATTATTCTTATTTGAGGTTGTAAGTTGTGCAGAGTCAGTTGTTTCCAGTGATATTTCATTTTGCAACAGCACATATGATTAATCTTCATCTACAGCAGCACTGATCTCTGTGTCTGGTCACCTACAGTATTGTGTTTACTGCAGCGACCAGCCTCACCTCAGCTCAAGGTCACGACTGCATGTACTACACTCACTCGTATTGGCCTAGAACAATAACAGCCATTTGGCTGAACCACAATAGATGATCAACTAACTACCTTTAAGGAACATTTTTTGTAAAACAAGAAAAAAGGAATAGGTGCTAGAGTGCGCAAGTTAAGATTAGGTTTAAGAGGGTGTTAGTTCCAGTCTGTGTGTGTGTTGTCTGTCTTTGTGAGCTCTCCATTGTAGTGTGTGTTTTTGTCCTTTTTGTTGCTTTCCTTTTGTGATTATTTGTAATTATTTTAAAATGTATGTATACAGCAGTTATGTGTTTATCCCTAACCCTAAACATAACCCACACATAGCACAAAATATTCATTCTGAAACATAGAAAAATGTAATACCTATTATAAACTGAAGAAGTACTATAGGTACTGCAAACTATGTCTTGTAAGTGAAGTTTGAAAAGACATTGTGTGTGTATTCATCTAGTGAAATACCTGGGTCTGTTGGCCATGTCAAAGATCCTGAAGACCCACCCCAAGTCAGTGCAGTCTCACAAAGACCTCATCCTTCAGTGTTTGGATGACAAGGATGAGTCCATCCGTCTCAGAGCTCTGGACCTACTCTATGGCATGGTATGGACCCAAGACACCTGTTTATATGGTGTTTATGTAGTGTTTGGAATGCAGATGGCCCTGTTTCTTATTTTAATGATGTAAAATGAACTCTCCTCTGTCTTTAGGTATCCAAGAAGAACTTAATGGAGATTGTAAAGAAGTTGATGCTGCATGTGGACAAAGCAGAAGGAACTACCTACAGAGATGAGCTCCTTACTAAGATCATTGATATCTGCAGCCAGAGCAACTACCAGTACATCACCAACTTTGAATGGTCTGTGTGTGGGTTGGTTCTTCAGTTAGTTTGTTTGTTTTGTTTTACTAACTTTAGCCATAAATGCCCTGCAGGTACATCAGTATTCTGGTGGAGCTGACTCGATTAGAGGGCACACGGCACGGCCACCTCATTGCCTCTCAGATGCTTGATGTAGCGATAAGAGTCAAGGCCATTCGAGCCTTTGCTGTTGCCCAAATGGCCACATTGCTGGACAATGCCCACCTGTTGACTGGCAACATGCAGCGGAATGGCATTTGTGAAGTCTTGTATGCTGCAGCGTGGATTTGTGGCGAGTTTTCCGAGTATGTACATTGCATGTTTCTACATGCACACACATCTGTAACAAAGTGCAAATCACTATAAATCTGAATGACACTTTTCTTGTCAGACACCTGGAGAACCCTAATCAAACACTGGAGGCCATGTTGCGACCTAAGGTGGCAACTCTCCCAGGTCATATCCAGGCAGTCTACGTCCAGAATGCAGCCAAGCTGTTTGCTACAGTGCTAAAGAGCCAGGAAGGAAACACAGACAGCACAGCCTCCCAGGAAACCATTCAGCTAATGATCGACAGACTGCCACTCTTTGTCCAGAGCGCCAACCTGGAGGTGCAGGAGAGGGTAAGTTGGAGTCCTGGTTTCATAATTGGCTTGTTCCAAGCATACAGTTACTAATTTAACTGCCTCGCTCCCAGGCTTCCTGCATTCTGCAGCTTGTCAAGTACATCCAGAAACTACAGCAAAAGGATGTAGAAGTAGCTGAGGAAGTCAGTGCGTTGTTTGCTGGAGAGCTTAATCCTGTTGCCCCCAAGGCACAAAAGAAAGTGCCTGTTCCCGAAGGGTGAGTTTTCTTTTTTTTAAATTTATTATTTATTTATTTTTACTACAAATTCACCCCAAAATCTATCTCTACATCTCTTTTATCTGCAGCCTGGACTTGGATGCCTGGATAAATGAGCCTCCATCTGAGAGTGAGTCTGAAGATGAGCAGCCCAAGGCTATTTTTGCCAAGGAAGAGCCCAAACACTCTCGCCCCCGCCACACAGAGGTGGACGAAAAGGAGCTGGCAAGGGTATGGTCATACTTAGTTTTTTTGTACTGAAGTGGTTATTGTTTTATAAATAGCTTCACGGTACTTAATGTGGAAAAACACATTCTGCATTCTAACTTTATAATTCATTACATAGTGGCTGTATTTTTTGGTGGGTTATGAACTGCAGCTTTCTTTGAGATGTGTTGATAAATGCATGTTGCTGTTTTCGTATTCCAGAGAAGAGAAGCAAGAAAGCAGGAGCAAGCCAACAATCCTTTTTACATCAAGGCTTCTCCGTCCTCACAAAAGGTTTGCTACACAGTTATAAAACATGAATGAACAGTTATTCTTCTCACATGCATCTCTTTTAATCTTGATATATCTTCTTTATTTAATCTTATAAAACTTGATGAAATATAGTGAAACAACCATCTCTTATTGTTCTCTTCTAGGTATACCAGGAGACCCCAGGAGTGGAGCACATCCCAGTCGTACAGATTGACCTCAGTGTGCCTCTCAAAGTTCCAGGTGGGATATTTTGCCACCTGACCATCAAACCTACTACCAAATGCTACATTGATCTTGCTGGTCTAATTTACTAGGGCTACTTAACACTTTTTTGTTTACCAAGTTTTCCTCATTTTAATTTACATGGCCTTTTCTTTATCAACAGGTATGCCAATGTCTGAACAGTACTTGAAGCTGGAGGAGGAGCGCCGGCAGAAGGAGAGGGCAGAGAAAAAGAAGAAAGAGAAGAAAAAGAGGAAAGAAAAGCGCAGTGGACGAGGAAAGAAACATGATTCGGGTCCAGAGAGTGAGGAGGACATTACTCCTGCACAAATGGTCGACATTGTTACAGAGGAGATGCCAGAGGTACACCTTTTAACAGTTTTTAACAGTTTACCGGTTTTCATTTACGTTTGTTGGCTGGAACAACAGATAGATATGGAAGTTTGTAGTCCATAAAAATATCCACTTCTTGTTACAGAATGCCTTACCCAGTGATGAAGATGAAAAAGATCCCAATGACCCTCACAAAGCTCTGGATATTGACCTGGATAAGTGAGTCAAACCTATTTACATCTCTCCTCTAAATATGGGGAGCTCTTGGTACATAGTTGTTACCGTAAAAGTTTTATCCCCATGGCTCTGAAATGACCTCCCTGGGAGCTGTGTCATTGAGAATATGATCTGTCCCTGTCCATCTTCTTGCTTTTTCTCATGGCCTTCTACTCTGCTTCCTCTTTTCTATGCATACACACACCCAATCATTTCCTCTTTCCACGGGGCAGCTTGTTGGAAACTACTAGGCGCAGGTGAGTATTACCCAAGCCTCAGGATGCAGGCTCCGATTCTCCCTGGATAGGATTACGCTCTTTTCCCTTCTCTTTTGTCTTTCTGCTAGTCTGATTATTGTAGCTGCTGCCCTAACTCTTGTAGCTGTGGCTCTTTCTGCTAAAGTTTTGCTTTTCTGTTCTTATTAAACAATAAATATTTGCTATCCCTTTGGTTACCTGCTTCCTTTCCTTTAGCAACATAGCCTTTTGATCACCTTCTGTAACAGAATTGGTGAAAACATAAATGTTAGTTGATTATATTTATAATAGACCTTAACTCTGAGTCCTCTAGAATCAGACTGCTAAAAGTGAGTTGCAGCTTTTATTCAGCATCTCCATATCAACAGGCTTTCAGGAAACATCTTCCCAGAAAGATTTGTTCATAGGGCTCTTCTGACCAAACATAGAGTGGATTAGTTTATTTTTTATTTTTTTTAGAAACTCATGCAATTAAACTCTCAGTCAGTATCAAGTTTATTTATTTTCTGGTGTGAGGTCTAACTATAAAGAAGTGACGTTTTTGGTAAATGACCAGTAGGTGGCTCTAGTGCACGTGTTCCTAAGGCTTTTTGAAACAAAGTTGACAGCACTGTCATCATCAGCTCCTTTCAGGACTGTCAGTGCTCCAAGCTTTGCCAGAGGAATGGCTTAACTTAAAGCATTGAATGAGACTTGTCTGCTGCCTGTTTCTGAAAAAAAAATTGAATACAGTGTATTGCTGCATGGTGAACACGTCTCTTCTTCATTTAACAAGCTATTAATTGATAAATTTACATTAATAAAGTCATGAGACTAACTCCAAAGGAACTGTTCTCACGAAGTGTCATTATTGTAGTGAGCTCTTTTTTTTGTTTTTCATTTTTAGGCCCCTTGCAGACAGTGAAAAGCTGCCAGTCAGATCACATCGTGCAGCTGAATCTTCAAAAAGCCCAGTTGAAGATGGAGAAGCAGAAAGCGCTTCACTGGAGCCCAAAAAGAAAAGCAGCAAAGACAAGAAAGAGAAAAAGAAAGATAAAGACAGGGATAGAAAGGTAAGATGTTTTTCCTTTGAATTAAAGATTGATTTAATTTGTATCATCGTGACACAATTAAGAGTTTGTTTTTTCTTGCAGAAGAGCAAAGAGGAGAAGAAGAAGAAAAAACACAAACATGAAGAGCAGGAAGAGGATCTCCTTGGAGGTCAGGCCGATGCCTCTGTGGCCCAGTCAGAAGAAATCAATGAGATGGTAGCACCGCCCACATCCACAGAGCCAGAGGTATGTCTTTTTAAAGGCAGGAGCAAATCTCTTCAATAAATCTTTATCTCACTTTAATTTTATAATTTTAAAATAACAAAGAAAAGGTTTTTTTAAACATACTGTATAATACCATACACTCTGCACACGTAAAGGTTACATGCAGATAACACTGATCGTTTTCATTGACTCAGCACTTTCATTGCTTATTTTCAGTCTCTCTCTTTTTCTCATTCAGCTTTAGTGATCAAGTATCATTTCCCTCTGAGCTGGCTGTATAGATTCTTCCAAATACTTGATTTATTCATGAAACAGAACAGTGTAATCTCTGTATTCCTTTTCATGAATAGTGTAAGATACAGAAGCTGTTAGAGCCTCTCACCTCCTCGCACTCCTCCCTTCCTGTTCCAGGTTTCGGATCTGGATTTCTGGCTCTCAAATGCTCCAGTGCCCTCTAAAACCCAGGTTGAGTCGTCCCCCTTCTTGCTCTTTCATTTTTACCCCTCATCTCTCAAAAACATACATTTGTCATCCATTCCCCAATGTTTATCTGTCTGGTCACATTGTTGCCTCCAGTATACTTGCTTTTTCTGTCACTTCTCACACGTGACACAACCTCCTCTTTTTCACAGGTCACATAACAATTTTCTTTTCGCATTCTCAGCCTCTCACTATTTTCCAGCATGCCTATGTTTGTCTATTGTATAGTATATGAAGGTGTGCAGTTCACAAAAAACAAGTGGCTTTTTATTTTGCTTGCTCTTTGTTGTGTTAGTTTTGATTACAGAGTTGAAAGTATTGTGTATTATTGTTGGTGTCAAATATTCAAGTGAAAAGCATGAACTGTAATTAGTTTTAATGGCCACTACTGCATATGACCCATTTACTGTTTTACTGTTTACCCTTGTTTTTTGTACAATCTTGTCATAAATTACATGACATCTGTCCCAAAATACTGTCCATTTTAGCCTTGTCCCATCAACAGATTCTTGTGTGGTTTACCTGCTTAATATGTGGCATAGGTGATTGAGTAAACCCTGCATTTTTTGTATGGGCTATTAGTGAATTTAGTTAGCCATAGTCCTTCCATTTATATTCTTCAATGGTCTCACTAATTTCACCTACTTACTGTATAGCTGTCATTTGAGAACCCAGATTCTAATACTTTCATTATTTGTGTGTGTACACAGGAAGCAACAACAGTAGCAGCAGAGGCAGCACCCATTGCTGAGGCTACTTCTGCCACAGCACCAGACTCTGAGCTTGATGAACCCAAAGAAACAGAGATGGAGGAAAGCGTAAGTAATTACACATGACAAATGTTGAGTGCCATGGATGACAGTTCACAGTGACCTGATGAGATGTAGCACACTATATTTATCCTCAGATTGTTGTAAAGGATGTACAAAAAACTTGCGTAATAATGTGATAATTACAGCACAGTTACATCTGTTATGGATCTCCTTAATATTTTTTTCCACTTTCATTTATTGTTTATTTCTTTTGATATTTTCAAAAAGAAATCCTCCAAACATAAGAAAAAGAAGCAGAAAAAGGAAAAGGAGGAAAAGGAGAAGAAAAAGAAGAAGAAACACCATCACCATCATCACCACCGCGACTCTGCAGCAGAGGAATCTGTGCAGAATGGCACCGTGGAGGAAGAGGAGGAGCCACTGCCGGTCAGTCTCAGAACATCAGAAAGTTTGGCAATTATGGTGCATTCATTGATTTCTTGGATTTTTTTTTTTTTTTTATGTAGCCTGACATCCAAATGCTATCTACTCAGAAAGTCATGAGGTTGATGTTTCTGTTTACAGACACAATCAGTGATTACTTAGCAAGTAATGGACTTTTATTAAAGGAGGTTTTGAATAAAGACCCTTAAGATAATGATACTTAAAGACAGCTCTAGCTAATGTTGTCTACCTCAGTTATCAAGGATTGAATAATTAGCAGATCACTTATGTAGACAACCTCTAACGGTAATTTTGCATGTTGAAATTAATCACAATTGAAAGAATTGTAATGTAATCAGCTGATGATGACACTTGCAACTAAGTGCTCCTTTCCTGCCCATTTCTTCACTTAACAAATCTTGCAGTCACAGGACACACACAATGGCTGTCTTGTTATGCATCAGCTCTATAGAAGCAGCTCCTGTTGCCTAGTTAGCATAGTGAGTGACAGAAAAGCCTGTTCTGACCTGAGCTCTTCTCTTTTTTCAGCCCATGTCCAATTACAGTCTACTGGCTGAGAACTCCTACATTAAGATGGTGAGTAATAATCATTGGCAGGGCTCTGAGGGGGGACATTTCCTGGGTTGGGATGCTTCCATTAAGTGTAACAACACTGAATTCTTTTACAGCTGTGTTATAATAGATAAGCTTGTGTATGTAAGGAACACAATCATTTGAACTGGAGTATCTCTTCCCCCAATGTGTTGTCTTCTTTTAAATAAGCAGGATGTTCAGTTCACACAGAATATCAACCTCAGCATTAACAATATTGATTAAATGGGCCATTTGAAAGCAATATGCACACATATCTTTCTCTTCCTCTTTTTAAAGATGATGGAGGATGCTGATGAGGTAGTTGTCAAAGTTTTGTCAGTATTTTTTTTAGATGTGCTCCTCCTTTCACCGCTATTAACTCTCTGTGTGACTCTTGAAAGACTCTATAGCGCTATGCCAAAACGGTCTGTGTCCTTTTCTCTTTGTGAAAGGAATTGTGGTTTGGTGATATAATTGCTGTGGTTACTAAACTGATTCAATTTATTCCTCGTTTTCACCAACATTTTAAGCAATTAAAGTAATACAAATCATACATTGACTACATTATATTTTTTCCCATTTGTAGGTGTATGACATTCAGGGAAACCTGCAGGATGGAAGTCAGGTTGTGGTGTCAGTCATATTTGAAAACAAGTGTGAAAGCTTTCTAAAATCCATGGAGTTCAATGTCCTGGACTCTCTCAACTCCAAGCTGCAGAGGCCTGAGGGGTCGGGCCCACACGATGGTCTTGTTGTTCCCTTTCAACTCCCACCTGGTCAGTTTTTACAGCTATATTTCTATTCAACTTGAAGAAACCTATGTTATTTGCAATGAAGTTATACAAAAATGCAATGTTTTATTATTTGTTAATTAAGCATTTCAAAGCCATTGATTGGTTTGTTGTGGTTCCAAATCAAGTAAGCTTAAAACCATTCTTGATTCTGTTTTAGGGATATCCAATGAGGCGCGGTTCGTCTTTACAGTGCAAAGCATTGTAATGCCACAGAAACTGAAGGGAACCCTCACGTTTATTGTCAAGGTCAGTAAAATACGGACAAACATGCTGTTAACTCACATTTTCTCTGCCACCTTTGACTTACCTTTTATGAACTTACATTAGATGTAAAAGGTTTAACATTGTGGCTGTATTATTACAGAATGAGGAATCCTCCACTCACGAGAAACTGGACTTCAAACTGCACTTTACCTGCACCTCATACCTAATCACTACTCCTTGCTACAGGTTAGGTTTATGATTGTAAATAAAAAAAATATAATAATAAATTTTAGTAGCAACATTCTGAGGTTATTTGTCTCCTCGTCAGTGATGCGTTTGCAAAGCTGCTAGAGTCTGGGGACCTGAAGAGCAGCTCTGTCAGACTAGAGGGGGTCAACATGCCTTTCCACCATCTACTAGCCAGGATCTGTTTCCATCACCACTTTTCTGGTATGTAATCTCTGGACTGCAATCTAATATGGCACACTGGAGTGTTACTAGACCTCTACTAAACCTGTAGAGTTTTAAATTGAAGCTACATTGTGTATGTGCTGATACATGTATTTTAGTTGTTTTTTTTAAATCACATCACAAATGACTTTGCTCTTGTCTTGTCTTGTCCTAGTTGTTGAGAGGATTGACTCCTGTGCCTCAATGTACAGCAGGTCTATCCAGGGTCATCATGTTTGTCTCCTAGTTAAAAGTGTGAGTGGGCCCCATTGGAAACATTAACACAGAGAGATTTAATTAAAATCAGTTTTAATAAGACTGTGTGCTAATATTTGTCTTCTTTTCTCAGTCTGGTGAGACAGTATCCATTGACGCTAAATGTGATGAGCCGACACTGCTTGGGAATGTCCTGGATGAGATCAAGCAGACCTTCTCTCAGTGCTGATTGTGTCTGACAGCCCCAGGATACCCCTGACCCTCCACATCACCCCATTCCTGGATAAAACACAACATAATCATGTTAACACTGCTGCTGGCACTTCCAGTATATATTTATTAGTCCTCAGATTTGCAAATTTGTTTCTTTGAGCCTCCCTGCTTCTTCAGCGCCTCACACACTCTTTCTCTGCACACTGAGCTCGGTGGCAACTCTTTTACTTTCATCATTTTACAGTCTCACTGTGTATGCGCTTTCTCTTCTCTGCAGTGCACTTTCATTTTTCCTAGTTTTTGAACTCTTCCCACTCAACCATGTTACCCAAACTCTGACTGTTCTGGACTCACAGCACCAGTTTCTGGATGTTTGACATCTCCTGCTCTTTTTCCTGTGTACCTTTCTTCCAACAGATCAGTCTGTGACTGTCATGTAATGTTATGTGGACAACTGAACATATGCTGTTGATGGTTAAATTGTGTTTTTACAGTTTTGATGTTAATTTGTCTGGTTTGTCTTTTTGTTGATTTTTTTTTGTCTTTATTTTTCTAAAGCCTGTCTGCGCCTTTGTATCACCGTACCCCACCTCTTGTCCGCTCATCCTCAGTGTGTGCTCTTCTGCTTGAAAACCATGTGACCTTCTACTTTTCAGAATGGTCCTTGCAAGAAAAATAGGGACTTTAACCTTGATCTGTGCTAACCTGTTGTCTTGAGGAGATCCGTCTGTGGGCAAGTTTATTGTGAATAGTGCAGCGATTTAAACCAAAGTTCACAATGTGAAAGGGGTAGGTCATTAACATGTATTGTAGCTGTTGCCCTGTTTACCTTTTGGTAAGGCACAAAAGCAATCTGTCTTACTGACCCACCTCTTTCCCCGCTATTGTCTGTTTGACTTGAAGGTACAAAATGCTGTTGCTATCACAAGCAACACCAATGCTTCATCAAATGGGAAATCCTAATAACAAAATTTCTATTGCAGACATGTCAGTGCCACATGTCTTAATCTTTTGGTGCAGTTGTACAGAAGAACATGTATCATTACACTGAAACCTACTGCCCTTAGTTTGTCTCTCCACACAGACAACAAAACTATACAACAAACATGTTGCATCACTCCTCTTTAATTTCATCTGAAACGTGCAGTTCACCAGTGTCATGTTTCTGCATACTTACAGACTGCTTATTTCCACACACCCTAAACTTAAACCACAAACCTTTGAATGCCCATAAAATTGCCTGTTTTGTGCTTTGACACATTTCAAGCACCATGAATGGCCATTTTTAAAAGATGGCTCCCCTCAGAGGCATTTGTTGTTTTATTTTGTCATAAATGTGACTACCCATTCCAGCACAATGTAACCTTGTAGTAGCAAGACTAAAATGGACTTGATAGTGTCCCTATTCATTCAAGGCCCCTTTATTGTAGATTGCATACTATAATTAAGATATCTATGAGACATTCAGCAGTAAAGTGTAAATACAGAACTTATTAACTGTACTGCAGGAATCTCAATAGAAAGTAACTATGTATGTATTCAGTTTTCCTGAAAATTCTCAGTCTAATGAGTGAAAATGAAAATCCCATCTTTGCCAATCATCCATTGCTCGCATTTTGATTGTTTTCTTATCCATAATTGATTAAATTTATACTGCATGATTAGGAATGTACTCTTTTTATTTCTCTTTTTGTTCTGTGTACATGCACACACTAAAACACTTGTCATTCCACTTTGTCCTTTTCTAAAGTTTTTTTTTTTTTTTTAATGCTTGTGTTTTATTTTTTCCTGAGTTCAGGTGGTTAAAAAAAGAGATTGTTTGATGTTTTAAATTATTTAACATTGGGAGGAAAGGAATGGGGTTTCTTTGGTGTTGTGACACTAAGAGCGTGGGGCTTCAAATAAGTCCAGTAGAGCAGGTCATGCAGGTCACATGAAGCAGTGTACTGAGAGGCTGCAGCCCACTCTGTCTTAAATATGTTGGTTCAGTTGTAGTGAATTATTTGACAAATTTTGGCTTGTGACAATGAAATATACTCTTATAAGTGATTTTTGAAGATCCTGTCTTTTTATTTCTTCATATTCAATTATCCAGCTGTAAAATACTGTATGTTTCAAAGGGGGCAAAATAAAATATCTACATTCCCTTTAAAACGGTCCACCCATGAAAAAAAATAAAGGCTGTAAGTAGATGCTGTAGTGTCTGTGTTAAACATGTAAAAACGAGTTGGAAGCATTTGGGGCAATGACAAATTTGTGAAATACAATTGTAGCAAATCTTGAAAGTGCTAAAAGAATATACTCAAAATATTAGTTTGGAACTTAAAAATTGTAACAATCTTTCACATAAGGCATCTGTAACTTGTATTTTTTAACTACAATAAGTCAGAATGAGTAGAATAAAAAATAGTGGATAGAAGGACATCAAGTTAAGACACATACATAGAGTTTGACTGATAAATTAAACTCCAGATTCTAGCAATTTATTTCCTATTAATGTTTGTGCTAAAACATTTTAGTATGGGGAGTTAAGTGCGTTAAATTAGACTCAGTTACAGTAAATGAGGATTTAGGGACAATCTGACGTGTGAAACTTCATTTCCCAGAAACCTTTGCCACACAGACTGAGGTTTTGACTGACGGCGAGCAGCTGAGTAAAATGTTACTGACCAGTGAACGCCTCTTATCCTCATTGTTTCATATGTAGCTAGCGCAGTTGTTTGAAAGCGTGGTTTCTATGTTGGCCTTTTCTGTAAAAACATTAAAACATACAAAAGAAGGCGAGCTAACCGCTGTTAGCACTGTTATCAAGCCAATATAAAACATGCAGCGTTTCCTGTTTGACTCTTCAAAATTAAACATCCACGTGCAAAACGCACTTCGCATTAATGTTTACTTTGTAATCGGCTAACTTACAGGACACGCACGTTGTATTATATACATACCTTTTAAAAAGAAGTATTGACTTAAATAGTCAATACGTAGCGTAAGCACCTTAAAAACAGACAAAGTTCAGCCGGAAGTTGTAAGGATAGTATTTGACTTGGTAACATTGGGGGTTAGGTCGTCAATAACTGGGGCTCCCCGGGATTGTTCACAACAACAGACAGAGGAAGAGGCTTCAGCTCTGATCAAATCAAGACCAGTCGCAACTTTAGATCCTGTTTGGGACCGTTCAGACGGAAACAAGCGCTAACACGGCTCTTCGAAGAGCTGCTATTGTTTGTACGAAGCTAGCCTTTTCCTTCTTCGCAGTCACAGCTGTGGTGGATTGCTGATATTTCTTACAAATCATTTGGAATATGGCTCAGCATGGACATCATGTAGCCAGTTCCCAAAAAGCACTAATGCTGGAAATGAAAAGTCTCCAAGATGAGCCAGTTGAAGGCTTTAAAATAACTTTGGTGGACGAGTCAGATCTGTACAACTGGGAAGTGGCGATTTTCGGACCCCCAAATACTCACTACGAGGGTGGTTATTTTAAGGTGAGTTGCTAATGTTAGCTTGCAGCGTTTCTATTGTTCTTAAGCCAGTAAAGTGGGGTTCATTTTTCCCACATCTGAGAACTTCTCGCACAAACACACAACCCTGGCGTCTATTACAACAAGAGTAAGCTATTTTGGCCACGTATCATTAGCATGAAACAACTTTTAGGTGAACTGTATTTGGAGAAGGCTACAGAAAATCTGGCTCATAATGGAAGACCCGAACAGCAGTACTCAGTTCTAGTTTAATGAACTATAACCTTTAGTGTATGGCTCCAGAAGAACCAACAACTAAACAGCAGCCCAACAGAAATATTTAATCAAGGAGTTGATATGTTGAATATTTATTTACAGCCTGTTTACTTTCAAATCCTGCACGTCTTAGATGCCAAGGACAGCCTACTCTTGCTTTAACTTTACTTAGGTGCCCTGTTTTAGTTGAACATAATGTTGTTGTTTTGTTTTATTGCCTTAATTCTGAGTTGTCCTATTTCAGTGCTGTGAAACAACAGACACCAGAACTTAAAGCTGGTTATTTTGCCTTCAAAATATAGATTATTTAAGGCCTTATACAGTATCAGTTGACACATTATCTTGTCTCAACATTAAACAAAAGGCTGGTAACACAATCACCTCCAGCTTTAACATTTACAGTGATTAGCTGAGTAGTCTTTAAGCCAGTTGAATCATCTCTGGTGGTTATCATTTAGTTTGATGAACAGGCTTTTTGGGCTGTAAATTCTGTTTCTTTCAAATGCATTTTTTTAAAGCACCCTGTTTTTGAAATTTCTAGCATACTTCATTGCCCATAACCAAATTGTTGTGTTTTCTAGCTTCCTCGTTACCCAAAAATAATAAAATTTTGATATGTAGTTCCTGTGCATGAATTTTGTATTTCTAATGAAGGAAGTCACCAATTTGATAATTTCTACAAATCTTTTTAAGCCAGTGGTCACTTTATTTTCTCACTGGTCCCAAAGACCCTTGACCTTAACAACTCTAGTTTGGTTCCTTAATGCTAAGCACCTTGTTCCTGGACTTTCTTTTTAATAGTCAAAGCACAAGCCCTACATTGTAAAGGTTGAGTTGGCCCTCTTGGCATACAGTTGATCCAACTGGAACATAAATGAGTCAAATCAGTTTCAGATGTTACAAAAACACTGAGGCTATTGTAAATGGTTGCCCCAGATGCAAGGCTAATGTAGCTAATTTGTCATAAAATGTACAACTTTGTCTCGGGAACGCATTTTAACCCCTGGCATTGACATCACATTTTATACCACAAATCTATTGTAAATGTTAGATCCTTCATCAGTCCATTTACTTTTGTAAGTTACTGCACTATAGTGTTAAGACTAACCATCATAATGTAAATGCTGTAGGTAAGAGCCTCATGAATGTTCTTGAAGTAGATTTGTTCTTTTTTGTTGTTTTTTACTCAAGCGGAGGGCCCCTTTGAGCACTCTGCTGTAGACGCTGTATTTGTGATGGTGCTGTGTACAGGATTCCTTTGTCGGACCAGGAATGCACAGCCTGCCTGTGAAATCCACCGCGCGGCTGTGGCTTATTGTTCTGTGCTAGGTTTCTATCCAACCAGTTTGTGTTATTATTATTATTCAAAGGAACGCCCTTTTTCTGGCCTGGTTTAGCTGTACAAACAGTTACGACACACAGCAGCTGCCTGTACAGGTTGTGTGACGTCACATGAAACTTGGCTGAGTCAGGTTTTTGTTTCAGTTGGGTGTTGCTCACATTGAACCGCACTGATAATCCAAATGACAAATCGACAGGGGCTGCGTTTCAGTAAAGCGCGTCTCGTAACCTAGAGATAACACATTAGGACTCTATCGGTGCTGAAGGGGCCTTGTGTGTTGTCGTGTGGGGCATCCCTCCAGGCTGAGTGATTGTGCTGATTTCTAAAAGATGGCCTGTCAGAGTCCCACTACCACGATATAAGCAGGTTGCTGAATCGTGATTGTCTAACAGCTACGGGACATCGCTATGGTGTATTGTAACACTTTTCCCTTGAAGGGCCTTATTAATGTGGTTTCTCAGTTCTGTGTTAGAATTCCTGTTAATATTCATGTCGTGTGTGTCTTGATATCTTCCTCACCATTTTTTTTGACATGGCATGTTGGGGCAAGACCATGAAAAAGTGAGATAACTGGGTCACACTCTTTTCAAAATTTGCCAACACTTAATCTTCACTGATGACTCAGTACAAAGAACAACAACATGTGCTTTTTGTTTAGAGATTATTTTGTACCACATCCTTTTCTGCTGTATTGAAATAGCCCTGTAGAATATATCTTAATAAAACAAGCTCCTGTATGATGCGCGAGCGTTGTTGCTGTCACACCAGGCTCTCTTTCTAGTTGACCTCTTCCTGCTTCTATTGTGTCACTTAGGAGAGAATAGGATACACTGGGCTGTGCCACTGTGAGATCATGTGCTTGTGTTTCTCAGAGAAGTTTGCGATAGTGACGTATGGCAGCAGCTATTTGTGGTGTCACACAGTTGAAGTTCACTGATGTGATATGTCTACAGCTGTAGTTCATAGTGTATTCCTAAATCAACTATTTAATCACGTGTATGCAATGCAATCATGATAAGTAATCTTTTCGGTTGTCCCACAGCTTTACCACAATGGATTGATTTTACTTAAATGGTTACCAGTGTTTTTATTGAATTTCCTCTTAGGTAAATAAGCCATGTTGTCAATTGCTGCTTTGAATAACGGTTAACTGCAATGCTAACTGAAAAAAATTGACACTATTTTGTGCTGGGCAGCTGACTTGTGCCTGGCTTCCTTCCTGCTTGAGTACACATGTGCCGCTTATGTGCACAGCTAGCAGCGGCTAAAAGGAGGGTTACAGAGCAGAGGACTCAGGCCTATCGTACAGAACTTGGTTGGGCCAGTCCTGGCTGGGGCCTCTGGAGTCATGTTTCTCCCTCTGGCTGTGTCACGAGGAAACCAGAGCAGGACAAGAAAAAGGGAACGTATAAAGCCCGAGCAGCTCAGTAAAAGAGAGGTGTGCAGGAGGCCTTAGTTGACAGTTATAACGTCCCCTGAAACTACTGCCAACTTAGAAACATGGCTGTACATTGGAAGCATGGCTCCAACAGTGTGTTAATATCTCAAAGGGATCTGTTGTAACTTTAGCTCTTGACCCCCTTCTTCCTCTTTCTTGCGGTTGTAGAGCTGAGTTAATGAGGCAGGGGCCTGTTGGGTACAAACATGATAATCTCTGGGACTGTGTGTAAATGTGGCTGACAAATTCTCTCTGCTCAAGGACCATTTTTCTCGAGTAAGGGGTGGGATTATGTTTTTGCAGTTATGGTGACAGTTTAAACAGGACAATTTGTTCTTTTTGAGGTCTTCATGTTGCTGTGACCTGGTTTGCTTCGCCTTGCTGTCATTTTAAAATTTGTATCTTTTTTTACAGCACGGGATTGTGCAATTCATGTTTTCTTGTGTGATGTATGACAAATAAGCTTTACCTCACATCCACCCTTCAAAGTGACACTTGTTTTGACTGTTTCTTAATTCAGAACTTGATCCAGTTTAAAGACATGATATGCAAGTCAGTGGTAGCGTGTTGTGACATATGCACCGAAGTAACCACTTTGACAGACGTAGAGCTTGTTTGAGCTGTTGCCTGTACCTGTTACTGCTTGATCTAGAAACTTGCAGTTTGAGTAAAAGAGGAGAAAGGTATGCAGCAAAATTTAAAGCTACTATTGAGATAATTATATTGAGATATAAGGACAGAAATATGGCTATCAATAGCAAATGAGCCGACAAACCAGTCTCGTACCACACAGGCTGCAGGTCCAGACCAAGGTACAGACAGGGCATGATTTATTTTTGCTGAGCCCTTTAATACCACCAGAAATCTATTTTTAACCCAGGCAGCATACACCAAAAACTGAAAAAAAGCCAAGTGTTGGTGCGTGTCGTTTGTAAGTGGTGAAACTGGATGGAGAACCAGCTTTTAGCAAGTGGGGTAATTGTGTGAGTTTTTACAACACAAACCTATTTAATTCACAATCACTTTATTGGAAAAATCCAGAACAGCACTTTTCTCCCATCTCCATTAGAGATGAAGCTGCTTGTTGTGATCAATAATCCGATTTCATAACTGAAACCAGACATGACACGTCACTTGGACATGACACAGAGGCAACCAGGGTTGGACCTCATAAACATTAGCGCTGAGATTTTCCACAGTGCTCGGCCTGTGGACAGATATTATCTTGATGCTTATATTGTTTTGGCAGACAGACCCTTTCCTCCTCCCCCTTCTTCTGGCTGCTATGTGTTGTACTGTTGCCAGCCCCTAATGTGTACAATCTTGGCTTGAACTCTGCACTCAGAAGGACCTGCAGCTTTTTGGCTCGGTCACTCAGAAGCAGTCATTGCTTTTTTTTTTTTTTGTTGCTTTTTTCTGCATGCAGCATTCTTACAAAAGTATGTCAGTGTTTTCCCATCAAACCGGTTTTAAATGTGTATTAGGCTTGGTTGCATCTTATTCAGCAAATAGAGGCAAATTTATATCAACAACATAACTTAAATACATACAATGAAATTTATTAACCTGAATGAGAAAGGATACAAAAAATTGGTTTGTTTTGAAGCAGAGGGACTGTGACTCTAACCTTGCTTGCTGAAAACAGTAATGTCTCAGTAAGGAGTACTGGGGTATCTAAGCTTTATGATATCAAAACTCCTTTAAGACTAGCAGCGATTACTGAATAAGTAAATCAGCTTAACACTATAATGCAGGCAAAGAGGGATGAATGCTAGGAGGGATTCCCTTTTATACCAAGTCAATGGCCCTTTCTCCTCCTACTGTCACTATACTATACTCCCATGAACCCTGCCCCCCCCTCCCTGCAGCTCGTGGGTGCACTGTGGCGAGGACCAGCTGACCATGCCGAATCAGCAAATGTGGGCATGTGTGTGTGAACTGAGGGGGATCAGCACCAGGCTTCATGCAGTGAGTGACGTATGTGTGTGTAATCTGTGTATTCAGTGTCCCCCGTCCCTCCCATAGAGCACCTTATGGTCAGAGAAGGAGGGGTCCTACACACAGGTCCCATTGTAGCGTTAATGCAGTGGGTGCGGTTTCAGGACGTATAATACCAGCACAGGGGTGCGAGGAGTGGATTGTCTTGGGTTGCAGTGACAGCTGGAGAGGACAACCCCCTGTAGGTCTTAGAACGACAGCCCCCTCATCCACTGGTGTCACACTGTAAGGGCCACACTCTCAGCAGCTGAGCGCCTTGCGAGCCCCCTCTCTCCACAGTGTATTACATTACACCATCATTAGCTTGTCAATGCTCAAGCCATCTCTGTAGCATTGGCCATGACTCTACAGCTAGCTGCTATTTATGGAGTCCTCACTCTCACTGCTGATCAACAAGATTGTAAAAACTTTTCTTTAGTGGCTGTTCGTGCCACCACATTTGTATATTTTTATCATTTAATTTTCACTGTCCTTTTGTGATATTATCCCCAGAAATATTTATTAATCCGCAAATAGGTAAAATCAGTTTTTAGAGTGTCTGGCAGACTTTCTTCTTCTAATAACCCAGAATTTGTGAATCAGAGTCCTCTGTTTATGTCTGAAGGAGCTCTGTGATTGGAGGATTCATTTCCTTATACACAGGGATATTGTATTTAAATGACCAAAGTTGAAGATATCAATATTATGTTTATTTAAATAGCCCCAATAACCCTGACTGTACAGGACAACACCCTCTGTCCTTAGACCCTCCAACAAGGAGAAGAAAAAGACAAACCGCGGAGAGAACCACAAAAGGAGGGATCCACTCTTAAGACCGACAGGCTGTGCAATAGATGTGTTCAGGACGGTTATATATAGTACATTCACAAATAGTGCATCACTGGGACGTCTAACTGTGGGCCAGACATCTTAAAATCTAGATCTTGTCCTGTATGGCTAACTGCAGGCCGGAGACACCTGCAGAAAGACCTCTCTTCCAAGTCCAGATGGAGAAGGATAGAGAGGTGGGACAGCAATTAACTAGTTTACAAATGATCATAATATAAACTACAGTATGAGAAAGAAGATAAAATGGAGCTCAGCGTTAACTGGAACAAGTGCAGCTCATCTAGATGACATTTGACCTTCATTACTTTTAAATATTTATGTTGTACAATTTTACATTCCCTGTACATCAAGTTCTAATGTATTATTAGGTAGATATATTGTAATGTATGCTGTACAAATGTATTTATATTAATTTAATTCACCTTCATTTTGAAGAAGCCACTTGTTCAAGAGCAGAGAACAAAAATAGCTATAGTGTGTGTTGCTGTTTCTCTATATTTCTCCATATTTATTCAGTCTTCATTTAATTCTGTTAGATGTCAGTGGTTGTTATGGTTGTAATGGTTGCTAAATTGTGTGCCTCTCTTGACCTCGTGTTTACTTTCTCTTCAGGCCCGACTCAAGTTTCCTGTTGACTACCCCTACTCTCCACCAGCCTTCCGCTTTCTCACCAAAATGTGGCATCCCAACATATATGAGGTGACTACAAGTAGCACTAATGCTTGAATAAAAATGAACACATTGATTAAACACATGGAAGCTGTCATATTGGTGCTTTGCATTTCCACCAGAGCCAACACACAGATTATAAATGTGGGTGATGTAACTAAGTGGTATCTTCTCCATGAGTAAATAAACTCTGAAGTAATAAAAAGAAGTCCAAGTTGAAGTTCAGAACACACTGTTTCAACATGACCTCATGAAGCCCCAAGTGTGAATGTTATGTCCAGTTTGGTTTTACATTTCCTGGTTGGTTTTACATAAACTGTAATTTTTTATCCACTAGAATGGAGATGTGTGCATTTCTATCCTGCATCCACCAGTGGATGACCCACAAAGCGGCGAGCTGCCTTCAGAGAGGTGGAATCCTACACAGAATGTCAGGTACGGACATGTTCTTCATCACCCTCTAGATCCAGAGATGGAAAAATATATGAAAACAGTTGCTGTCTGTCCTTGTTTGTCTGCTCAAGATCAGTTACTCTAATTATGTTTCCTTCAGTCCTTTCATTAATCTTTGAGACAGGTTGCAAAAACAGTTATAAGTGTAGCTCAGCCTACTTTCCTATATTATCTTTGTTTAAAATGTGTTTACCTGATTAGAGCCAACATTTAAAGACAAAAATATACACGGATGAGCAACAGGGCATGTAACTATAATAATAGTTAAAGCTTAATTATAACATCAGTGGATAAAACATATTATGTCAGGGGAACCTATAAATGAGCTTTTCCACAGAACAATCAGTTGTTTGTAGCAGGAATCGCAAGCAGCTCAAAGTGCTACTATTTGCGTGCAGCTCTGTAGGCAGAAAGCTGAATTCAGCAGATTACTGTAGAGATAAATTGATATGTTGGTTTGTGCAAACAAGCTGCTTGTCTGACCCCAACTTTTCTCTCACCCTCCCCGTCTCTGTGTCCATCTGTCCTTGTTTCTATCTCTCTCTTTGCTTGTCTTTGTCCTTCATTCTCAATGTCTCTAGTCTCATCTTTCCTCTCCTCTTCCCATCCATTCCACCTCCACTTCCTTGTCCTCTCCTGTATTGTTTTCACCTTTCCTCTATTTTCATTCGCCTCTTCTGTTGATTGACTTTGGTGTGCTTCTTTTACCACTCTTCACAGGACCATCTTACTCAGTGTCATCTCTCTGCTCAATGAGCCCAACACATTTTCCCCAGCCAACGTCGATGCCTCAGTCATGTACCGGAAGTGGAGGGAGAGTAAAGGCAAGGACAGGGAATACATCGAGATCATCAGGTATGAACAAACAGAAGACTTTGTACTTGGCTGTGTTAAAAGTGTTTGTGATGTCACATTTAATTTTCTTCTTATTCTCACAGAAAGCAGGTGCTGGCTACCAAAGCTGATGCAGAGCGGGACGGCGTGAAGGTCCCTGTCACACTGGATGAGTACTGTGTCCGCACCCAAGTCCCGCCCACGGACGACGGCTCCAATCTGTTATATGATGACTATTATGATGACGAGGACTTGGAAGACAATGAGGATGACGACGAGGACTGTTGCTATGACGATGATGACTCTGGCACAGAGGACTCCTGACCTCGCCTCCCAGTGTGTCCCTTCCCCCTTGGTCCTCCTCCACCCTCCTCTCAGCACCCTCTCTTACAGACTGAACTTTAATCCCCCGCTTTGTATCCATCGTCCACACATGGCGCAGGCCCCGGTCCGTTTTTTTTCTGTCATGTGCAGTCACAGTATGCACGCTAGAATCCTAAAGCTACAGAGTTGTTTTTGGTTGTATTTTTTAATTGAACTGTGAAGAGTATACAGATACATTTTCATTTAAAATTCAACTTCCTCTGGTGCTTGTCTACACTGACCATTTAAGAAAGTAATTTTAAGCAATTTACAGCATTGGCTAAGGAGTGAAGACATCTCAAGTCAGAGCAGGTTAGAGTTAAACAAGCAAAGAGCATTTCAGGGGACGCAACCTGGAGACAATTGGCGTTTGTTGTCCAGTTTTCATAGTGACATTAAAAAAACTGATTCTCTTCCCTATTTAAGCGGTGCATATGTGACTTCTGCCTAGCAAGCTGCTTTCCCTTTGAACCCCTGGGCTTGTGGTGCTGCAAACGGGGATGTTCACCCCCTTGTGCCTTCCTTTAGCCCGCTTTCACAGAGCGGAACAGACAGCAGATCTGAAACTTACAAAGGCAAACTATTACCAACTAAAAAGGAACAACCTGCCTGGCAAGAGCAGATTTTCAGGCTAACAAGGTCTCAGATGGGATTTTGGGTAAGCAGCACCCTCCCAATGGAACAAGTAGTGATATTATTTATAGCAACACCTGTCAGATTTGTTCAGAGTGTGAGAGGGAAAGGTAACATCAAACAGCTGAACTAAGCAATGGAATGTAGATCTGAATCCCACAAATGTGTGCTACCAACTGCTGCAAAGCCTTGATGGTGGAAGGTTGAGTCATGAGCGACCTGGATGCACCGGTAAGGCTCCTGCTCATCGAATCTAATGTACTGTATTTAAAAACCTATGCAGTCGGCGATTTTTCTCTTATGCAGTGCTTCAGATGTGGCATTAAAGCTGAGTCGGAATACCATGAGCCACACTGACCTGACAGCTCTAAGCTTCAGCCAAACACCCAGCTGCGTGTTTTTGTGTGTGCGTTTCAGACTCTCTTTTGAGATGTGCAGTCATATCTGTGTCTTTGCTTTTTTCCCCGTTTGTTGTTCTAACATAGAGTAGCTGGAGTCTCCAGAGCTACAAGACTCTGGATTAAGATGCCCCCTAGTGGTTGCTGTAAATGCAAGAAGGTATTTTCTCTCTCAACAAGACTGCAGCCATCTTAACTCACCTGAATCACTGAAGCTTGAAGTTATCACAGTGATGGGGTAGCAGTGCGAGAGGCCTGATGAATATGTAGGCTTGGGTCAGTTTCCTCAAAATGATCCATTTTTTTAGAAACTAAACCTCGAGCGCTCACTCAAAGACATGTTTCTGAATTTGTTCACATCGGTGTAACAGTGTTTCCGTTGTGTGTGAATATCTGCTCATAAATGTGCTTATTTAACCAGGAGGGAACTGTTGTTTTGAAGCACAGAAATAGGGGAAGGCATGAGGATAAGGGCTGAGCCTTGGGCATGAACAGGAGAATGATGTTCTTCCCTAGCATGCTTTTATGATGTGTTTGTGGTTTTAGATCTGCTATAAAGGTTGGGATAGTGTCCACGAAATAAAGGTCCTTCTCTATTTCTTCTCAAACTTATCTAAAACATGGATTATGAATGGGCTAAGGGTTATATGTTTTTAATGTCTTGATGTAATCTTTTATTTACAAAATGTGGTGTGAGCTGCAATATGTTCTATATTATATGTAATAAGTGCAAAGAGTTTGATCTGATTGTTAAAACCCAGAGTTTTTCTTGAAACAAAACCTAAATGTTAGAACAGGCACAGCTGCAAATGTATTATTAAAAAGTCAGAAATGAATTCTCACAGCTTCATGAATGAACCCTTTTTTTCCCCAAATGAATGGAAAAATCGCTGTTTTTGAACTACTGTTTTTCATCCCCACAGTTTTCTGAGCTCTGATTGGTAGGAGCAATTAATTACTGAAAACTCCTCAGGAATACAGCAAAGCAACCAACTCACTATCCGACAACAAACATCTCCCAACAGATCCCGGGAGTCTCCCTTTATGGCTGCAAAGGACTGTTTACAATCTCTACCTTAATATGCACATGTGGATACTTTGACGATCACTTGATGTTTTTCCTGTTTATATTTCCTTTTTTTCTTATGGTTTGTAAATCTATTTAAAATCTGAAATAAAGATCTTTATTAGATATTGACTTGTTATGATTGGTGAATTAGAAAACAAAAGGTAACTGTGTGATATTCTCACCGGTTCTCTCTCTGTGTTCTCTTGTAGACACTGAAATGTGTGAATGAAATAGGAGTGACTCAGTGCTTACGCTGCGAGGTAAGACTAATGTCTGCCCTTTTCACTTTGATGTAGTTTAAGTAAAGCGCATGATGAGATGTGTAGTCTGTAGTCACCCCTGGACCAGTCCGAGGGTGGTGGAGACCTTAAAGGATTTCCTGAGGCTTTCTGTAGTTATTTTTTTAACATAAGTTAGATTTTTAAAGACTATGCTAAAAAAAAATTCCCCTCCCAACTCTAGGAAAGGTGAAGTCTCAGCAGACACGGGTAAGAGTTGTGTGTGGTTTTTGTTATTACATGTCTGCAAAAGCATGTCTTATTTTTCTTTTTAGTACTGATATCACAAATACATTCAATATTAAATTAACTTGTATGATTTATAAATATAGTAGTAGTAGTAGTAGTAGTAGTCCATTCCATTGGACCAATAACTCAAATCACCTTCTCATATACAGTATTTCAGTTGTAGTTTTTTGTCTGTTTGTTTGTTTGTTTTGTTTTTACCTTTATTTGATAGGATTGTAGACACAGAAAAGAAGACTGACCAACAGGTTTAAATACTTAAGTTAAAACCTGCTGTTGACACTGAATTTAAACTAATACACTACATTACATTAATATAATTTAATAGATCCCTACTTTTGAAATTATGTGACTGAAAACAATGCTTCTTCCTGCTCGTATTTGTTAGTTTTGTTTGTGATGAAAGGTGTATATGAGAGCCACGCCAAAGATTTCCCGAAGCTCTTTTTAACCTCTAGAGGGCAGTAACAGCTTGCTTCTTAATAAAATGGAGCCAGCCATACCAGCCAAGAGACCACATAAGAGGACTTAAAGAGTTTAATCAAATTAATGATAATATTACGATAAATGTAGTAAAATGTGTTTGTTTGTCTCTGTCATCTCATTCAATAATATTCTGCTTCTAATGAGAGAAATACCTCTCCCACAACTCTGCACTGTTTTATGAGTCAAATAACTCACCTTTTTCATGCCGTGGTATGCTCATCTCCACTTTTCTCAGTCACACTGTGAGTAAATAGAAAGCCAGCATTATTCACACACTCCTGTATGTCGTATATGAGTTATGTTTTATTATCTCTACTTTTCCACTTCCTTCAGCCACCTACTGAATGGTTACTTATAAAGTAGAGCCTGAAAATGAAAATCATCAATCCGGCAAATGCTGGAAATAAATGCATTCGTGAAGAAAATCTAAATGACAGTCTGTGTGCAAGAAGGTAATCTATTCTTTGTCCAATCAATTTCTTGCATCCATTCACCAGAACAGTACTGGACTCCTAGGGGAGAAGTGCATAGATGTAGTGTTTACTGTAGAGTCCATCAAATTTGTTTCCTGTAGCGACAGGTCTGACCTTTTGCCCTGCATGTGTCTAATCCAAATGCCAGTTCAGTGGGCTGAAATGAAATATCTGAACAAGGTGCTGCTTTTTTTGCTCATTAAGCCTTTTCCTTGTTTCTTTCTTTTCATGTGCAGTCTTTGCAACGCTTTTGTGAAAGGATAGCAATCTGTCAAACTGTGGGGTATAAACTGACCCTGGAACAGAACCAGATGTTACAACAAATGGCCCTGTCTCAGTTGTGTCACTCGAAAGCTGTGAATCACATATTTTGCCCCGTTCCCTTCTCCAGCTGGCAATTTGGCAGAGATCTCCTTGCACTCGCTGTATGGCTGTGAGTCAGAGCACACGGTGACCTGTGCATAGCTGGATGGCCCGAGGATTGAGAAAAAAGGCGAGAACTGTAGCAGAACGGAGGTGAACAAAGGTGAGATGAGAGCAAGAGGGAGAGAGAGTTACTTGAAGTGGGGGATCGTTCCATATGTTAGGATATGTCACGTCTCCAAGGCAACACAAGTTGTCTGGAAGGTGGGAGTGGGTTGGCAGGAAAGAGAAAGATGGATGGCAACAATATAAGTGAGTGGGGTAAAAATTCACCATTATGACGTGTCGAGAGTGACCGTGTGCTGTGAGTGGCTACACACACACACACACACACACACACAGAAGTGAACAAACCTGAGGAGACATCCTACTGGGCTTCTGTACAGAACATGTTAAGTCTGACAACCTTCTTTCTGTAATAGCCACATGCCTTTTAGTCATCCCCTGCCTTTTAGTCATCCCCCTATTGACATAAAAAAAAGTACACAACCTCAAACCAATTCTTATTAATCGGTTCTGGACTACATTTAACAATCCTGCTGTTTCTGACACTTAAAAGACTGACAGAGATATAAGATCAAGCTGGTTAATGAGAGCAGAACAGACACATTAACCTTTTCCCAGGCTGTAGCCCATCCTCAGCTCAAACTGAACATTCTCCTATTGATCTTACCATTTGCAAAGAAAGCTGTTTCCAGAGTGCGTCCAGTGGTAAGCTAAGGGCCTTTCATTTAGCTCATTGCTTTTCTAATAAAACTTGACATGTGGTCGCCTATTAGCCATAACCTATGTCAGTGCATCTCATTAGAATATATGTAATAAGAGACTGACATGTTCGGTCTATCTCGCAGGTCTATGTGATACTGTGTGTGTTTTAGCTGTCGATGACTGACAGCAGTGGGTTAGAGTTCAACTGTGGCCTGGCAATCTATATGGTAAGTAGCTCTTTTCTCAGGTTGATTACATCAGACCGTGACCTTTGGGTGGACCTCTGAGGCCAAGAAGTGTGATTATCTCAACTCTGCTTGAATGGATGACATGGTTTACATGCCGTGCTGAGGCGGTCCTGTAGCATATCCTCTTTTGTGAAGGATGAACTACAGTCTTCTGGTCTGCTGTAATCTTGTGGTGCAGAATGTTAAATAGCAACTCCTCGCAAACATCCGGATTCCTGTATTTACATACATGACATCTCAGTTTTTGTGTCAATATTTTAATAGATAGGAGTAGTCTTTTGTAGGAAGGCAGCACCTGACTATTGTCTTGGCTAATTAATAAAACCTTATTGCTGAAGGATCTACAATGGATTAGCACATTTTTAGATTGTTTATGTTCCAGTGTAAAAGCTAACTGTGGTTTCTCAGCTGCAATTAGTTGCACAGCAGGCTAGTGCTTCCACAGCTCAATAATTCAACAACACTTTTGAGGTGTAGTGTGGCCGAATAAAGAACACAGCAGTGTAGAACAAGTCAGTGCACTTTATTTAAACGTTTCAGAACAAGAAAAACACTTTATTGCAGAACAAAATTAACGCGTGCTGCGCATCTCCTCTGCAGTCTGTACTCTCGCTGTGCGCATGCGCCATCTAGTGGCATTGCAGGACATAGGTTTGTAGGTAGTGCACACTTTTCCTTAAGTCAACCAAGAATTAGGCCTAAAAGAAGAGTTTTTTTTTTAGGTGGGTATATTTTAAAAATTTTATGAGAAAATAAGGACTTCCATGTTGTGCATTTAATTTTTAATTTTTATTTTTCTAGTTTTATCAAGTTTGTTTGAAGCCAACACTGAGTTTATTTAAAAGCTTACAGTCTTGCTTTGTTACCTAGCTCAATTAACCAATAGGCCTGTAATGTACCTCTTCATTTTTCATCAAGACGAGTCAAAGCTGACACCAGTTTACATTATTTTTAAGCATTTGTTATTTACGTTTGCTATTCCTTCACTAGAAAGACTTTCTCAGTTGCTAAAACCTGCCTCGGACATATAGTAGGCTGTAGGTTAAGTCCAACATTTCCTAGAAGTGCAAATGTTTCTCGACAAAGTGAGTGTCATGATAATATTGGCTCTTTGCAACAGATAGTGGCCCTGCCCTTGGCTTCCACTTGACTCAAACCAAAGTAATCTTCTCAAATAAAGCGTCTTTTGTCCCGCAGATCAATGAAGTCAGCGTGGCCTTTTCTATTTTAGACAGATAAGTGTATTTGTTGCCATAGTGAAGTTTCCAGGGAAACCAATCCGTCACTTTGTGCCCAAGTCAGACAGAAGATGTTAAAAAGCTGCTTAAAATTGAGTTAACAAAACACTTCATATCGTTCACACTGTATCACCTCCGTTCAAAGAGGTGGAATAACCAAATAGTTGACTGTGTTCATTGTGTGACAGGGAGGCTCATTTTCTTCTTATGTTTGTTTTTGGCGAGTTTGACATTTAAAGAGACGTGCCAGTCAGGATGGAGACATTTCAATTTACTTTTCCTCACTGAGTTGGCTACATAACTTCGCCCAGCAAAATATTCCTCTTTTAATCGAATGGGTGAGCAACAGGCTGACTGAGATATATCTGGGGTTTAATATGTGCTTCTACCTGATGGGATACGGAATGCCAGAGTTTGATCTTATTGGTCAGCCGCAGTCCTCGTCGCGTATAAAACACAGACGGCTCTCTGCTGCTGAGACTGAGAGAGAGCGCACAGCAGCGCCACGGAGCGCACGGCTCATCCGACGAGGAAACAACTGTTACTCAAGCAGCGAGAGGGAAAAAGCTTTTGTCTGGTGAGTAAAGCTTTGGTGTGTTGTATAGGCAATAATAACACGTTAGCGTATGTGGATATAATGATAGTCTACTTGGAGTTTTTTTTTGTCAGAGGCAGTGGTGCGTAATAGACTGCACCTGTTGATCCTTACGCTTCAGGTTCAACAGGTCTCACTCTGCCTTTTAGCTGTCATCTAATCGTACAAACATTCGATATACATGTATATTATTATCATTATCATTATCATTATTATTATTATTATTATTATTATTATTATTATTATTATTATTATTATTATTATTATTATTATTATTATTATTATTATGTTAATTTACCTTTTTAGAAGGCGTAAAAATAAAGTTGGATTTCATAATTAGTACTAGTAGTAGTAATAAGTATTGTCTGTGAAGAATATGAAAATACTGAATATCATATCAAAGTATATTATAAAGAATAAAGTATATTATAAATAAAAAATAAAAAATACTGAATAAAAATAATATAAGACTCCAATATTATGTATTTAATATGCTCTGGACAATTGTTTGATGTAGTGTGTAATTAAAATTTTGTCAAATTCCTGTGGCTTGGGCTTTGTGTTAATTGCACAGAGCAATTTTGTGAGTTATTATTCAGCAGAGCTTCACATTGACACTCCCTGTGGAACAACCTGCCTCTAATCATTTCCATCCCCCTCCTCTCGCCCTGTCTTATTAATTTTAGAAACACCTGACTGACTCTACTGCACAAGCCCACGCGTCCCACTGTCTGGTGGGGCCATGTGGGTTCTGGATAAAATCCGTGGGTCAGTGGAGACCAGCGTGCTGCGACAGGGGGAGAATGGAGACAAGAAAGGTGTCACCCCGGCATATACCAACGTCCTCACACCAGATAAAATCCCTGACTTTTTCATTCCCCCAAAGCTGGTCAGCTGCCCTCCAGAACCTGAGTTACATAAACCAAAAGAGGTGTTGCAGCCTTCTACTTCAGAGCAAACAATCGGGAGTGGGAAGAAGATCAGTAGCCCTCGAAGCCCAAGGCTGGTAGCTAAGATTGCAGGAGATACCAAAAACCTACTCAGAGCTGCTAACCGGCACATTATACAGATAGAGAGTGCTGATGATGTTGTAGCTGGAGACACTAATGCAGATCCTCAGTCACAAACAGCTATGTCTCTGCCCTATGTGCCCAAGACTCAGACATCTTATGGCTTTGCGACTTTGAAGGAGAGTCCCCACACTCGGCGTAAAGAATCATTGTTTCACTGCGAGCTTACCAGCCCCATTACTTCCCCGAATACTCAGAGAAAGACTCAGGGAAAAGGCAGCGAAGGGGGAAATCATCTAAATCCGGCAGACTGCAACACTTCCCACATGAACCCCTATCGATACTTCAGTGGCGGGGAAAGTGACACCTGTTCCTCAGCAGAGTCCTCTCCTTTTAGCTCACCTCTTCTGTCCCGCTCCGCCTCCTTGCTCAAAATCTTCACCCACGAGACGCAGGCAAAGGTAGTGAAAGCCAAGCGGTCATTTGCTCGACATAGCTCTCTGTCAACAGATGAATGCAGCTCAGCAGAACCAAGCCCTAACGTTCAGCGACGGCTCCATGTTCCCTCTTTGCACGGAAGTTCAGGAGCGTCTGATCACGGGCTCCAACGTGAGCACATCATCAACCTGCACAAAGGTGGGACTGTGAGGATTAGTGCCAATTATGATGCCAGTACCTCCCGATTGTTGATTCGCGTCCTGGCAGCAGAGAATCTGTACGACAAGCACTTTGACATCAAGAGCATCAACTGCTGCGTGTCTGTGTATCTTAACCCAGGTAAGCTGCAGAAGCAAAGGAGCAACATTATCAAGAACAGCCGCAACCCAGTCTTTAAAGAGGACTTCTTCTTTGACTCAATAAGCTCAGTACAAGTGAAGAACTTGTCGGTCAAGTTCAAGGTGGTGAACAAAGGCACCAGCCTCAAGAGGGACACACTGTTGGGAGAACGAGAGGTGCCTCTAACAAAGCTGCTCTCAGGGCTTTAAATCACAGGAAGATCTCTCTATATTAAATGTTTGCACTGAAGCCTGGACATTTATTCTAAAAGAAGAAACAAAATAGATAAAAGAAGAAGTGTTATAGGTTCATAGAAGGGCCAAAAGGCTTTCTTCCAACACAGATAACAAGATGTTCTCTGAAAATAAAGCTCTTCATTTCCATAGAAGGATGAGGAATTTTTGGCTTGGTTCTCTTACTCGGTTTCCTCTCCTAATAATGAACCTAATTAAATCAATCTTGGCTCCACAGTAGCGCAAATTTGACACATGAAAGGATTTTTCTGGACACGTCTCATAGCCAGCTTCCTGATCCACGTCTGGTTCAAAGGTTTCTCCACACCTGTGCTTCAGCCTGTCTTGATGCCTTGCCTTCAGCATGTCGTGTGGCATGGTTTCATTATTGTCATGTAACATAAATCTGCAGGATGTGATTCTTCGTGGAAGCATAATACAACACGGACAAAGATGCTTTTGTGAGCTTTGAAGTGGCACTACATCCTGATGTGCAAATGACCCTTTGATATGTGTTGCCATGGCCTACACTGGGGAGGACAGTGCACAAATACAGCATTCACAATAGACAAATTTACATTTACATTCAAATGCAATCTGTTTGATTGTGAATGCGACTAGAGCTTACACTCGGATTGTCATAAACTCACTATTAGTATAATTGTCCTCCTAATAAGATAAGGTGTCAGGTTACATGATTACCTAGAGGATAATTTATGAAACTCATAAAGCTGCTTTGGGAGGCTAAAGCAGAAATATGCTGTTTTGTCAGCCAACTGCACAAAACAAAGACAAAAGATATTTTTGATGACAGAAGTCTTTTCCACTTGGGACCAGTGTTGCTCAATCGGTTGACAAACATCTTCAGTGATGAAAACAGGTTTGAGCAAATAGTTTAAAATACTAAAATGCTTTTAAAAGATGCCCTTTTTCCAGTTTTATTATAATTACATTCAACAAAAAAAAGGGATTTGCAAATTATTAACTGAAGGGTGGCTATGTACTGGAGCAGACCTGCAGCTGTGGGCAACAAAGGTTATTTAAACTCCCTCAGTTACTACGGTGTAACCAAAATAAATATGCCAGTCTTTGAAATAGAGGTACAGTCATCCGTTTATGCAACCATGTAAATGGGCTTAATCAGTCTGTTGCCTTAGTCACAGTTTGGCAGTGGACAGATAAGTGTGTGCATGTTAATGTGTTAGATGTCTCTTACGAAATAGAGAAAGCACTGGTGTCATCGTGAACATACCAGTTGCATGGGACAGATCTGTCATCAAGACACTGGTATTTGTATGACATGCCTAAAAAGTAATGAAACCCTAAAGCCTTACTATGTATGTGTGAGGAAAGAGAGGACATATGGTGACGAATGTCTTTTGCATGATGTTCTGTCCAAAGTTAATTTTATATGTTGTATTTTGTAACACTTGTAACACTTGAATGGTTTGGACTCAGTTACTATATGTGCTCAGTTTGTATATATTTATATATGTTCCTCTTTCTATGAAGTATGTCCCTGATATACTTAAATACAGCAACAACATTTGAGCACATCTTATTCATGTTTATTTCAAGCTTAATGAGACCCAGATGAGGAGACAGAAAAGAGAAATGAAAAATAACACTAGAATATGTTTTGACATGAGCATCAGCCCCCTCCTCTTTGAGTTATTCTGCTGTTCTTCTGAGGAGTTATGGGGAAATTGCATGTGACTGCAGTGTTCAAGCGAAGACTACTGACAAAGAGACATTAGACAGAGACAAATTACTGAGTGTTTCTCTGGCCCAAAGCTCCCACCTGTGTTTGTAGCTCACTCGTAGCAATGATATGATATAATCCGTATACTCCAGTGACACTGCTGTTGGCGTTTATTAGTGTCAGTGTCAGTGATATGGTGTCATTGCTGTTGCCTGCTGGTATAGTAACTGAACTTTTTAATCAGACTTTCTGAATTTGTTTTGTTACCAATGTATTCATTTAGCACGATTCAAATCCTTCTCTGTTGTAGCTAGTACTTTTCTGTCGATTTGTATTGTGCAGTGGTGGTCTGGTTTAAGAAAAGAAAAAGCATTCACTGCTGACAAATAATGCAACTGAAGTATGGGCGGTGTGCTCTGCAGATCCTCTAACTGAATCTTATTTTTATAAGTTGTTGTGACTGTTTTTTATGTGGTTTTAAGGAACACACAGAGCAAAACAAGAAGTTATCCACCAACTTCTGATTGGGCTGGACTTAAGTTCAATTGAGGCCTTGTTTGTGTTTTTTACTGGCCACATTTCTGAATAAAACAACCTTATCACAAAACATATCTAAACTAAAATGTATGCATGTTGTTTTGAACTCAAGTAGAAGCAATAGTCTATGGTTTTCCCTTAAACTGTAGTTGATTGTGACAGTATTTCAAACACAAACCAAACCCTGTGCAAAAACACCCTTAGGTATTTTAAATGTTAGACTTTGATAGATAAATGATCAAAATGAACTGTTTGTGTCCCAGCATGTCGTCCTTGTACTTCCCCCATTAATCTGTTTAATTAGCCACAGGGAGCATCTGGATTAACCAATAAGATTTTAAAATGAGATGTGTGTGGGAAAATACAGACTTTGATCCACTGATTATGGTATTTTGTTTCTTTTTATGACTCTGTATATAAGCTTAAGTCTTCCTGTCTTGACAGGTTCTCTCTGTAAAAAGCTGAAGAAGCGCCAGTCCATTACTTGACACTGAATTGTATTATTTGTAATGATGTGCTGTAATGTTCTTGTTGTGCTCTCGTGTGATGTGTAGATACTTTTACACTGTGATGCTCCAACCACTCTGTTCTGTGGTTACTGTGTCGATGGATATGAACCTCTTTAATAAAAGGAAATGTTAAACAACAGCACTGTGTTGTGTGTTACTGACTAACCAGTCACATGCTTTAACTGAGCAAAATGCGCTCCAGCCTCACAGCAAGAAGGTTCATGGGTTCAGTCCCTGGGCCGGCTCTCATTCCTTTAGTGAGGAGTCTGCAACTCCTCTCTGGCTTCCTCCGTCCAAAGACATGCATAGTTGAATTGAACAAATCTAAATTGCCCCTGGTGAGTGAGGTTGTCTATCAACGTCTGTGTCTAAACGTAGCCTAACTCCACCTCTGGCCCAAAGCTGCTGGGATAGGCTTCAGCCACCCGTGACCCCCACGTGGCTAAGTGGTAGAAGATGAATCAGTTATAATTTCATTTTTCAACTTTTTGAGGCCTTTAACTGACCCTAAAATACTCTGTTTTCCTGAGAAAATTAGAAAATAACCTACAAACTGTGTGAACAACCTGGTGTGGAACCTGGCCTTCCTGTGCCAAAACATTTTACATCAGCCTGATGTCTTGTGCTAAACCATGGTCAACACAGTAAAAGCAATAAACCAAGCTAATTAAAAAGTGGCAATAAACTAAACTCAAGGAAACTGTTTGGTGTCAGCTGTAATGATTCCTCTGTGGGCATGTATTGTGTATACATCTTGTCCCTCATGTTTACAATATGCTTTTAGCACAATTCGTCCCCATAGTTTTTTGTTTTATTTTTATTTTTTTGTAGTAAAGGAATACTCTAGCATCACTAGTCAGTTTGTCTTCAGCCCCGTCATGTCTCACTGTCTCCCACGGCCCGACTTTTGTTAATGGTGCTCTCTCACCCTTCAGTTTCACACCCTAAAGTTTCCTGAGTTTCTCACCCCATTTTCTCTGGATTTCCACACAGAAAGGGCAGTGATACATTTCTCGTCTGAGCCTTACTGTCTTTAATTGGCAGGTTAAAAAGACGTCACCATCACCATTAGCCTCTGGCAGGAGTGCGTCTCAAAGCTGCCAGTTTGAAGAGGAAGTGTGTGGGAGGTGGCTGCAGACAGGCTTCTTACACATCAGGAAAACACTGGTAAAAACTGCTGCTAATGTGACATTTTTATTCCTGTGAAAACTCATTACACACAGAAACAATGATTAAAACTGTACTTAGAAGTATTTTTATCTTAACAATGGCTTAGGTGGCAGTTCAGAAAAAAAACAACTTGTTGCCTGCTTTGCTAATCAGAAACTTTAACTTTCAGGGCATGCTTCTCTTGAGTTATCTTATGTATCTCATATCTGGCCAGGATGGAGGGAGGGATCCTGTCCAGGAGGGATCCAGCTTTTGAAACTTCATCAGAGTCAGCTCGTTGTATGTACCTCCTCCAGAGAAAAGGTAAAGGGGGCCTGCGTCCTAGGAAAGAAGGGCCAAATTGTGCATCTTAACGAGGTTACATGAATAAGAAGGTACCTGACCAGAGAGTAGGGCTGCTTGATTATACACAATTATTCATTGACTTTGGAAACTTTGAACAAACCTGTGAATTATCCTTAAAATAAATAATATATTCAAATGTATAAATAAATAGCATAGAAATAATCATTCAATTCATTGTAGTGCACTTCCACAATCTCGTGGAAAACAAGTAACAAGTGATAAATAAAAACAAGTAATAAATGTTTTTTTCTCTATTACATAGAAGCCAAAATTGAAATTGAAATTAAAAATTAGATTAATTGCACAGCCCTACCAGAGAGGATTTTGGATGTTAAAAGAAGTACCACGAAATCAGCTCTAACGCTAATAGGTAACCAGAGCAACGAGACCAGGTCAGGAGTACTATGCTCAAACTTCGTCTTAATCAGAAGTCTGGCTGCTGTATTTTGAACCATCTGAAGCCTTGAAGAATTTTCTGCAGCGGTCCAGAGAAAAGTAACACTGCAGAGATAAACTGTGTCTCTGGCCTAATGGATAAATGTGTACAACTGGATCATAAATCCACAAATACAAATCATTTAGCTTTCCAGTGGCTTTAAATACTTTCATAGTCTCCCCCGATGTTGCATGCCATCTTTTCACTAAATTTACCTGCACTCTATGCACACACACCAATTGTCTTGCTTATTTTTAGTGCACATGGGCAAAAACACCATTCGATTCCGTGTGCCAGCTGCTCATGAAAACACTGCCACTGCCTACATCCCGCTAGCTGTGGCTGCAAGAAAATGTTTTCCAATATCCTTCATCTGCCATTGTTCATTTCCATCCTCTGCCGGATGCCTCTCGCAGCTTGTAAATTGATTTATAATGCTGTCTTCTCTTGTGTAAGGCTGGAGGATGGGGGAATACAGTGGAGGATGCAGTTCTAGGAATGCATGGCCACGACTGTGTCGAATGTTCCAGTGGCAACGAAACTCAACAGAGGGCAAATTTGATTGGGGCAAATGTGAACTTCAGAGACGAAAGGTTTTGGGGCTGTTATTGCCTTTTGGATCACTATGGCAACAACTGTGTTCTCTGAGTGAGGGAATGATTGTGTGTCTGTACTTGGACTGGGGGTTGTGTATCACAAAAAAAAATCTGTCCAATGTAATCGTGTAACAGTTTCATTTTACTTTTTAGAATTGACATTTTTAATACTTTGACTTGTCACATGGGTTACTGTTACTATTATCTGGTCCACCATTGTTTACGTTCTCTTTCTTCCTGTTGCAGTGAGTTTGTGAAGTTTGATATGGTTAGCTCCAGTCTCTCCCGGGACGTCAATTAGTACAGCATCAGGTGCAGCCACAGGTTCATTTAGGGCCTGTTTTGGGGCACAACAGCTGTGAGAGTGACTCTGGGGTTAAAGACCTTTAGAGCTGTCGTTCACTGTGTACCGCGCTCTGACAGCCTTTGTGCTGTGTTTATCATGTGGCAGCCAGCTCCGTTAATGATCGGCGCATTCTCCTTAGCGGACCTGGCCTTCATCGACCTTGTCAGCATCGCTCTCCACATGGCCCTAACCACGAAGATAGGAGCCCTCAACCGGTGCTGGCTCGGGAGACGCTCGGGCTCTGTACTCTATTGAGACTTGAGGCAACCGCTCTGTCAAACTAACCGTGTCAGTGTTTCCATAGCAACCCACGGGACATTTGCCACAGGTGAGGGGGAATGGAGGAATGTGAAGATCAAGGGGTCTTTTTCAACAGAGCGTCATGTGGCCATTGTTGCAGAAAGGCAATATTGGTTGTCAGCAGTTATCCAGTGTATCCAACGTAAAGTATCTTTTTCCACATATAAAGACAGCAAAAGACCACAGCTACCTGACTTTACAGTTGACCTGACTTTAATTTACTGATTGAAATGAGCATGACATGATGATCCCTGTAGTTTTAATTTCCTAAAACGTCCCATAACAAATGGAAAACACTGTATCTATTTTTCCATTTGTCCTCCCTAATCTGTTCAAGACAAATACAGGACAGGAAAATACCTACCTCTACAACAACTCAATTGGCTTTTATTATGGAAATGAAATTGGAATGAGTTTCCTTTTCCAAGGAAAAAAACAATAAACGGTATGAAAGGAAATGAAAGCACTTTCATTAAGTAGTCATCAACACCCTGTAGGCAACAGCTATTTTCCCCCATGAGCTCCCTGCATATCACATTGGAGGGACGTACTGTACCTGTTCCTTGAAATGTCAAAGTATGTGTGTTTTTGATCAGACTGACATGCTTACATGCTGTCCTTATCAACAACTGCACACACTGATGTTCCATCTCATCTCACCCGCTTCCTATCTTTAAGCCTCCTTGTCTCTTAGTTGGGGCTGCACAGGTAAAAACAACATTATATAATGCTTTCTGATTGGTGCCCACAGAGATGCATTTCCCTGTGAGCAGAGATAAAAGAGGCTCTTTGTGCAGATTTGATTGCGGAAAATGTTCAGGCAGAGACAAATGACGCTGTACAGACCACACCGCAATCAACGTCAGTGCTAGAATCACACCTTATATATATATAATATAATATATAATGTAATAATATTCATAAAAGGCTAGAGCAAAGAGATGCAATGAGTGTTGTTAATTTCCATGATGGAGAATGCATCGATCGGTCAAGAAGAGTAGGATTTTTTTTCCTGATGACCAGCCTGAGAGCACTGACGCTCACGCTTATGGTTATCCGCTCTTCATGACCTCAGTAAACATTCAGGGAAGTTAAGCAGCCACAGGGCTTTAGTGCTCTTTTATGAACAAGTCTTTACGCTTTGTTTACTATCCAGAATCCACTTAAAGATCTGACTTTTACCAGACAGCCTCAATTTCCTGTCGAGGAGAAATCAGCGGTTGTCCATGCTGCGCCGAGGATTGTTTGTTGTCCAGATTAATCAGTTCTGATAAGAGAAGAAGAAGAGGAAAAAAAATATATGTGTGTGTTACAGATTAGACGGCACACCTTGAGGTTGCTATGGTGACTGGCAGGCAGCAGACACCTGTGAATTAACATTAGCGCTGCAGCACCGGGATCTTAATTAGAGAAGCAGGGAAGGAGCAGAAGCAGCAGGCGATTCACAACACCATCCCAGCCCTTTATCAAAACACGGCCTCCATAAAATCAAAGGGAATTAGCTGTCAAATGAACAGGTGTCAGACACAAACGCCGCGAGAGCCGAGGAGAGCCACCAATTGAAGATAGAAGGAGCAAGAGCTCTTTTTACTTCTTCTTAGTATAGCCTTGAACTCCCAGAGAACAACTTAAAGAATCAAAGGCCTGTCAACATCTTAACTTAATATCTGCTCACGTCTGGCAAAATGACATGCTCCATACTCTGGGAACTCAAGTTAACAGCTGAGCAACAAAAGATCAACAGTATTTCTTTACAGTTCTGAAAACACTGTTAATATTCAATAAAAAAAAACAGCCTTCTTGCCTTGTGTATTAACTTGAGTTACATGAAATAATCAATTGCTCCTTCCCTTGAAAAAGCCTTTTTGTCCCTTTCACTTGTACTTTTAGACTGGTTTCACTGTAGTGGTTTAATTCATCCAAACTATTTATGTCTGGCACATTCAAGAACTTTAACTCCCTGCTAAATAGTTTTTCTTATTTCTCGTTCATGACTCATGTCACGGTTTGCTGAGCTATTCATTTACCTCACAGGCCTGCTGATCCTTTTATTGATCCCATGGTTCTCCAATTTGCTCTTTCAATACACAGAAAATGTCTCAATTGCCCAGTTTACAAAGAGAAATAGAGTCACTTAATTTACTCTGTCTATCTCCTTTTTCTGTGTTTTTTCACTAAAGTCACTAAATCACTGAGCAAGTGCGTAACAATCCAGCCACTGAGTTGATACAAAAGCACAAATTAATTGTCCTACATTTTTGTTATAATTGCTAGTATTATGTTGCGAGAAATGCAAACGTAGGGGCCCTTGTTCTGCCTGACACCTCTCTTAATGAGCAAGTAAAAGAGGCTTTTTAAATTGACCCGAAAGCTCCTGTGGAGAGGGTACTCGGGAGGGTGCTTATTAACACAGTTTATGTACCAGAGAGACAGTAGTCAGACCTGATTTGCATGACGTCGTATCATCTTTCTCATTTTCAAAAACTTTAGGACCATTTGCTTTTTCTTCTTGTGTTAGAAGTTGAAAGTGGAACATTGTATTGACTCTGAACTTGAACTCCTGCAGTCACAGAAATGGTGCGTTCTATCAAAGCACATTGCCTTCCTTTCCTGGATGTAATGACAAGTGCATGCACAGTGTCATTTCAGCTTAACGTAATGTAAATAATGTGAGGGAGGAGCAGCGATGACCTGTGACCTGTTTTCCCAGCGCCTGTGTCCAAACTCATTTCCAAGCAGCATTAGCCGTTGAGATGTGCACTCTACGCCTCTGTGATTGGGTGTTGCCTACAGACTAGCAACGTTTGGCTTGACATATTGGGATTTTTCCTTTGGTCTAACACTATGCATTTAATAATAACATTAATTCAATAATGTTCATCTCAGCAAATATTGTTGTTTACTTATTGAATTAAGGCTCCAACATACATAACATCAATAGTACTTTCACATACAGTTTGACAGTGATGTTCACGTTGCTGATATGAGCAGTCTCACTCGAGGACACACAGGAACAAATGACAATAAATGATGTTGTATCTAAAAGAGGGCCAGTTATGATAATACGTGACTGTGATTATCATAACAAAGACCCTAATAGAGTCTGCAACTGTGAATAGAGCTGCTATCATCTGCAATTGAGAAATATGACATTTAGAAGCACATCTAAAACAATCAAGCCCTTGAAAATGATGTTTTACCATTAAAAATAAAAGTTATAAATAGCACCTTTGAGGAGCTGTTGACATGTTTGCCTGTATCAAGTGACGTCAAGAAGGATGTTTGAAAAGTCCAATGAAAACAAGCCAATTAACACTTCCTGGATATAAGGGGTCTTCAGTATACCCATTGTAACTCATGGTTATTATAATCATAAACAGTACACAGGGACATATATTTTTAAGTTTAACCGATCATTAACAGATCTTTTAATCCAGAAACAAGCTGATAAAGGTGCCCTAAGAATGTAAGCTCTTGGTCAAATTTAGGTAAAACAAAACACATGTTTACATCAGAGTTGAATCATTTGCATCGCAGCATTTTCTTGTTCAGACATAAAAATGGACAAGCACTAACTATGCAGCTTCAAAGCTACCAAAGACATTGGTAACACTTTAGATTACGGCCCGGTATTTCCCGGTTACTTATGATGTATTTACAGCGTAAGTTTATTTTTCTGGGGAACTTCAATAAAAAAAATTTTTTGGGGGGGGGAACTTAAAAAAAAAAGTTTTTTTGTGAGGGGGAATTAAAAAAAAAATTATTTTTTTTTGGGGAACTCAAAAAAAAATAATTTTTTTTTGAGGAAGTTCAAAAAAAAAAATTTTATTTTTTTTTTGGGAACTCAAAAAAAAATTTTTTTTTTTCAGGTCAACTCAAAAAAAATATTTTTTTTTTTTTTTCGGGCCAACTCAAAAAAAAAAAAAATTTTTGGGCCAACTCAAAAAAAAAATAAATTTTTTTTTTCGGGCCAACTCAAAAAAAAATTTTTTATTTTAATTTTTTTTGGGCCAACTAAAAAAAAAAAAATTTTTTTGAGTTGGCCTGAAAAAAGAAAAAAAAAAAATTCTGTTGGCCCGAAAAAAAATTTTTTTTTTTTTTTTGGGCCAACTCAAAAAAAAAATTTTTTTTTTCAGGCCAACTCAAAAAAAATATTTTATTTTTTTTTTCGGGCCAACAGAAAATTTTTTTTTTTTTTTTTTCATGCGAACTCAAAAAAAAATATTTTTTTTTTTGTAGAAGGTGATGCTCCACAAGTAATGATTGTTATTAGGTTCTGGAGAAACAGACAACCAAAAAACCAAAAGAGTAAAGTATCACACTTCTTTTGTGCTTCTCTGGACTTCTTATGAAGTATAAAAATAGAAATAAGGATAAATACTTCCCACCACAACAGCACTCCAGAGGTCAGTGGTTGGCATTTAACTGGCTATTAATCAGGTCATCAAATAATAGTTTGATCATTTGGATGTGTCTAAATGAAGTGCTGCTCCCTGAGGCACTTGCCAGCCGAGTGCACCTGTCTGCTATGCCCAATTCATGAGTTCTGAGTGGCAAAGGAGCAGTCTGGCCTCTCTGACTAGATTCATTAGTTGACAGCGGAGTGAGGGCAGGGGGGCTTAAACGTATTGATTGGTCATCGCACTCTGAGAGGCTCAGATAGGCATCAGACCTCCAGCACTGGCCGATTGAGTTTGATGGCAATGATAACGATGGTCTCAGCTCGCTGTGTCTAATTTCTCTCTTTTTGAGAACAAAACCCAAGCATAAGGCTCCATGTATTCACTTACACAACTCTGACAACAAATCAATATCACATAAATGTGTTCAAGATGTTCTCTCGCTTTCTGTGCAAAGCTGCATGAATTAATCAGGATTTCAGTTTCAGGTTCCAGTATTTATTCAGGGATAGTTTAATAATGTGATACAGTGACTATGTTGTGAACTCTCATCACAGAAGGCAGCATGAAATTCACCTCATAGACCAAGGAATCACAGGGAGAGATGACAATGAGTTTTCTGTGATACAAGACACAAGAAATATGGCTGCACATCATGGCCTCTTCTGTACTTCTCACCAGCCTGAAAAGTAAGTACAATAATCACCAAATTGGAATTATGTTTGGTTTTTTTAAAAAGTGTGATCAGAATGTTTTTTTAGACTGTTTAGATAAGGATTTCACATTTTTTCTAATTCTTTTGGGATTAGGTTTTTCTTATTTTGCACAATTTATAATGTATTGTATATGCGCAACATGTACAGAGCAAATGGCTCGAAACCCTGTAAAACTGCTTAAATATCCACTAGTTATATGTATCAGCCCAGTTCAGCCTTTGTATGGATCTCATTATTCAATTAATCCATCCTCTTGTTAATTTCCTCCCTCATCGTCTGCTCCCGACTCGTCTGGTCACATGGAGCTGATTTAAGAGAGCGACGAGAGGATTAGCTTTAGATTCGTTTTTTTTTTTTCTCCTAAAAAGCAGACAGAGGATGTGGGGGTGAATGGATTTTCTTTGCAGTCCGGCTTAATAAATCTGTCTCTTTTACATTGCTCAAGCTCCTACACTAAACATCAGTTTTATCTGCAGCAGCTTCTCAGAATACTTGATTGATGCATAATCCTTACATGTGGCGTAGTAGCACAGAAACCTAAAGAAATACAAAATATTTTTTGAAAGTAACAACACCTTCTCCCAGTGTGCAATAACCAATAAAAGGTCACGCTTTTAGGGCCAAAGCAAAACTAATTAAAGTCTTTAAAATCACAGAGTGTTGTATTACATTCTGCTCAGCCTCTAGCTCAACACAAGTGCACCCTGTGCTCCTGTCTTCGATTTTAATGAAACATAATTGATTTTGGACTACTTAACAATAATATTCGGTTATTCTATATTGTTTGTTTGAAATGCCAAGTTAAATTAAAATGATCAACATTTAAGCCTTGGAGGATGAAGAATATCGAGTTATAGTGTAACTCAGGGTGGTTTCGGGAAATGCTTTTAGGGATTAAATAGTATATTTTTGACACGTGTTGATTTCTTTTACCCAGGTTGTTTTGCACACTTCCTGCAAAGAGATAAAATAAAAACAACCTGTGCATCCACTTCCAAAACACTTTCAAACTTCCATCCATCTTGTCCCTTTCAAAAGTTTGTGATTTCCTCTGGACCTCAACTGGTTCAGACCAACTTTGGGGCAGTTATGGGCATATTTTAGGTTTCAGGAAAGGTTAGGAAAGAGGAACTACTGTGAATTATTTTGAGACAATTTGCTTCTCTTGTCAGCAGCCCCCAGTGTTCTTGTCTCCTAATTTCTCATAGAAAGAAGAACATCCGTTTTCCCCCGAGCAACCAACGAAAGGAATGCAGTGTGTATTTCATGGCGACGCTCACAGAGGACATTAGATGGAGGCGATGAAAGTGCCTGATCTCTGCCACGGAGCTAAACAACAGGAATCCACAATGGGATTTGTCTCAATGTGCAACAAAGAACCCCAACTCTAACGTCAAGAGGTGTTCGAGCCAAACATGACCCCCCACAAACCCATTTTTAGGGGATGAGAGAGAAGTCATTCAGTGCAATTATCACGATGATGTGGGCCAGGTGACCTTTTTCCACAAATTTCACACAAAACAAACAACAAACACACACAGGCAGGTGGATCCGGGATGAACTGTGATGCAGCTCCACCAATAACTCTCAGATGTGAAGCACCGGAAACCAACAGGCAGCTTCTTCAAATAGCAGTGGATTACTCTAAATCCAAAAGTTTTGCGAAGAGAAAGTTATTTACTCCCCTCTGACCCAACCTATAGCTGTTGTGTTGATATTTCACACAAACGGCAAAGTTGGAATAGAATATTTCAGAATTATTGTTGCTTATTCAACAGCTGTTTGATTCTCTATGGCAAAGGCACATCGCTGCATCTCTATAATAAACATCTGCCGGCAGATTTCTCATCACAATGTCATAGTTATTTCTCAGTGCGACTCTGGGAGACCACCCCTCTCACCCACCACCACCATTATCCATTTGCTCTCTCAACCTCACCCTTCCTTCTCCCTCTTTAATTCCAGCTCTCTCTCAAACACACACAAATTTGATCTTCTCACTGGGTCATGTCTGGAGGCTACCCACATTGTCCTAAAATGACACCGTTCTTTCCTGTTGCCACGGGAACACTATGTTTGCATGTACTTAATAGCTTACATATATTACAGCCTATTGTTGGCTAAAACAAAGCTGTCATGTATCCTCTGCTGCTGTAGCTCATTGTATTCATAAATAGACTAAGATCCTAAAGGGTATAAAACTCACAAAGCTATATTGCTGTAACTTTTTTTTAAAATTTATTTTATTTTGAGGAACCACTGGGAAGTGACATATGAAATAGTAAATTGTAACACAATGCTCAAAAAGGAGTAGGAAGAAGTGACAAACTAGTCATTTACAAAACAACTGTTGTTTTTTACATTCTTTGATATCTGAATAGACATAAACACAACACATATGCAACACCCATACACACACTGTCTACAGTACATTAAACAAGGAATAAAAGTATACAACGCTGAGTGAAAGCCAATTTTATGACAGTCTCCTACACAAAACCTTTTTAATTTGTATATTGTATCAATCTTGTCTACTTTTATGTATATATGGACAGTAATCTATTCATACACAAATAAACACAATACATATACATGCATACACCCATACATACACATGCATTCAACAAAACTGCATAGTTTAAAACCCAATGTGCAAATCCATTGTGACATTGTCTAGACCTAATGTGCACAATACTTGTACATACATCCCATACATACACTCACGTGTACGCATGAATGTATTAATGTTAAATCTCAAAGAGGAAACTTTTATATGACTGTAATTAAAAATAAATGATGAATGAATATGTGTTAAATCATCCTCATTTCCTCTCATTTGAAATGATTCATTTAATATATTTGTTTAATATTTGGATTGGCTTCTGCTGCCCCAAAATCCTTCGTAGAAATAGCTGCTTGTGGTTGCTTCCTGACTGTACGACACTAAATTTAAGTGGCACTGCTTAGAGCCATATTTGTGTGTTTATGGCTCCTATTTCTGTATTTCTGTGTGTATTTCTTACATGAGCAGGGGAGGGTTACCTGTGTGTACGTCTATGATAAGTTTGATATGATGATTTAAAACACTTTCTGATATTTGTTCCCGGTAAACTCATATAGGATCAAAATGTTTAGGAAATCTATCTCAAACTGGTGAGATATATGTTCTCACTAGATTGTAGCATGCCCAGACATTTACTTTTCGTAAAACATTTGTCAATAATATGGTAAGGAGAAGAACTGTAATACAAACAAAAACAAAATGACTATTCATTTTTATTTGTTTTTTTCATTTTCTTTGTTATTTAGTCTTAAAGTCAAACTCCTTTAATTCACTCTATATGTGTATTTTGTAGACTATCAGCTACATCAGTTCCCCGAGTTTCAGCTGCAATGTCTCTGGCGCAGACAGTTTCCCCACGCTTCACTGCGTGCCTGATCGGAGGAAGAAAGAGCAGCACAGACGCAGACAGGTGGAGCGAAGGATGAGCAGAGGAGTAGAAAGAGATGAGGCTGGAAGAAGAGACGGCCTGATGGAAAATGACGGTCAGGGCCATTTCCTGAGAGATTGAGCGGTGGGCGGTTAGGCTTTGAAAGAGGTGGGAGGTCCTCATTTTATTACCCATTTTATTCATCCTGGCCCAGTCATAACTTTCCCCCCGGTGCTGAATTAAAAACTGCGTCTCATCACGACACTTCTCAATCCAATAGCTCTGTCTGGGCTCTTGTGTTTCTCTCCCACTCTCAAAGCTAAAACGATATGAGTCTTTTATAGGCATCTGAGTCAACAAAGGGTCAGTATTTGCATTGTTATGAGCCTTTTGATTAAGAGGGATGGGCACAGAGCTGCTCTCCTCTCCATTACCTGTCTAATTACACCTCACATGATGAAGGGCAACCGGGGAAACCTAGTTATCTCTAAAAGCCTAATGTCATTGTGGTGCCGAGCAGTAGCCAAGAATACGGCGGCATAGTGTCACTTTTAGGGTTTTAATACAGAGTAATGACACATCAGAGAAATTAAATATTAAGGATAGTAACTCAGTTCTTGGAGTACACTTTAGAAAGTAAACGCAAATTCACATTTTTTGGGGGCGAAAAAACGTATGTTACTTAAAGTTATGCCTTCTGTCAGCGAGGCTTTGGTTATGAACAGACGTCGGGAGATAACAGGCATTAAAGGTCTGTAGAGCTGCTCACACCTTGACAGCTGATGGTTTCACCTCAGAGTAGTTTCCTACCTGTGAGCTGTTAGCACCCTTTGGCTCACACTTAAGGCTACTATTTTCTCAAGGCTTTGTCCTAGAAGAATCTCTTCTTTTGCTAAAATAACTCCCTCACAACTCATGTATGCCTGAAGCTGGAGAGAACTAGAATTTTTAAGCAATGAAAAACTAGAGGTATTAGGTTGAAGTAAAGGAGCAACTGACACACAACAGGACGGATGCTAGACTGAACAACATGGACCATCCCCTGCACTGGGCTTTTGAACAAGAGCATCTGAGATCAATCTGAGATCAGCAGGACAGAAGGCCACAAGAACCCCTTCTTCCTGACTGGAATAACAGTGTACAATCATCAGTCTGTGGAAGAGTCTAACAATTGAATTTCCCCTTGGAGATTAATAAACTGAACGGAATTGGATTGGATTGGCTTGAATTGAACTGAACTGAACGGAAATGGGATGGAATAGAATAGGGTAGAGGAGAGTAGAGTAGGGTGGGATTGAACTAAATTGAACTGAATTGAACTGAACTGACCTGAACTGAATGGTATGATTGGCAGCTCATGTTGAGGTGACTGTGTCCCCAAAGGTGTCCACACCACCTGCTCCACAGATTCATAAACAAATTTTACTCTGCCATTTTCTGCTGCTCTGGCACTAACTGTACTTTAATTACTCAGTCAGTCCACTGAAATGGCAGCAGATGGGTCCTACCACCAAAATAAAACATGGAGTATCATCCAGTCCTCTTATAGTGTACGGCGGCATTTTGAGTTGAATAGAGAGCAAGAGAGGACTGAAAGAAAACACAGATAAACAGAGAAAGCCTGTTGATTCAGACAATTTGTCTGTGATGATTTCTTCACGACTTGAAAAGCTGCGGTGCTTTAAGGACAATAAAGCTCATCAAATGGATGAATCCGGTGCTTCGCTCAAACGGCAAACTTCCTGCTCCGAGTAAAAAGCCTTTAAATTTGTATACCCCTCAGGAAAGACGGCTAATGTTCTTGTAACGACAACAAAACACAAACACGACAACGGTGCTTTATATTTCATGCATGCTTCTTCTTGTCATATCAAAGCCCAGTGATCTGCTGCCGCTCCGTTAATTGGCCCTCTGAGGTTTGATCCAGCTCTGAGAGTGAACAGGACAGATAAGACAGGAGTGGATGTGATGCCCTGCTGTCAAGTAAAGGTAAGAGACAAGTCTGTGTGACAGCGCCGTAGAACCGAGAGTACCTGTGGATTTTGGGGGGATTACTTTGAGGTGCTCACATCTCGACACTTGAGCTTTCAGTGTCTACCTTTTCTTTTCCGTCTTCGTCCGTGGCTTCGTTTAGTGCATTTGTACAATAGGCCGGGATGGCTCTCTCCACTGCATGCTCAAAACACCAGATATTAAGCTGGGAAAAAAAACATGACCTGGACCTCATTATTCAACATTTGTATGCATAATTTGGAAAGAGCGGGCTGAGGTTATCAATGGCCTTAATTAAAATGTGCCATTGTCCGTCTGAGAGGGGCACCACTCATGGAGACAGTGAGGAGATGAAATATTTGCAGGAGCACTCAGATCTGATCGTTTATAACACATTCATATGCAAGTTTTTTATTTGATCCTCACTGTGTTGCACCTTATGGGAAGGTCACACACAGAAATATGCTATAAATCAGTAAGTGCATCGGTGCAGGTCGCCCACACCAGCCCAGGCAATCTTATCACAGTGTTGTTTGGCGTTGGTAAGTGCTCCATAATGTCTTGTTTTGAAAGGTTGAGAGTGCATTTAAATACCCACCACGGCCCCCACTCGACACTTATCTGAAATCTCACAGCGCACACCCCCCTTTACATCAGCGCTCTGTGTTCTCTGTCCATCTTCATCCGGGAGTCTTTTAAGGCCACTCTCTCACATGGAATTAGCATGTCCATCGTTGTGCGTGAAAGAAATGGTCCATTGTTTTAAAAAGATTGGAGATTAAAGACAAGATAAGAGATAAATAGCGATAAGAGATTTACAACACAGCCCCTGGTAGACTACATTTACCTTAGGTAGTTATAATAAGCTATATGCTAATGGTGAAAATAAAATATTATGTTTAATGGTTTTCAGTGGAACTTGTAATTCACAGTTATTTAAAATAGTTTTGTCCACTGTTGGTGCTGTAGAGTAGCAAAATGTTTTCACCGAGGCACTTGTTTGGATTGTGTGTAGATAAGGTCACATGAAACAAGTACTTCTGAGATATTTATAGAAAATTACTTTGGAGCGGCAAGAATAGAGCAAAAAGAAGGATTATATTTTTAGACATACCATTTTAGTTTACACAAAATAAGACCAAAATAGGACCTAAACCACAGTATCTAAACAGTCCAAATTCAGTTTTTGATCAAGTCCATACTCATGGAGGTTGGTGTTTGGTGAAGGTGTCAGAGTTAGAACAAGATTAAGACTGTTTTTACAGGCATTTTGGCCTTTATTGATAGTGTATAGTATCTGTACAGGAAATGGGGTGAGAGAGTGGGAAATGACATTGCAATTTGACCCAACTGAGATTCGTGGTCTTGGTTGGTCTTAACATCTATAAAAATTAGTTTGAGACCAAGACAAGACCAAGCCTTTTAGGGATCGAACCCATGAAGAGACCAAGAACTTTATAAAATAGTCTTAAGATTGGTCTCAAGTACATTCATTCAGTTCTTTTAAATTTGTTTCTTATTGAGTGCATTTTCTCAAATCACACATCTAATTTGTACAGTATGTATCTGCTTAAAAAAGATTCCCCTCTGACTTTTCTTAGGCCCAACACTGATCGGATCGTCTCCATATGCCTGAGTCTGTCTGCGTCTGCGCGGCGTGAACAAACGCACGCATTAGTGTATCAACGTGTCATTATCTCCGCACAGTGGCGCCGCTCCTTCATCACGGCTCTCACGCAGCACATGGAAAGGTCAGGATCATCCACCTTGTCTAATCAAACATCCATTAATGCGCCGTATGTAAATAGGACACCCATCTGCGCACCTACACAGGTTCTGGGCCTCTGTCGCAACCCCCTTAATTCAGGCACATATACACACAGAGTGGGGCTCACTGGCACCCAATTCTCACTGGAGGTAATTACACCCTTATTCATGTGTCTGTGTAATTATACCCTTAGCACCGTCCTGTGGAGCACGCTGCCGCTAAATCCCTGGATCAAATGTGCTCCCTTCACAAAGCGACAAATGTCTTTTCTACTTTTGTTTCACATGAGCGCACTTTACAACTTTAGTTTGGTGAGATGATTATATAGTCAAAGATGTACAAAATGAATAGTTGCCATATGGTATATTTGGAGTGAGCTAAAATGAACCCATTATGAAGGTAAATTCAATAGAAACAGTACTTTTTATATGATTCTCCAGGCTGGCTTCAAGATAAAAGACCATACGCATGTGCCATTTAATGCTGATAAATGTATTGATCAAAAATGAGCTTTGACAAAACAGAATATAGAAAGTAAACTCCACGGTCACTTGAGGGTAATGGAAATATAATGAGTTTGAGAAAGAACGGCCTGTAACTGTACAGTGAACTCCATATGAAACTAATGGAACCAGCACTGACTGCCTCGTCTTTCTTCCAGATCTAATTATGTTCCATTTGACAGTGTTTCTGCCTGAACTCCTCAAACCAACACCGCCACACGTCCATCGCGTCACGTCCTGCAGGTATGCTTCAAATCAGGCCATTCCTTACACTTTTGTCACTTCTTTCTTATACTTTATTATTTCCTACTCACATCTTATACGGCATTAAAAGCATCAGATATTTTACCAAAGGCACTGAAAAGCTGAAGACACCCCAGAGGATAAGAATCATACATTTGCATTAAAAAAGGATTGAATATAAATGATCAGAGTTTGAGGAAAGACACGTTTTTAATATGCGAAACATCTGTTAAAGTGATATTTTCCCTCTTTTAGTGTGATGCCTCTGGCACCTTTATTATTTTGTTTTCTTAAAAGCCTTAATTGAATTGGCAACTCAACAAACAACTTGATTTGCGACGTTTCTAACCTGTTGGATTCTCTTCTAGTTCTGCCAGTGATTGTCAAAAAACACCATTAAGCTTTGGCACGGTACGTTCAGAGGATGAGGAAGAGCGAGCTAAGTGAAGACCTTTAGACAGAAGAGTGAAGGGAAGATAAACAGGTGCTAAAAGAGCAAAATGGGAGAAAAACACGAAAAAACAGTGCAGGGTAGAGTAGAAAGAAGGAGAAATGATTGACGTGACACGCTGCTGCCCGGACGCCAGGGTCCAATTACAAGGCCATTATAGAATTGCCATAATGACGCATCATTCTGCTCCCCGGCTGGCGCTTGACGTCGCACCGGTCCGCCGCTCCATAATTCCGACGCCTTCCCCACTTCCTTGTGCAGCTGTGGACCCCGGACAAAGCCCAGCAACAAAGGCAGTGTGTGGGTGAAACTTATTATTCTGAAGGCGGTGGCAGCTAAGATTAGGAGCTCACCCTCACGGACCATTCAGCCTGTAGCCTTGGTATTGGAATCATTGAGGCAGTATTGATGTGCACACAAAAAAATCTTCCTACAGGTTCATTTGTTTACATGCTCCTAATCCATATTGATGTTGTTTTGACTTGGGTTTTCACCCCGCAAAAAAGAGATGAGCAAAAATCTCCACTGAAACAACTGCCCAGCTCATTCTCATTAAAAATGAAAGCGTATAATGTATCCAATGCGCTTTGCTCTGCAGTCATTAGTTGTGCACATTTCGGAGAAAGGAGCATCTTCAGTGCGCGCCACCAGAATGTGCTCCACGGCTCAGTGCAATAATGTGATGCTCAGGAAGATTGTTACCCGGGGATCTAAAGTTTGTGGCACTGAGGCTCCCTGGGCAGTACCAAGCTGCAGTAGAGGCAACGGGTGCCGCGAACACACCATCTGTCTCTGTAATTCTCATTACTATCTGGAAACAAAACAAACTCCTGTAAAATCCCTGTAGCTTTGAGACTAAATAAGAGATACTGGCTACAGCTGACTTCTGCATTGCATTTTGGGGGGTTTATTTATTATTACTGTTGACAGATCTGTTCTTATAATATGCCCCAAAGTCAATTCTGTGTATTCTTGTATTAGTAAAAAAGGGAACAACATGCATACTGCACTAATGTAGTGTTAAACTTAAAGTATCGAGGTGCACAGTACACTGTAAAACCCAATGGTGCATCTTACCAAAAGAAGTAAGTTATTCTTACTCAGTTCTGCTAAAAAGTTAGAGTAACTTTTATAAACTGTGTTAAGTAAACCCAAAAGTAAACATGTGATGTAAAAACTCACTTGTAATAAGTACACATCTGTTTTTGTTACATTTTGAGTATTGTTGCTTTCAAATGTTTGAGTATTGTTGATTTGAACTGTTTAAGTAGTAATCACAGACTTATAAATATATTGTATAGATGATAAAATAAATGCAATAAGTAAACATAATCTCTGTAGTTTTCTTAAATAATTTAAAAGACTTAAAGAAAATCAGTAGCAAATAATATTTAGTCTATTACTAGACTAGAAAAAAGAAAAAAAAAAAGAAAAGAAAATGCAGTGACTGCATTTATACAATTGGGATTCTAACTCACGATGTTCTAGAAAAGAATCAAGCACTTACACCACTAGGCTACACATACTAACGTGTTAAAATTTGCACATTTTAAGACATTGTGGCTAGAATGAAGGAGACATTTTCCTACACGGCATCTTTGCCTCTAATATATTTTGTTAAATATTAATTCAATAAAACATTAATAAATTATACGTTTTGTTTCTCTTAAGTGGTATAATGGCGACAATAAAATCAAATAATGAGATGAGAATTCTTTATTTAGATTTAAGATATTAATTAAAAAAAAAAGCAGCTAAGATTCGAACCACAATACGTCTACTCCTAAATTCAGTGCATACACCACTTCGCCTCTTGGTCAGCTGATGTATCCCAGTTAATCCAACTCATTTGACACAGAGTGAGACCTCCTGTGTGTGTCTTACGTCATCAATGATCTTTGCACACGGCACCAAGCTGTGGTTGTCGGCCATGTTGTGTTTGAGGCAAGCTTTGCCGCCGAGAACAATTTAGCGACAACATACAACATATTGGAAATTATAAGGTAAACGATTTTCTTATTGTTTTAAGTTTGTTTAGAACTTGCAGTAATTATTGACTGCTTTGCCAATATTTACAAAACGGCTTGCCAGCACAAATCCCGCAAGCCTATGAAGTCCCCTGTACAAATTTAAAATATAACGGTTACAGGCTTATTTTGATAAAATAGTTGTTAAGTGCCCTACTTTTTCGGAGCTGCATAGCACAAGACTACGGTAAAATTAATTTTGAGACTTTTTACTTTCAAGTTCAAATATATTCTTTACATGGTGAAGGTGAAAATAGTACATTAATTTCATTTTAACTAAGCTAGTTACTAACTAAACATTAAAATAGCGTTAACAGTTTGCGGTTTATTTTGATTACAAAAAGTTCTAATATGTAGAAAAAGAAGCTTGCTACCACAACTTCCGCTAGATATGAAGTCACCCTGTACAAATTTAAAATATAACGGTACCGGCTTTATTGATAAAATAGTTAAGTAGCTAACTTATTTTTTGGAAGCTGCATGGCACAAAACTTTAAATTTTAATCATTTTCACAATGCACTTTAGAATTAACAGTTAAACATATTTTTCTTGTGTCATTACAGTGTTTGGCTAAGGAAGCAGGACGTTTGGAGAGATCATCCACCGCTGTTTTGCCACTAAAGACTGCCAGTGAAGGTGATATAAAACATTGACAGATAATAGGCCTTTTTGATTTGAGACAAAATGTGGAATTGCAAGTTGTGTAGTTTTTCAACTGCCATAAAAGTTATCTTGTTGAAGCATTATCGGCTCAACCATGGTCAGTACTCAACAATTTCACCTTTACCCTGTCTCTACAACTCCTGCATGTGTACGTTTAGTACATTTAATTCATTAAAGATACATATGTCAAGAATGCACACTGTTACAGAGAGGAAAGACAGTTCTTGTCCAGCTTTGAATAATTATGGATTTTGTTGCCCTCTGTGTAACTTTAAGCAGCCATTCATTGAAAGTCAAATGTTTATCCATCTGAGGGGGCATTTAAAACGGAAACAAACTGTTCTATGTCCTTTCAAGGACTGCAATTTTAAAAACCAATGTATACTCAACATTCAATCCCCACAAATGCAGAGACCACCATGGTTCAACAAATTATGATGAAGGCATTGTGCAAAGTGTCATAAATGTAGACCAAAATGATGACTTGCAGCTTGATTCAGTTGAGTCATATTATTTTGTTTGTTTTTCCTAGCTGTACTGTAATTTCACGGAAACCAATCAGAATCTGCCATACGTGTTTTATGCTGCGCTGGATGAATATGCTCCTCAGCTGATTGGACTTTACAAGAAGAAGAAAACTGGACGGGTTGGTGAAAAGATGGAGCAGCTTTTGTTGGCATATGAAGAACAGGTACTTAAAAAATACCCTCACTCTACTGTTTGCTTGTTAGTTACCATTGTCATGTTTTCTAATTTTACCTTATTTATTAAGGACAAAAACGACATCTATGCAATAAGAACTGCAGCCCTTGCTGGCCTACCAATTTACCTCAAGGAGGATTCTTCAGAGATTTTCAAAACATGCAAGGTATATTATACTTGGGCATTACAATAATTTGCACATCGGACAGGTGATAATGCTTCACATTTGATGGCTGACAGTGTGTATTTATTATGATCTATGACCAGTAATAATTGAAATAAGATAATTTTCCACTTTGTATGACATTTCAGGATGAAATGGAGTGCCATGAAGGTGCAGTTGCTCTGGTTGCTGATGTTGATGAAGAGGAGGTGCCTACAGGAGTTCCATTCTCACCACGGCAAGTGTTCATCGTCCTAGAGGATCAGGTTGTAATGACTCATCACTCATGGACTGATGCGCTGGTATGTTTGTTTGGGCTAATATATGCTCTGCATCTGAGTTACCCTGAAAAGTGTAGTGGCTTTTTTGAGTTCATTCAAGTAGTGTTGCTGAACCTAAAAAATGATAGAAAGCAACTTAAACCAAAATTGCAGACACTGAAAAATGAGCTGGTGTAGATGGGGTTTGTTGTTTACAGGTCAACACATTTAAGCTTTGAATCAGTAGTGAAGGGCAAGTCTATAATTTTATATAATACATCAGAATATTGTGGACAATAATATTTTATTTTGCACTGCATTCTCATTTATTGATGTACACCTGGTACATTTTTGTACATTTATTCAATTGACCAAGAGCTATAAAACATTGCAAGTTCCTTGAAAGTGTCATTTTAAAAGGCTTAATTGTATTTAATTGATAATGGCTTTTGTAGTCATAATTCATGTCAGAAGGTACGGTTGTGTTCATTCTGTATTTTCTCTCCAGTTCAAGTTAATAAAAACTGAATGGACAAAAGTTTTAGTTTGTTAATCTTACTCATACAGATTGGTGCAATCGGTTTCCCCAAATGGATTGAGTAACTGTATTAGAGTTTTAAGTTGTTCAAATAAGAACCATTTAAGTTAATTCAACTTACTGTAAATATGAACAAGTAACACTTTTAAATAAGTTTGATTAAATACAGCGTTTTAGTATCACATATTTAATGGTTTAAGTTAGAACATACTAAATAAAATAAGAAAATAAACAAAATTCATTTGAGTTACCTTATCATAATTGTTTTGGGTTCTTTAGACTCTTTTAAAGTAATTAAAAATACTAAAATAGTTTGAGTTAAAAAACTTAAATCAATTTGTGCAATCGGTTTCCCCAAATCATTTGAGTTTACTTAACTTGTCAGGTTTTACAGTGTAGTTAATAAGAATTCTTTCAGAGGCCGAAGATTGTGACACTTGTGTATCCTTTAATAATTTTGAAAAAAGTTAGTACTATCCAATGTGTAACACATTGTCCTCATATTGTGCAGTTTGATTGTCTGGACCAGAGGGCAGGGTGCTAACCACTCTGCTGTTCTAGTGCTTTACAACTTACATGGTAACACTTGGAGGAAATGCAGGCTCCTCACAGAAAGAGCGAGAGTCAGTGGGCCCGGGGATCAAACCCACGATCTTCTTGCTGTGAAGCAGGAGCGCTAACCACTCTGCTACTCTGCTAGCCCATAACAAGACATTATCTGCAATTTTAAAATTAAACTAACAGCTTTTCCTAATTTGTCCACTGGGTAGAGTAGAGAACATAACACAACATAACGCAACACTGAGAACCAAAACTGAACAGCAGACAGCAGCAATGCACCATCTGGTTCCATAGATGACGATTTTGCCTTACTCTTTTCAAATAACCCACCGTGGTTCCCTTATTACCTGAAATGTCCTTGTCAAAAAGGAGACACAGAAAGAAAAATGTACCACTTCCTATTCATTCACTGAGAAGAATGGGAAGCCTGTGCGATTAGTGTGTATGCAGCAAGTTTCAGTGCTAAAAGAATATGAACAGTGCCACTATGACACTCATCAGGGTGAAAAATACAACAGCTTGCAAGGAGAACTAAGTAACTGTAAGTAGGTCTGAGGAAACAACAGCTGTATTTTTACCTGTAGCCAAAATGCAGCAGTGAAGGTTAAAGTTAAAGCTAGCAAAAGGGCATTAGCATCAAAGCCATATTGTTAGTTTGTGAAAACGTATGCTGAAAGCTGCAGAAATCATGTGCCTGAGAAGAGACAGGTTTTGCCAACATTAGCCTTTTTTGGTTGCAATGGATGAGAGCACTGACATTAAAGTGATATTATAATTGTACTTCTTTGCACAAAAACAAAGGAAATAAGTGGAGCTGTTGTTATTTATAGGCTATTATTTCACTGGTCCAGCTCACTTTAGATGTGCTTGTACAATAGAATAGTTAGTTGCTTGACATTTTTACACTCTTGCAATATGTATAAAAATGATTGTAAACAAAAGTGATGGCGGAAAAATGGCGATATATTAATAGCTCTATCATAATGGACAGATAATTAGCTGCCTTATTAACAGACAAAGCCATTCTGCGCCACTTTTCCTCTAATCCCAATTTGTGTTTCTGCCTAAAGCCCGCAAAACACATAATAGCAGTACTCAGAGCTGTAGATGCCGGTAATAGAGAAAATTTAAAGTTAATTACCTGCTGCGAAAGAGGATCAGCTAAAAGCCCAACAACGGTGGCTTCATTTCACTAATTACTACAAATGAATACCATGTCATATGCCGCATTGAAGAAAAACTTAAGTGGCAAAAATTAAGACTCATTACAGACTGATGGAGGTAATTAGGTTGTAACAAATGCTAAAATGCATCAAGGGACGTTAAATGTAAATCTACAGGGTAGTCATGGATGTATTTTTCAGATGTAAGTGCTGCTGACAAATCCCATAATTACTTTCTTTTCGTTATTATCAATAAGGAGACATCATTCACACATGGAGACGATTTGGGAGACAGTAGGATAAATGCATTAATGTAAGTGGACAAAAACCTTTTCGGAGCTATTTGTATTGTGTTTAGGTTTAAACATTTCTCTCTGATTCCTTCACATTATACGGATGTTATGTGGAGCTCTCAAAAGCACCACTTGATGAAGTCCCTAAAGGCAGGATGACTGCAGCAGCTCAGAGACAAAACAACCTCTCCAGCTCCCAGCACCAAAGCGCTGACCCCATGTGGATCACAGCCGCAGCTCCAAATGTAGCGGCATGTACTGTTTATTTCATTTAGTGTCATTGGTCAAGTCTGATAATGGAGTAAACAACATGTAGCCTGCTTAGTGTCTGAAAGAAAAGAGAAAAAAAGAGGAAGTTTTGGGAGACTCGGGCTGGTAAGTGTTGACGTGGGAAGCAGAGGTGGAGGAGACTTCAGATGCATGTGTAATGAATGGATAGCAGTGTGTGATTACGTTCATGGGTTTTTGTTTGTGTGCGGCGGCTCTGAACCCCGAGGGAGATAAGAGCACATGATCATCAGCGTTTCTGTGCCTCTTTCGCTTTTGATTTGCGTTCCTTTAGATGAGGAGATAAGTGTGGCACCACACAGTGCGACGGAGGAAAGAAGGGAAAGAGGCTCAAAAGGCTCCTGTGTCACACAGAGACATCACAGCGGTGCCCAGAGAGACTTTGAAGTCCGTTTTAGGGAAGTGCCAGATTAGATGTGTGTCAGCTGTTAGAACAAGTGAAGAGGAGACAATAGATAATCACATCAGCCGTCCACGTTTTTAACTCTGTGAAATCACTGCTTCAGAACCATCGCTTAAGACATAAAACTGTGTGATGAAGTCCAGGGCAGGACTACAGAAACTCTGAGCAAATTAGTCAAACTATAACTACATTCTCCAACAAACAAAGATGTAAAAGTGGAATGGCTTTGTATAGAGCATTACAAACCAGATCCAGTAAAAGGCATTGTCAGCACCGCAGGAACTAAAGTAATAAATGCACAAATACTATAGAGTCATCACATGCACAGTATTGGAGCAAGGCTTAAGCAATTAGTCCAGAATTTGTGCTCCCAACGTACAGTGCATCATCAAGTGACTTCTACTGAAATAAAACCGATGGTAAAATTAATTCACTGAATAAACATACTGCTTTTATAACATACTGCATAAAAATACATACATAAACATCTAATTTGATAGAATCAGTGAGATCATTGTCCATTTTCAAATAAATGGCTGTTCTTGTTTCAGCCATGCTTTATATAGTGATAAGAAAGCAAAACACAAATACTGAGGTTTAGACCAGGCTAAGCACATGCTGTGTTGTTCATGCAGTTGCAGATAAACCATTTGAATAACATTTGAGGAGCTGTTGTTTCTCTGTCAAATACATTCCTTCTCATTCCTGAGCCAAGGACAGATTAGAAATTAAAATGGTATGATTTTTCTATATTTAACTTCATCTCATGACGTCATGGCTGAATTTTCTGTGACTGCAATAGGACCCAGTGAAACAGGTCAGTTTTAATCTCCTTGCTTGGTGAAAAAAATAATGATTTCTTTGTAACGAATCCCATACTTTACCCAAATAAGCAAATATGATCAGACCTTACATGTACTGTATTCTTGATACACTACTACTGATGTTGGCAAATTGTAGTATGAAGACCTAATATGTGACTAAATGAAATGAAGCAGTATGCAAATGCTGCATCAAACCACACTGTGGGAAGGTCTTGATGCCATAATGTTTTCAGTGCTGTGCTGCACATTTTGCGAATTGTAACTTCTATCATTTGGAGACACAAAAAAGAATTGGAAGTGGTGACTTAAATTTTCACAGAAAGCTGCCTTTTGTTGCTGTATTTCTCTTAAGATTACCAGACTTGAGCTGCCTGTGCCTCCTGAGCTGGTGTTGCAATGAGTTTAACCTGGGAGTGAGGTGCACAGAGAGCAGTACTCAGTGCTCTGAGTGAGGGGCGTGAGCTGAGAGCGCGTTGATGCTGCAGCTCCACAGGCAGCCTTTAAGCTTAATGACTGGTCTTTACTGCATGCATTTACACACACACATTCACACACACACACATTCAGAAGACACACTCTCAACAGGAGAGCACACAGCTGCCGCAGTTTATCTTCATTTTAATTGGGAACATTTTGTGTTATCTCCACATTAATAAAGCAAAGGCTGGGAAGCGTTTCTCAAAAAGTCATTAATGCAGGACGAGTACAACAAGTTGTTACAGAGACAGTCATCACGGCAGGGAGCACTTTGTCTACTTCCTGGTGTTCTCTTTTTCAATTATTTTTCCTGTGCTGTATTCTAACAATGGCTACTGCATTTAACTAAAGTGATCCCAACAGCACTGAGGCTGTTTTTAGACTTTAAACCACTATAATTATATCAAACTAAAGTGTAATCAAAGACAGCACAAAACATGTTCTAAGTGTTCTTTTTTTTTGACAGCATGTTTTGTTCCTGTTTAGATTTTTTCATCAAGATGGTGAGCTGGACTTTATTGATGATCTCAGGCGGACATCATTTTAGCTCTTGCCCCCTCGGAGCAGAGCGCTGCGGATGAAACGACACACAGCAAGGGAGACGCTGCTACAAAGGCCCTGCTGCCACTGCCGATGCTGAAGCTGTTTTGGGAAACAGAGCGGTGATTCATGCTGACAAATTGATTCATTTCTTGGACTGATAAGCACCTTTTTCCTTTTGTGCCCATATGCTGCTTTGAACAAACCTGTTGGGGAAAAAAACAAACATCTCTGCCTTGCAATGAGAGTTGTTACAAAGCAACAGTGATGCATTACATTTCTGCAGCTTCAGTAATCACAGCGTTGAATTTGCAATTTTGTGAATCATGGATGGAGGTAATGCCTTTCTACAGGCCTCCCATTATGTTCCACAGGTGTTTATTATTGCTATTTTTAAGCACTAATCTTTACAGCGACATTGTTGTGATTGCAGCTGCTTTAGAGTCTGTGCGTATATACCTTTGAATGTGTGGATGTGTATTTGATAAGTTCACAGCAGGTGTGTATGCGTGTGTGCTCGCTTTAAGGCGACAGCGGTGGAAATGGAAAGCTTTGACCGGCACTATCGGCCAGAAGTCCATGGCAACAAACCAGGATTTAAAAGAACAAACATCCTCGCATTGCAGCTCTGGTTTTCAGGATGGAGATCATGATTGCCTTCCCAGGAGAGACTAATCCACTGTCCCAGTAGATGCTGCAACACTTTCATTAGAAACAAATCCAAAATGATCAGTAAATGCTACAAAAGCTCGTCTTCCCATCTGTTTTTCACATCTTCTCATAATTTTGGAGCTCACTTTATTCTAAATGGATCATACAAAACTGCATCTTTCCCAAAGGAGACAGGAGTCACAGTGGTTTAACAGTAACAACTAATCTATTCACAGTCACAGAGGATTCTTTAAGTTTTCTTTTTGTCTCATAAACTCGACACACATCAGAAAATAGGCAGCATACAGGTCTCTGTGGATAAAGGCTTAAGCACATACTCATTTTAGAAAATGTCAAGCTCCAAGGATGACAGCTACTAGGGACACAGCGTTACACATATTGGCATCAGCAGTTTCCTGGGTGTCATGTATGTCATTTTAAAAATGTATGTCATCTGTGTGCTCATATAGTGTTATCTTCACTTTCTTTAAATCACGCTCTCGGAAAAAATGCCCATACAACCCTTTTTCCACAGACTGTACCATCAAATTCTCGACAGTGAAGTTCTAAATGTGACACCTGATTTTCTGTCAATGCTAATCATATGTGTCAATCTGACGTAAATCCTGCTGAGGTTTATTTGCAAGCTGCAGGTCTGGGAGAGTATAAAACCACAGACTATATTTGTCTATATTTGTTGAGGTGACAGGCTTCGAGGTGAAAACACAGCAGACAGATAGAAAGCAAGTTTGCCCCTTGTCTAATCTGTCAGGGAAGACAAAGAAAAACAAGATCACAGTGTGTTCTATGTTTTTTTTAATATCAACTACAAAAAAAATGCTTTTTTATTCCACTGTACACAAAATAATTCACTGTCACTGTCTGAAGAGAGCTTTCGTACTACCACACAAAAGAAAGCACTCAAGTCACAGCTTTAGCTCAGTGTTAAAAACAATTAATCAATTTACTTATCAATATTAGTAATATTCAAGATTGTAAATACAGCAATATTTTACATTTGTGCTTAACAGCCTCCTAAGTAATCAAACTTATATCGTTCATCCAAGTGTTGCAGTGTATGTAAAATACAGCAGCCAAATCTTTTTGTGAGATCATATTCAATCTCATCAGATCAATTGAAATTCAATCTTTACACATGCGGGGGTTGCATTCAGAATCGATATGAAAAGTAGTGAAAAAGTAAATTCCCTTCTCCATATAAATAAGGACACACCAATATGTGTTCACACTGCCACCATAAATGAATATTCTTTACCCTTCCCCTTGCAGATCTCTTGTTCAATTTACTTCCCTTTTTCGCTGGCGTTGATTAACTCACAGGGTGAATGGAGCTTCTTTTTTTTTCCACAGGCCAAACAAGTCTCATTTCCTTTGCCTTGACCTTTAAAAACCCGTCAGCCCCCAACTGCAATCACAAATTCAGTGCGCTAATTTTAATAGATGTATTGAGTTGACGTGCAACATGGGGTTCTGGCCTTAATTTTTTTTCTGTTTGTCATCTTTAGTGATAGTCTTTCTTTGGAATTGAACGGGATGGCTGCTTATGTGAACGCAACATCGGACGGTGTCAAACTGCTTTTACAGTTTAGATAAATGTGTCCAGAACACCAAAAGAAGCACCAAGAAATGGTCTTACTCAAAGGTAGAGTAAAGGGAAGGAAGCAGCTTTTTAGGAATAATCACTGCACTTTTATAATTACGCTGTATGGAGTGTCTTAATTAAAGATGTTTTCTCCTGTAAATTCATCCACATTTGTGCTGTAAAAGCCATTATTTTGTTAATGGCAAAGAGATCATTCCAACATCATGACTTGCTGTTAAATATGGATCAATTCAGTCAATACAAAAAAAAAAAAAAATGGCAGTAAAGGCTGAATGGTCCTTAATCTTGATCAGTGTGTCTCTCCACAGTTTCCTTTGATAGAGTAGACTTGGAGCACGTAAACAGACGGACAATCTTCTCTGTTATGGCTCTTCTTGATGAGAGGATGTAAAAGTGAAACGGAGGGATAGAAGCAGTAATAAGAAAAAAAATCCTCCGATTCGTGTAAAAAGACATGTTTCTTCACTTGTGCTCGACCGCAGCCTCCGGGCTTAGAGGCAGAGTATAGGCCGTTCATATGATCCCATAATCTCTCAGTGATTTGAGCAGCACAGTGTCTTTGATGTCGTCGAAGACTTTGCGGATGTTGTTGGTGTCGGTGGCGCAGGTGAAGTGCGGGTAGAGAGTCTTGTGTTCTTCTCGGTCGCGGTTGATGGCGCGCTGCTCGTACATCCTGCGTATGAAGTTCTTGGCGTCCTCGGGGTCTTGCCTCCGACCTGTCCAGTGGGTGAGAAGCAGGTTTTGATTTACTGAATGAAAGGACACATGCTAAGATACAAGAAGGAGCTCGCTAAGATATTATCATCATACTTTTATTGTACTTGAATTACTGTTGATTATAATGAACAACTGTTGTAATCAGAAAGAGCGTCAGATTCAATTCAGTTGACTCATTTATTTTTTTATAATTTGAATAGTGTGGGGGTATGAAAACTGGGAAATAACATGCTATATGTGTATTTTACTGTACCAACTAAATATTTTTCCAAATGATGTTTATTTGTACTATCCAGAAGAGTGTAGTGTAGTGTAAAAAAGTGGTATTGTATGGTATAGTATAGAAAAGTGTAGTGCAGTAAAATATATTATTGTATATTGTAGTATAGAATAGTATAGAGTGGTATGGTGTAGTAATGGTGAACTATTAGTGTAGTATTGTGTAGTGTAGTATAGAAAAGTGTAGTTCAGTATAGTATATTATTGTACTATACTGTACAATAGTACAATAGTGTAGTATAGTATATGTATGCACTATAGTCTACTTTAGTACAGTAGAGTACAGCAGGTCAATATCTCATTCCAAGAGCAAATCCAATTTCCTTAAAAGTACTATAATATGCAGAGCTATGAAAGCTTCCTATGTTCCTAAAATAAATGTAATTTTATATAGCGGGATGAAATGTGCCGTAAATGTGAATAGAGTTTTGTAATGTGTTGTATTTTGAAAACACAGAATGTCAAATCTTGTCATGTCATGTCCAATATTGGATACTCTCTAATGCAACCTTCAAATATCTTTTTACATTTGTATTTGTGTTGAATTGTATTTGATTTGTTTAACCCCGGGAAGAGTGGCTGGCTTTGGGACACAGCTAAAGGGGATCCAAATAAAACACAGTATGGTAGGGGTACAGTATGGTATAGTAGGGTGTAGTGTCGTATGGTCTGGCTAGATGATGCTATTAATTGAAGTAACTTTATCATAAACGTATCAAGTTTTCCACACTGTCAATAAAATTCAGAAGCTGGAAGTGCGTCAGTGCTGGACAAACAGAAATCATAGCAGCAGAACACAGCTACTGCTGGGAGTTACCATTAAGGTTAAATTGACATGAAGGAGCTTGACCCTGTAGGAGTCATTATTCTACCCGGCTAATATTGCTGGTACAACACAGTGGGTGCAGTAGAGTACACAGACAGACACAGAGGCATATACACAAATAATCACTGTGCGTCACTGTTTCTCCATCATACAATCAGCTCACAAATGCACACCCGAGGGTTTGCTGGGGGGGTGCTGTAAGACCAAGTGAGGCATTTGACTGTGGTTGCCATGGGTAACAAAAGCAAGGGAGAGGGTTGGGGTGAGGCTGAGGCTGAGGGGTACTGTGCGTGGGTGTTGGTGGGCTGTTAGGAAGATGCTCTACAGCCTTTCACACCAGCAACGCTACAGGCTGCACTCACATCATTAAGCACACCAAGTACCTGAAGTGACTCATTTACAGCCGCGTGGTGTGTGTGTCTGTGGAGTGTGTGAGGAAGAGGGGTAAGGGGGAAGCAGAGGGAGAAAAATGAAGAAAAATATATCAAAAAAACTAAAAGAATGGTAACTTTAGTGACATAAATGTTTGAGTTAAAGAGTAATTGTTTCCAGTTCAGCGGCAGGAAACACAGTCAAATTGTGCTGTTGTTTTTGAATACTGTCACGGCAATTTATCTTCTTCCTCTGTGCGGTGTTGTCTTTCTGCTTTCGGTCTAGCGTTTTCATTTGATTAGACAAATAGAGTGGTCTACAAACAGCAGGTTTATAACAAAATGTGACCAGCAGCACACGTGGACTGTTTCTTCAGCACACAAAAATAATGTGCAAGCTTACCTGTGAAGTTGGGGAAGTATTTCTGCAAGTCAGATGTCTGTATTTTATCAGCTAAGATGTCAGTCTTGTTGAGGAAAAGTATGATGGAGGTGTTGTGGAACCAGGGTGAGTGGATGGTGATGTAAAACAGAGACAGACTCTCATGCATGCGGTTCTGAAGAGACAAATGGCAAAAGAGTCGAGATGGTTATTGTGTAGAGGACTTATTTTGCCCAGGACAGTTGGTGGTGATTTTGTTGAAGATAGGAGAATAGCAAATTGGATTTAGAAAAAGCAGGAGTGGTGAGAGGGCCTGAGGGAGAGGAAGAAGGGGGTCATGGTGCTGTGGAGCACAAGAAGCACAGGGGAGGTTAATGAAAGTGTTAGCAGAAAAAAAAAGTGTCTGGGCGAGATAAACAGCTTAGAAGGTACGGAAAGTGACACAGGGCTTGGCACCAAACCAAAAAGGGGAAAGTTTACTTGAGCAAGGGTGACATCTGCTGGTAAATCATATCAGAAAGCAGGTAACAAATAAGACATCTTACAATAGTCTCTCTTTCCTCCAGGACTTGGTCGTACTCGCTGAGAGAAGCCAAAAAGATGAGAGAGGTGACATTTTCAAAACAGTGAATCCATTTCCGCCGTTCTGACTTCTGACCTCCGACGTCAACGATCCTGTGGTGAAACAGGGCAGAAGTTGTCCTTTTGAGTATTTAATGAGGTGAGGGTTTTCTGGAGACAAATAACTTAAAAACCTGGATGGCCAATCATTTTAATTAAAAGTGAATGTCAGTGCCTAAATTGTCACTGTCCAAATGCTACGTGAATTTAAAAGGTTAAAGGTCTTATAGAGAAGCTAATAAGGCTGCTAGACGAAGGTATTACATTATCACTATATCTATTACGCAAATAACATTACTTAAACAAACTCTTTGTGTACCTCAAACTGTAATGATACCAACACCTGTTCAATATAAACAAGGCAGTGGCTCACTTGCTTTGTTCGAAGCTAATCGGAAATGTGATCCTATTGTGTCCCAACAGACATGAAGAAAAAACCTCTGAAAGAGTCAATTGTATTTTTTTCACAGGCCAGTGACTAGAGTTGGTATTACACTGGAGGGTAATATGAGCACGTAAGGATACGAGCAGTGGCCACCTTAGTGTGATGTTCTTGATGGTAAAGGAGTAGTCGTGGATGCCAGTCGTAGGAAATCGAACTCGCAGCACATCCTGCTCTGTTGGGATGTAGTCCGGAGAAGAGATGCGGTCCAGGTTATTCATGTAGCTGGAAACAACAGAGAAAAGTCTTAAATACTTGTCATAAATTGATTAAGGAGTAATGGTTTGGCACAGAATCAAGTACAAGTATCCATTTAGGTATAACAATATTTTATTTATGTTCCCTTCAAAATTTTCTCCCTTGAATAATTTTTGTTTACTGTCCCCTCCATCATTAAAATTAGAGCTCCTTCCCTGTACGGTATAATATATGATTGATGATAAAAGTACACTGACTACAAAAGGAGTGGATTGAGTCTTTATCAGACTGTGTTCGGATGATGGCTTTATGGCTCATGTTGATTCAAGCTGTCACTAACTCATGTTGGCAGCCTGTTCCTTATCAGGCACACACCATGAGTGAGCTGCTAAGCAAACACTGTAAGGACCACAGTAGAATAGAAAAACAGAGAAAGGCTGAGCAGATTAGATATTAGATACTCCAACCTACAGATCTCTTCTACTGTATGTTCTCAAATCACGTTCACAACCCGGCATCGGAGGGTGCCTTTGGAGTTGAGCTCAACATTAAAAGAATGAGGATGAAACAGCTCAAAAATTATTATCAACTGGTGGTTTCTACAGGACTTGGGTTTCTTGTTTTTGTAAGGTTTTAGCCCCCTCTAGTGGTCACAATACAAAACAAATGCAAAAACCATCAAATCAAAAATGATATGCATGACTTGTTTTAGTAAAGAAAAAATAAATAAATAATAATAAGAGAGTGGGTTTAGTGTTATTGAAATGAGTAACATATACTGACCTTATTAAACTGTTATATTAAAAAGTAATAATGTAAATAACACTGACATTATTTTAGCGTAATACTATATCAAAGTAAAATCATTTGCTCCTAAGTTTCTACATTAACTTTAATAATAACAGAAACACTGATATGAATCACTAATGCTGACTTGTGTTCCTGTGTGAGTTATCGTTCAAAGGTCAATTGCGGCATACACAAACATTATAACAATATATCACCACATACTGTAATGTAAGAGACCTCACTGTAGGACTGGGTGAGCCACTGTAGTGTCTTTGGTTTAGCCTCACAGCAGTAATGCATTATATAAATATATAACATTAAGAATTTGTGTGAAGGACATTGTTTGGTTACAAAGACAATGAGAAAACTAAATAAGTCTAGTGTATGGTGTACTGTATATCTTCTCTTGCAACCTGTGTTTGGGTCTTATTTGTGTCATGTGTTTCCACAGGATACAAGTTAGTACAGAACCTACTCCACACGTGTACTCACTACTCGGTGGAGTCCAGTAGCTGGTACTCGCATCGGCGGCTGTAGCAGACCCGGATGCCTGAGTCGGACCAGAGGCGGCGGATTGCATCAACATAGCCTCTTTCTAGCTGGGTAATCTGCACCGTGTTTATATCCTGCAGCCACTTGGCGTAGATCTAGAGGATATAGAGGGGAGGTGTTTAACAGAACGTTGGTTTTAAAGCAATCATCAGTTTTGCAAGGGTCATCTCAGTATATGCTGTGTTATAAAGTGTCATGTTGTGTGTGTGCTGTCTATGTTCATACTATGTGTGTGTTGATATGGAAGACTACCTCATTCTGCGGGTTGGAGTAGGGTATTTTAAGTGTGCTCATGGCCGATGTCATGGCCTTGATGGCTGTGAAGATGTTCTGAAAGATACATTTGGCAAAAGCCTTCCTGTCCTCCTCCGAGAAGCCTCGCCCGTGAATGATCCTCATCTGTCGGATAAAGGTGGTTTTTCCGCTTTCCCCAGTTCCTGTTGAAATAAAACAGCGCATGGTTTGATGGTGTGTTTATAATATGAAAAAACACAGGCCTGTCATGTGAATCTGTGATTTGGGGAGTGCAACAGATAAAATATGGCTTAACGACATCCTTACGAAAGCTTATCAAATGAGAAAACTGATTGTAATTTCTGAAACCGTAATTCCCAATTCTAAATAACTGATTGAAATAAAAGTGACAGCCAGTACCTAAAACTGGATGCAAGAACATTATCCGCGACTCCATAAAGCTGTTATGAACATTGCAAGAGCACCTCACTCAAATAATCACAGAACCAAAAAACTTTGACATACATCTTTGTATATTTTCCAGTTAGACATGATCTACTTGTTTATTGTTTATTAATTATATTCTATCCTGAAGGTATCTACAGTCATCATCAGATTTTAAGCCTCTATTGTTAAACAATTTAACTTCGTCACTTTTGACAGTTGAATAGTCATAGCAAGTCAGAGTAAAACAAGGAAAAGACAATAGTCCAGTAAAATAGGTGTGTATTGATGATGGAAAATCACAGGTGTATCACTTGATAGAAATGTAAAATGTAATCAGTGATGATTCCTTCAGGGTTTAGGTTTGTTTGTTTGAGGCTGCTGTTGTAAGGTTTGTAGATGTATCGATTGTGCAGATCTAATGGCTGTGGTTTTCAGGTAGAACCACTGCCAATCTGGACCATTCTTCACATATTCACACTGTGACACATGCTTGACATAGTTTTGTGGCTTGGCTGCAGGCTACCAAACAGGCCAAACAGTCTTAAACAGGGTGTTCCCAGCTTGACTAATTATCAATCTCGGTGTTAATTACCTTAAATAATACAAGTACCTTTTTTGTTCAAGCCCTTTACCTAATGTGGAGGGCTACAGTTATGTCTGATGCTGTGACACTGACCCAATAGGAGGATTTTAATTTCTTTCCTCTCTTTCTTCTTCTGCTTCTTGAGCTCCCTCTGGATCTTCTTATGCACAGCGATGCTCCTCTTCTCGTCCTCGGACAGACAGCACACACAGGTGGTGCGACACCAACTCCAGCAGCTCGCCATGACACACCACTGCAATCATGAATGAGAACTGATAAACCGGGACCAGAAAAACCAATGACAACTCACGCCCATTATGTCTGTATTCATCGAAGCCAGTGGTTCTCAAACTCATCACATCAAGTACCACCCCAGAAAATATTTGTTTTTCAAAGTACCATCTTTGTATCGATACAGATCTATGACATTTAAAATTTTATATAAAAACATACCAACCTATATAAATGAACTGAATTTTGTTTGCTGTGCTGCTTCTTTTAAATGACATTTTGAATCCCACAGCTTTTTAAGAGTTCAAACATTGAGTGGTATAAAGTGTATTCTAGAAAAGCTGTAGCAGAAATCAATAGTCCTACATTTTGTAGTTATCAGAGATTCCTACCTATAAGTACAACAACAGAGAGCCAGTGTACCACCAGTGGTACCCGTACCACAGTTTGAGAACCACTGTTCTAAGCAATCAGGTGTTATCAACAGGCTTCACACATAATTGTCTCTTTAAAAAAATGAAAGAAACACAATCACCTGCGTGTTTAAACCAAGTTCTACCACAAACCTACCTTCTAAACCTACTAAAGATGATTTATTATTAATTAAATGTATTTAAGTCAGCTAAAAGTATTAATACTGAATGTATGAAAGTTTCAAACCAGTTTACCTCCAATCAGTCTGTCGGACTCCCTGGAGAGCTGTAGTGACTAATCTGTGCGCTCCATTGTGGCCTCTGTCCGCTTCACCTGCGCCGAACAGCGGGCAGCTCCGGACACAAACACGACACGAACAAACCCTGAAGGACCCTCGACACCTTCGGCTCACACTAATCCACAGGTCGGAGAGGTCCACGGCGCCTACGCAGGAATGTGTAGCCTCCTGGATCGCTGCCTTCACTGTGGCGCCTCTGCGACAAGAAACCGGCAACGCACCGCCTCCAGCCGGATATGAGTATCCACAATAAAACCGTGCAGCCGCCAATGGCTATTAAACCAGTACAGTGCCCAGAGAAATATCTGAGATCATAAATAATGTGCAACAGCCAACACACAGTTTGGATTTGGTAAGTTATATGTATTAAAAATAGTGATATGTATCTTAACCTACCCAAATAAATGAGCTAGCGACATTTAGCCAAGTCTGAATAACAGGCTGTAAAACAATTACCCTACCAGCTAGCTGATAATTATTTCAGGTGGATTACATCCTTATATTAACTCGTTAATAGTGTAGTAAACTAATAACATTACAAAAAAAAAAAAAAAAAGTCATTGAAGATGCAAAACTATGCTTGAATATTAACAGTTGTATAGTAATTCATTTACTATCTACTTTATTCTATTTATTTCTCCCTATTTATTCTATTTCTATTGTATAACTATTTCATACTTAATATTTTGTTTTATCTTGTTTTTTTTTGGTTTTTTTTTTGTTTTTGTTTTTTTGTTGTTGTTGTTTTTTTTACATTGCTTGGCATTCGTTGTGGACAGCAAAATAAGAATTTCATTGTACAAGGAAACTTGTTGAAACTAGCAGATAAACAAAGATAGTAGTTTGTTCGGCTTACTTTTATCTGTCTTTTGTACGTCTTATGAAAAACCAAAAGCTGGCTCTTATTTTGGAATGTCCATATCGGAAATGCAAACCCTTAAACTGTTAAGTGTGATGGCTTTTGAGTAAGTGGCGCTAGAGATAAAGTTTCGGCTACAACCTGTTTCATGACAACTGCAGATGCTGATCAGTTTTAAAAAGTTTAAAGTAGGCTACAGTAAAGAAGAGTCACACTTGGTTCAACTGATCTTAAATAAATATTATTTCTACCATAACTATTTGTCAGTAGGTTGACTCCATAACATGCATTTGTGAGGAAAAAATAGTCTATAGTTAGGTAAAAACAAAAAACAAACCAAAAACAAAAAACAAAAAACCTTCCTTCCTTATAATTTCTGTGAATATAATCTGTGTCGTGTGTTCACTATTACTTCAATAACAACACAGAGGCTACAACCTGTTTAAATACATTAATCCATAAGCCTACTTTGTATCCTCACACACAAGACCTAGTTTTGAAGTCACTCTTCCATAATGCAGTGTTATGAATCACTTTCAATAGTGTACAGCAGGTTTTCAGTCACTCCTACACCTTGGCAGCTATTTGGATGTCAATCTTTTGTCTCGACCAGCAGAACCGGTTTGTCTGGGCTTTCCTGGTCTCAGATATTGAGATTACCTGAGCTCCTCCACGTTGCTATGGAAATATGTTGAGCTGAAAAAGCATGAGGCGTGTGTTTGGAAGAGTATGTGGAAGGGGGTCATATGGAAAAATGTATAGTTGTATCAGGCACCTTGAGTTGTGTGTTCAATATGTAAAAATGAGTCTGAACTTTAAAAAAATGTAAGTTTCATCAACATAACTTACTGATTTTCAGTGAATTTAACTACTTTTTTGCTTCAAGGTTAAATCATAGACATTCCTCCGTTCACTGTCCTTTCATATCTCTTTGTAAAAATAGGAAGGCAGATGCTGTGGGGGAAAAAAAACTGCGAAGCAAGAGGGTGTGTACTGACAAGAATAAAACCCAGCTCATCCTTCCAGTTACAGGAAGCAAGGTATTCATGTGTGGCTTTCCCTGGCAGCCCGAGGTAAAGTCTAAGAATGACACAACTCTTTGCATAATTACATAGCTATAGGTCTGAGTTGTCAGAGATCTGCTAAACTTAAACAAACCCTTGGAGGCAGTGGCGTAGTAGAAAGAGAAGCAGGAAAGCACGAGGGAGGAGACTTTGTCCCTGTAGTTGGAGTGGCTGCTGTGGGGAACCAGAGATGATTAATGATTAATCTGAGTACAATCAGAGGTGATATATCACTGTATTATATATTTACCAATGATTTGTTAGAGTAGAAACCTGAAAAATTAAAAATGACTCACTGAAACAGACCTCCTTCCAAAGAGACATCCTTCTAAGGCAAAATCACACATCATAAACTCTCATGATAAATTTGTGTTTTTGTAATGGTGCTTTTATCATCAGAGGATAGAGAGAGCAACGTAAATACGGTACTTATTAGATGCAGAGACTGTCACAGAGCGTGAAGTGAAATTCCTGTGTGTGTCACCAGGTGAGACCATGTTATGAGTCATGCTAAAGAATTTTTGCAGACATACTGGGCATAGCATCTAAATCTGGTTCATGTTTGGTGTATATCATATTTAGACATATACCTCACCTAACATTTAAGTTCAAGTATTTACTGATAAAATAACTGATTTACCTGCTTTCCCACATTACATTCTGTTGTTTTCTGTTTCACATTTTAAGCCTGAATGTTTTTTTTCTTTGTTATACACTGTACCTATGAACATTTATTTCAAAAATATCCTTTTTTTCTGAAAAGAATGGGCCAGTTCATCCAGCACAGAATATAATTCTTCAGAACATCAAAGACTCTTTTATCCCATATTCATTCGGTTCAGTCAATGTGCAACTGCACATTATGTCCACAAGATGTCACTTTGTTGTCAAATTGTATATTTTTGAAATTAAAAAAGAGGGACATCAATTTTAATTTAATAAAGGACAAGTAGCAGCACAACTGGCAAATTGATAAAATGTAACTTTTTTATTTATGCGTTTATTTTATGTGTATTTTTGCTGAAGTAAATGTGAAATATAATGCAAAACTGACTTCAGGTGTTGAAAATATCATTCAGTATTTCGGCATTTAATTTGTTCTTTGTAGGCCTACAACCTTGAATTAATCGTGACTAAAACCTTGGACATGCGTGACTTGTTAAAACGTAAATATGTAGCCCATCTACCTTTGTGGTAATGAAAAACTGAAAATAAAAATGACAAATGCTGTTTCAAATTTTGGTACTGGTTTGGAAAAAATGCAGCTGTTTTGAAATTTTGGAGAAATCTGTGTTGCAAGGCTAAGCATGAGGAACAAAACACAAACAAACAACAGGAGTGTGTCGGGGTGCAGAGGTAAGGCGCTCAGGACGTGCGGGATGTGCAGATTTTTTGACAGATGGGCGTTGCCTGTCCAGTCAAATGTCAGCTGCTCTCGCCAACACGCCTCCAAAAGGAAGGCTTCCTCTCAAACAAACTTGGAAGGTTATCCATTGACCAAAGTCCCGCCTCCGACGCCCACAAGTCGCGTTTTCATTTGCTCTACATCTGTCAATCAATCATATCCCATGCGACGTCAGCAACAGCGCCACACCGGGGCTAAGGAGTGGGTGACGAGGAGCGATCAGCACCACCAGGAAAAAATACCAGGAGCGATAGAATGCACGGACTAAATTGGCTCATTTGACTCCTAGTAAGACATTTTTGCATTTTGGACAATTAATACCGAGGAAGTATTTTGGAGAGCAGTTGTTTGATGCAATGGAAAACATCTGTCAAGCTTGGCTCTAGGTTTCTAGCCAGTGGGCTGCAATTCCAAGGATGGCTAGCTGAGCTAACCTAGCTAGCTAGCAATTAGCCTGCCCATTTAGCTGTGGTTACTGGGCGACTCGGTTGCCTGCTGCTCCACACCTTTATTGCATCGCGGTTATTTATTGGTGACTGCTGGATGTTTTGCGCTCGTCGATGCTTGAAATAGTGAGTTTGTGTTTTTTACCGTGTTGTCAGTAGATGCACAGTTTGACGGGTCTCATTGTGACTGCGCGGGCGTATAGAGTTGGATTCAGGGCGGCTAAGCCTGTACTCGGCCGGGCGACCAGCAGAGGGGTTTTACAAATGTGGCAGCGGCAGCACGTACTGTCCCACTGTCTCTGGGACCGAAGGTGGTAGCTTAAGAGGAAACGGATTTTACGGGTTTTCAGCCGAGAATCCAACCATCTCCGTGGGAATCGGAGACATTGGCACAGTGAATATCATCAGCCTGTCATCACGTTAGCCAGTTTTAACGCTAGCACTGTTTAGCCTGCAAGCTACAACGAGTTTATCAAACTCGTCTTTAAAGCGCACCACACAAACCGCAGTTTGCACCTTATAATGCTAATGCATTGCAAATATTCTGGAGTCATCCGCCTGTCACCGTAGGCTGAGGATTTACACAGGACGTACATGTCAAATATTTGACAATTGACAGCAGTTTTACAGTCAACAAAAGGCCCGATTCAGTAACAAGCAACAATATTATCCAACGGTGTGCTGGACGTAGCTTGTTGCTCGAGGGGAATTGATTGATTTGAGACCAGTGTGCCCCTTGTCGGACGGGCTTTCAGCTCATGCGGTGATGACTTTAGACTCCATGATGGCTTGTTGCCTGAGTGAGGAGGCGAAGGAGTCCAAACGAATCAACGCTGAGATCGAGAAACAACTCCGGCGGGACAAGAGAGATGCAAGACGGGAGCTCAAGCTGCTTCTTCTGGGTAAGCTGCCTTGTCTACTTCTTTTAACACTGATGTGCACCATGTAGCTGCTGACATGCCCTCGGTTTGATTGTGTCGTAGAGGTTTTGCATGCAAAACACTAGCCGCAATTTGCATTCTAGTGGGTAGCACTGGAGCGGGTAATCTGTCTGTAGTGCGATATGTAATCAAAGTCAAGTCATTCGTACGATTCCATTGATACAGAAGTTGCAGAGCTGGGGCTCCTAATTCAGCTATAAAATCTTACTAATTAAATGAAAACCACATTGACACTTCCACACAAGTTTTCATCACGTGAAAAAGCACCTGTCCGTTGCCTTGTCCACCTGTCATGGCCTCCAATTCTAATGATTGTTATATACGTATTATTATCTATATGTGGTCTTTTGGGATAAGGTTCTGTTGGCTGGTAAGGCCCACTTTAATAATTAAAAATGACATTGGCTTTATTTAATTGTCACGCAGACATAATTAAGACTTGGTCTCACTGGGACATGGCACTGTTCCTCAAAGGCAAAAACTAATGTAAACTCTGCCCTTTGAGTCTTTATCCCAAAAATAATACTTGAAAGCTCCCCAGGCCGTGTTTAGACCAGATAGACCTCTGTTTTAACTTGAAATGGCTTTAGTGCAGTAATGTAATGAGTAAAGTAGATGTATTATACTGTTATGATTGCTATATTTGCAGAATATAAACTTTTTTAATTGAAGTTATCCACATAGATGAATACTCACACCTGTACATACCCCCCACTTTCTTAACCCTGGCAGATTATTACTGGTAGTAGCCCATATTAAATATTTACCACAATATTTGTGCTGCGTGGCCTATGAATACTAAGGCTGTGTGACTTTTGCACATGAAACCGTGACATATGATACATACATAAACATACACAGACATGAAGATAAATTCTGTCTTCTCTTATCAGGTGTTGTCTGTGGGGTCAGGTAAAGGCTCTGTGCTTTAGTCGGTTCATTTTAATGACTCCCTCACAGTGCACAAAACCTGAAATTTACTTGTGTGTTTCTAACCATGAAGGTCTTACTAAATTGTTCAATATTGTTTTGAGACTGTTAAGTAGTTGCATCTTGTCTGATAGCCACACAAAGTTTTATGATTTAAATTAAAAAAAAAAAAAAAATCAAGTAAAGATGGACCTTTTTTTTCTTTTTTACTTTTTCTGAGACAGCGTAGCAACAGATTCTTGTATTTCACTGCAGGTTTGTGGTGCCAGTCTTCTGTCACGTTATGTAAGCATGCAGCAGCTACACACTGTCTAGCTGCAGTTTGAGTTATAGTCTTACTTCATTTGGAACCTATTATGGTCCACTTTGATCCTTTTAAATAGCTTCACTCTTGTTGCATCTTAAGATGTTTTTGGTGGAATCTAAACTTCAACACTTCTGTCTTGTGGCTTGGACTATTTGATTATTGTTTGACATTGACCTCACTAAGTTATGTAGATATAAATGTATTTGTCTTCTTGAATTCATGGCTGACTACACTCACAGTTTTAGTTAGAGACTACTGACTACTTGTTATTTGCTGTTGCTAGTGACATGTTGATATTAGATCTGTGGCACAAAAGAGTAGTTTTATTTGTTCATGACAATTAAGCTCTAAAGCTGACAGTCTGAAGATCCAAGTTTTTTCTACGTTGTCATTTAGTGTGAATGGTTATGTGGTACCTAGGCATCTCATGTGGTTTCCTTGATGGTTTAAGTGACTTTGTTGGTTGCTTATCAGAAAGAGACTGTCTCCTGGGAATTCACAGTACTTTTACAGTTTGCTGTTTCATGGTCAGCTTCTCTGGTGGAGAACGGCGGGGCCTGAAGAATGCTCAGTTCCTGCGCTGTAGCTAATGAAAGTCACAAGTAATTAAATGTGTACATCTTTATTCCAGTGAGCTCCACTAACAGCATATGTTTGTGAGCAGGCATTCATTAAATTAATATGGTTTGTGCTTGAGGAACAGTTTGAAAACCTGAAGGCACCAGCTAAAGTTAATTGTACAGTCTGATGACTGGCTGATAGTCCACTCCAATCAAGGGTGACTCCAGTTTCTGGTACATACCATCTACTGACTTACGGTAAGTCAGTCATTTCAATCAAAACCTGTCAAACGTATACAGTTTTTCAGTTGCACAAATGAAGCCACGCTTTTGTTAATTTCAAGGTGACCTTTGTTGAACACAGGCTGAAAAGAGTGAACCTGGTATGTTCAGGTTAGAGTGTGATTTATTTACCTAAACTCACTGTTGATCTAAATCATATGATTAACCTGCTGATCATCTTTTTTCTTTAATATTATCTCTCTGATGACTCCCTCTGATATGAAACTCTTCATTAGTAATCCCATGTTATGTGTGGACAGTTGCCTGATTGGTTAATGGTTCCATTAATGAATGCTGGTGTAGGAAGGGCTTAAAGTGATATTGTGTAACTTGTGAAAATTGACACCCATTAAATGTCTCAACTGCATTGCTGCAAGCTCACAAAAAAACGTTATATCACAGCATATAATATGAAATATTTTAAATTATTACATGTAAATGATGATTTTTATAAATTTGGTGAGATGCGTGTTCTCACAAGGATGCCTTGTCATTCAGCGCTGCATAGTCTACATAAAAAGGACATTTTCTTTATTTTTCTTGTTAAGTAATCAAAAAGTCTCAGAGTCAACATATTAAAATGATTTTGAGAAATTACATAGTGTAGCATACAATGGTGTGCTGTTTCTACACACCTGTGCCTTTGCAAAAAACACATCACTAATTAATATAGGAGGTCTTACAATACAAGCCAGACAGCTGGCCACATCACATCCAATCACTGACCAGATTTTAGTGCCAGGTCTGAGGTGGGCCTAACTTTACTGTCTTATAGTGCAAACTGTGGATGCCATATGGCAGATATGACCACTCCGCCCCGAAATATAAAAAAAGGAATAGCTAGATTGTAGCTAAGGTGAGCAAAGGGGGATCTGAACTGAACAGCGGCACTGGGATTAATTCTCACAGATACAGAAGTCAAGCTCTGTTTAAATTTTCAAAGTGCAACCTTTATTATTTCCATTGTAGAACAAAAATACAGTTGGTTCATGTCAAATGTACTTAATATATGGTGTACTAGTTTTTTTTCTCAGGTGCTGCTGGACTGTGGAGAGTAAGGCCTGATTCATGCCTGAGACTCTGTGTACACCTGAATGAGCTGCTCAGGATATTTACCCAAACGTAAAATTGAAATTGGAGTCAGCATACAGTATATACACGCACAAAGTGAGCACACACTTTCTTCATCTGTCAATGTGCTCACCGCTCAAACAGGTTGCTAGTATCTGGGTTAATGAGTGTTTGCTTTTTGGCAACACCCAGAGTTGTCTCTGGCATGAAAGCTACCTACGCCTATTAAGGTTTCTGTTTCTAAGTCTCACTGTAAGCCAGGCAGATAAGTCCTGTATTGGCCATATTTATTTAGATCCCTGTTAGCTGCTGCCAGGGTAACGGCAAGCATGGCCGGGCTTTGTAGAAATAACAAAACTGCAGACATCAGAGACAAACAGCCCACACAAGATAAAATGCACTGAACAAGATTTAAAAGAGTGTGTTTGGGCAGTAGCATCATACAGGGTAGCCCTGTGGTATTCCAGCTCTCCTCATCAGCAGGCACTACACAACAGCTGAAGGAAGAGTTGGCAGATGCCTTCCTGTATCTTTCCTCCCACAACTGTATGTCTAACAGCTCTGACTGACTCTCAGCCAAGGTTGATAATGCTAATCATCACCCACGTGAGCTTATTTCCCTGAAATATCCCATTTCAAATCTTACACAATTGTGCCAGCTCAGTGTACACACGAGACTCGACTGATGATTACAGATTAGCCTTTTAAACAAAATGTTTATACAGTTTCTGAAGTAGTCCATTTAAAGGGGCATGTAGTAGTAATACTTAATCATCTGTTAAAAACTGAGCTGTCTCTCTGTTAAAGGGGCATTAGCGATTTCCTTTTTTGCCATCCCGGTCTCAACCCCACCACCCAACCCCAACAGCAGCATAAGGACCTTTCCTGATTTTCTTTTAAAAAGGGTAAAACCGGACCAAATTTTCCTCCGTAAAATACTAATGCAATTCAGCAAACCTTACTTTCAACTAATGTTAGACTGTTGCGATCCTGCGAGTTATCTCCGCCGTGTCAGACATTGCTTGAATGTACTGCCAACATTTCTCTGCATTTTACTTGGCTTCTATTCTTAATTTTAGTTTTTAGACTTTCATTTGGTATGACTAAGAATTAGTGCTGACTTAATCAAGTAATTCAACTTGCTTTTTATAAAAGCCCATTTTGTGCCTTGTGTCCACACATAAATGAGGTGTTAAGCCTGTACAACAGAGCTTTTTAAAAAATGCCTTCCAAAGTGAACATTTATAGGGTGTGTTAAACATCTGCGGTCCACCTGGGGTTTACGTTTTAATCGAACTGTACCAGAGTTCAGTGGGAGGTCAATCAAGATCCCTGTTTTGAAGGGGTCTCTGTCCAAGCATGTTTAGTGTACAAGGAGGTTCATACGGCAGCATTCACACTTATCCAAGAGAACAAAGCACCAAACGTAGCAAATGTGAACATACCTCCAAAAACTCCGGTTACAGCATAGACATGGACCAAGCTGAGTTTTTAATATTCGCACTGATGCCATGACCGCTCGTGTTTATCGAGCATGCGTATGTAATAGTGTTTACAACAAGCTCAATGGCTGTGACCTGGGTTTGTTTGTTTGTCTCTATTAGAACTAATAACATGTTTTCAAGTAAACTATAACCACCTAATGGTCTGTATGCACACCAATTAATCACTTTTTATTTGGTGACTTTCCATTGATTATGTTGCGTTGCTAAAGTAAAACAAAACTACCACGCATCTTCTACTTGTTCTTTGGTGGTTTCTTGTGTAGCATTGACCGCCATCTTGTGGATTCATGCTGTTTGTTGTGGATTTTAGAAAGAAGAAAGCAATGGTTACTGTTCTTTAAGGGAATCGTTTCTACTTTACTCCAATAAAAATGCCCTCCTCAGCATTCCAAAAAGAGCTGATGAAAAATGTAGCTTCACAGTGAGGTACGAAGACAAGGCAGGTAGGTGTTAGTAGTTCTGCACTGTTTGTCTGATGGCTCGGTTGCTTGAGCAAACTGATGTTGACACACCCAGGGTTTCGGCAGTTATGTGGCAGTCAGTCCTGTGAAAGACTGCCCGTGCTTCTCAGGTTGAAGTTTTTACACTTCTACAACATATTTATAAGTAAAGTAGGCTTGATATCTTGATAAATTCCCCTTGTATTGTGTATTTGCTGCTTTGTGTCTCTTGCCGTGTGCAGTTTGTGGGATTAAATCGGCACACGTGACTCATGCACTGTAGCAATGGCACACAAGTAGTTTTTGTAACATAAAGTAAAAATTCAGCTACTTTTGGAGACCTCGTGCAAAAATGTCTGCCTTCTTCCTGTCACATTTCTTCTTTATTCAGAGCTTATACCATAGCGCCGTAGAATTAAATCTCACTTGATCCCTTTAGGGACATTCATTCTCTTAATTTAATCCACCCTTTAGTGCCTTTGGCGACATCCTATCAGGAACTGTGTGCTGGTTAGTGGAAAGGATGCAAATTATACAAGAGGTAGAGAATTTACAAAGGAAACCAACAGTTTATTCAGCATCTGAGGCTAATTGTCCTTTTGCCTTTCATTCGTAAATTGTTGTCTCTGGTCAGCCTAAAGTTAGGAATCTCTTTCAAAGTCTTAAACGCAAAAGAAAAAAGCTAAGTTGAAGACATTTCTCATTACTCTGTGTGATGGATTTCTGGCCACAGTGGGATTTATGCTTTTCCAGTGCACCCACACTCTGCTAAATGTACAGAAGGTACTGAATAAATTGATGCAAAATACATAGGTCAATGATGAAATCAGGTTCTTTAAAAGGAAAAGTATAAAAGCAATTTTGCCCAATAAGGACTTTTATGTGCTCTCCCACACCTCGAGTATTGTGATAGATGATCTTGTACAGTGTGTTTATGCACACACATCCTGATGATGAAGAGAACATCAGTGAATAATGCCACTCATTGCCACTTCAAAATGAAGATGATTTGGATCTAGATTATTAACACCTGAAACAGGCATTTCTCATGTCAGGCTTTATTAGTGGCACAAGTAACAAGTAACACAAAAGCCACTTCAGTCTTTTTAACACATGTTGTCTGGAGAATGTCAGCAGAATCATCTCACTGTAATCTCTTGCATTATTGTCATCAGGACATTTAATTCAATTTAACTTTATTAATCCCCAAGGGGAAATTCGGTTGTGAGGTCTCTTTAGATTAATTACTACATACTTCATGTTCCTTAAACTGATTGATTGTACAGTCTTACGGCAGTCATGAAGGAGTTCTTGTCTCCTTCTGTCCTGCAGCTCACTAACCTCAGATGTCCACTGGCTGCTCTCTGTCGTTCAAAAGCAAAATGGAGGGAATTGTCCAAGTTGTTCAGTATATACTGATCTGATGGAGAGAGCATCAGGTCCTGGGTCTGTTCTTGGAAATGCAGCATAGAAGCAAAGCATGTGGACTGCACTAGTTATTATTATATCTACTTTTTATTTGCACAGACCAGTATCACAAACTGAATTGATCAAACCGCTTCATAAACAAAACTTTTTTTCTTAGGCCCAGATCGAAACGCGGAAAGTAGGCTATGAGATCCTGTTTGCACTCATGAGATGACACACCTTCTCCTTAATATTGTTCTCATCTTTTATTTTTTATTAATGTCAAATTATGTTTCACATCACTCCTTATGTAAACAGCGTCTCCATAGTGCATGGAGAAGGCTAAGTAGTTATCTTTTCACATAGTTTTTCTGTTCCCGTAAACTGTACTCACAATAAACTACCATCTTCTATTTACACTACAGAATTATATTTGAGTTGGCACTTGAAAATATGTTGTTTTTCACATGTACATATCTTTGCTAGGTTAGTTATTATTTCCCACATGTGATTGGTTGGTTATAAATTCCCACAGCTGAGCAATGGTCAGATTCAGACATGTGAGCTAAAGTTGCATGTTTGAGTCGGCTCTGTGGGGACAGCCTATCAGCGGCTGTTTTCTGCCATGTATTTGAGTCCAGCACTGAGGTTGCCATGGGAACAAGCATTACCCCTCAGGAGTAGCTTCAGTGAATGTACAGTAGCTTCTGCTGGGTTTTCCAGTTAGGCAAGGGAACAATGGGATCTGTTGATTTGAGCTAATCATGCCTGGAAGACATGACTCTGCTGTGAGTTTGTCTGGAAAATTCAAACACAAATGAATAAATACACACTTCATTAAGCAAAGAGTTGACTGTCCTGTGGCCACTCCTCTCATTTCTCTGTTTAAACTAGATGCTCTCACAGAGCACAAAGCAGATGAAATGTATTCCTTCCTCCTACTTTCTTAGTCGGCCTGTCACATCCTGGTAACACTCCTCCCTTCTGTTTGGCTCTGCAGTCAGTGAGAAAGTTAACTCTCCGCTACTGTGTCTTTACAATTGCTATTTATGTCCCACTCTCAAAGACATAGTCTGTCTGAAGGGGAAACTCCAATGTTGCCTGACCTGCTTTGCACAGTGAATGATCCTTTCTGGTTGGATAGTAAAGCAATGCTTGTGGCACTGTACACTCGACTGTGCCCTTGAGTGAGAGTCCCTCAAACAACATCCTTGAAAGACATTTCAACTCCTTTGCCCCAGGACTGCCACCTGTACTAGAACAGACAACAGTTGTTAATTAATTGTATGGTACTTAATGGTGGTCCTAAAGAGGTTTTTGGGCTCATTTATTATTTCCTCTGTTGTTTGTAACCTAGGATACCAATGCAGAAACGACAGATTTGTGGTGACATGATCTAGCCACAATTAATTACCCAAACCCACTTTTACTTTACTGTTAAAAAAACAATGCACAATTTATCACAACAGTAACTCTATAGCAAAAGTAAATGCAAGGTTTTCTACTTCACACATGCTCAAAAATACTTTGTCATTAGAATGTATAAACCACTAAGGGTTTCCTAATTCTGGCGTCTCTTAAGACTAGACAGGTAGTTAGCTCACACTATATGCCCATATAAAGATGTGGGACCTGCTGTTAAGGCTCTTTTGAAGTGAGATCTGTGGGATCTATTACAGTCTGTTTAGCTGTTTTTACTTTTAGTGTTTTTACCTGCATCTCTTGTAAAGAAGTTTTTATCCGTTTGTAGATGGATTGGAGATAAAGAAGAAATCAGGAACTCTACCAGCTCAGCTCTTTCTTAAAGCGTGCAGCTTTATTTTGGTTAATTTTTAAATATTGTATACTTCAGACAACACTAGAACCTAATGACAGGATGTCTGGATTTGCTTGGGATAGAATTCACTGACCAGATGCTTACAAAATGTAATGGTTTGGCATAGATGTCTTCACAAGGGCATAGGGGCATGATAGATTCCGTCACAGTCCTGCACCAGGGTGTATAGGCCACTAAAATATGAGCAGTAGAATAAATGTAAATGTAATTATATTTTTTCTGAGCTATTCTTTTACTTTTTCCTAATAGTGACCTAGCAAATATAAGGCAAATAAATAAACACACGTTAGTTCAAGACTAACCTCTAGTGTTGTGTGTTGCAGGTACGGGTGAGAGTGGCAAGAGCACCTTCATCAAGCAGATGAGAATAATCCATGGATCCGGCTACACAGATGAGGATAAGAAGGGCTTCACCAAGCTGGTTTACCAGAACATCTTCACTTCCATGCAGGCGATGATCCGAGCCACCGAGACACTTAAGATACCTTTCAAGTATGAACAGAACAAGGTGGGTACTGTATCTGGTTTGTTGGTGTTAGACTTTCTGATATTTAAAATGTGCTAATAGTGTTTTTTTCTTTCTTCTTCTCAGAATAATGCTCTGCTTGTGCGTGAAGTAGATGTAGAGAAGGTGACATCATTCGATCAGCCGTACATTGGTGCGATTAAGATGCTGTGGTCTGACCCTGGCATCCAGGAAGCATACGACCGCAGAAGAGAGTACCAACTCTCTGACTCAACCAAATAGTAAGTCTATACTTTATGTTTTGTTAATACATTTATAGAACATTTTGATAGGGCCAAGTGAAAAGGAACAGGTTGTAGAAAAGGTTAGCAGATACTTAAAATGCTGCTATTAATGTTTGGGCTTTTTACACCATGTAGCAATGAATTTCATATGGATATAATGATATAAGTTTTAAGATAATTTAGAAGTATTAACTATAACGTTTAGTTTTTGTGTTGACATACATGGACTTGCTGTCTCGTTATGAATGGTGATTTCCCTACATGTGTATCTGTGTCATATGTTCGCTCCCCTTCCACAGCTACCTTAGTGATTTAGAACGAATAGCGTCAGCGGGGTATGTGCCCACTCAGCAGGATGTGCTGCGGGTTCGAGTCCCAACCACCGGCATCATTGAGTACCCATTTGACCTGGAGAATATTATCTTCAGGTACTGGTGTCAAATGCTGCCAATGTCACTTGTTGGCTAGCTGCATGACAGTTGGTCAGCCAGTGGGAAAACGTTGCCGCCGCTATTTCCATCCACTCGATGCTTCACAGCAGGGCTCAGCACTCTAACACATCTCTGATACGCTCTCAAAGACCCCTGACAAAACCAGCAAAAAAGGCAGTCATTAAAAAAAATCACCCTGACACTCCTCAGATACATGTTTTTGTAGTTCAGTTACTGCCCTCCTTAAATTCATAAACTTTCACCGAAGAATTTAATTGGGGTCTTTGGGAGCCACATCAGAGGTGGAGCCAGATTTCTGAGATGTCTTTCAGGAAGGTGGTGGTACAAAATTGTTGCCCAATCCTTTCTTAACTCTTGGGAGAAAAATGATCTTTTGCATCTGGACTGATCCACTTGCTTTTATAGGTGGTGTGCTGTATCTGCTGGTATGCTTCACTTTCCTTCACTGTCCTCCCTGTTGTCCTTTCTATCTCTAGCTATCTAAGTGATCTGGATCGCATTGCTGACCCGTCCTATCTACCAACCCAACAGGATGTGCTTAGGGTTCGAATCCCAACCACTGGGATTATAGAATACCCTTTCGACTTGCAAAGCATCATTTTCAGGTAGAAGGAGATCTAAACTTTTATTTGTCTGACCTAGTGTTTGTAACCGTTCATGTTACTTATTTGTATTAATCCACAAGGCCTTTATTGTTTGTTGTGTAATCTGAAACCTTCCCGTCATGTTCATTTCTCATTTAAAGTGTAAAGTCACTAACTGATTGTGTCCAATTTATTTGTTACAATTACAGTAGATAAATGCTGTAAGACCAGTTTCTGGATTAGGCTTCTGCATTGAAAATAAGTATGTTTCAAAATTGGATGGCATTTTCTGTGTAGCCCACGGGCCACTTAGATTGGACTTGGCATAGAGACACCATGAATGCACAGAATAGATCCTCTTTCTTACGGCAAAAGAGAAGATAAGGAGCTAGAGATGGAAACAGGGAATAAGAGTGATTACAGAAGTGTGCAAATCGATAGGAAACCATCATGTCAGCCCCCTCCTACACTTGGCAAAGCTAGAAATAACTCTGCTAGCTATGAGGTGGTGCTGAAGAGGTTCCCAGCAGCCCTGCTGCAGCCAGCAAATAGGCTTTACTGTACCCTCCCAAGCTGCACCATCTATGATACTGAAATGAAGGTTAGGTTTTGGCTTTTATCATAGAAGTATGATCTTGCATATGTTAGTTGAAGGATTTTTATGAATGTGTAGTTTAATTAAATGTGAAGGGCACTCTTGTACAGTAACAGTACAGTGTGTGTTGCTGGCTTGCTATTGCTCTCAGTTGACAAGGCTGAAGCAGTAACAAGGAAGCCATTCATAGACAAACATCTCCATTAGGCTTGCTTCCTTTTCTTTTAATTAGCTTTTGAAGTCCCAGAAAATGCCATTTCACTTGCCTTATCCAACATAGGAGAGCTTATCATGCTAAGTAGGTCAGTTGTTGTTGCTAGAGGGAGAAAAGGAGGTCGTCTGATGTGAAGGAGTTTCATTTTAGGCTGCATCTTCTGGAGGAGTCCATTTATCAATGCCCTCGTCCTTTTGGTAGACGTGCTGAATGACTCATTTACTCTCTGTGATACAAGTTATGAATGATATTGGCAATGTTAGAAAAAATATAAAAATTGGACCACTGATGGTTTTAGTTGGTGTTTCATTCATTCCTCCATTAGTGTTCACTGTAGCCCTTCCATTGATTGAGATAGATACTAATGATCCATCTTGGTCCCTTCCACCTCGTTTAACTACGTAGCTTATTTTGTTTCTTTAATTACATCATCTTTATTTTTTCCATTCATGAAAGGACAGGGTCAGTCCAGTTCAAAATCCATTTGAGGCCTGTTTCACACCCCCTCATTTTCAGTATTTGTACATTCACTTTTTATCACCTGCATGTAATCTCTTGCATCTGCTTGTTTGAGATGGGCAAAATCATAGCATTATTATTGCACTTGTACATTGGTTTGCTCTGTCCTGTCTGCACTGCAGTTACATGGTTGATGTTTTTCTTGCTCAAATATCAATTACTTACATCTACTGTTGTATGTGGGATGTCGTTTGAGACCCTCCACATACAACAAAGCTGTAACATTCAGTTTACATCTCTTTTAAAAAATACATTCAAATGAAGTGCTTCCTGTTGTTGTTTTTTTTCTTCTAACCTTTTTCCTGCACCCTTGCCCCCTATTCATCATGTTTAAACCAGGATGGTGGATGTGGGAGGTCAGAGGTCAGAGAGGAGGAAGTGGATCCACTGCTTTGAGAACGTCACCTCAATCATGTTTCTAGTGGCGCTCAGCGAGTACGATCAGGTCCTCGTTGAATCAGACAATGAGGTGAGACAAAGAAACTAAACACATACTTTCAGACACTACTGCCATCAATAGACTGAACATGAGTTGTCAGTTTAAGCTTTACACATTTTTACTCACAATAAATCAAAAACTCTGTAAAATAAAATAGTAAATTCAGTTCTGCAAAAGAAACTTAGTTGGGGGTGTTTTTGTCTGTCAGAATTGTAGTCCATCATTCCATGGTTCATCCATGTTGTTGTCCTTCTCCTCTGACGGTTCAGATAGAATTAGTGCTAATGAAGTTAATTTCCTCATGCCCTGCACGTCCTACTGTACTGACTATCTCTGATAATAAGAGAGGGCTTCATGAACTACAATTCCAGTAGGAATAGGATGATTATGCTTCATTGAAGTTCATTCTTCTTGGCATATTGTCACATGGTTGATGGTGTTACTAATTAGTTAACAGTTAAGACCAGGAACAACAGCTTTTTACAGTGTACTATGATTATCCTGTGGCATTGACCAACATTGCACTTAAACTTTGTTTGATTTCATCTGGTCATGTCTGGCTGAGGCTTGTATTAAGACGAGCTGGGACTAAATTGTTGTCTAAAATTGGCAGGCAGTTTAGATCTGACAGATGACCAAGAGTGACTTTAAATAGCGGCAGCTCTTGGCTATAGGTATTTTGCATCAGTGGGTTAATTTTGCTACACCTCTCATTTTTTAATCTTTAAATACTTCAGATTTGAGCAAAAAAGCATAATTTTATGTGTAAATGGCATTTCTCATATCTTCAAAGTAAAAAAAAAAGTGTTGCTATATTTTTGTTACAGACATTGCATAAGCATAATCCTGTTTCTCTTTCTTGTTTCAGAATCGTATGGAGGAGAGCAAGGCTCTGTTCAGGACCATCATCACATATCCTTGGTTTCAGAACTCCTCTGTCATCCTTTTCCTCAACAAGAAAGATCTACTGGAGGAGAAGATCATGTATTCTCACCTCGTTGACTACTTTCCAGAATTTGATGGTGATTTTCTGTTTTGATTCTTATTTATTACAAATACATGACATCAACATGCAATATTATATATATAATAGCCTTTATGGCTCTTTACAGAATGACGTGATATAACTGTTTTAAGATTTAGATTTCAGAACAATAAAAATAGCTGAAAAGTATGAATTATCTACTGAAATCAGATCAGACAGTCACAAACAAAGATGTCCAGTCAAGCAATCAGCTATTACCTTGACATATTTTCTTGTAGTTGAGATCTTGTTTTAGTTTATTCTTTGATTGTTTGGTGACACCCTATGGCCCAATTGATGAACTACAATAAGTATATGATAATTAGTTGCACGTAATATTTATATTTTATAATACTATTCTACTTTTCTTTTTCTTTTTTAAGTTGTCTAAAAACACAATTAGAAATACAGTCTGTTAAGTATTTACACTGTCTGTAATTCTTGTAGGTCCCCAGAGGGATGCCCAAGCCGGCCGGGAGTTCATCTTGAAGATGTTTGTGGACTTGAACCCAGACAGTGACAAGATCATCTACTCCCATTTTACATGTGCTACTGACACAGAGAACATCCGATTTGTCTTTGCAGCCGTCAAAGACACCATCCTGCAGCTCAATCTCAAAGAATACAATCTGGTTTGAAAAAGAATCGGAAGCAAAAGGGAGAGAACAAGCAAGAGTCCTGCAACCCAACAAAAATGCAGTTACTTTTACAAACATACTCATCTGCATGAAACACATTACTCAAGCAGATTCATGTTTGTGTTTGATAAAGAGCAAGTATCCTCGGTCTGTCTCTGAGTTCCCTTTTGCTCCTTGGTTGTTGGATTGGCCACTTTTTAAACAATTATGTGTTTTGTGGTTCATTGAATTGCTCCTCTTGCACATAAATCTGCTCAATTATAACACTCCCTCTATTTGCTAGCCTTTCATCAGCTTCTCCGAGCTGTGCGTGTTCCTCATTTGGCCCAGATGTGGCTCACGTCTTTGATTTCTTAACACTATATTTACCGGTGCGTGTGTGTTTGAGGCAGGTTGGGGCCATCTCTTGTTTATCTCATGGTAAAGGGCTCACTTCCGTACTTATTATTTAACCTATTCATGATATACACTACAGCATGAGTGCAAAGGCCGAGCTGCAGACTTCGGGCTCCGCTCATTTGCAAATGGTTACTAATGATGGCAGGAATATATTATCAGCCCACGCAGGGGTACAGAGATGTGTTTGCATCCCCTGGGTTTTTAATTGTGTGTTTCATTTAAAACATGCCCAAATGATACTTCTCAATCTCTGTTGAATGTAAATAAATTTCCCATGCTTCTTGCACAGAGTGAGGCCCAAACAGAGATGACTAAAAGTTTTGAAATTTGTATAATGCCCCCATTTAAATAATAACAATAAAGTCAAAGGGTACTCCTTGCACAAAGTATATCCAAGGTTAGAAAAATTCCCTGGATCCATCCCAAAAATCCAATGACTTCATAATTGCCCCATGCTTACGACTTCTACTGCGTATCTTTGCTGATAAATGGACACGATGCCGAATAAAAACCTTTCAGATGAAATTTAGAGAATGGCACTAATAGTATTTTTGTTTTGCCTATAATTTTTCTAACATTGCCAAAATCTAATTACATTCTTTGCTGTAAATATGATGTTGCCAATTTCCTGTTCATCGAGTTGTTTGGAGACTAGCTAAACATTAGGCTGTTAATATAAATGCCAAAAAGAGGTTCCTCTCTTTTGATGGATGTTGAAAACATAATAGCTGAGTTAGTATGGCAACTCTTACATTTGAATCACAGCTTGTATTGGTGTGATTTTCTATTTCATTGATAGTGATTCCTGTGCAAAACATGTGAATGACACTACCAGATCAGTACAGTGCAATACCTAGTTGCAGATGATATAATACTTACGCGCTGCCATCTAAAGTCACAGGTTGGTTGTTCTCTGTAATCATCTTTGCCATATTATCCGGCCATTATTTTATAAACTGTAATAGCAAGAGAGTAAATAGTTTGTTTTTGTATGTCTAATTTATCAATCAGATCTACGTATTGTTGATACAGTAAATGATGCTTTCTCCCTAGTTTCAGCCCAAAGTTTTTCCAACTTAGAGACGGGAGGAGATTTTATACTGCTGTAAAATATCAAAACTATTTTATGAACAAGTGTTCTATCTTTCTAATAATACTTCATATATTTAGTTGTTGCTGTTCTGTTTGAAACGCTTGATAATGGAAATTGTGGTTTCCATTTCAGGTTTGTGCTTTATGCAAATAGGAAAATGAAAACAGACAAAAAACTTAGTGGTTGAATATTTACTGTTTTAAGGAGGCTTGCATTTTTGTAATTTTAAGGACATGTGATGGCTGTTGGTACCAATCCCATATCGTGTCTCTTGCCTGATCGTTGTTTAAATATTCCATTAAGCTGAAAGTTGATAGATTGCTATTTTTGTCTTCACAATGTAATTCAGGTAAGTTTTTCATAACTTTTTCATCACAAGGGCTACTACTAGCAGCTTTGGTATGGAATGAAAGGACTCTATGGGTAACATAGAGAAAAAGGTGCAATTAATTAACAAGGAGAGGGTGTTTTGAAATAAGTGTGTGTTGACATCTTGTTGTGTGATGGCTGTAAGTTCAGTGAGGGAGGAATGCAGCAGTCCACAGATACCTATCACATTCCTGAGGCAAGTCTAGTGGCTCTCTCGTTATTCACTTTGACCTATCTTGTTTGCCTTCTGATGAGGAGAATGGCTTGTTTCAAACCTAGGGTTCAGTAGATCATCTTTTTGTTCTGGCTTTTTCAACCAAACAAATTATTTCTTCTTCTTATAATATATAGTTTACAAATTCGGTTCTCATTTCTGCTCATTGGTGAGCATCATCAGCTTTTGCACTGACAGAGTTAGAAATAAAAAAATGAAGGGACCACTGAATAAAACTTGGATTACAATTCAACATCTTATTGGTCAAACCTTTTTGAATTCCTCTGTTGTGCTTTCTCTTGATTGATGTCACAGACATTTTTCCATCACAAATGACTACACACTTGTGGTTGGTGTAAATCGGATAATGTGACATTTAGGTGGGATTCAGTTCCAAATGGAGAGGATGAAGCCTTGATTTAGTGTCGGTGACATGTTAGTCCTTTGAACGTGTTGCCAATTTACTGTTAGATCAGTTTTCCTGGACTTCTTGTGTTTCTAGTGGCTGTCGTGATCCAGATCTATATGGCAGATTGAGCTTGAAGGATACACTGTTGGAGCCAACAGAGGAGCTTGGTCAGTTATTAGAACTTCTTTTTTGCTTTTTCTGCTTTCTGTAGGTTTGTACGACAATCTGTTATTAAAAACACTGTGCCAAGCAAAGTCAATTATAATTTCATTTTCAATTATCATTAGAAAAGATAACAGTATGTAACTTAAGCGTGAACTCTGGGGGAGAAGCCTTTAAAACCACTGTTTGATTAGGGCCTTGTTTCCAAATGAAGCTGTTGAGCCTCAGTGATAATGAGGAATTTACTAAGTGAAGGTACTGGAAAGGCCAAAAGATTATTATGGTGGTTATAATGGCAAGTAAGTGAATGAATATGCTGTGTGTTTACATTTCTGCCATTCTCCATTCTTCATGCCCTGACTTGATTGGACTGCGTATTCTTTCCCTGGGTCAAAGGCACTGAAACTGCGCCACTGCAATGGGCCTGCATTCATGCAACTTAGTTGTCCATTCAAGCGTGCTCATTGGTACTCTGAGGTGTGTGTGCACGCGCGTTTGTGTGTGTGTATATATGTACACTTTTGATGGCTATTGCTTATGCTTGATATCCATTCTGATTAGAGGGATGGAATATACAGTGATATTAAAGCTATCTTTGCATTTATTTGTGTGTAAGGTTGACACACCTTAACGTGTATTTAGGACCACTTAAAATGACTTTTTTAAAAGAATTCAAATAAACTTTGTGTAGTGGTGTACAAATTGAAAGTAATGTATTTTTCTTTGATTTTGTTTTCTTCTTTTTTAAGTATACCAAATGTAAATTATGTATAATGAGTGTGCCAATCCCCTTTCTTTGTAAAGCCAGACTCTAACAAGTGCCAATGTTGTGAAAAATCAGAGGGCCGGTGAATTTCATGGTCCAATTTTTAAAACAAACACTACTAGATATATGATTAATTAAGGACAATTTATTCTATATCTATGATTAATAATGAACTGCTGTTTTTAAAAAACTGTCATTTTAATTGCATGTGTTTGTCAGGTTGGGACTGGTGTGGGTGGCTTAGGTACTGTATTCCTGCAGCACCCTCAAGAAAAGGGTCCTAATCATTATTGATTTACAGTATTTTAGCCATATTTCTCTTTTGTATGTTTCATTTCAACCACTGTTGCCTGAACCTCATTCAACATGAAAATGATTTTCATAGCCTTCTCCTTTAAATGTTTTAAATTGGAATAAATATGTTCCTATACTCTTACTGCGTCCTGATTCTTCTCTGTGTACAATTTTGTGCCTGAACCCACAGTTTTATACCAGTGCGTTATATCTGTCTTTGGGACAGCTAGACTTGGACAGATTGAGTTTTAAAGAAACGCTTATGTGTACAAAGGTGCATTTAAAAACAGAACATTTTGCTTTGTAAAATTGAGTGTCTTTTTTATAGAAAAACACCTATGCATCGTCTATTGACAGTGAGCAATAGAAGCAACATGTATAATATATGTAGAAATCAGTTAATAAGGTGGTACTTCTTTGTTGGAAATCTTATGTTTAGTTATTATGGCATTTGGGGGCTATAAAAGACATAAATTTGTAGGGACAAAATTGTTCAGGTATATTGAGTTGGCTACACCTTCCACAATTTACAATATGCCATCTTGTGAGAACACAATTTACTAGAGACTTGAATGAATGATGAATAATTGCGTTTTGTATCTTATTTTTAATAATAATGATATATAACCTTGCTAATTAAACTATAGTGGAGTATTATACCTTGCAGGAAGGCATCTCTCCAGTACAACTTATCCTTTGCTCTCTGTCACAGATTTCGAGACCTCCTTTGAGCCATTGCTCGACCTGTCCACACGGGGCGCTCTCTGCTCACTCTTGGAGCCGGGTGGGGAGGTAGATCTGCGGTGTGTAGATGTGTCCGGCGGCGCGTCTGCTCTGTGCGCTGTGGCTCTGTGTGGGGCGTTCAACTCAGCGGCGTCGCGCCTATCGCCTGCTCCAGAAACGCACAGACTTTTCCAGCTCCACGTCTGACAAATTCACTGCTTTACCAGGAATATTCGCTTAAAGGGATACATGTCCAGACTTTAACTCCAGATTGGGAACATTTCAGAGTGGAGTTGAATCGCTAACACTGATTTTTTTTTCCTAGTCTCGCTTCTTTGGACCAAACGGAATTCAACTTAAGCCGCAGACATTTTGTTATATCTCACAATTACAGCGTTTATCCTCCTACTTTTTTACATCAGTGTTGTTGTGAGGTGAAGCCGTTTTGGAGCCACTTCAAGGCGAAGGAAGAAAGCATTTGCAGGGACTTGCTAGCTCCATGCCAAACACCGCTGTGTGCATAGCGTTATTAATTTACAAGCGTTGAGCTCCGTCGCCGCCGCCGCTTGTGCATTTAGGCGATGAATCATTTTGACTGACAGCTTTTGAAGAATCCGCTAGCTTTAGCCTGAGAGTAGCAGCAGTGATGGTGCTTCCTTCTTCGCACAAACACTAGATACCGGTCACAGCTGCTGAATGGTTATTATTTTACATCTCTGACGGCTGCAAAGTGCATCACCCTAAAACGCCTTAATTTTTTTTTATTTTTTATTTTTTTCTCGGAGCGGGACGCTAGCTACGGTGAGCTAATCATTTTTTTGCTAACGCTGGACAGTTCCTGTTAAAGGCAGGGTTAGCTTTGGACAAAGGACCAACGCTAGGGAAAAAAATATCAATTACAAGTCACAACCGTGTTTTGGACGGGCAGAACCAAACAAGAAACTGACATGATGTTTCCACAATCAAGACATTCAGTAAGTGCTTTTTGTTTGTCATTTTATTAAGAGTGAGAGGAACAACCTAGTAGTTAATTGGCACGATTAGAAACACGTGTGGGAAAATGAATGTGAGTTGAGTGATGGAAGCTAGCTCAATAAATGTTTAGTTTTAATAAGGTTTTAACCGTGAATGCTAATGTTATTAAGGCACTATAACAAGATGAAAGGCTGTTAAAAATGTCCAGGTATAAACTTTTATTTCAGTGGGAATACAACGTTGCCTCTGGAAAATAGTAAATATATTGAACTGACAGTAGTTTGTTTGTTTGCTCAATCTTATATACATTGCCATTACCTGCATATAATGTAGTTTACCCTATAGGACATAGTAATCATGGCTCTAAGTGGTTATGAATATATGATAATGTATCTACCCACCACACACACTAATGTGGACTACTGTATGCAGGTGGGTGTTTATTACTGGGAAAAAAATGCACATCTCCTCTGTTCCCCTAAATCTCAAGTTTCCATGGTAACAGAAACTCAGTCCAGGGCATGCATTCATCAGTGATGAGGACTCTCAGCACCACTGGTCAAAAATCATGTTGAATAGGAAATGTATTGTTTATCAGAATTAGTGACAAGAAAAGTGTACACCTACTCCACTCACAGAAGCTTCTGCTTAAAAATCTAACTTGTTTAACCTGAATCTATCCAGTTCATCTTCGGGATCCCAAGTCCACTTCCAGATTGAACAAAATGATATAAGAACCTGAGAACAAATCAGAAACGGCTGCCTTTTCTCTCTGTCCCAAAGCAACTGGTTCTTGTGAGGCTGAAAGAGGAAGAGTTGTTTGCTATTGTACGACCCCATGTGTTTTGTGACATGAATGGTTTAGCCTTTGGCAGTCAGTCTGAGGCATTGTGTTGTTGGAAGTGCTGCTGCTGATCTGTGGGGAGACACAGGGATTTAGAAAGCTCTTGCTATAGTCTACCTTTAACAAGCAGGGTTTTATTGATATTCATTCATCCATATCCATGCATCTTGCTGATCACAAAAGTCTGGCTGGCCATCATTTCCTGAAGTCTGAAAATGTTGGTTCAGATAGTTAGATACCACTGACAAACTTCGACATCTGAATTTCCTCTTCTAAGATAAAGAAAGTTGCTTCTATTGAGATAAATCTAATTTGCTTAAATTTCCAAATTTATTAAGTGTAGCATTAATATCATTACTTTAGTTTGTGGCAGTGAAAAAACAAAATTAATTTTAAAGACGCACCACCGAGCCCTTTGTCTACTGAGTGAATGAGATTTGGTAAGAGCTCACCTTTGCCAGGATGAGAGCAGCTGGTCACCCCCTTGTGCCTGTCTCATACAGGGTTATTTTAATCCACTGATTGCCCTAATGCTGCGTAATTGGACAGAGTCCCAATGCAGAATTAAAATAGCCTTTTACTAGCACTATTAATGCTCAGTTACCAAGCTCGTCCAGCCCCCCACATCTACTCGCAAACAGACCAGAGCTAACCACCACCTGATTTTATACACGCAGTATAAAACAGAAAGTACAGCCTCTTGTCTCCTGCTGTAAAAAATAAAAACCACATTACGCTCATATAGACGCAGGTGTCATTGTGTGTAAATGTGTGGTTGATGATCAATCACTGTGCACTCATTCCCTGGTGGCTTCACCATGTTGCTCTCTGCTCAGATTTACTATACACTTCTCCTGTCTCTGGAGATGAGGAAAAAAAGATAACCTTGTTAAAGATGTGTTTGTTTGTTTGTTTGTTTGTTTTTTTTGCTATCACTGATGCCGTTTTCAAATTGAGAACAACTGTGTGGCATGAAAGTAAAGGTGGGAGTACCCGCCACTATCTGCTGAACTATGTAATACATGTTTCAGTATACATACCTCGGTGTAAAAGTTTTAGATCATAGTGTTGCTATGGCTGCATAGTATAAAATTACATAAAATTTTGCCATGGCATATTTTTCAGTTCACTTTCAATTCACTTCAAAAACTTTTATTATCCCCAATGGTATTGCAATGTTCAGCAATATTGTCATCTATTGCATTGCTTGTTCAGTTACATTGATTCCCACTGTCCAAAGAGCCCTTGATCCTGACTTGTTTTTAATTTGCTGCAGGATGGTAGGGTATTCCTTTATTTATTGCTGTTTAGATTCAAAAAGGACAAAGCTTTAAACAGAGGCTCACATGTTTCCATTTGGTTCTGCACATGGGAACATTTTAATCCCCTGCATCAGGTTTTGGGCACAGTGTATCAGTTGAAGTGGAAAAGGCCTCATTTGGTACAAGTGCAGTAGCTGACCCAGTTGATAGTGTTTGGCATATTGTTTGGGTGTTGATTAATCCTAATGCAGCCTCAACAAAGCTGGCTGCGGCTCGAAAGTGGAGCAACAGAGAGGCCTGGTGCCAAAGCCGGAGAGCAGCAATGCTAGTCGTACAGAGCAGTCCCCTGAGCCCGTGCTCCAGTGTAGAGATGGCCACAGGTTGTACGCACACACACACACACACAGTCACTCACACACACACTCCCCTGAACTCCCCCGTCTCATGCTTGTCTCCCTTTATCATGCATTTCCTCCCAGATCTGATGTAGTGGTGGGAGGGTCAGGGGCAGAGGGTGCACAGGCATTATTAAGCCCACTTGAATTAACAGAACAGCCCCCAGCCCTTCCTCTAAAGCCTCCAGCTGGGGGGAGCTTAATCCCCATGGTCCCCTGTCTCGCCCATTAAACAAACCCCCCCCTACATACACACATTTGCCTCGTCGCTCTGCTGCCCCCACCACATTCACATTTGGGATGTGTGTGTGGTGGGTACAGGACAGTAGTGCTTCCATACACGCACAAGAAGTATGGCGCCAAGCATACACCTCCCTTCAGTGCTAATTATTTCTCTAGTACATGCACTGAAATAAAGGCTTTTCCAACAAGGACACACACATTCCTACCGGCCTGAAGGGTCTTATCTACTTTTTGTATCAAGGGAACAAATTGAATGTGGGGCTTGACACACGCAGGCCAGCAGATGTCTGGGTCGTTAAGGTTAGGCCAGCTTATTAGCATGACAAACTGAGCACTGCAGCCCGCCCCCTTTACCAAAACCCAAACCCTGCAGGAGGCCCCCGCTTTGAGTGGACCAGTCGAGGCCACGGGTCACAGGTGATGTTGATTTTTGTAAAGGGCCACAGTGGATGATTGTCAGAAAGCTTTGGGGTTGGTTAATAAGGAGGGGCAGAGTGGTCCAAGCTGTGGCTTCCTGAACACACACAAACACAAACGCAAGGTGACTTGGGCTCAAGAGGCACAAAAGATACTTGTGAATACACTGTCAAACAAGCTGACCTCTAACCCGTGCACACAAAAGAGTCATGATGGGATTTTAGCCTAATGCACTTTGGATTTGGGTGCAGTAATTCTGCCAATCAACGTCCTCTGTGTTTCATTGTTTTCAGGAGAAGCCTAGAAATGGTTGAGTCTTGCCTGATTTGTGAAAGAAATAAAAAATCTGAAGCTTGAAGTCAATAAACCATAAACTCCATACAGTCTCCAAGTGCAATGTAAACTCCAAAGATCTACTCACATGAGGGCCAGGATTAAGGAGAATATTGCTTAATTTAGGGTCATTTAGTAAAAGACCAATCTTTTTTTTTTTAAACTACCATAAAAGAAAAAAGAGCAAATGTGAGACTTTTTGTTGGAATAGAGCTGATGGTCTACTGTTTAATATGTCCCGCATTCATCATCCTAACTTATTTCTCCTTGTTCAGTGTATTACCTCATTTAATTATCCTGACATTCTTTTCAGTTCTTATGAAATACATTTTTACAGAATCTCTTCCCACATTATTTGCAAGACTTTGTTTGACTGTAGATGCAAAGCAGACACTGTGACTGCACTGTGCTTTTGGGATTCAGTGCAGAGCGGCCGATCGTCTTGAGGAAACACTGAATCAACGTGACAGAAAACATGTCAGTGCTCTTTGAATGATGCAGCCTCCTGCTGGGCCAATCAGTTACACAACTTCTCCTGTTATTTATTGTTACGGACAGAGATAAGGCACTAGAATTTTGTTCAGAATGTACTGTGTTGCAATATTAATGCATGTAGAAGTGCAGCATGTTTTTCAGTAAAACGTCATCTTGCTTCAAATGGTTTTATTGAGCTGAGGTTGGGCTAAGTGCAATCAGTATGCTTCCGAGCCGGACAGTGGCACAGAATCACAGTGAAGACACATATATTGGGTCACGCTACCATTGGATGTACTGTTTGTGTGTTATTTTGCTCTGTACGTTTTATAGAAGTTTATAAGAACAAGTCTACTGTTGATGGCACTGTAAGATGGCTTCAAGTGCTTTCCGATTGCGCACCTGCCGAGTAATGAACACATTGTTCTCAGTTTGTTGTGTTTACGTCTCTTTACCTTGTAAAGTCGGTTGGTTACCCATGATATTTATTATTAACTCGATTAATGAGCAAGTCAGCCGTGTATATTTGTTCTAACGCTACAAACAAATCAGGTTTAATGTTAGCTTAGTTTCCCTTTTTTTAACAAAGGCTTAATGCTGTGCAATAGTAAGGACACTTAAATGCAGCTCAAGCAGACACATACTTGGATTCTTTTTTGTACATGTAAACTCAGACAAGGTGTGAAATACACCTGCGAAGGCCTAATCGAGCTTGGAGCATACTCCAATTTAGCTCTGCATGTAAACGTTCTGACTGTCTTAGTCCATTTCTCCGTTCATGGATTAGCTGTGCTTCAATGTGGAGGAGGAATATAGAATAGGCTGTCATTTTACAAATACATACGTAGGAAATTGACAGCTTTGTTTGTGTAGGATGGCAGATCTGCTGTCTACATTATTCTTCTTTATTTTATGTGCAGATGTGTGTGTCTCTGTGTCGAACAGAAAGATGTGCTCCAGGAGAAAAACCTGAAATGGTAATGAGTTTGTGCTTGTGTATGTTTGCGTTCATGTTAACATCTGCAGCCAGGAGCTTGTCGAGTGGTGTGTGTGTGTTAGTGCATCAGTATTCAGCAGTGGCTCCCTGTGAGGAGTGTGTGGGAGGTGGAAAAGAGGGAGGGTGATGGCAGCAGTGGGTGGTGCGGGCCTTCCCCAAAGACGAACGGTGCAATAGGCTGGAACAAAGTGACTCAGCGGGGGGCGGCTTGATTGGCCCGACCCGAGCCCTAAAATCTGCCAAACTCAAGGCACTGCAGCAGGCCACACAAGAAAGAAAACTGTGTCAGCCACGGAACATTAGGGCTCCAACTAAAACAATGTGCTAAATTATCACCATTGACAACCACGAAACAGCAGAGAAAACCTCACCGGCTCTTTTTGGTTGTTTCGGATCATGGTTATTAAGGTTTATACCAACTTAGACATAGGACTGGTTGTTTTTGTTGCATTCAAGACTCTTAATAGAAGGTGTAGTAATGCAGCTGTAAAAGGAATTATAAATCTGTTGAGTCGTCTTGGTAAAGGTGACATATTCAATCACAATTTTCCAATTGTGAATGAATTGGAAAAATCATGCTTATGAGGTCAAACAGGCTGAGGCGTTTGGTGCATTCGGTGGGTAGAAAGAGTTGATGGTGCTCTGTCTCTTCTGTCAGCTTCCAAAAATATGCAGAAATTTACTGATATTGGGATAACACTCATTAACAGATAGGGTCAATGAAAAGGCTTGAATTAGAAACAAGGGAAATCTGAGCACAGCTTTACCTTCAGAAACTTTCATTATGACCATACACCAGAACATAACTGTCGACACCAGCGGATAAAACTGAGGGTCCCCCGTGTCAGCCACATGCCAGCAGCTTTCTGCTTACATTGTCCACTTATTTGTTGGGAACTCGGGGACTAATCTTTCTTTCCTTCCTCCTGTCTTCCTTCCTCCTGCTGCTGTTATAAGTAATAACCTCTGCTTTTACAAGCAGCCATCAATCATCTGCACGGCCGCACTGGGTGTAATCTTAAAGCCCCCCGTCCACCGAGCTGGCTTTAATCTCAGCTGCGGTTTTCAAACCCACAGCCTTGTCGGCCTCACCGCTTTTCCCACTTTTGACAAATTGCCCATTTCCCTTGGCTTTGCAATCTCTGCACACTTTTCCCCGTGTGTGTGTATGTATTGTGTATTGTGTGGGGGGTGGGGGTCTTTGTTAGGCGAGTCAACTAGATTTCTCTGCATCGGCGTTAGCAGGGCAGTCTGCCTTAAGTGTCATGTTTGTGTGTGTTTGTAAGCTTGGCCAGTGGAGCTTGGCTGGCTTTGCTCCATGGGTCAAGATAGTTCTGCGGTGTGGGAGGTGGGGGCGGGAGAGGGGCAGCCATGCCAAGCCTATGTTTGCAAGGGCACTTCACTCGAAGTGATAAAAGTAGAATAATCCCCTTTAAAGCGTCTTAACGAGGTCAAATCTGTTGGGCTGTAAGTGGGAGGAGTGTGTGTGGTGTGTGTGTGTGTGTGTGGTGGGGATAACACTTCAGAAATGGGGGTAAGCCTTGGCTTGGTTTGTGAGAGATAATAATCAAAATCAAATTCCTGGCCCAAACAGGATTAGGCTCTCAGCGCCTCTAAAGCCCCTGTCCAGAGCGGCTGAAGACACAATCCTATTCCTTAACCTCCCACACACACACATGCAGCAGCTAACACAGCAAGGTCTGCCTGGCCCAGACTGAGTTGGCTGGGGCCTGCTTGGGCCTGGGCCAGTTAGCCCTGTCCCTCACAGATCACTGGCCACATACGCTTTAGTACAAACACTAATCCAGGATATTTAGATGGAATTGTTTGGTGAGAGCTATTCTTAGATGGAGGATGTGATCTTGTTTGTCCCTGACCTGGATCATGTGACCGACTGGTTTACTTGTGACAAGTAATTAATATATGCTGCATATGACTTTACATGTAATATTTTTGTACTGTGTTGTTGGATGTTAAAAAAATTGAGAGAGCTGTCCATGTTGATGTATCAAGGTGATGCTGTGGCAGAGGAGCTGCTTTGAATCGATATGATGCAGTAATAAAAAAAACAATTGGGGCCCAAAAGCCCCTTTTAGGAATTTGCCCCTCCAGTAGTGTGACAGAAGCCTCCACAACTTTCACTGGAGCTGTGTGGTTTAGGTGGGGTCAGTTCAGACCAGTTACTATTAGTTACTATTGCTCAAAGTGGTACAAAGCACCCTAAAAAAGTACTGCACTGCACTGCGCTGTTAACCCTTAGGCTTTTGGTTCACACAGTGTAGTTAACTTTCCAAAGGGTGGAACGAAACAATGTACTTTGATTGATTGGATGCTAGTGAATTCCTACTTGGGTGAAAAGTCAAACTAAAGGATAACAATGTCTTGCTCTTGTGACAAATATTCATAGTCCAAAAAAGAAAAATCACCAAAGTTGACTTGAATCTTTACTTCATGAGAAAATGCAACTGATTTATTCATTCAATACTGAGAACACTTGAAATGCATTCAGCCAAATGTATGTAAACATCCAACCTCAACTGTATGTGTTATCCTTGAATAACAATGCCTTTGCCGGCGTCCTCCACACTCAAACGTGACTGTGATGGACAGAGAAGGCGGGTGGCTCAAATGGCATCCTTGGGACCGTTGCCATGGAGCAAACCGACAGCCTGGCGTTGAGAAATAGGCCAACTGTTAGCGAGCGCACATCTTCTGCATTCATTTGAAAGTGGGAGTGCGATAACATCCAGTCATTAGTGAGCGATTACAATGCCAAGGCTGCATCCCTGCCCCCAACACAAACGCACACACACTGACTGAGATGTAAACAGCCAGGCAGTGCTCCGGGAAACACAATCCCCAGACCGCCGCTACACCCTTAGGCAGGATTTATACCGAGGATGTTTCCAATGGATCCAGCTGTTAGCTTTTCTGTGTGTGTGTGTTTATGCGCCATTTGTGAGGCTAAATACTTCACTGGATACATGTAGTGTATTCATGCATTGTTGGTGTGCCTAATCAGCGCTGTGTGTTCTGCAGGAGCCTTGTGTATAAAGCCGAGCCCGTGCTGTAATCTCTATCCTCTGCCATTGCGTTTGTCGACTGATCTATGGAGCAGAAACAGCCTCAGTGCCATTCTTATTTAAAGTCGACATTATGGTTCACAGTAGATTTCACATGGATTGGACCAGATGATGAGTCCAGGAAGGGTGGGGGTGGGGGGGTGAGTGGGCTTTTGGGGGATGGGGGTGGGGCAGCAATTTCCTGAAACGATGAATCCCATTTATTCGCTGAAGACTGTCTCAATTGCCTCACCAGCGCACAAAGCTTTTTAATGCTTTAATTACGTCTCAAAGGAGCGGGGCAGAATCAAATTAGAGATTGTCCTACATTTAGGTGTGTGTTTGTGCGCACGTGAATGTGCTATGCAAATGTAGCACGAGAGCGAGCGTGTGTGTGGGCCGCCATATCCTTGTGTATGATTCATGGTGGTGAATATTTGTTCCTCTGGCAGCCAAGCATCACACTTAGAGGCTTATCACAGCCCACACATGCACACACACCCCTATTGACTGTTAAGGCTGTCTCTTATGCAGTAGCACTCTCTTTTCCTGTCACAGTTCACCGTGGCTATCCCCCTGCACACACACGAACGCACAAACCCGTTTTCACTCACACAGCACGCAGGAACCTTTTTTGTCACAGCAGATGGCATGTGTCACAATATTACGGCAGTATTTCATTAACATTATGGGCGTCCATCTGTTGTGGGCTCTCAGGCCCCTGTGGAGCACCTTGTTTTGGTCACTGACAGAGGGAGATAATAAACATTGTTAGTTGGGTATTCTACACAGTGCTGGGAGAGGTGTGCAGAGTCTGGGGCTATCAGGGCAGCAGGGCAAACGTGTGAAAAGCTCCAAAGCTCTATAATTTATAATGTCTGCAGTCCATTCATTTTGCTGAAATACTCAGACATGTTACTTTGAGCCTATATATTGGTTTAAATGCATTAAATGTAATACAGTGCCATGAAGAAATGATTTCTTATTTTTTGCACATGCGTCACACTTAAATCTTACAGATCATCAAACTAGTCTAAGTATTAGACAAAGATAACTCAGTTAAACACACAATGCAGTTTTGAAGTCAGGATTTTATTTATTAAGGGGAAAAAGCTATACAAACCTACCTTGCCCCATGTGAAAAGGTAGTCACTGAAAAGGTAGTGCTGCCCCCCTTGTTAAATCATTAATTAACAGAAGAGAAACAAAGTAATAGACATCTAACAGTCTGGAAAGGGTTTTTTAATGGCACTGCATATAGCTTACATAGCCTCCTGTTTCCTTGGCTTTCAGAAGTTTTTGTTCTCCCTGTTTTGGATCAGTTCCCTTTGTTCCTTTTTTGTCACTCATCTCTCTCCTGTATTCTCTGTGGAGCAGGATGTCCAACCTGAGGCTGTTGACTGAGACAAACTTCGGTATTTAAAGCGTTTGCATACTGCGCTACAGGGAGGAAATTGGATCTAGGGCAACAACTTTGGCCTCAGGCAAAGGGGGCAACCTGTAGGCAGCCACACAGAGGAAACACACACAAACAGAGCCGAGCGAGCGGGGAGCTGTCAGTGCAGCGAGAGACACTGCTCCCTGTAGCTAAGTGCCTTGTGTTGACTCAGACTCCGAGTGGCACAGACCCATATAGCTGAGGTGATGTTTGCCGAGCACAGTCCATGCCATACTGGCTGCAGAGATAATGGGAAAGGTTATTGTGCTTTACAGTTGCCGCCGCTGTTTCCAGGCAGGGGCAAGCTTTGTGTGGATTACGACTGTCTGTTCATGGTGGCAGCATGATAATGTCAGCACTTCTCCTGACATTTGACAGTGTAATGCCTCAAGTCTCTGCACTCACTGCTGTTTTGAGTGAGTGCTTTTATGAATATTTTCATTTCATTTAAATTACCTTTTAGACTTCTGTGTGAGATGCCTTCATCTTTTTCAACTGTAGGTACAAGCCTAAATATTCCCATCTCATCTGGCAGTCCCAGATAATAGGGCAGCAAAATATTTCAAAATGTGTAGACTCTTTGCTACTCTGTCAATAGGCTCAAAAATGTCATAGTATTCTATTAGAATGTAATATTAATAAAAATGTCATTTACAGCATTTACAACAGTATAGCATATTTCTAATGCTGTGCAGTGCATTTAATACTTTAAAACACATTTCAATTCAAATAGATTTTTTACAAGCTATGCATACAGTGCCACATAGCAAAACTAATTTATTCTTTGAAGCAAGCAGGTCTATCTACAACCTGAAGCACAGCTACTGCTTGGCCTATTTTCTGGCTGTGGCTTGCTGAATGTGTTGCAGCCTATTTGTAGTTAAAAATGAAGCCCGGCGACATGCCGCAGGGAGCAGGGTACAAAGCGACAGGTCATTCCTAACAGCGCCAGTCTAGGTTCCCCTAAGTGCTGCAATCAGATTTCTGATGGTTTTTAATGCTCGCTCAATCGCAGTAGCATAGCAAATGTCGATTTCTGTCATTTTTTTCCTTTCTTTCCCACCTGACCCATTATGCAGCCTGCTGAGAAATAATGAGATTTTGTCCCTATTTGGGTTTGATGCTTGCTGGGCTCTAACACACAGCCGGGCCATCCACCGCTGCCTGGGGAATGTGGTGTGGGCAGCATTACAATAATGGCTAATAGCTTTAGACTAGGCACAGAACTCTAAGAACAGTGATGGCTTTCTCAAATGTGAATCATATAGCATCAGTTAAAAGTCTGCTATAGCTAACAGCACTGGCTAGATTTCAAAATAACTCTTTAGCACTTAACTGCTGGTGCCAAAGCGAACATGATGAGTCTGGTTTGTGTTCGTACAAGGTTTTATAGGGGTGTGTCGGTGACCATTTAGGACTACTTGTGTTCATCATTTTTCTGTGAGATTTAAGTGAACTAACACACAAAGAATATATGATTTCACTATGTTTAACAGCATGCAAAACATTTTTGTAAATGTAATGTATACGTATGTTTTTGATATGTAAAGCACCTTGTGACTGCTGTCTGAAAAAGGTGCTATATAAATACATTTTACTTACTTACTTATCCTATTTTTACTCACGTTTTTGTGTATGATTTCTCTGTTTGGCAGGCTTCATCGCAGCAGCTGAAATTTACAACCTCAGACTCATGTGACAGGATCAAGGATGAATTCCAGTTTCTTCAAGCACAGTACCACAGGTACAACACAACATGCTCACACACAGATGAAAGGTGTTAATCTATACAGTATGTACATGAAAAGGAGCAAATTTAAATGGTAAACCCAGAACTCTGAACGTACTTTTGTTTTTTTTTATTGGTGTTGTGTTAAACAGACCAGAAGTGAGCTGCAGTATTGTTGCTACAAGCTCTTCTGCAATTTCTACTGGCTAAAAACTAGACGGTCTGTTTTTATCATTATTTTTACTGAAATAAAAAATACCTACCCAGTAAAGTGTTTTACTTTTTAGGAGCGCTGTGGCATTTTTAAATAACATATCATGTTAATCTTTCTCATCTAAATGACATTCATTCCATTACACATTTTTAGCCTTGCCTTAGAAAAGTAATGAATCAAATGTGTTATGACATAATAAAATGTAAATGTTGATTGAAACACAGACTTAACTGGCAACTCAGAAACAGACAGTAAGTCTTTGTTCCAGTTGCACCTTAGCTCTTGACCACACAGAGGAAACATCCTTTATTGAGTCATACCTAAATCAATCTCATTTGCCCTCAGCTATTGATGCCTCTTTACTGCTTAAATACAGCTTCAGTGCCAGAAGTCTGAGGCCTGGACCGACCTCAGCAGATCTTTTTGATAGCAGTTATAAAGAGGGGGCGCCACGGGGTCTGCATCACAGCGAGAGATCCTCTCTTTGTGAGAGTGAGTCTTTGAAGCCCGTTTTCCTTCCTGAGGAGCTTGGTTTGTTCTTCTGTACCTGTTCTCCCAGAGCCTTCCAGAGACTTGCCTTTGCCGGTTGCAGACACAGGCAAACTCAGATGAAAGCCTGGCGTATTGTGTGCGAAATCCCTGCTCCGGTCTGATCGCTCTTGTTTGCAGAGGATTCTGAAACCACAATAACACTGTGTGCGTCTTTTTCTTCGCCTTTGGTTTTTGTAATTCCCACAACGACGAGCAGCACCGTTTAACCCTCTTCAGAGAGACAGGGCACTGTTGAAAGAATACCTTTTTTGTCTGAGTGTACAGAACATGCATACAGTGCCTATTGACTCGGGAGAGGAGATTGGGGCGGGGGGCTTGGGAGCCACAGATGAGGCTTTGTAGCGCTCTGCTGCTGTGTTGTGCCTGTCTGTTGCTGAAGCTTTAAAAGGCAAATGTACCGCAGGCGTTCCCTAGGGTATAGTAGCAAGCATTGTAGCTGTCGCTGTCTTCACTTCCCGCCCCCCACGTCTACCCCCTCCTCCTCTCCCTCCCTTCACTCACGTGCATAAATAGATCAGGGAATACATAAATCAAAATAAAGATGACAGCAGGAGCGATTTAGAAACGGAAGGATTGGCAATAAAACTCCATCAAAGTGTCGTTTGAGATCAGCGGAGCAGGCCTGGAGGCTGCCTCGCACCAATCAGAGAGGCACAAAGCCATTCATTCTCAGGTAGGCTGGCAGCAAAGAAGCTGTCGTCATGACAACCCACAGAAAAGCCTACACATATACACAATGATAATATGGATGGTTTATGTAGGTAGATAGTGAAGCATTTTGGATGAATGGCAGCTTCTCATATATATTCATAATATGTTTAGAGTAGATATCCTGTCCACATAAAACACACCTGAGCGCATGACCAGGGATCAGTCATATTAGTGGGTTTAGGACAGGAGCTAGGGATCAAAGCTGTCAGGTTTGGGATTTGTTATAAGCAGTTATTCTGGACTTGTGATCTGGGCTGTAAACACTTCATGTTTACTTGCATAAGGACTGCTTACACCAACAATGGGGACCTGGTAAAATAATGTATTTATTCTGATACATTACTGCTTCTCAAGCCAAAGGTCAATCCATCCCAGTGTGGTACAATGCAGATAAATCAATGTATTGCCAAGTAAGATTAGATACTGAGAGTTTGGTGAGCAGCACTCATATCAGTTAATCTGGCAACCAAACCAGTCAGTTGCACATCAGCATTTGCTTTGCAGGGTCAGTTTAAACATGATATGATGCAGTGAGCCGTTTTTGCTGAAGTAATTTTATTCAGCAGTTTAAATATGACTATTAAAAAATGCACATTAAACCAAATGTAAATTTGCTTGCAACTAATCGGTGAGGTACCATAATAACAGTAGTAGTACACTGCTCCACATCACTGCCGTCACTGGAGATTCAGCCAGTCTCTCAGTAATCGAGCTGTCATTCTTGTAGGCAGCTGAGAACATCCCAACATAAATACACACACAACCATCAAACGAGTTCCAGACTGATGCTGAATCTGCTCCTATCCACCGTGTGCCTGCGCATATCTTTATTTGATCTGAGTCGTATCCGGTCGTCGCGTCGGATAAAGCTTTCTGACACAGGCAGGTTGTAACTGGCTGCTTCAGTCAAACTCACCGAAGGGCTTTTTTCCCCCTATTCTTTTTTTTAACCTCTGTCAAGTTCGTGTGACGATCACAGTGACTTGTTGACGCTTCCTCCTTTGTCCTGTCGCCTTGCGTGACATCAGCGCTGACATGATTACAGCTAATGGCTGTCACAGGGATGGGCTTACATGAACGCTTCAACACTATTTTTAGATTATTTTTTTAATGCTGCTTCACGCCTGGTTCAAAGCAGACTTTTTGACTAGACTCTAGGTTTGAAAATGAGTCGGACCTCTTCTTTCAATTGACACATTGTCGAGCAAACTGCCACTGATTAAGGTGATGGTAACTAAGCTGATGCTAGGGGAGATGCTTGAGCTGATGGTGATTCAGGCGGAGGCAGTGATGACAGAGCTGTTAGTGGAAGTGAAGGTAATGATGATGAAGGGAATAGGAGTCACCTGATGTCAGCACTTTAGAGCACACACTGTCGAACAGACTAACAAGGGCTGACGCTGTGCTCCTCTGTCCGCAGCCTCAAGCTTGAATGTGACAAGCTGGCCAGTGAGAAGTCAGAGATGCAACGTCATTATATCATGGTAAGTGGAGCATCATCTGTATTTACATAATAACATATTTACGTTATGTTATTTTGTTCACCATAGTGTCTAACAAAGCAGTTCCCCTAATGTACTTGAGCAGTACAGTAGGAGTTGGGTCCATACGTTTCCTTGGTCAAAAAGGTCCCTATAATCACAGGTTTGCTTTAGCAACTGCCTTTTTTCAACAAGCCTTTAAAATCTGGCATCTTCTTTTCCACTACATAGTCAAGATATAGGCCAGAAGAATAAATACAAATTCGGATATGCTCATTAATTTCTTTTCTGTCTTTTCTCCCCTAATGGTCCTTTGGCCTGCTGCAAGTCACCAATTCTTTAACAGAATTTCTGTTCCCTACTTTTTCAATGGGATTGCTTCAGTTCAGTCATCTGCTCTCTGCACTCACAAAAAGTGTACTCCGTAGATTAGTTGCTGATCTTCGAACATAAAAACTGTGAAAGGAGAGAGAAGGAAGCTCAAGGAAATTGATTACATATCTATACTTCACTACATATCTAAACATCTATCTTTATAGAAACATAAATAATCTTAAAAAAGAAAAATAAACAAAAAAATAGAAGGCTGTTTCCAAGTTTATTTTGCCATCTGTGATATAAATACATTTCCAGTAAAATTCATCATAGACAAGCTGTCAGAAATTCACAGTGTAATAATTTATAAGTTGTGTAATGACTGTGTCCAGTATGTCTCTGTCCCTCTCTTCCCCAGGCCTCTGTTACTCCTCACACATACAGCTCACACACAGATGTGCTCTCCGCTCTGTGCTGCACTCGGGGCTAATCTCATTGTTGCTGGCCGTTGCCGTGTAGCTGTCTGATGTTTTGCCTCTAATTGATCCTCTGACTGGCTTTAATCTCATCTAATCTGTACCGCCGCACTGCTCTCTCCACCGTCAGGCAGCCAGCGCACACACACAGACGCACAAACTCACAGGCAAACACTGAGTCTGCGTGAGGCAGGCGTGAGCACTCCCACACTCTCAGGCTTTGTTGAGTTAACAACATGTGGAAACTAAAATGGTGGAAGAAGAACAGTTCAGGTTTAAATGCCGCCTTATCTCAAGACCAGAGAATTTGGAAACTGTGTACAAGTAACTCCTGGGCATTTGCTCAAATTAAGATCTTTTGTTGAATTAATTTTTGATGGTTGAGTTAATAGCAGTATCATCATGACTTGCTCTTGTTAGTCAAGGAATAAAGGTTCTAGTGTGAGTCTGGTTTACATTGTGACCTTTGTAGTGTGTGTGACATATCAGAACACTAAGAGAAACCAGACGGCTCAGTGCAGCGTGTGCCAGGACAAACTAAGAGGTTTACGGAAAGTTCAGCTCTGTCAGTCTTGTCAATTTGTGTGAAAGATTTAACCCCTGAACACCAACTGTGGCACGTGTGTGTGTGTTATCACGCCACACAGCCTACATTTACATTCACTGTTTAAAGCACCAGTCGAGAACGCAAGCAAGGTCAAGAGAAGCATGAGCTAAAGAACTACACACTGCAGAGGAGCTGCCTTCGCTTTTTATATGTTGTATACAGTAGTTCTCTAATTAAAGACATTGACCTGATTTGCTTTTATTAAGAAAATAAAATGAAGACAATGAACTCTTCAGTCCTCTAGACCAGTCAGTGTTATGTCTTCCATTTCCCTCAGAAGCTACACAGTCTCCGCTTACACAGTTCACAGGTAGACACAGGTACACAGACCGTACACTGAAGCATGCACACACACTTACACACTTGTACAATTACGACTGTGCTCCCCCTCCATCAGTGGCAGGCGTAGCCCCCCTTTTCTCCTCTAATAGCTTGTCAGGTCGGCCCTCTCCCCGGTCAGTGGCTGCACCTCCATTTCCCGCTGCTGTAATTACTTTAGGGAGCTTTGTGTGGGCTCCAAAAGCTGAATAGTGCATGTGTGTACTGTGCACGTGTCCGTGCACGCACTCATGATATTGTCGGTGTGAGACTGGACAGAAAACAATGGTGTGTGTTTGTCTGAAAGAGAGAGAGTGAATGATTGAAACATGTGTGTGTGTTCCGGGAGAGCTGTGTAGTGTTTGTTTTGCAGTGACAGAGCCAGTGCCCTGCAGACAGAGGGGTGATTAACAGAGGGACGCCCAGAGGGTGGCCCTCTCATTAACACTGAACACACACTCACTCAGCCTCACAGGCTCTCTCTGCTTTTCTCTTCCTCTTCCTTTCCTGTTTGGAGCTTCTTTGTCTGTCTCTCTGTGCATGTGTCCAAGCGAACATTTCTCCACTCTTTAGAGTCTTTGGGCTGCTAAAGGCAGAATGGTGGAATTCACTCTTCCACTCTTCAGTCAGTTCTGGACAGTATCAAAAGCAGAGTGGACCATGTCCACGTTAATTATGTCCATGGTTGAACTACAGCCACAGTCCAATCCTATAATGTTCAGTGCTTAGAGGATAAAGCCTGTGTAAATGTCCAGATTTCCTGGTTTTCCTCCTTTCGGGGAAATCTAAAATAAGCTAGGATTGCATGTCTTGTACAACTGCCATGATCTTTGAAACTATTTGATATTGTGTTGTTTCTCTGTTTCTTTCTAGTATTATGAGATGTCCTACGGGCTCAACATTGAGATGCACAAGCAGGTGAGTTTACCATTTTCAGCTCCCACTGAGAGTTATACAAACAGTGGAAAAAAGACATGCTGATAAGATCACTACTCCAATGATGGTAGATTAGCTAGTAAACCTATTATTATCATAGAGGTTGGCACTCATCTGGTACTAATTCTGATGATTTAACTAAATGAACCACTTTATATATTTTTAACTATTTATAACTTGCCATTTCTTTCATTGATGCTCTAAGTAGAACTTTCTCAATTGTTTTTTTTTTTCTTTTTTACAACATTGAACTTCTGCTAGTCATTTGTGGCCGAATCATTTCCACATGGAGTCTAAATGAAATTCCAAGGACCTTTCATCAGAGCTGCTTGTTCTGATGGACAAGCACCATCTGCCTGTTAACTCTCATTGTTTATGAAGTAAAAAGAACTCTGAATGTGCAGATTAACAGCGTTACACTAGTCTCCTGCGTTTACTCAGACACAGCTGTGTGTTGTCGTCCCTGCTCCCACTGCACACCTGCAGCTCTCTGATTGGCAGCTGTGGATTGCAGAGATAATATCCCATCACTTTGGAGGTGTTTAGAGAGATTTGAATGGTGTTACCCAGGGCTATGTGTTAATGCAGAAAGCAGGGAATTGTAGCTCTACAGCGTTGACACAGTTTACAGTTCAAGAAGCTTTAGCAATTTTAAGTTGCTGTAGTCTACTCATTTACAAAACCAAACAATTATCAGGTATTTTACAACAACAGGAAGCTTTTACTCAGGAGAGAAGATATGTCTATACATCAGTGTGGGCAGAAGCAGGGGAATAATTAATGCCTGTGCTGTATGAGCACAAGAGCGATGGGCCTGTGCAGGGCCAGTCTATACCAATGACCCCGTCTGCCATCGCCTGTCCACACACTGCCCCGTGATTGACGGCGTGCACGGGCAGCCATATTGGAAGAAACCAGAAAGCTGTGACAAATGCGCACATAAGGGCAGGTGCACATAAAAGTAGCAGCTTGCATGATTTAAAGACCTCCCCATTTATGCATCCACACAACCTGGAGTTGGGGAACTCAGGACTACCACTGTGATACATGGTGGTCTGTCTTTCTCTCACACGCACACACAGACACACACATAGCATAAAGTGTGCTATTCAATTCATCACAGCCCTGTCCTCTGTCTGACAGGGATGAAATCCACAGTAACAAGTGTGTGTCCTGCAGTCTTTGTGATATTGTACATTTCTCATGCTTTCTGCTTTTAGGCCCCTGCTATTTTGTGCCAACACTTAGCATTTGTGCATGTATTCACCACAAACACAGAATGCTGGTGTACATTTTGTGTGTTTCGTTGCCTGTTGTTTGAGGGCATTCTTGTTATCCTTTATATGCGCGTTCCCACTTCCTTTATGCGTTGTGCGAGCGGCTACGCGCCCTCGCTAGTTCCATTAGTGAGTTGAAATTGAAGGGGATGTGTGGAAACGGGTGTCGAGGAGCATTCATGCCGAGGCCCATTGTAGTGAGGCAGTTTCTCTCCCACTCCTTACCCTTTCCTGCACTGTCTCTGTTTCCCTCTATCCTTTTTCTCTTACACGTTCAGTCACTACCTCTCAATCACTCTGTCCCTCTTGATTCTTGACCATCCTCTTCCCTGCTCTCTAGTCTTGTCTCTCTGCTTTGTCTTTATAGAAAAAGCCAGGTTTAGTTTTACATTGTACTGTTGAATGTTTTTGATGCTGCTTTGTCTGTATTATTGTGATTTATCCTTCTCTGTTTAGACCCAAATGTGTTCTTTCTGATGGTTACCTTTGCATCAGGTTTGCTGTTTGAAGTGTGGCCGCCAATGTATTCACTATTTAAAGTATGTTCTTTAAGCAACATAATGTTGGTGGTATTTAGTTCTGATGTAAAACGTGTCATTCAACGTTTGCAGAAAGTTTTGCGTAAATGTAGCTTGACCTCTGCTATAGTATTTAAGTGTTCAGAGAGTTACCGAACGCTTCAAATATTTCCATGACAATTAGATGTTTCTTGCTGCATTCCTGTTCTGAATCACAAGATAAAAAATATATTCATAAATCAGGGCACTGTGTGTGTGTATGTGCAGTGTTCACAGCACCTTTATTCCATTTTGGGAGTGTGTTTTTAGAGCCAAATCCTTGCTGTTTGGCTGTGAAGAGATCATTTCTAAAAGGGTTAAAACTCTTGTCAACATGGAGCTTTTGTTTAGCTTGGATTGTTTGTTTAAATTGTTTATTTTGAGTATAAAATGGTTTTATAAATTGAGTGAAATGTAAAAAGAGAAGAAAAGACTGCACATCAGATTTTTAAAAAGCTGAGAAGAACATGATGGAGACCAGATAAAAAAAGGAGACAGAAGCATAAAGGGTGGTGGAAATGAGGGAGTGGCACGGTTTGTACGGAGCGAGCCCCGTCGAGGCATTTCAGAGAGACATTTTGGAGATGTCAAACGGGTGTATGTGTAATGACGAGTGGATAGGAGAGAGGCGCTTGATGGGAACTGTGCTCTGCATGCCTAATGACTGTTAGGAAAGGCCCCTTTCTCCTCATCGCGCTTCGAATTAGGCTCTAACACAATTACTGCTGCTTTGCATATCTCAGACGGATTGGATGATTACCAACCAAATGTGATAATAGACCTGCATGTGAGAAAGATAGGGAGTGTGCACGAATGGTGTGTGTGCCTTAGTGTGTTATCGTGGTGTGTTTTGAGGAGAGTATTAAGTACAAGCAACTTAATTAATGAAGGGAATAAAGAGAGGCTGATATGGGTGTGTGGGAACACGTATGTATGATGTGGGATGTGTGTCCCACTTTCAGAAGGTCATAGGCGCTGTTTCCCATACAGATGAGAGTGTGGTCTGAATCACTGATTCACACTTTACATTTAATGAAACTTTGAATGATATATGTGGGCAATTTCCACTTCTTTTTCTGTAACTGAAATCTCATAACAACTGTCAATGATTCTGTCAAAAGTACTGTCTCCTTATGTATAACCTTCACAGCAACAGATCAGTTTAAATGGTGTTTGCGACTAATATGAGTTTTACTGAAATTTCTAATAATAATTGTGGGTCATTTTCAAAGTAAAAGCTGTCTGTTATATTCTGACATGGCACCACAGTGGCACAGCAGTTGGCTCCAGAAGGGTCAAGGTTCGATTCCTCTGGCTGTCTTTTTGAAAGTGGCATGTTATACCTTTTTCCTTTGAGCAACACTAGTTTATAACTTACATTGTTGTGGGTAAGGCTGAACAGAATACTATTGATCTTGATTAATCTATTGTCAATGCAATATCAATATGGAGTAGTGCACATGTATTGGAAAGACTTTCTCTAGTGATGTTCCAGACATTCACATTTTGTGACTTGATTGTGATCTGATCAAAAGGAGTGAGTACACTAGTGTGACCAGTGGAGGTTGGTCTAGAACCATGTATTCATACAACAAAAGGATCATCTATTTTTTCCACGTTTATTCTAAAAAAAAAAAAAAAACAGACAAAAGGTACTCTATAAAAACAAAACTATTTAAAAATGTACATTTCCTTATGCTACTTTATACTGTCATGTCATTTCTCTTACCCAAACCTCTTTTTCCTTTCCAGGCTGAAATTGTGAAGAGATTAAACGGGATCTGCGCACAAGTGCTGCCCTACCTGTCTCAGGAGGTACGCGCCGTGACACACAGACGTCACTGCCCCGCTGACCCCGGGCCCTATCCCTTACATCCTGGAATGAGCTCACCCTCATTCCCGCCTCATTACCTCGCTGCCTCGGTGACCCCTCCCCGCGCCCCCGCCCTCCTTCTCCTCCTCCGCCGCTCATGTCATTCATCATCATGCGCTTCCTGTGTTCCTTTTCACCTCGCTTTGACTGTATCCCCCACCCGCCTCCGCCCCTGTCTTCACCATTCTCCTCGGCCATATTCAATATTTCCATCCGCCCCCCGGCCCTCCTCCTCCGCCCCCCTCCCTTCCAGCGCTCTCCTGCTCCATACGTGTGTGTGTTTGTGTGTCAGCGTAATAAATGGTTGTGTGATTCAGATAAGCCGTGCTCTTATCTGCCCACCAGGGGGTTGACCTCCACCCATTACAGCACACCAGCCCACCATCCATTCTCTGGTGTCTCACAAAGCTTTTTCCTGTGTGTGTGTGTGCGTGTGTGCGTGCGTGTGTGCGTGCGTGTGTGTGCGGATGAATAGCAGAATGGCCAGAGGCGATAGGAGGGGGGCATCACCACAGTCATGTCGACGCTCTATTGGGAGTATTGATATTGATCTAACCTCTCCACCTCTCTCCCCCAAACTCCCCTCGCTTCTGTCTTGCCGTCATTGTCTCCCCGCTCCTCGTGTCACCCTTCACTTGTGTCTTGCAGCACCAGCAGCAGGTCCTGGCAGCCATAGAGAGGGCCAAGCAGGTCACCCCCCCAGAAATGAACTCCATCATCAGGGTACGTTGTTGCGGCCCGTGACCAACCTGTGGCCATGGCGACGATCACACAATCGCCCATCATTATCTCTTGTCATATTGCTTTTTTATCATCCTTGTAAAATGCTCTATGTGGTAATAATGGTCACTGACGATGCATTAGCACAGAATTACTACAGCGTTGCTACAAATAAACATCAGCCACACAGATAAACACAGCACACCGTTTTTATTGTGACAGTTGGGAAGTCACAAAAGCCACCTATACTACTACTTCTTACTAAATGTATAGTGTTCTTTTTAGCTTTTGACTATGTTTTTTGACTATTTTTGTAGCTACCATATTTAGCTTTGCGCTCAGTCTGAGTAATGACTTTTTTCGTAGTTGCTTGCACTGTTTGATCTTTTATAGTTGGTACAACAGAAGCATTAACGCTGTAGATGAAGCAAGATGTGGGATACTTTTTTATAACAGCCTGGTTTGTCATAAAATCATCTCACAGTAGGCAGAGATTCAGCTGTACTAAATGAAATGCAGGTGTTCATCTAGTCACAGCAGTCATATGTGTGCATATTTTTGATATTATCTATGTAAGTTTTCTTCTCCTTCAGGACATGTTTTTATGGTGCACATCAGTAATTAAAATGCCTGGCCTACGAGTTTAAAAATTTGACATATTTACTGATATACTTAGTGTCATTTGTTGTGTTTGCAGTGATTTGATGTGTCGTAGGTGATGTGTGTGTTGTCAGTGTCCTGCAGTGTCTAAGCGCTCCTTGCTTGTGTTCTTACAGCAGCAGCTCCAGGCTCACCAGCTGTCTCAGCTCCAGGGTCTGGCCCTGCCCATGACCCCCCTGCCGCTGGGCCTGAGCCAGCCCACCCTTCCCGCTGTGACCACCTCGTCTGGCCTCTTCTCCCTGTCCTCTCTACTGGCCTCCCAAGCGCAGCTGGCCAAGGAGGAGAAAACGTCACGTGACGGAGTCGACAGCCACCGTGAAGAGGATGGGGACAAGTCTGATTAGTGTTCCTTTCCAGAGACCTGAATCCCCAAACCATGTCCCTGTGGCCAACAGCCAGTGCCCTTGTGTCCCTCTGTCTACAGTAAGCTAACATGGGCCAACACCACCACTGCCCCTAACAGCCCCACCCTCTGTAAGTCATGCCTCTGTGCCCGCCTTTTACAACGAGGGCTTTGGCATCTCAACCTAATTTCACTTTAGTATTGACTTTTATTTCTGAGACCTGGGTCATTACTCTGTGCTGTCTTCGCTCTGTTTTCTGTGATTATGCTTTTTGTCATTTTTCTTAGCACTATATACATTTTTTTGTACTTCTGTTTTCTTTTCTTTTTTTTGTCTTTATAACTTTTTACTCTGCCTGTCTTTCTCCTGCTATTTGTTAGAAGGTCCATATTAAGCACGACTAATGTGTGAGACCGAATGCATCCTATTCTTCTATAGATGTTGAAACAGAGTAGATGTTTAATACAGCGATTCTTTGTGACAAACGTATAAAACCTGTCATACTCTAACCAGGATTCCTGAAAAAACTATTTTGCCATTTTATATTGCATGCATTTATTTGAAGCTGAGAGTTGTTGTGATTGTACTGGGTTCAAGTTCTGTTTAAACATACCCTCAGCTAAAGAGAGAGACATCCATTTTCCATCTTTCCACTATTATATCTTTACAAATAAACCTCTGATTTTAGTTGAGCTCCAAGAAAAGCAGAACTGTTATGAGATGTCATGGCCAGATGACAGATTAGAGACCTTGCATGTTATCCAAAATTTATACAAACAACAACAAAAAAAACTTTTTAGAACAAGACTTCATGCTGGGGGCTGTCAGTAAAAAAAATAATAAAAACACACTGTAGTAAATTAAGGCCCTACTTACAATCCTTGTATGACTCTTTAAAGTACATATGTTAACTGAGTCCACCCAGCAATTTAACTGAAAAGACAGATTAACACCGTTTATTCTCCCAAGATGATCCCCAAGTTGTAACTGAAACCAAGATGCCAACTGCCTTTAAATGTCATCTTTTTTAAAGTTTCTGTGCAATAGAATTAGAGCAAACACGTCAGGAAAAAAACATGCATGTTATGCGGTTGACAGCAGAGGGCAGTGTGTTTCTTTGAAGAATCCTTCTTGGTGGCTTTAGGCCTGAGCAGAACAAGGACAAGACAATGACAAAGCACAGGCTGGGTCACAAGGGGAACAGCTTATTTATCCACTCTGCTGGCTACAAACTTAATATACAGATTCAGGGCTGGTGACATTAATCTCTGCATGTGGTCAGTGTCTGGTTTAATCCACATATTTAGAGGAGCTATCAGCGCAGAGTGAGGACAGAAACACTTCTGTGTGAAGAAATACTTTTGTGCCAATTATTGAAGTTAATTGGGCATTTCTCTGAGCCACACCTGTATTGAACTGGTCACAGTGATGACTGTATAAAGAACTTTCAGCATCACAGCTGCTTTCAGTTTATTTAGTGAATTGTCCAGTAGATGTGTATAGGGTGGAGTTTTATTGGAAAGTAGTGACTCAACAATAGCTGTATTAACTACCTAAAGCACAGTACCTTGACTCATTGTCTTTATCAAATAAAGGCAAATCCATCCAAAGAACTATTCATTTGAGTTTTTAAATTCAGTATTAAGTTAAAGAAAAAGGAAACTGACTTAGTCACTACTGAGAGACTTTTTGCAAAATAGCAGAGAGTGGTCGTTGACTCTTTACAAGTACATACTCTAAAATTTCTGACTAGAAACATTACTAACGTCTGTATGAAATACTGCTCACCTGTAGAGCCTCTACCATATTATCAAGCAAGCTTGGTCTGGCTTGGGTCTATTTCCTCTGAGTCTATTAAATAAAGGCCAAAAAATATTCATAAAAATAATATTTATTTAAAAGAAACAGCTCACCTTCTGCAGCATTTGACCTTGTCTGCTATTATGGACCTGTGCTGACAGCCTATTATCTGTGATCTTACTTCTGATCGAAAGTTTACTGTTTACTGTGAAAGCACATGACACAAATCTTATCAAAATGAATATCCTCTTTCTCTAAAGTGTCAATCAAAGCATTGAGTTAAGTTGGCCAATGGAGATGATGGCCTGATGTACTAATTTGTCAAATTGAATTGGCTATGCGTTACTGCAACAGGTGGTACTACTATGACTTAAGGGCGATGCTAATCAGTGCACACTGTCCCAGAGGCTGATCAGGCACCAAGTGCAGACAGCTGTGTTCACGAGGGTCTTTAATGAGTCAGCTGCAGCAGCTCAGTGGCCACAGTAAACATCTGTAGAAGTGCACAGTATGTACAGGTGTATAAAACATGTATACTTGGCGTGGTTAGTACACTATATAAGTATAAGTATAAGAGTATAAGGAATGTACTCAGCCCCTGTACACATGATAAGAAAAGGATTCTTAAAATAATTGTGATGAAACTACTTTGATCAGTGATTTGTAATTGGGTTTATATGTGTTTTAAAACCTTAAATACTGACAACCAGAAAGAGCTTCATGTCTGGGATGTTCAGTGTGAGAAGCCTTTTTTCTCTTCCACTGTTTATACGTGAATACATAAAGAGGCATAAACACATCTACAGTTTAGCTTGTCTTCAACCTCAGACATCAAATGTCTGGCTGTTCTTAATAAGACCTAAGCTCTAAGCTCTGCTGCTTGTGAATACGGCTCACGGGACATGCTTTTCTCGTCTAGCCTCATACTGTATGTATCTAGCTACATACTGTTGTTGTTGTAGTGATAAGAAGCGTGTGTAGAGACCAACATACACAACAATGCATGTCTGCAGAAAAACGAGATTGATTTCTTTCTAGTGGCGATGTTTCTAAAGAATGTTTGGTCCAAACTTACTGTGATTAATGCACTTGTTTATTTCTCTTCTTTATTTTAAATTTGAATCAGTATAAACCAGAAGGAGAGTTTCACTGCTGACAGTATAAACCTACAATTGAATTTCTATGTATTTGTTCAAGTAGTTGAGGCATTAGCCTCTGTATACAGATATACATAGAGAGCTTTATGTGTATATGGCTGCATCTTCTCTTGTCTGTCCTGGATGATTCTTGTGCTATTGTATAACATTACTGATGTGACACCAGGGGGACTGCAGTACTTTGCCCTTCGACCTCTGTCTCTCTCCCTTAACTCCCTCATTCTCTTATTCCCATTCCAATTTCTGGCCCACATCCCACGCCTCCTACTTTTTGCCCCCTTAGTGTGATGCATTGTAAGCATTTTGAGCTTTGTAAAGGTCTTTTTTTAAATTCTTATTTTGTGTATAATGTAAAACCTGAAAGTGTGTACCTTGGCAAAAATGTTTTGTGTCTAAAATCATAGCTTCATTTAAACTGACAAAAAATGTAAAAAACTACAGTAAACATTTACTATAAATAATATGAAATGTTCTGCAGTAAGGAAGGACTTCAGGTGCCTTACAAATAAAGTCAATCAAATTTCAAAAGCCCCTTTTTATCTTTGACTCGTTCTTATCTTTGGGGACACTGGTGGTTTTTAAAACTGTATATGATGTCTTATTATAGTCCTTATGTCATTTTGGTTTTCTTCCTGGAATATTTTAATCACATTTTCTTCTCTCTAATAATGTGTGTTTGACAGAGCCATGAAATACTGAGTGTGTAATAGGGGGAAAAATGGAAGTTTGCTTGATTCAGGTACAGCGTGGTTCGAGAGGGCGACCAGAAAAGAAAAGCTCTTCAGTCTGAGCCTGAGGGCCTCTGTAGTTCACAGCAGATCCACAAGGAGGAAGTGTTGATGTTCACTTCCCAGCACCTGTTCTCTGAGGTGAAAACAGCCTGTAATTGCTCAAAGGTATTCTCACATGTGCCTCAGTGTTTGCCTTTCACATTTCAGCACGAGCTTCCTGTGCTTTTGGCTGCACTGATTACAGTTTATCTATTCTGCGCTGCACGTACGCACAATTGATGTGACATCTCTGAGCTGGCAGATCACGGCCTGTTTGGCACCTGCATGTAATCCTCATTTAGTCTATTAGTGCTGAGACATGACTTGGCTTATTGAATTCACCACTACTCCTCATTTGTGCGTAAGACATACAGTGGAGAAACATATTCATTAAAACACACACTTTCTTTTTTTGTGTCCTCTCCACTCTTTTCCTTCCCGTCTGTGTCCTGAGTGTGTTCAGAGATAGAGAAGGCTCATGAAACCCCAGAGTTCCTGTGGTTGCAGCCGTCCTTCCTCTCTTCCTCTCTTTCTCTCTTCGTCTCTTCCTCTCTTCCTCTCTTCCTCTCTCCCTGCAGACAGCGCTGGATCTGACACTTAAAGAAATATGAACATGCCCTATTTTTTTTTTTCTCTTCATTTTTTTCTTTTAGAGGATTCACACATCCCCCTCAATCTCTCATCCTCCCTTTCTGCTGCAGAAGAAATGTTTTTTCACAAAGTCAGAGCAAAGAATATAAAAAAACATCGCTCAAAATTTGTGATTGGTGATTTAAAATACTCATTTGACTTATATTTAACAGCTCGCATAAAGATTTAAAAAAAAATTGAACACGGCTTAGTAAAACCTATTGGTACTTTAAATGAGGTTTAAAGGTCATAAATTTATTTATTTATTCATTTATTCCAGGTCATAAAGCACTTTTTATGCTAAACAGATGAGTGCATGTCTTAAGTCATGGTAATTCCCCTTGATCTAGATTGAATTCCTTTTTCAACTGTAGCATAAAGGATGTTTACTAAGAAATACAAATGTAATGCCATGAAAATGCCACTTCAAATAGTTACAGCTCAGTTCAGTATGTAAACAACAGAGTAAGTTGAGGCCTACTGTAGTGTTTTTAAACTCGTACTCACGTTATGTAAAGCAAAAACATGTTTTTAAACTGTGTAGTAGGTCATGGTCTCTGTATGAAAAACTAAGTCTTTGTAGTTTACATGAAAGAAAAAAGGGCTCCAGGAACTCAATAAACAAATAATGGACATTTAGACTGTGATAGCACACAGGTAGCCTACAGAGTGTGCACACAGATGTGGAATAGATAGATGGGGGGGGGGGCTTTTGTGTTTCTGATGACGGCCATGATGAGTCGGAGCAAAAAAGAGAAAACAGAATGAGAGAGAAATAGGGGGAGCCACGGCGAGCAAGAAGCGTCTTGATTAATCATGATTGACTCATTCAGAGCCCACTCGTCTTTTCCCCGTCGCTCCCTCGCTCCCGCTCTCCTTTATGGCTTGATTACGGAGACGTACTCTGTCTCTCATTACGTCTCCTCCTTCATCCGTCACTCCTTTTTTTCTCCATCTTTTCCTCCCTCTCTCCCAGGAGTCATCCGTCACTCCCCTGCTGCGTCCGTTTATTCATCCATCCCCCGGAAAGGAGGTTGTCAATCTCCGTCTGCCGCCCTTCCATCCTCGAACACATCCTTCCATCTCTCCTTCTATCCATCCGTCACTTTTTCGCCCCTCTTTCCTGCTACTCTGAGGCTCTTTTATGTATACCGTTTCTCCTGCCCCATCCTCTCTTTTTTCCTCCTTTCGCTGCATTTAAACTGATCTGTCATTCCCTGTGTGTCTGTCAAATAGAAAAACACAAATTTCTCATTCGGCCTGTCTGTCTGTTACTCTTTTCGTCCATCTGCTTCTGCTCCCAGCTTCAGCCAGAGTTGACACAGCACATGGGAAACTGTCTCTTGGCCTGCTTTTTTCTAATCTCACGTTGCTGTTGTGCACGCAGACATTCAGAGCAGCTGGAAACAAAGAAAAATGAGAACTATTTAAACTTTAATGGAGCCGTACCTGATACGACCTCTGGGCCTCCTCCCCTTGACCTTCCACATGCCCCCCACCAACAACACCTCACTCTGAAATCGGAACTGGTAATCCCTAGTTTGTTCTGGGTAAAGTGCTATAAGGATATCCCTTATTTAATTTATGTTTCCATTTGAACAAAACTTCAAAAAACACTGAAAAAAACCAAAAACAATCACATCTTAATGTACAACTGAAGGCACCACGGCAGTCCACTGGGCATTTTTATCACAAACGCCAGATTAATGTGATTCAAATCTTCTCATCTCATTTTCGAAACATGTAAAAATATGATAAATAAATCAGCGTTTTTTCCCAGAATGCCTATCTATTTCTTTTCTATCCCCAACTGCCCCATACAAAGAGGCCCTCTCTCAAGTCAATTTTTAGTCAGTTTAATAAAAGCAAAACAAATTTCCTTTTCTCCCCTCTTCCCATTCCCTCAGTCTATTTGATTTTTCTGTTTGATATATATTTTTTTATATTTCATTCTCCTCCTCTCCACCCTCTCCATTTTTCATTCCCTTGTATGTCTTCCCTCGGTGTGTTTGTAGTCTCTCTTCCCCCACTGGTGATGTTGTGCAGTGTAGAGCCCTCCCCTGTGTGGTTAGTGGGCTGTTACCCAGCTGCCTCTGATACTTCCTGCCTGTCACTTCCAATCCTGGTGACACTACGCCTCAAACACACAACTCGCACACACAAACACACTGTTCCAACATCATTTAAGAACATAATCGTGCCGCCTGTGTCCAAAATAGTACATGTAAATGCGCTCACTGATGTTTTTCGCTCACGTTCGGTCAAAAGCTAGTGCTCACTGCTCTGATGCAGGGAAACACATAAAACACACGTGCTGATGTGTGATTATATAACATACGAGTGGCTGGCTCAGCTGTGAAGTACACTCTCCATTGCTAGGAGCCACATTCATTTAACAAGTGTCCATGTTCTCATAACACCCCAAAATACCTCTTTTTTCACACTTAGCTCTTCCATTGTTTTATCAACTCATTTGAGGTAATAATATATATCATTACCCCAAGCTACGTCAAGGATGCAGTTGGACAAGTGCACATCACTGTTGTGTTAACAGTTCCTTTCCTTTTTATGGTGAATGACAAAATGTTCTAATAGTCCCAGCGGCACAGAACCTCTTGTTTCTGCTGGACTGAGGGTGAGTCGTGCCGCTGTAGCTGTACTCATCGACCACACGGTACTCAGGACATTCATAGCACAATAACACTGGCACTGTTATTTTAAATCAACCATGCGCAACTTTTATCCAGTGGCGGCCATGTTTATTTACTAGTAAAGATGTTTAAGATGGCAAGTTTGGAAGAAAGAACATGTCTTCTAAAACGGTAGTGTCATTTTAGTGTATTTTGTACAAATATGACTCTGCTAGGGTCCATTGTTTAGGCCATTTTCTTTATTATTATTCTGTCCCGGGACAGAAAAGTTATATTGGAGTTTTTTTGTCCAGCTGAGGGTACTGTATAAGTGAGGTAGGCATAATTCTACTGATCTCATGACTAACAACTATCGAAATTATTTTTGGTCTAAAACGCGGTGCAATTTTAAAAACTCTATTTAAAATATGCATAATATTGTATACATAAAATCGTTGTATTATCTGCTGATGCTGTTTTACAAAAGGCCTCAAATTCACTGGCTATAATCTGATATATTCAATGGCATCCCTCAAGGATCTATTCTTGGTCCTCCATCATTTTTACACAGTTCTTCCAGACTTGACCTGTGCCACATCCTTTCTTCAGTTCATCAGTAAGTCAGACCTAGCATTCTTCTGTAATCTGTGTTTGCATGTGTGTTTATGTGTGTCAAACAGTCTTGGGTTCACCACTGGGACCTGTTCTGTCTAAAGCCACGTGCCCTGGGTCTACATGTCTGTCCCATGTGCCTCAGCTCCGTCTGGTCCGGCCCTGTTGATTCAGGAAAGCACTTTCATCCAGATCCTCATCATTAATTCATCTGCTTACGGCCTCTATCCATCAGCGGCAGCTCAAGTATGAAAACACCTCAGGCTAACTCACTACAGTTGGGATCTGGCTTTCTCCTTCGCGCCATGAAACCATCTTTGCTTTCTTCTCTCTTTCAGATACACCTAAAACCGAAATCCTCAGCCATCACATTCTGGCATCTGCTTCCTGTTATTTTTCTGCAGCCACTGCCCCAAATCTCTGTATCTCTTTGCAGGTTTGTCTTTTATTTTGTGTCAAAACAATGTCCCGTTAATGCTAGTTCCTCACACAATCACAAAACTGCACTTGAAACATTTTGCCTGCTCAAATTAATATGAATTTTGCAGAAGCTGTCGCACAAGGTCGCGTTCAGTGTCAATAAAGCTGAATGTATTTAAGCAGGTTCGCATTTTGAATGAGAAATATCATATTTGACTTTTTTTTCTGTGGCAAATATTTAGCCTTTTGTGCAGATGTTCTCAGGCTGAAATAAAAATGCATTTGCTCAGTTGATGCTCAATCTTACATTTTCTAGCTGTGAAAGTTCCCACTGTATATTTTCAGTTAATGCATCATTTACTCAATAAAAGTCATTCATAGTCAAACCAGATAGCAGCGATGCTAAATACCCACCATCGCCTCTCCCACCACATATTTTTAACCAAATATCAAGCTATTTTCATCCGTGCTGTCTTTCTTAAGCTGTACTTTTAAGGTGATGCAAAACCTCATCAGCTCAAAATGAATGCTCACTGACGCTGTGCCAGTGGCTTTGATTACCTGTGCAATGTAGCGTTAAGGATTACACTTACAGGTGGGTATTAAAATAAATGGTTCCTCCACAGTGAGTCCTCTGTTAACAGAATGAGTCAGAGAAGGCCGTGGGAGGTGGAGAAGATAAACAGGCGCACAATGTCTGAGCGGCTTGATACTATGCTGCAAGAAAAAGGTAAACCGCTGTGTCTTTAATTAAACGAGCGCAAACGGCCTTGGATGTCAGCAGAAATAAGAACATTGTTGGAAATGATACTTTATTTGAACCATTTTGCTGTTGTTTTGGCGGCAGCTGATGACTGTACAACCCATTATTTCCTTCACCATGCACCTCTACGGTAGCTCGACAGGGACATTCTCATCAAAATCATTATTGTAAGTGTAAAAATCTAGAAACTGAATTCACTTTGTTCATCATTTCTGAAAGGAAAAGCAAGCATTAATACACTTCTCCTCCAGCAGTGCTCTGTTTGTCCACTCTGGGCTACTGTACAGAAACAGGAAGTAATGGACCTTTAAGTGGGTTAAAGGGCAACGAGTCTTATTTTGACAAGATTATACATTTTACTTTATTGAAATCAAGGTTTTGGAAAGGTTTTTTTCCCCCTCTTGTTCTTCTTTGACTTTCTTCTTTTACATGTTTTTCTTTTACTTCTTCTTCTTTTACTTCTTTTAGTTCTTTTACTTTCGATTTGAGGAAGGGGTGTAAGCCATAATTAACTATGAATAAAAAAAAGGAAATAAAGATATATATATTAAATAATAATTTTAAAAAAATTCAGACCGTGTTCCTTATGGTTCAACCTAACACTGGAAAATTAGACATAGTGCACCTTTAAATAAGAATAATGCTTAAGCCTTTGCCTAAAGCCGAGTATGTTTAGTAATGCTCACAGTCAATCAAAGCTCTGAATAGGAGCTGTAGTCGGTGTGTCTTTCCGAATTGTTTTTGACTGTGTAATTGATTAACAATTTCCCTCAAAAGTACTTCTGAAATGATGACTGGAGCTGTGTATTATCATCATTAATCATCGCTGCTCTTCAATAATCACCAGGAAGCATTTGTTTGTTTTTCTGGGCAGCTTTCTTTGTTCAGAAAAATAAACTGAAGCTTTGTGAGAATTGACTGAAGTTTTCTGTTTCCTCACGGCGTCCCTCAAGGATCCATTCTTGGCCCTCTTTTGTTCTCCACCACAAGTTTATAAATACATTAATTAGAGACAGTGATATGCAACTAGGAAAATAACAGGGAAATTTAAAGGCAGTGTGTACGTTTCACACATTAGAGGGAAAAGTCAGCGAGACGGAGAACAGACCGAGAGGAAGAGGAAGCACGAGGAGGGCTGCTGCCAGAGGGTGAATGTTGGAACATAGAGCATGCTGTGTTGATTTGATTAAATTCACTTCTGTTCTATTTGCAGTAGGCCTAGTTACTCAGCTATATTTGTAGAGCACTGTGCTGCTGCGTTTGAAACAACAGATCTGCGGCAGGACGAGGATTACAGTCAGGGGGAACAAGACAATCAAGTTCTTTTGGTGAGATTAGCCCCACTTGACAGTTCATTTCTGAAAATATTAGCGCTGACGTAGATAAAATGAATTAAAACAGCTCTAAAAATACTGTGCAGCAGATTTGTGTAGACACGGGAATATAACAATAAACACGCAAAAGACTCAAAAAGAAGAAGCATCATGATAGCTTCTTAGTGTCTCATCTACAGAGGTCAACGCAAACACTTCCTGAAAACAAATCTAATCCACACACACACAAAAAAACAAAAACCCAAACACTTGGAGTTGGATTTCATTTTCAGCTCAGGCTTTAATTCGGTTGAGTGAAGGTTTTTTGTTTTTTTTTTCTCCTCGTGTTTATGATATGATGGATGGGCGGACGGAGCGGTGTGAGTCAGTGTGCGGTTGCAGACTGTATAGTGCTGTGAGTCGATGTCTGGTGACAGCCCGGGAACAGTCAGCGAGCCAGCTCCAGTCCCAGAGGATGCACACACTGGGTCACACTCACACACACACACAAACACACACAAAGAGCCCAGACTGGCTTGATGCTCGCTCAATGTCACTTTGACATTTTCTCTCTTAGGGAATGCTGCTGTCACACAGGATGATGGAGGCAAATTTTAGTCGACTCTGTGGGGTTACTGTACACTACATCCCATTTGAGCCAGAGAAAATACAAATACACAATTACCTAATACTGAATTGACTTTATTAGGAAACAAGCAAGTGCACAGTTCTCTTTGTGGAGGCTGCTAGATGTCAGGTGTTGCCAAAACATAACTGCATCCAGAGTGAATTCAGTAAGTGCAGTAACAACATGTTTTTGTTGTATATTCCACATCATTTGTTGGTATTTGGAAGGCTACTTTAAGTCAGACCCACACCTGACATCCACACATTAGGAGGATCACCATGTGTCCCACTACACCTGCCAGATGGTGTCGTTTGGCCAAACCCAGCCACAGTTCCTCTGCTCCACTTACCTGGTCTCAACATCTTATTAAGAGGGTCACTTCACGCAAATATAGTAGTATAGTAGCAGTATTATAGTAGTATAGTATTGGTAGTGTGTAGCCTTGCAAATATTGTTGTTTTAGTTAAGCTGTTAGGGACTAAATAATGTTTTTTCCCTCTACTTAAGCCCAGAGTTGGTGTTAGAGTTTAACTGTCAGTCTTGAAGGCAGTATACACACTGTATTCCCTATTAGACCAATGCACTTTGAGTCATAGTGATCTTTTTCAAAGGTGCAAAGGGTGCTTCATTCATTCATTCATTTGTTTATCCTCTGTGTGTTGCAGTAGCCGAAGCCTAGCCCTAAACTCATAAAAACCACAAATTCATAATTGTTTATTGTAAAAAAAAAAAAAAAAGTCCAGTTCCAGTAGTTTTTAAATCCAAGATGCCATTGATTTAAAAGTGTTTAAGAGTATTTCTAAAACGTGAGCCTGTTTGTATTGAGTCCACGACACATCCCTTATAATAATATGGTGTAGTTTGCATATTCATTTAGACTTCATCTTTGCCGTACTGTTTTGTTGTGGAATATGAAGTATGTTGACTCCTTTTATTTCCTATAGTCACATTTATCCGACAAACATTCTCTATAGTTTTGTCTAAATTTACACCAGGCTTTGTGACGAAGAAACCTCCGGAGCCCTAAAAGAACACAAAAACTCAAATGTGAATAACAAAGCAGTGTCATCAGTATTTCTCCATACCTCTTAAACATTTCCCTTTAATTCTATATTAACACGCACCTGCCCTACTGTTGGAGAGGCTTACGTTGTGTGTGCTGCTCTCTAAGGCCAGTCCAACAACAAGACATCCCCCAGGAATCTCCAAACATGGCATCATGAATTTTTCAGCAGTGACATCAGCCATCTGCACCTCTCGGCCAACTCTCTCACTCACACACACACACCAAACGCATAGACACACACACACACACACACACACACACACCAAACGCATACACACACCTGCATCCAGCTTTCCTGTCACACATCCAGGCATCTGCTCTATTTCAGCGCTGCTCACCTCTCGCTCTTCTTCCCAGTGTTTCCGAGCAGCCTGCATATGGCCACATGAACGGCCGCCAGTGCCTTTTTTTACTCTTACATAAAGCAAAAAATGTCAGAGAAAGAAAGGGAAAAGGTGAAACGCTAGAGGCACATATTGACACCCTTGTTTGGTAGCAATTCTGGCCTAAACAATATACAGTGCTGTACTCATACCCCTTTATTTATATCAGCCTTCCTTTATTATTTTTTTTTAACAATATTACATTAAAAAAGCCCATTTAAGCAGCAATTGCGTGGCTGAAAGTACAAGCTCAGTGGGGTGCTGTTAGATAAACGACACATATTTATAACCACACGAGGGAGAGGGAGATAATGATGACGCCTTAGACTTAATTAGTCACACAACTGCCTTGAACTGGAGCCTGAAGGCACCACACACCAATCCATGAATATGACCTTTACACATGCCTGACACATGAGAGAATATATGTTTACATCTAACGCCATATTGGAAGAACAGAGCGAGTGTTTACCACCGTCACAGCTGCATTAATGCAAATCTAACAAAATCCTGTCAAAATCCGACTAAAACCAGTTGAAATCCAACTAAAATATGTTCAAATCTGATTCAAATTTGTTCAAATCTGACTAAAACCTGTTTGAATCCATCAAAAACCTGTTGAAAAGCGTTTAAAAACCTATTCAAATCCGAATAAAACTTGTTTAAATCTGACTAAATCTGTTAAAATCCGTCTCAAAACTGTTCAGATCTGTCTAATACTTGTTCAAATCTGACTAAAACCTGTTTAAATCCATCTAAAACCTGCCCTGCGAACTTAATATATAGAAATCCTGTAAAAATGATTGTTTTTCAGCATATATACGACAACACATGAGAAACTGAACAATCGTATACTGTATTCCCCTGGTTTTGGTGAAATGTGAAAAACTGTCCCTGATGAAGTAACACTGGGCCTCTCTCTGTGACAAACACAAAAGCATTAGCTCAGTAGAGTGTTGTTTTGTGCTGATTCTATTATGTTAACATTACCAAAAGACAAACAAGCTCAAATGACATTTATTTATATCCCGATAAGAAGGAGGAGACGGTGATGATAATGGATGAGGGGGAGCTATTTATGCACTGCAGTCGTGCCTCACACATAATTAGTCATGTTCTTGGCTTCTGCCCAGCGACATATACCGTCTATTCAGTCTCATCCGAACACATACTAACTATACTACATTTACCTGTGTCTGCAGTTGGAGCATTTGTTTGGCTTTGTTTGTGGTGTCATTTGTACTGTCTATTAACACGGTGCCATTGGGACAGACTCAAGCAAAGCAATCTGGAGCGTGTTTTATAAAGCTGCTTCTGTGTGATGTCATTCTAAAATGGGATATTTATGAAGTGATTAAGGTTCGAATTAGATGGGATTTATGATAAACACTTGACTTTTTGCTGCACTGGCCTCACCACAGCCTTTTTTCATGCTTTTAGTTCAACAGTTGAGTCTTTCTATGAGTGCTAGAGATGAATAAGGGACACTGTGATGAGTTGTTCATGGTTGAATTTGGGGATCATCAAAAAGCCTATTCCAGGATGAAGATATGAGCAGTAAAAGGTGTACGGAGGAACACCGCATTACCACATCGATGACATAGCACAGGCCTGCCCTTGGGTGCAGGATGCTGGTGAGCTGGAAGACATAAAGGCCTTTTAAAGCCTCATAAAAAGGCTGCTGTGTGAGAATATCGGGAAGAGAACAAGCCCCAGTGAAGCTTTGGAACACTGCTTCATTACAATGAAACATTTCCCCGCGGACACAAACTATAGCTGTGCGTAAGAGCAGCCCGTTTCAGTAGGAAGCAGTGGACGAGTCAGCAGAATGAAAGTCATCTATATTATCCAATGTAGTGGGAGGTCTGGGTCCTTATACCTTTACATCTCCAAAAGACATAATCCTGTTACCATATAATTCATAGCAAGAGTAATAAGTGTAAAGCAGAGGTGGCAAAAGTATTCACATTCTGTACTTTAAGAGAAGCACAGACAGTGTTACGGTGGTAAAAATGACTCTGGTAAAAGTAGAAGTACTGATTCAACTTCTTTACTCAAGTAAAAGTAAAAAAAAAGTACATTCTTTGCAAGTTGTTGTCAGTTTGCTGTTTCAGATTAGGTCTCAAGTTAGGTTTCAGACTGAATCAGTATTGCGATTGCGATTTGTTATACAATACGTCTTTACGTCACGTCATCATCCGCGGAGGTTGTAAAAGTAATAAGGCTGAGTAGTAGTAGTAGAAAGTACAGATTTGTGTTCAAAAGTAGGGAGTTAAAGTAGGAGTAAAAGTTGCTAGATCAATAAATACTAAAGTACAGTTACCCACCTCCAATCTCCAAAGCCATCTAATGTGTCATGACTCCTGCAATTCTGATATATATCACAGACCTTGATTGGTCTATGATATTTTGAAATCAAATGGTGTATTCTTTTGAAAATTATTCTACTTTTACTTATAGCGAGGCTCATGCTAAAAAACCTGAGGATGGGATTAAGAGTTTTTCGTTAGAGATAGAATTGTGGCTGGTTTGGCATTTATCAGTTACAAACATTTAATGGTAGGATATTGATAAGCTACATTTATATTGAAACATAGGCAGAATATATGTAAATAGTATGTAGCATTAAAGTATTAAACATTACACAAATAATAAGACTTGGCATGCTTTGGGTTTGTAAAGAGAGTGGTGCAGACATTGAAACATTTGCGCACATGCAGAGAAGCGCCAGCGGGCTAACCTGATTTATAGAACAGGTCTGCTGGGATACACATGTAGCTAATGCTATTCGCCTCTGTGTATCTCCCACTGTCCTGTCAAAACCAGACAGTGACTGACTCCATTACACTCACGAGGCCAATTCTTTTACTTTCTGGAAATCCAATCTTTTCAGCTGCACTTCATTAATATCATGAGGTCATGGCAACATTAACGTTCAGATTTTTGAAGCAATAGATTAAAATGCCTGGAACTTTTAATTAAACTGAATTGAAAATGGATTGATTGAAAAAGCATTCAAGTGGCGAGTTTTACAACGTTATGGGTTTAAAATGTACTGCTGATCCAAAAGTGGGTTAATAAAGTCTTTCACCTTAGCAATATAAACGGAAAATGGGACATTCCTTTTTTTTTGAGGACAGACAGGAAACAGGAAGTGAGTGAGACTGGAGTGAAAGCTTTTTAGACATGTACGGTGCATTCAGTGTCCCTTTAAGTTATATTATGTCAAGAACAGAGAAGCTAATTACAGCCCATGTCCCACTCTTACAAACCTCTCTAGACGCAGAACCAGGAAGTCACAGCGCTCCTGCAAAAACAACAATTACACACACACACACACACACACACACACCAAAGCAAACTCTCATATCCATTTGTGGTATAGTCAAATGTTTGCACTGCGAGGTCAGGGGATCACATGTGTTTGCAGGCGCTTGGGGACCCGTAACACACTGTTTCATGCGCCCAGTGTGTGTGTTTGGGTCTGTGTGTGTGTGTTTACCGCTCTGTGTGTGAATAGAAGAGTATTTACCCAGCGTCAAAGCCACGAGGAGTTTATCCAGACTCCCACATCATTCGGATCGGGTTTCTCCCTCTGTCGTTTCCTGTTACCGCATGGATTAGTCAGCGCCGACCTGCGGAGTGTTTAAATGGCTGACAGTTGGCTCCATGTGTGAGCTATGTATTAGAAAACTATTGAGGCCTTGCTGTAGTCTCTGTGCACGAATTTACACAAACATACAACCAAAGAATTGCATAAAACCCGCCACATTTTAATAATCAGTCTGGGTTTGGCCACATGTGAGAAGCAGGGTGTATGTCCTGTTCTGGAGCCGGCCACAAGGTGGAGCTGCAGAGGATTTGTGTTCAGTTTAGAGCAGACACTCCATCTGTACCACACATGTCAAACTCAAGGCCAGGGGGCTAAATGAGGCCCTTTGCAATGTTTTATGTTGCCCTTCAATACATTTATAGGTGATAATTTTGTCACTTGGGTTCAGTTGGATTTGAAGAGGTTTTCATTGGATTTGAACTAGTTTTAGATGGATTTGAAAAGGTTTGGGATGGATTTGATTTTTGCTACAAAGATAAATAACATCTGCCCAACTCCATCCCAAACTTGTTGAAATCCAATTAAAACCTATTCAAATCCAACTACAACCTGTTCAAATCTTGGTAAAACCTGTCAAATCCAACTAAAATCTGTTGAAATCCAACTAAAACCTGTTCAAATCAACCTAAAACATTCCAAATCCAACTAAAAGCTGTTCAAGTCCATTTTAAACCTGTTCAAATCCAACTACAATCTGTTCAAATCTGACAAAAACTGTTTAAATCCATTTAAAACATGTTCAGATCCCTCTAAAATCCGTTGAAATCCAACAAAAACCTGTTCAGATCTGACTAAAACCTGTTAAAATCCATCTTAAACCTGTTAAAATCCATCTGAAATCTGTTGAAATCCAACTAAAACATGCTTGAATCCATCTAAAACAAGTTGAAATCCAACAAAAACCTGTTCAGATCTGACTAAAACCTGTTCAAATCCAACTAAAACCAATTTCCATAAAATAGGAAAGTAATGTTAACTTATGTAAGACTCAAATGAAGAAATCTCCCATGTTTAAAAATTCACAAAAGCTTCCAAATGCCCTCATCACATTGAGTTTGACACCACTGATCTATACCGTCTAAGGAAACATAAATAGTCTCTGGTAGATCCAATTTATCAAGTCTATTTAATGTTCCTTCAATGCGCTAATGATTGCACATGCTGATCTCACCATGTCCCAGCACAGATCTCTGCTCACATCAAACACCACTTCCAAGACTTGTTATTTACTGTAAATAGACTCAGTCAGGGCCTCTTTCTCTCGCCACTCACATTGCATTCCTTAGCCGTACATTCACAAATATGACACTCGGTATCCTCGCTGGACCATTAACGGATCCACACAAGTAAAGACAAGACGGCTTTTTTATTTTTATTCTGCAGCCGCCGTGTTATAAAATGTCTAGCTATCCTGGAAAAGCATGTCCAAACACAGCAAATCTCACTCTGAAATGAGATACAGGCAGAAAGCAGTGGAAGACTGTAGTAGGTGTTCTGAATAGAAGGTGATCAAAGATGTAAACAAGGCAACATAACAGAATAAAGTCATTATGTCACAGTCAATAAATCCTTGTAGGTTTCTGTTAAGGCATACGCTTCATTGTTTTCAGTTTGTCTGAAGGCAACCAATTGTTTTTTTTACTGTTGTCCCTCTCTTTCAAGTAGAAAAAAGTCATAGAAAAATAATAATAAGAGAAAAAAAAGCATTTCAAAGTCTTCTCTCCTAAGGGGTGTTTGTATTTACATTATGTTTCCGGTGTGCGCAGTACAAATATATGGATTGAAATTAACGGCAGAATTTACCGACCGTTTACGTAGCGTGACTGACAGCGTGCTACGTGTGTACGCCTGTGCGCGCGCTGAATAATTGGGACTTCAATGCCCACAATCCCCCACAGACTCCCAGCTCACGTCCGCCCCCCCTCTCCCGCCGCCCACACCCATTCAGCGGCCGGGCTGGTCTGTGATTGGTCAGCTCTCACCGTGACATCAGGGACCAACGTGGGGTTCTTGGAATGCGATTGGTTAAAGCGTGCTGCGCTCTCGTCCAATCAGCACGCAGACTGAGCTCTCAAATGAGGAAGAGCTGTTAAGGTGGAACGGGAGAGATGCTGCATGCTCCTGTACACTTCAAATTGAGACGTGTGAGCCTGAAACTTTTGTTCTGTCAGTTTGTTGACGACGGAGAACCGATTGTGTAGGTAATTCACAGGTGTTGTAGGTGCATACCTTTTATTTAAACCTTTACTTTTAGGTAATTAAGATGCATACCAGGCTACTGTTGCTTGGATAAAGAACTACATTTTCAGTGAAATATCTATCAAATTGCCATTGGGTTGCATGCTAAACTAAAGACAGTCCAGCCCTGTAAAGCGTTAACTAGGGCTGCAACAAACGATTATTTCTATAATCGATTCATCTGTCGATTATTTTTTCGATTAATAATTGGATGTGAGGCACGTGTAAATGCGTGGGAACCTGGTGGACTAACAAAGACAAGTGGTCAAAAACTTGTTTTATTTTTCCTTTTTAAAACTGTTGATAATACAACAAAAAAAGCACATACATTTTTACAAAATCGGAACCAGTTGACACATGATGAAGTATGCCCCAGGATTTGTAGATCTGTAGAGCATATGCACACATATTTATTTTCCAAAACACAAAATGTACATCTCTTTTACTGTTTCTATGCAATAACTGCTGTCTGGGTAACAAAACTTCTTCTCTGAACACATGGCAGATAGTGATTAATCAATTGTTACATTTGTTGTTGATCCATTAATCCCATTAGATGTTGCAGCCCTAACGTTAACAAATAAAACTTAATGAAATGAAAACAGTAGCCCATAGCTCAGGTGATGCTTTTATTTAGTGTTTACATCTTTCAAACCATTTTTAATTTTTCTACAAAGTTAAACCTTATTAGCTTGGAATTAGCATCATGTTATTCTCTAGCAATAGCTCCATGCATTACTTTGAATGAAATGATTACCATTATATACATGCAGTACAAGACACATTTTTTTAGCTTCTCTTTAGTTTGGAAAGATATGAGACTAACGATTCTCAGGTGAATGAATAATAAGTCAATAAAACTTGAATCTACAGCAAAATAACGCTATATAATTCTGTGTAAAGTCTGTTTTTTTGCAGCCTGGGCCAGGTGGAAGCACGCTGTGGAACTCCTCTGAGGTTTGGATGCTGACCATTGCTCCGAAGATGCTGACTCTCCTCTGCTCTGAACATCCTTCTCTATTTCCAAGGTCAGTCAAATCACACTCACCGTGCAGCCACACAAGTCTTAGAAGGTTTTACACAGGCGATCATGTTTATGCCCATGTAAGTCTGTGGTAGTACATCCGCCCATTTGGATTTCTCAGACGTAACTCCAGGAGTCTGGGGATTAATTACCTTCTTAATCTCTTCTAGACAATTAGATAATGCTGATTAGTCCAGTAGTGGAGAATGAATGGCGCTTTTTGGCAACGAGGGCACCTTTTCAGTGATCATGAGCTTGTTTCTGTACAAAATAAGAGATAGTGAATGAGAGTCAGGGAGCTGATGAAATAAAAAAATATGTAAAGGCAAGTCTGCAGCAGAAGATAATTCAGTTAAAGCATGGTTATCCTCGGTAAACGTATTACTTACAGAGCAGGTGGCTGTTCACACATCTTCATATCCCGTTGCAGATCAAACACAGCAGGTCCGATAACGAACTCCAAATTGCTCTTAGGTGTGATGGCGCTTTAGCGAGCTATTCATCGTCTTTTCTTTTCATTCAGTGTGTGATGAAGTTCCTTCTTTCTGAATAAATGCTTTATGATTTAGATGGCTGCAGTGTTTGCAAGCGGTAATCCTTTTGCTCAAGTGCTGTGACCCTGAGTGGTTCGCCACACTGTTGATACAAAGCGGGGAAAAGCGTGACACATTTTTGCTTTGCCACAGATAAAATTCTTCTCTGACTTGTTAGTTCTCAGTTGAATTTTACAACTCATAAAACATCAAAACCTAAGCCAAGGTTAAATAAAGAAGCTCAAGTCTCCCAAAAAGGATCTGTTGTGTTTGTTAACACACTACATGGGATAATGGGATGTCTGTAGGTGACCTTAATTGAAGCTTTGGGACTGCCCTTTGGCTAACCCACTTGTTATCAAATACAGTTTGTGTCTTACTGGAAAGCCTCCACGGATGCCAGGGTTGACTGTGTCCCATTCAGTGCTGTCGGATTAATGGCCGTTTGATCAAGTTCAAAGGCAAAGCTGCCCTGGATAAACTCATTATAAGCAGCGCCAAAAGACGGCCGGGATAGTCTGGTGCACTCCACATGGGGAGGCTTTAAATACCAAGCCTTAGATAGCACAGGTCCAATCTGGGCAGCCCTGTAAATAACATGTGCACCAGAGCCAGCAGTCGAAAGTAGACCGTCTGTTTATCTTGTAGTGAGGATATTTTCTAGTGTTACTTTGGTAATTCTCCTAGTACTTGACTTGTGATTCTGATGACAACTTTTGCAATATGCACTTCCGCAGCTGTACACTTCAGCCACATAACACTTCAGATTGTTTAGCCCCTAATTTCAATCCAAGATGCTGGGTAAGACCCGGGTATTATCATGGCACTTGTGAGTTGTGACTTGAAATGTATCCTGATCAGCTGCATGGTTGCCCTTGTGAAAATGTGTTACATAAATTGGCATGGTGACTTACTACATACGGTTTATTGTTTCCTCTTTTAAGTCACACTATCAGTCTGAATGAGCACTCTGATGTAAAAGTAATGCTGCTACCTGATGTTGAGGAAAAAAAAAAAGAGTGCTGTCCCTAATGTTCATTGAGGGAGTGATAAATATCCATATTCAAAACTATTTTCTCCTATAACATCCCGTGTAGCCTTTGAAAAACAAACTTTGGTAACACAGTGTTATTCCGCGCTCGTGTTATCCTTAGATCATTCTGCCGAACATCTGGATTCATTACATTTCTAAGCAGTTGGATTAGTTTCTACTGCATCTCCGCTGCGTTTACACCTGGCCTTTTATGCAATTAAATGTCACCGTAAAGATGTCTAATCATGCAGGCTGCATTTTAATGTGGAGTGAGGAACTGGGTAATAAACCTCTCTCTCTGTAATAGGTATCTGTGCATGTGTGTGGTTTGCGCTAATGCTAAGTGTGTCCACATAAGCTGTCATGTATTTGTGTCAGCGCGTCTGTGTGAGTGCGATTCATATCAGTTGGAGCTTTGTGCATGACTGATCGCTTTGTGTGTCTGACCACAATTGAAAATGGATCCATCTCTCTCTCCTCCTCCTCCTCCTCCTCCTCTTCCTCCTCCCTCTGCTGCTCTGTCACTGGCTGTTTCAGTGTGGACTCAGCTCCACCTTAAGAGGAGCTTTAGCAGCCTGTCGTGTTTGTGTTGAAGCCAACAGGCACAATATATTACAGTCTAGGGCTTGCTGCTGAAAAGCCCGCTGGATCCTCCACTGACCTGCTGTTCTTTCCTGCTTTCCTCTCGTGTTTTTTTCCACATTTAGATTAAAAACAAAGCTCTTACTCTCTCTCTCTCCCCTCCCTCCTACTTCTTCTCCTCCTTCTTCTCCTTCTTTTCTGCGGCAGTAGTCAAGACTTCAGTGTGTCAGTAGAGGTTGAAGAGGAAGGAAAAAGCTCAGAAGAAAAAAAAAAAAAGAAGAAGACTGTTTGGACAAAGCTGCATGAGTGTTTATGTTTTGCCTTTGGACGCTCAGGTGAAGGAACTCGCGAGTGGAGAGGAAGAAGTGGAGGAGGAGAGCGCAGAGGGGGGCTCGCTTGGATGAAATTACCCCTGTCATGTCACTACGCGTGGACCTTGACTGATCACAGAGCGAGGAATACAAGGTGAAGAGAGCCTCAGTCTTTGGGAAACACTGGGACGCAGCGGCAGAGGAAGACAGAGGTCAAGTCAGCTCCATTTTACCATGTTGGATAAACGAACGAAGGCAATGAGCGCTCCTCAGCTGTGTGTCAACAGGAACTCTCTTTAGAGGACAAAATCCCACTGTCGTCAACCCAGCAACAAGGACTTGGACTTAGTGTGTAAAGAGTGTGTAAAGAGAGCAGCGTGAGTGTGTGTGTCTGTGTGTAACCAGTGGAGGGCAGAGGAGTGGAGGGCCAGGGGACTAACCTGGCCATCAAACGGACTGGCAGCCTCTCCTCTCCAGGGATCATGTACCCTCAGGGCAGGCATCCGGTAGGTACCTCCGCTTGACCCCTTGTCCTCAGTGTCCTGTCCACTGTGTGTCTCTCCATCCTAATATTTTCCCTGCCCTTGTTGTGGTCACTTATTTTAATAGCCGCTCCGTCCTTTCCCAGTCTTTGCCGTTGTTTAGTTATAAGCACTCTACTGTAATGTGAGAAGTGGGGAAGGGAGGGTGGTGTTTGGGCTGAGAGATTCCCTGTTCCACACACTCCTCCGTCAGCCGCGGCCAGGTGCCTGTGAGATCCTGTTGATGCTTGACTGTGTAGGTGGCATTTACTAACTTTGAGAGTATTACGGCTCGGTCATGTATGAGGGACCGTTTGCGGCGTATCGGCATATGTTTAACATTACATTGGGTTTGAATGGGTCTGTCAGCTGTCTTTTTGCTTTTTCCCGTTGCCAAGTAAACACCACATACACAGACAACTTAATTAATAGTTGGATTCCACTTAAATCTTTTCTATTACCGCAAAGAAGGTCATGAGTGCAGTACTACTTCCCCAGTTAATGCCTCCTTAAAGTCCTCCTTTAGTCTCAGCCTTCATCAGCAGCGACAATTTGCTGGTAATTTTCCCTCGCAGGCTAAAATAAAGGTTAACCACATGGAGTGAAAAACACAGGAGGATGAATGGCAGCTTAGGCTGAGCCCGGTTTAGACCATTCGTTTCAGAGGGGCCCGGTCCGGTTGCTATAATCAGATTTGGTTGTCAGTCTCTTTGTATCTGCTACAAATAGGTCAGCGGCCACTTTGCCTTGCAGTCAGTCAGCCAGTCATCCAGTCACTGAGCCAGCCAGCCAACAAGCTATCACACAGAATTATGAATGACATTTTCACAAGAGGAAGGCATGAGGAATCAATTATACGTACAGAGGGAATGCTAATAAGCAAGTGCTGGAGGAGAAAGGACAGAGTGTAACATGAGGAAGAGAGAAGGAATAAGAGAAAGTGAGAGATGTAAGAGACCAAAAGAGAATAAAGTAGTGAGAAAGGATTCTTCAAAAAAAAAAAGCCCGACTGGGGACGACAAGAGAATTGGAAATGATGAGAGATGCAAAGGAAGAATAGTGTGTGAACATTCCTGTGTTCTGTGCTATCAGAGAGGTTCCTGCTGAGACGCTCTGTGTTTGTGATAAAGTTCAATCCCAGATGGAGCCAACTCCAACCGATCGATCGCCTCTCTCTCTCTCCTGGTCTCTCTCTCCTTGTTGCTCCTGTGCATCCTGCCAGTGGAACTTTACTGGTGTTGCTCTGAAATGTGATCTATGCTGAGGTGTGAGGCGGCAGAGCACAGTCCTAAGTGTGTGTGGTTGTGCAACGGTGTGTGTGCCAGGCTTTTGTCTTTGTGGAAAGTGAGTTTGAGTGAACTTACACAACTATGTATTTCTCTCTTTTCTAAACAGGATTGAGTTATAGTTTATCTGGAATATTGTTTCCTTTAGTGAATGATTAACATTTTCATACATCATTCTTTTTAAAGGTAACAAAGCTGGTGACTCACTAATCCTTCTATTATACAAAGTTTATATGAGGCGTGTGACATAATGTGTCATGTCATTATGTTTCACAGTGTCAGTGTATTATGACCACCTAATTGCCTTATGCATATGTTGGCTCTGTAAGTGCTGAAAAGTGACAGGAGGGATTTCACTTGTTTGTTAAGCAGTTCCTTCATTGCACCACTTTTGTAAAAGGACTGACACTTTCTAATTGAAAACAGCTCAGAAGAACTACTGCTGCATTATGCTCTAATCAAAGTCAGTCAGACCGTTTGACTTTCTGCCTCCATATATCAACAAATATAAAACCAGCCTTAAATGATGTATATGCCATTCACTGTTGTCATTGTTACTCTTTTGACCTGTCACTGGTCACATTACAAACTAATGATAACTCCTCCTTCTTTCTGATATCTCTTTTATACTGCTACCCCGGATCTCAGTATAAATAGATGAAATGGCCATCAAGGCTCGTATTTACTGTTATTTTTTCTCAGCACAGACTTTGTTCTCCCCTGTTTTTGGGAGGAGAGGGTTAAAAGCGAGAGCTGATTTGCCAGGCGAGCTGAGCTGTAATTGGTTCCACTGGATTTTTGTGGCAAGAGCTATCAGAAATGTGTGTCTGTGTTTGAGGAAGTGTGTGTTTCTGTTCCATGTGTGCATAAGCTGCGTGCTCTTTTCTGTGTCGCTGTCCCTTTAGTGTTACCACGCGAGCGTATCTTTTGGAAATGACTCGTTTCCTCGTCGGCGAGTAAAATGTGTGAAAGTGTAATTTATGCCTGTACTGCGTCGTCGTGTATGTAAATGTATGTGTTTATATTTGTCCTTGTGTTCCTGTAAAAGTGATGCGGGAGAAGAAAAGGCAGCGCGGCGGTAGTTGGTGGTGCGACAGTAACAATAAATAACGTCCTAGGCTGACCTCGACTGCTGCTGTAAAAGTGCAAGCGTCTGATTGGCTGCCACACCCCCGAGATAGAGGAGACCAAGGCTTTGCTGTGAAGAGTCAAATCAGATTAATCAAATCTATGTCTTACACATTATTGAACACACATTAATAAAGGTGGTATTTGAAAGAAGCTAGACACTTTGCAGGCTCCAGTTTGCTGAAATGGCAAAAATTCCTCTGTCAACGTCCCCCAGTCTTGTCATCAAGGCTCACAAAGTTTAAAAAGTGAACAAAAATGGGGAAATTTTTATGGACCTGCTGCTGGAGTGGGTTTGTCCTTCGCTAATGCCTTCCGCTTGCACAAAGTTTTGGTTACGGACCAAGAGAGTGTGCTTATAAAGGACGTAATAAAAACTATAACTCCAAAGAAGCTCCAGAGACATGCCAACAAGAAAATGGCGGTGCACTTAACATACGCCGGAGTCACTTCTTTTTAAAATTCTTGCAAAAATCTTTCAGGAAAAATAACAATAACAAGGGGTAATCTAATTAATTTGACATTGTTTGAGAAAGGCATTGTCAAGTTTCCAGCATGCATCTGGTCCATTTTAAGCAATGTTAGGAAAATAGTTGTAATCAAATGTGCGTGTGAGCACTCTGGGGGCTTTATTTCTCTGGCCTTGAGTTGGGTAGCGCTTTATTTTTTACAGCCGAATAAACAAACTAATGCCAAATGTGTGGCAGCAGAAGTCACATATGCTCGGTTAATGAGGCCACAGACACTTTTACATGTTTGTGTGCGTTGGACATTGATGTATGAGTCTCTGTTTGAGGTGTGTCAGTGATGGTACGAGCCACATGTTTATTTAAAGGTAAGGGTTTTGGAGGTGCGACCGTCTGCACTTTTTCTCTCACACGGACTTGTCCTTTTGGCATCCAGCTGCGTCAGGCATTTTGTTTTCCCCCTACATTTGTAGATGTAATGAAAGCCATGTATGATAAATAGCGCCGCAGATTGCTGTCACCTCCCACCGATGACATTCTCTCTCCTTGTCTTTGTCCTGCGCTTGTTTACATTCAATTTCGAACCGCCTTTCATGGCACATCCCGAGAAAATGGCAAAAAGTCAAGTAACAACAATACAGCTGCGGTGAGAAGACCCAAAAAACAAGCCGAAAGTCCTGAAGCTCCTCCAGTCAGGCAGCAGCAGGAAAACCAGATTAAGTCTGTCCTCTGATTTATAAAAAACAGCACATTTTCTATCCACAAATCCTGTGTTCTGTGTTCTATTCTTTGTCATTCAAAGAAATGATCAGAGCGAAGCTTGGATTGAGTCCAGAGACTCTTTTGGCTGCCAATCTTTGCCTGATTTGTAATCCACCGCCGGCTTACTCGTGAGCTGCTGCATTAACCGACTAGTTCTCTCAATGACGAGCTCACTCCATGACTTTGTAACTCCTGGACTGGCTCTAAGGCTCTTTTGCTTTGCGTATTGACTTGTTAATTGGTTTTCAGGTAAAAAACTAAATGGTCTGTTGTAGAAATGTTACCAAGAGGCTTAAATGTCCTGCAGAAATACAGGTAGGACATTGTGTTTGAAGAGAAAATTGAAAATATGAGGTCATCAGCAGAAGATGGAAAGTTTGATGGCTAAAAAGTGAGTTACATTTCTCTCACTCCTGTTCCTCCCTGAAGCACTTTAATTTTTCATCTCCACACAATTCAAACCAATGAGCTGGTGCATAGGCGCCAACACACACTCATGATGTGTACACAAGGGGCACTGACACTCCTCTGCCACACTCTTTCTCATCTATTTGTGTGCCTTTTCCTTAATATTTCACCAGCCAATTATTATTTCATGCACTGTCTGAATGTGCCTCTGCTCGTCTCGTAGAGGCACAGGCAAAAGCATGAACAAAGGCCATAAGGAGGAGGAATAGAAAATGAAGGGAGGAAGAAGAACAAAAGGATAGTTTAAAGAATAACTGTTTTGAAGGTGTTTAAATAATTGCAGCCCTGCCCAGACATGTCTGCACATTTTGTGTGAAATCACATGTGTTGGGCGGAAGTGTGCCAGGGGCTAAACAGATCGACGAGAAGACAGGCAGACTGATAGAATCATCTCTTTCCCAATCACTCCCAGACTTGCATCTGGCTCACAGTTGCTGTCTCTTTTGTGAAACTGCTGCCAGTTATGGAAAACATGCAGCTGCTTGAACAGTACCTTCCATGTGACACACACAGACATGGGCAGACTGAGGCAGTGCTGTTTGACATAATATTCACAGTGGGATGTTGGGTATTCTCACACAGCCCTATTTTCCTTATCTCTTTGTTATTTGTATTGTTTTGGTGTCCAAGGAGAGTCCAAAACAGACTGAGAACTGAGCACTCAGAACATGTGGATATTATTTTGTTACTGGTCGCTTATAAAGATCTATAATAAGTCTCTTGTTTTTTATGAATTAGCGTCGAAGTTCCAGACAGGATCATTAGTTTTCTCTAGAATACTTTGTCTCTGCTGCAGTTTTGTAGTGGAGAGCTATCTCATGGACTGACAGACAGGTGATGGTTACAGTGGCTGCACCCACCTCCCTCCGTCCTGTTATGTGATCCACCCTCGCCCCCTCACTCCCAGAGATAATCCCTTCCTAATTCCCTGCGCGCCCTGTGCCAGCTCGTCCAAATTGTGATTGACTTCTGTCCCACATGGTGACACCTCCCTACCCCCCCTCCCGCCCGGTCCCTTCCCCATCAGCACCACATCCACCGTCTAGATTAACCGGATCAGTTTTGGGTTTCAGCGTGGCCCTGTTGTGCTTCTCACTCAGATATCCACACACATAAACACATCGGAGGCTGTTTTTTTGGCCCCGTGACGTTTGGCTATCGGACCCCTAACAGTCTGCGCTGCCATCTGTCACAGTGCTCTTCACACATATACATACACTCGTACAACAAATGTTTGCCTCCTCGTACATACGGCATGCTTTGCTGAAGCCTCCATCTTTGTAAACACTGCACTGTGATCCATATTTATACCTTTGGATATGATTTCTGATATGTCCACTGGGTCTTCTCCAAATACAAATAGGTATGAACTAATTTGACTTTCCACATTAGTCTTTTTATCCTGACAGGCAGGGCTCAGCGCAGGCACAGAATCGCTCCGCCATTGCCTAAGGAACATTTAACTCGTTTTTCATTTCCTTCTTGCTCATATTGTATAAGAAGTTTTATGGCTGCAGGCTTGAAGAATCTCTTTTAGTGAGGTACAAGTCGAAAATCAAAAAATAAGACAATTTGTCCAAGAGATGAAAGAAATCCATATCTATCCCATCAGCGCCATGTTAACAGAGGGGCTTGGGCTTCCAGATCTGGTCTAATCCTGATTTGTGACTATGGGCTTTGTTAGATGACTTAGTGTTGCTGATGTAACGCGCCAGCAGCACTTTGTCTGTGTGTATTGCTGGCAGCAGATGGTGGGAGCGCTATTACCACAGAGCAGTGGACACTAGAGAGACTAACTGTGTTGACTACAGCAAAGATCCTCTTCCCTCCTCCCCGTCGGTGTCAGACGGATGAATGGCCGACTATCTCTCTCCATCAGCAGCCGCTCTTTCATCATCTGTCTCTTTGCTGCTTCTTTCATTTCTCTGTATGGATGTCAGTCTTGTCCATCACTCCCTCCACACTGCAGTCCATCCATCCTTCTGTCTGTCACACATATCCGTCCTCTCTCTCTGTGCTCGTCCTTGTGTATGTGTGTGTTTGTGTGTTTGTTTTGGACTGTGCCCATGTGAGGGGTGGGAGGAGGGGTGTAGCAGCGAGTGCCAGATCGCTATCTACCCCCCACGCCCCTCTCTTACCCCCCCTCCCCTCATTGTGCTGTGTGTGAATCAAGGTCAGTGGGGATCTGTTGGCAGACACCCCCAACCATCCCCTCCCTCACTAAACACACACCCCTGAGGATCCGTGCCTTGTGCCCATCCAGCCATCTCCGTGTCCCCACTACAGCTCAGTTTAGCTCAGCGCGATTCGCCGGATTAATTACTGGGGAACCCAGCGCGTCTCTGACCTCCACCGTCGGACTAATTGAAATCTAATTGAATTGTGCTTGTCTAGACTAATGAAGCCCCGCCACTGAAACCGACAATCTTTTAGCCCTAGCTACAGGCCGATAACCACCCAGTACTGTACCGACTGCACTGAGTGGCTCTCTTTGCCTGGATGGCAAAATACTGGAGGGATCTTAAATAGGAAGTGGAAATTTATGATCAGTATATCACAAAGCACTGCTTTAACTGCAATGAATGTTATAATATTCAATTGTCAGGTGTTCACGTCAATTTATTTGGCCAATCAGTTTGAGTGAACCCAAACCAGACATAAATTAACATAGCAATTAATATAACATAATACTAATATAAGCTCGAATGGATAAATAGCACATAAACACCTCAATTAACAAAGAGTTGAGCAACATTATACATTTTAAATATTTACAAGTTCCTCAACAACACGTGAAAGGGATTAATTTTGTATAGAGATAATTATATCTATAGGTATAGGCATGTGGACAGTTTTATGCTTAAACATGATTCACTCATGGATCTTCATTAATAAATGAGAACAACCTATACAAACAAAAGCAATGTCCTTATGTTTTCCAATAGACAAAGCATGTTTTTGGTCTTTAGTCTGGAGAAGACAGAAGCCTAATATCACTGATTAGAGAAACTAACCCAATGCTGTGAACAGAGTTGGAGATAGTTAACAGTGTGGGCCATCACTGAATGATGGGTAACACCGGTGTTTCAGAACAAAGTGGCAGAGATGAGTGGCCTCCTCAGGAATCCTGCAGCGCTGGATCAATTAAACAATGAGTAGTGAAGAGGCAAATGCAGAATAGACTCCATTCTTTTCAAATAAAATGATCCTCTGAGACTTCACCACAACTTCAGCTTACTCTAGATTTCACTGCCTGCAAACGTCAACAACACTTTCCATAAACAACCTCAATGGCCTTGTTTCCCAAACTTCATAAAGAACTGTAAGAGAAGTAGAATGGGGCTGGGGGTGGTGGGATGGACCCCTGGGAGATGCTTGTTTTGTGGCGCTTCCTCAGCTTGTAGCAGGTGAGAGACATGATGATTCTGTAAAGGTTATTAATTTGACGTTACCTCTCCTCCAAGCTTTTTGTTGGATAGAATACATTAGTGAGCTGGCAGAGCGGAGGATGCTGGTATCGGAGAGAGACGGCGCAGAGAAGAGAAGAAGGCAGTAATTAGACTGAGCACAGGACAAGGCTTTACGATGTGTGGGAACAAGGAGTGACCTTGACTCTCACTTTTATCTCGCCTTTCTTCTTCCACTGCTCTGCCTTCCACATAAACAACGCACTTAAACCTACAGCACATTCAGGGGCAAGTGAGCTCTCAGGTAAACACCGTCATGCCTGTTATTCAGTCTCCTGTCTGTCTGTCTGGGTTTTTGCAGGTCCCCTTGCAGCCTGGCCAGTCTTTCAAGTTCACCGTCCTGGAAACCCTGGACCGGATCAAGGAGGAATTCCAGTTCCTCCAGGCGCAGTACCACAGGTAAACTTGCATTATGTACAAAAGATAAATACAATATTGAGCAGTATGTGTAGTTAGGACTGAGACCAAGAGGCAGTGGTTCTAAGACTTTTGACAAACTTTCAAGAGGTTTGAGTTTGCTGTCAGGTAAAGCTGTTGTATGTAAAATTCTGTATTTACAGTATTTGAGAGCCTTTCCTTGAATAAAAGCATAAAATATTCCTGTCATTTGCAGAATATAGCGATTCAGCTTGTAACTCTTTTTACTCATAACAGCCGTACTCCCAAGGCTTATTATTATTTTTGTATAACAGATCTCAAAAAGCAGCACTGCACAGTTCCACATTACAGAAGATAGAAGTCACAGCAAACATAGCCAATTTTTATATTCACTCATTTCATATAAATTAACAATATTCTAAAACCTAATGGAGGAGATACAGATCTTTGGGTGTTGTTTATTGTCTACTCTATTGGCTAACTTGAGGTACAGAAATGAATGTAATCCGAACTCAAAGATGTTATCAGGTGTATATGTCTGTTCATGTTTACCTAATCTATAAACAGTAACTACTAGCGTGACACTAAAGCACCCATTGCCAATTAAACATCTACATTAATGTCCAACAAATCAGTTGTGAGCATAAAGTGGAACCGGTAAATGGCTCATCTATCGCCATCATGTGATACATTATGTGACGATCCATTGAGCTCTTGTATGTGCACATGTTCATCCTGTACACAGACACACAGGAGGTGAGATATTTCAGTGGGACTTCCAGCAGTAATAGGAAACTTGGCTGCACCAATGTAATAACTTATATTTGCACACAATGTAAAACTGAATGTGACCCTAGCTATAGCTACTGTAAGTCCAGTGCAAATTGTAATTTATTTTTCTGGATGCGAACAAGGCATTTTAATGTGTGCGCCTGTGTGTGTCCTCCTCTGTGCCCGGTGCAGCCTGAAGCTGGAGTGTGAGAAGCTGGCCAGTGAGAAGACGGAAATGCAGAGGCACTACATCATGGTGAGTCCAATCAGGCCTTTCCCAGTCTTTACGCTGATTTGGAGTCACTCAGAAACTGTAAAATGTCTCTGATGGGCTCCTCTGTCCACATTACAATCAGACCAGTTGTGTCGCTCTTTTCCATTTGTGGATACATGTTATTAAGTATTTACCCCATTTAGAAATAAAAGCTCTCTTTATTCAAACCTTATTTTCTTCTTCTCAATCATAAAAACATATTATGTCTCCCTCTTCTTTCCGTTCTCCCTTTCTTCTGAATGAACTCTCATTCATTTTCTTGACAAAAATAGGTTTATATAGCAAAATGGAGAAGCAATAACTATAAATAATCTACTTTAAAACCAGGCTGAAGTAAGAAGGACCCAAAAATACCATGCCATAAAGAGGCAAACTTTCCATGCAAAATGCACAGCTCTGAGAATGTGCCTCTCTTTTTTGCGTCTCTATCCATTCTCCCTTGTTTAGACCTCTGCTGGCTCATCTGTTCCCTGTTCCCTCTCTCTGTTGTCGCTCGCACTAACAGCCTGCGCTCCCTCTGTGTCGGTGTGCCTGCACGACTAAAGGCTCACATGTATCGTAAGCCTGCGTCTGTGCTACACAAACCCACACAGAGCCGACCAGAATACGATATGCACCATCTGCTAAGCTGCTCGCATTTCATAAACCTGGGAGAGCGGTCGGGATCAGGGCCGTAAGCTCGGTAGACACACAGATGGAGAGACAGAACACGGGGGAGAGAGCGAGGAAAAGCCCACAGACAAATAGTGTGTGAGGGTAAAGCAAGCACACAGACAGACGGACGGGGGACAGACACACCGGTTTATACAGACGACAGGTAAACACACACAGGAGGAGCATATAGACACATCCCGCTTCCTCACCTGTATCCTACTTTGTTTTCATTCATTAGACTCAACCTGACTCAACCTGCATAAACAATCAGAAGCGCAATCATCGAAGTGAAAAATATTTCACATTATATTTGGCGCTTGACGCTTACACACAGGAATTTTTCACAGTAATACAGCAGAATAAGTACTTTTACAATACAAAGAAAATGGCCTTTATAAGATGAGCCTTGTTCAGAAAAGATTTGGGGTAGTTTCACTGGGTATAACTAAAGCTCATATATAATGGGAGAAATCTCAGAATGTGTTGGTAAAACGAGGTCAGAATGCAGTAACGTCACTGTTTTTGCTGAAACAGCAGTGAGTAAAGACCTTAGAAGAAAGAAATGATGTGAAGTCTAATCCCTGCCTGAACTTTGTTTTCTGTAGTTATTGCACATAAGGCATAGGCACAGTTCAGATACGCTGACAGCAAATGTTTTCTTTACTAAACAAATCCATACACCCATATGTATATTATATCATATTGAAGATATAATACTATATCGTTGATGCTAGTGTAATGTGTGCACATCTCAAAGCATGTCAAGATAATATCTGAAATAATTGCACAAAATAGATCTTGCATTGCCCAAATAACATCCCTTAACTGGTGCTATAAAATGACCACATTTTAACTTCACTAGCTATTCAAAGAGAAAAAAAAAATACAAGATCCTACTTGCACACAAAGTACAGTACGGTGGGAACCACACACAAAGCAAAACCTCAGACTCCTTCCAAACAGCCACTTTCCTAATCTCAGGCACTCCCTGTTTTAGCTGCGGTTTTATACAATAACTGTGTGGAACAAACGGCACAGACAGCCTCTTTGTTGCGTTGCCTCTTACACAGCTGCTACAGTGAAGGTAGCCCGCCTGGATGTACCTCTGTCTTTGCATAGACAGGGGCAACGGGTGACATTTGAGTGAACTTTGTGCATATTAAATGTCACGGCCTCTGTGACCGCTGGTGAACTACAGAGAAGGAGAGATAACACGGGAGAATCCAGTGCTATATTCACGTCCAGGAGCGGTCTTTTAACAGCTCCCTTTGGCAGTGAGTGGGCTAAGAGGTCAGGGAGCGGCCCATGTGGCTGATATATCCATACATACATGCATACGTATGGGTTAGCGCGACGGACGCTCAGCACTCGAGGCTGTAGTGCTTGAACCGGAGCTCTGTGCTGTGGCGGAGAGCTAACACTGCATGGCTCTGAAATGAGAGGGAGGGAGAGAAAATGAGAGGCTCAAAGGGAAAGATAGCTGGAGAGAAAAAAGGCTCTGAGAGTGTCAGACAGAAAAAAAAAACCATGGAGCTGCTGCTGAGGGAGTGAAGGAGGGATACAAAGGAGGCAGAGATAAAGGGAATAAAAGAGGAGAGAAGGATGGAAGCAGGAGAGGAGGATGAAGAGAGGGAAAGATAGTGATGTGTATTTTTGGGAGGGGATGGGGGGTGAAATGAAGGAAAGGATGGAGAGTTAAAAAAAGAGAGAGAGAAAGAGAGGGCGCACGCACAGACACGTAAATAATGTGAAGCAACAACGGCCTGGCTGCACCCACAGAGGAGATAACCCAGAAGGCTATATTTAGCTTGTTAGGCCTGTCATACACACACACTCACACTTAGGCCTGTTTCCACCACACTGCACTGCTCCTGCTGTTTCTATTCAGCACTTTGAGCCCTTCAAATACTGGGCACAGGGCTCCACTACTCACCAAGAAGAAACATCGACAAACTTTTTTATCAGCATCTTTGGACATAATCGATCTACTTAAAGTGGAGCTGTCCCAATCGAAAATATTTTTGCTTCAGTTTGGATCGTTTCTGCCGCTAAACAATCAGCCGCCATGAAGTTTTCTTTGTGGCACCAAACTTTTCAAAGTCAGGGAGACTTTAGTATTTCACTTGTAGTTGGCAGTGGGTAGATTTTTACACATTTCATGCTTTAGAGACATGTTGCAATAACCCTCTCAAATTGCTGCTGTCTGTGGAGTGTTGCTGCAGTAAAACGCAGCCAGGTTTGGATATCGTGTATTCAGTCTTTGGCAGCCCCTGCTCTCTGTAGCTTTTTGGATGGAGGATATGTTTTGTGTTGGCTGCGTTAATAGAGTGGCTCATTGTGTGTGTAAGGAGAGCATGAGTGAGACATTGGCATCTTCGGGGGAAGCGGCAAACACACAAACACTTCACGTCGCACACATTGAAACAAGTCTGTGGCCATCTTGATTTCTTTCTTGGCTGTCGTGTTTATAATTCGTAGCGCTCAGATTTTACGGCTCTTCTGGAATTCCACTGTGTATTTTTAAATAAGGTTACATTGAAACCCCGGCTAATCAGGGGGTGTAGACGTGAGAGCCCTTCCTGCAGAGCTGCATTCACCTCTGGCAGCCTCAGAGCCAAGCAGAGGCTCGCTGGAGTGTGAATGAAAGAGAGATGAAACTGTCTTGCATCATAAAACCCCAAAAGTCACCGCTTTAATCCAAACAGAACCTTTTTGTCAGTCTCTGCCTTCTTTCTTTACTCCTTTGCAGGTCGAAAATGAAACCCCAAATCTTATCTCTAATGTATATATGCAGCATTTCAGTTGTCACCCAAGATCTTCAATATTTTCTTTGTGTGATTAAATGTTCCCAGAAACCCATTTTATTTCTATCAATGTCTCCACTGTCAGACACAAGACGGAACCACAGGAAACGCACCGCCCGGCCCCTTTAATATAAAGTATAAAGAAGACATGTCTACTGAAGGGTGACAGCTCACAGCCGGGTGGCACATGAGGTGGCCTTTCTGTGGCTGCGCGTGTCTTTAAGTGAGGTGCAGAGACGCAGCAGGAGGTCTGCTGTTAATGAACGGCCATGCTGCTGCTGAAAGACAAAATATTGTTGCACTGAATCTCTGGATGAAAAACACAAGCGAATTAACTGTGATAGATAACACTGACAATGTCTATGTTGTCCCAGTAATGATGCTGTATCAATGTAAACAGTTTAGTGAATATATTTAAAAAATGACATGAGCTATAGCTGCAAAACATTATAATCTTTTTTAAAGGTTGTGCTTGGGGATCCAAGATAAACTGGAGCTAAGCAGTTCCTTTAAGTCCTGGAGGCTGTAAATGTTGGTCTTGTTTTCACAAAGAAAGTTGGTACGAGTTTGGTCAGTACAGCACAGATTGGTAATCCTTAAAGTAGCTTGTGTTTTCATTGTGCTGTGCCCAGAGAGCTTTGTCTGCTACATAAACAGTTTTACAAGTCCAACAAAAGTTTTGCTTCTATATTAGATATCAATTGAATTTGAAACATTTATGATAGTTAAGATAAAGAAGAAGGTTAATACGCATGTGTAGTGAGAGCCTGGTCTGGTTTCTTCACAGATTTCTGAACATTCAATTTGGAGAACTGCAAGAACTTTGGGACTCACTATTTAATGTCAGTTCTGACTTTTAAATGAAATGTAGACAATGTATTCAATCTTTTAACCCATGAAGTGAGAACAGAGAACAGCTGGAAAAAAGTGCAACTTTTTGGGTTGCTTACTGACCCCTGTGAACCAGGGCATACACAAGAGCTAATGTACCACTTTGGCCTAATATATCCCCTCTCTCTAGAAGATGCTATGCTGATGTTTTAAAAAGGCTTCTCTGCAACTTTGACTGTCAGTCGTTCATGTTTTACATAAAACGTTGCTTGCAGCTTATTAAACAGTTTTGCTGATTTGCCATTGGATTTTTCCATTTTGCTTACATTACATCTATGAATATGAATATCATACAGCTATAATTAAGGTAAGGCTAAAATCAAAAGCTTTTTTGATAGAATTTGTTTGGCAGAACAAAATGAAATCCCTAAGTACCACAGTTAAACAATGACTATTGATATAGACACATCATAATGTGTAACCTGTAAACCTGTGCAGTGTTTTGTCTCATGCCAGCCATGCGATCATTTGCAGTTGTGTGTTATTGTCATATAAAGTGTGTTCAGTACAGCCCTCAGGCGCAGATATGTGTGTGTGTGGATTAATGTGCTGCTCTCAGCCTCTTCCTTTGCTGCTGCTCATCTGTCTGATTCAGCCTGACACACTACAGTCTCCTCAGCGACATTACAGGCACACACTGCAGGAGAGGAAGGGATAGGAGAGAGCATTGAAAAGAGGACAGGAAAGAGAGGGAAGACATGAAGAGAGAGGTAGAGCTAATAAGATGAGAGAGAAATAAGAAAGGGCATAGGGGCTTTGGCAGCAGCACAAGGACACGGTGGAAAGAGGGTGACATATAAACAATGCAGTAAAAAGAGATACACGTCAGCCAAAAAAGACAAACAAATCCAAAATACGACCAGAAGGGGCAAGGTCCATACTGGGATTGCCCTCTGCTAAGCTGAGCATTGCTCTGCCATCCAATAGTGGGAGTTGTCCATGGGATTTAAGCAGGGCCAGATGTAGGGAAGGATTGAGTCTGTTTTAAGAGTCTTAAACCTGTCTGAACTGTCTGGAACAGGAGAAACAAACAGCCACAAGAATTCATAAAGATGGACTGCTTCTCCCTCGCAGACTCGGTGCATTCGTGTTTACAAATGTAAATCTGCTCCAGGCCCAGGTCAGCCCTATCCAGCTGCAGCACCTCTGATGAAACCTGCTGCAAGAGAAGCCGCACTGGAGCTGAACGTCTGCCGTGACTGATTTAGTCGTCACCCGCTGACAGGACACAATAGAGAAGTCAGAGTCTGCTAACATAACCTCTGATGTGGGTTAGCACAGCGCTCTAATAAATGTTTTAACATTGGCGGTGTGTGTGCGAGAGCGTGGGCGGGCAGATGAAAGAGACAAGTTCACCCTAGAGACGCCAATAAGCAATGCTTTTGTTAAGGTTCTATCCACATCTCCACACACACACACACATGCCATGACACACAGACAGAAATACAAACTGTAAACACTGTAAAGCCATGGATGCAAGAATATGGAGCCACACACAAACGCCCCATTTAGATAAATCACCTTGGATTAGACCCACTTCCTAAAGCTCATTTTAAACTCTGCCAGCGTTCTTCACAGAATCCATAGAAGAGAGGGAGTCTGGCACCATCGTTTCACACACTCTCAACACGGCAGAGGAGGGGTGTGTGTGTGGGGGGACGAAAGAGCAAACACTCCCCGAAGAATGGAGGAGTGTAAAGAGGAGGGAAATACGAGAGAGAGGGAAGTGTGGACCAGAAATAGAGAGCGACTCGCTGAGAGAAACGCAGGAATGCCTTTTGTCTGCATGGTCCCTACGATGACAGTACAGCAGCGCGCGTGTGTGTGTGTGTGTGTTATTAGTGGAAGATACACACCAGATATGGGCTATGTTCACAAGAGTGCCGCCATACAGCATCATCAGATAAACAAGAATTACACTGCAGCCTCATTTATCTAAAGTAACCTGCCTACGGAACAAAATGAGTAATGGAGAGAGTACCAAGAAATAATGTTGACGTTATTCTCCACATTTGCTCCTCTAGCGTCATTCTTTATGCTAATGCTGCAAAGTGTTATTATACCGTGATATTTGGCTGTATGAAAATACGAAACAAAACAGCGAGTTGACTTAGACTTGTGGGTGGGCAGTGCTGGGTGCTTGTGGTAAACCTCATGAGCCACACAGACAATGCTGAAATCCACAGCCAAACAATGTGCTATGTGCAAAAAAAACCCATCCTCCACAGACAAAACAACATTACACTCCAAGCTAAGATAATAAAAGTCAAAACACATAATGAGAATACTTCTGTTTAGGCTACGGCCACTGTTGTTACCTGCAACTACCTATAAATCTAATGACACCTAGAGGGTTACATTTCTAGGACATTTAAAGAAGAGATTTTTTTCTTTCGGTCTGCAGTGAACTTTATTGGGGCTGTTTCACTGTTGTTACCAGAGTTGGTGCATGCTAGACTCCCAGAGGGTCTGTCACTAGAGTTGTGTAGACTCCACAAACACAACTATAGTCTCTTTACTGCCTTGTAGCCCCATAGGAAAAGTGTTTATACGTGTTTTTATTTTTTTAAGGAATTAAAACAGCTGCAGTGTCAAGGGTCAAACGACTCGGAGTAACTTTTATCAGCTTAAAGCCTGTGTCACCGTTTTATAAAGCTGTGTGGAGTCTAAAAATCCCTGTTCTTTTTCAGAGTGATCGACTGAGATGTAAGCACTAGCAAATGAGTACGCCGCTAAGCTTAAACAATCCTGCGGGTGACACTGCTCTGCGCCTTAACTACAGTGTGACCCAGCGTAGGGGAAATGAGCGAAGAGCAAACAATGCTACAGGGAGCCATAAAGAAGCCGAGTATAATATTTATTGTTATCAGCAGTAGCGCTGCATGTCTCCAGTGGCACAACAATGAACAGAATTAGTTCGCAAGGCACTAAATAACCTTCTCCACTTTGTTGGCTTGCATTTTTGCTTTTGTGTGTTTTAACCTAGATCCTAAGATAGAGAGGTAAGATTACTTTTTCTGGGATATGACGAGAGAAGGATAAGATCAAATCCAACTGCAGGGAAATTGAAAGCAAAGACCTTATCCATTCAGTGTGAGCAATCGTGAATGGCAGTTAATGTTGTCAAACCCCATGATGCCACACTACCAGTACATTGTAGTGAATTTGTTTAACTTAGCCTGACTCTGAATGGTTCAATCAGTAATAGAATAAATCCTACATTTCAATATTAATTTTATATATTAGATCTATATTTGAACTTTGATCTGTGGAGATGGAGATGGTGACATTCCTTGTAACTGAGACAATATATTTGGTTAAAATGTATGTGTGTGTTGTCTATAACTGGCAACATGCATTTGACCATTAGGGTTTTCCGCTTTAGCAATGTACCTTAAACCATCCACGTGTAACTCTGGGTCCTCCAGCTTAGCACCTCCTCCACCTTGGCTCCTGGTGAATGTCAAGCCTGGGGTGGTTTGTTGTTGCGATCCCTGCGTTCACAATCCATTTGTTTCTAATCCTGTGATGCACTTGTATAAAATTTTGGTCACAATAGTGTTCCAGAAAGGGATAGACGGTATTAAAAAACTAAAATGAGCAGAGAAATGAAAGGAAAAGTGTGTAATTTCTTCAGAATGCAACCTTTTTTACTTTTGCTGTGGTCTTGTGGGAAGCAAAAACATGCAATAGAGAAAGGCCTCTCTCTTAATAAGCTTGAATGCACTGATCTGAAAAGCATTTTTAATTAAACAGTTTTGATGTAAGTGGACTGAAGACCCTTCTATTCATTTCACGGCTGCATCAAGGCTTTGCTTGCTTTGTCTGTAACCTGCTTGTGATAACATAGCGGTATTTCTATCATGACTTATTACATTCCTCCTGATAATGTCACATTGGTCATAGAGCTTCATTTTAGCTTGAGATGAATGGCTGCTTTAGATGAAGTGAGGCAAGGTTTTATGCTTAAGGCCTTGGTATTAGATCGCAGGTGTTTGTGGCAAAAAAGTGAACAGAAACAGAGAGGAATGATGGAGATAGGAGAATTGATAGAGGGGAGACAAGCAAATGAAAAAGAATTAGCGGAGAAGGAGCGTAGTGATATTGATGGTGGGGGTGGGGGTGGGGCAAAGAGTGACGGCCTTTCATGTTGAGAGGGGCTCGACACAAAGCACAGGCTCAAGTATGTTTTCACATGCACTTTTTAATGTGTGTTACCAGGTGCATGCTGTATGCCATATGTGAGAGATCTGTGTAGGGCCAAAGGAGCTAAATACACTGACAGAAAGGAGAAAATGTAGACACCACTCGACAAGGATGAGAGAATAAATACATAGAGCAAAGCAGAAATGGAAACGCCGGGAAAGAGGGAGCGTGAAATGGGATGAGAACATAAAGGAGGAAGATGATTGATAGAAATAGCTAAAAGGGGAAAGAAGAATAAAGGAGTACAAAGTAAGAGGACATAGACAAAATGATATGACAGAAAATTAATATCGAGCCAGAAAGGAGAGACTATAAAAATATGAAACAGTGTTGAAAGGAGAGAATGATAAAGAAACCATGATTAAAGTTTAGTAGTTTTTTTGATTGCGGGATAATTATTACTGCAAATAATGAAGATCTAACACACTTTCAGCCCCAAACAAAACACTACTTTGCCACTTCAGGCGGCAAACTATGTCAGCTCTGCCTAAAGGGAATCAACAAATGAGCCTGCACCGCTCTTCTGCAAAATCCGCTATTTTTAATCTGCCTGTTTTTTGTTCCAACACAACATTTTCAAGCCTTTCGTATGTATGCTTTATCCCATTCCCAGCGGCATAGCTCCTCAGTACAGTCTAATTTGAGTTTTAATTGGATCGATAGATGCAGACAGACAGATACCAAATGAAACGGGAGATGGTGTGTAATGAAGAAGGGCTGACAGTTTGAAAATGAACCAGGAGCGTAAGTGAAAACGGAAGGAGGAAGGGGAAAAATAAAAGACAGAGTAGCAGCGTCGGCGTGAGAGAGTGAGGAATAAATGGAGGGAAGACAGACGTGATGGAGTGAGAGAATACAGAGTGGAGGAGTGAGCGGTGTGTGTCGCTCTCATCAGTCAGAGCGCTGCTCATCCGGCGACGCAGCCCGCCTTTGTCACTGTGACGGATCCTCGCTGTCTCTCTGCCACTTGCCACCAACACCATTACAGCGCATTACTGCTGTACGCACACACACTCAGACTCGGAAACACACACTGAGGAGACGGCAGTTTAGCACACACTACAATACAGAAAACATCAAGACAAATGGTACAGATATTTAGTGTTTTAAGCGAGTAAACAAACGAGTTCCTCTTAGAGTCAGGTTATAGGTCAGACTCAGTCGCAGCTGATTCCGTGAACCTTTCCTGTTTTATCCGGTCTTAAACGGGTGCTATAGATAAGATCACAGAACAAGACTCCTTAGTTACAAATCAATATTGCATACATTATAAAGAACAGACTTAAATACCACATTGTATCATATCTGAAAGTTCAGTTGTTCTGATGGTGAAATGAAGAAATGCTTTTAATAAAAGTCCTAGGCTCACAGTGACATTTAACACACTTACTGATTACACATCGCTCACATTGGGACAAAATGCCTCATTACTGACACACACTCTCCTGCTATTTCTTCCTTCATTAAAACCTCAGCAGCAAACAGCGGCATATGTATCTGAAACTGAGCAACAGATGTTCACTTGTTGGAGAAAATGCTAACGAACAATCTCTGTGCCTTGTGTTTGTCTCCACAGTACTATGAAATGTCCTACGGCCTCAACATTGAGATGCACAAACAGGTAAGAAAGGATTGTTTGGCTGCTGTATGTACTCTGAATGTGTACATTTCTTTATGGAAGTAGTATTTGTGGTGTATTTGTGGAGTAGGCGGCGAATGGTAAATGTCTTATTTTTGCCTGCTAGTTTTTATGCGTGGGTGGAGGTGCTTTCATGTTCCCATCCGGTATATGCAAAGTGCCGGATGGAATTACTGGAAACACATTTCATACCTACAAATATGTCTCTCTTTACTCATATATAGTATTGCTTTACAGATACAAATTGTTTCTTCTTAAAGATCATCTCTGATTGGCCATGTTGCACAGGTCTTTTTGTTTTTGGCAAGATAACATGTGTCTTTAATGCACTAAATGAGGCATTGTAAAAATGACCTCAAGCATGATTCACACATGTACATGTTTTATTGCTCAGACTAATAATGAGCAACAAGTGCTATTAACCCTGGCTAATGGATGGGCCAGTGAACAACAAATCTGTTTACCCTACTGCAAACAATCACTAACGTAATGGACATGTTTAAATGGTGATATCACTATTGACTACATGTTTATTTGTTTGGACAGTATTCTTAGGTTATTAAATGTCGAAGAGAGAAGAAACAATACTGCTGGGCAACAGGAATCCCACTAGGACTTACATAGTGTACGTTAATGATAGCAGTGTAAACAAGTCTGACACTACATGTCATCTTGGCTCCTCCTCCTTATCTGGGGTCAAGGTAGGAGTGGTCCTTCATATGAACAGATCAAAAGGCAGCTGGACGTCATTAGAAGAGGCACATTTTAAACAGTGGATTCCGGTCTTTTTCCAGCTCAGGCAAAGATTAGACAAGTCAAACGAGCCGTGTGCGTAGTGCTCTCTGGAGCTGCCGGCTGCATGTCAGTCCCTATACTGCTGCTAATTCACTGTTTGGGTCAGATTGCACCGAGGGAAGACAGTGAAATGAAAGTCAGGTAGATAGCGCAGATATGAGATGTGTTGTGTTGACAGACCTCTGTGATGACAGACAAAATCATTATCTAGGCCAGTGGCGTCTTTCTTTAAGGTGACTGTCTCTCCATCCCTCTACCTATCTGTCATGCTAAATTGCTCTCTGCGGTCGACTCATGCACTGTCATGGAAAACAAGAGGGGGCTTTGTTTTTTAATACATTTTACATTGCTCCCAGCATGTCCCGCAATGTCATTTAGAAAACGCCATTGTTTGATTTTTCATAAAAACACCCCCAAATGACAGCCTGTGCACTCTGCACTTTAACCCTTTAATCATTGTGTCAGCCACTCATCAAGGTAATTACAGCACACAGGCTTTGAACAGCAGGGTTTTGTCCAAATACACAGAGCGCACATATGAGCGTCTAGTGTTCACTCACTGACACATGTTACTTCCACTGTTTAAAACTATGCTGGTGGGAGTTTGAATAGACTCTATGTTTTATTTTAGTATATTCATCAAACATAACTTCTGTGAAAGGACAGGTATTCCATTGAAGACAGGAAATTGATAATAGATCACTGATAAATAGAATATAATTGTTATTTTTATACACAGCAGCTTTTGAAACAATGTGGGACTTTTATGGTTATGTTTTGGCAAGAATAACGCACAGTCTTGTTCTTTTTTTTTCTTTTTTTTTTTTTTACCAGTGAATACCTAGCTTTTTAATCATTAAAATATGCAGCCTGCAGGGTTATTTTGATGTCTGTCTGACATGATAAAGGAGGAATAGCCCAAATTTCAACAGTAAAACCTGTCAAAGACATAACAACAGTCTCCTTGAAAAAGTTAAGTAGTGTCGCTTTAAGAAAAAACGAATCCTCATCATGAGATTAGACAAAATGAGGCAAAGTGTGGTTGTACTTTCATTCACTTTTTTTTTTTACATTGACTTGGCTCTATTTCTTCACCATCCCAGACCAAAACTGTAAGGTCTAGATTTAAGACGTGGTCCTGACTGAGATATTTCATGTGGGATTGTGGTGCACAATAACGCTGAGTGATGAATGGGGCCGATCGATTTTTTTTGTAAATCCCACAGCAGAAGTATTGACAGAGCAATAATCAGAACATAAAAGGGAGGGAGGGGGGAGACAGCGAGAGAAGAAGGGGACTTGCCAACTACATAAAACTAGGTGAAGGAAAAGTTGAGGAGAGGGTCACGGCAGACGACAGAGGGACAAAGAGCAGGCAAGATGGAAAATTGTTGAAAAGGTGCCGAGAGCTGAAGAAAGGACGGGTCGGGGATGACAGAGGTGGAGCTGAGCAGAGTGAGCAGGAACATAGTGTCAGCAACGAGGCTTGAAAGAAGAAGAAGGATTGGAAATGAAACTAGGTGTGAAACAAATAACCCAGAAACAACACAGGAAATATAAGGTATTGTCCTTCATCGTCTGTTGGTACCAAGGATATAGATTAATGTGCATTCAAGGCAAAAGGCAAAATATCAAAATGGAAAAAAGAGGGGTTGAGAAGCTATAGATGAATGAAAGTATGAGAGCGAGCATAAAAGGGAAAAAGACTGAAGATTAATTGAGAGGATGAAAGAGGAGAGGGTAAACAGGAAGCCTCAGAGCGAGCGACAGATAAAGACCTCCAAGAACAGACGAGGGAGAATGAAGGATGAAGCCAAGAAAGGAAAGGGAAGAGCAACAGAGGGACAGAGAGACATCAAGAACAGGGCGCTGCTGTAAGAAATAATGAATCATGAATAGATTTAACACTATCTGCTCTTATCCCCCCCTCACATCCTGTCGAGATCACTGCCTCTTCCCGCTCTCCGGCTCGTCATTATCAGCGGCAGGGCCATCTCATGTCTCCCCATTAATTGAGCTGTAACAGTCATCTCGTGCCTCCTACCCTTCCCTTGTGAATTTTACCCATCTTTCCTTTTCACTTTCTCATGCCATCGTGATCTTTCCTTTTTCATTCCCTTCTTCTTCTCCTCCCCTGTCTTTCAGAAATGATTACATCTGAACTATATGGGGCTCAGAAAAGATCTTATCTTCTCTCTCTTCCCCCTCATAGCTTTATGGACACAGTGACACACACACAAGCACATTATCTCACTTGGTTCACTTCCATTATCATATCATATCATATATATATACACTCTCTGTATTCCCAGGAGGAGGGAGGCGGGCTATGAGGACTTTACACTGCTCTCTGCAGTTGTTCTATATTCATTGATATAGCACTTCTGGGGCCGACACTGTTATTGCCTATATCCCCTGCACAACATGTATATTCAGTGATGGGCTCTCAGCGGTTGGCAGGGGGCAGCACAGCCAGAGATATGATGATGCGCTTCATGTGCCATCGCGAGGTGTGTGATGAATAGGATGAGGCTGGTTTAATAGACTGTGCTCATTGTTGTGGGATCAGAAGAAGAATAGAGGGTTTGTTTGACGTGCCATGTGAGTGTATGGCCAAAGAACAGATGAAAATATGAAAATGTTGCAAACAGGAAAGAATTTTTGGCCACGAGAAGTGGAATGAAAACCCTCATTCATACAGGCTGTTGTTTGTTTTGAAAAATAGTGCTGGCTTAGGTGTTTTTTTATGTTTCGACAACACCAGATCAGAGGGTTCTGCAGTAATGTACTATGTTCCCAAACGGAATCTTGATGATTTTTGGAGCAGTGCTGATAAACTCTCAGCATGGACTTATATATCTTATACTCACAATATATTATCAGAAGATGAGTTTTTGATGCACAAAAACACAGTATGTTGCCATTGTTTGGGCACAATACGTTGTTGTGAAAACAGCCTCTTAGAAGAACATTTTTTTACTTCATTGTCGGCCTACCTTCTAATGCGCCGAATGAGAAAAAAAGCCAGACTAAGTGTGACTTCCAAATGTTATGGAGGCCACCTGATATAAAAGTTTCAGTCTTCTCTTATAATATAATAATACAGCCTATTGTATAAGACATATTGTACATTTTTACCATACAGCCACTACAGTCACTATACAGTTATTATATGTGTTGACAGCGTACTGAGAGTTTCTACCAGTCACTTTGATTATTGAGAGGAATGTGTGCACATGTAGAGCTTGACATAGACAGGCTCATAACTTCACATGCCTGAATGCCACACATATGTTCTCTTTTAATTAGGCTTGAGATGCACAGTAGCCTGTTCCCTAGTATAAATTTGTCATGGTACAGCAAATTACTCAAATGTTAACCCTTGGTACATATTAATGGTCATCCAAAGGGTTTTTTACTGATCATTGGCATGGTGGTGATTATGTTAGACCTATAAAATATCATTTGCCATTTGAAATGATCAGCATCATCATCTTATGTAACTTACTTGGTGTTATTTCTCACCTGAAGCCTAAATGTGATTAAAATGTCCCAGAAACGAAATATGGCAAATGTTCTATTTTAAAATGTGCTGTGCTGCTGCCCAGTGTCATTCAGAGCAGAAAACTGACAGAGCGGTAATTTGATAGCAGAGATGTGGAAATTGCCTCGCTCTGTGCACACTATTTTACTCACTAACCTGACCAAATAACATTACCTCGCAAAATGGTTGTTTTTCCTCATCTCATAGCAGACATGAATACAGACATATATATGCCGTGCATCTCATTTTGAATTTAGAAATAGTGTCAATTTGTCTTCAGTGACGGGGGAGCCCATCAGTGGACCCCTGGGGCCGGCAGGGAGGCATTTGTACAACTGCATATGTAAGCGATTTTCCACAACAGTGCCGGGATGTGACAGTGCATCAAAAATGGTCATGTGGCCGCCAGTCTTTTTGAATGTAGAGCATATCAGAAATGAACAGCACGCTCTAGTGTCCTCGTATTTCACCTGGTGCAGGAACAGTGGTCCATGAAGAATACATGGACTGTGTTAATGTTGCATCATATACACCCCCCCTAAACAGTCATAGCATAATCATATCACTGCAAACAGGAAAATCCTGTCTTTGTGATACCCATTTGGGTGACTCAGTGTTGTTAATTTGTTATGATCATACGGCATTCCGTGTATGGGTAAGTAAAAATGTCTCCCTGATTTATTTAGAAATCATTTCGAAGGCAAGTAGCTGCTTGTCTAAGCTGCTTATGTGTGCTTGACTGATTGAAATATTGTGGACTCAAAGGTTAAAATCCTTCAATTAAAAAGCGATTTCTATATCCAAATGTGGGCATTGACTTGAGAGAAAGCCAGGGTTATTTTATATTTTAACACATGTATTCAATGCAAGAAAGTGCTTTGTTCAAGAGTCAGTGCTTTAATGGCCAGCTAAAATTTTTTTGAGGTTTTACTGGACGATACACATTTGTTGCTAGTTTTGTTCACTGTTGCTGATGAAATGAAGAAGCATATTGTCACGTTGAAACCACGGTAACTGTTAGAAGAAAGACCTAAAAACATAGAAACATTTATATTAACATTTATATATTATTTACATATTATATATATAGTATTTCATTTGGAGCAATGATTCAATAATAATTCAATCTGGAACAGTAATATTTGTCACGATGGAACAAAAATCTTTATTTTGTCCCATGCCAAGTAAATGTTAAGTATTCTCCATCAATGAGGTGGAAGAGCGTATTGTTAGACAAAGGTCTGTGTCAGTGTGTCCTTGAGCAAGTACTCGTCTTCCTTCCTCATGGACATTACAAGCCATTTAGCATGCTAAGTGAATAGGACAAAAGATCACCATTCTGTAGTGATTCCATATGTTTTACTTCCATACAGTAAAGCAGCATGGCCTCATTAGACCTCATTAGACCTGCAGGACCAAAGCTAATCTGACCAAAGCTAGTCTGTAGCTCATTCTGTATATAAGAAGCCAGTCTTAGACTATAGACAGGATATGATAAGGCCATGTGTACACATAGTCCTCGCTGTGTCAAGATCCTACATAGAGGCGCTGTGTGTTCCTGGGAGCGGGCAGGATATTATAGGAAGCTGTGTTTGATAGTCAGGATGCTCAGCAGCCAGACTGTTTCCCCTGTGGACTCCTGAGGACAGATGAAGCAGCTGGCTGTCCTTCCTTCCTGCTCCCTCCTTTCGTTTCACCACCACACATACACCAACCATACAAGACTGTGACAGAAAGAGTGAAAAGCCCAGTCCCTCTTTTGTATCCTTTTGCTATATTGCAAACACTGCTGGCAGTTTCAGTCGTCCATAACTTTGTCATTGAGCTAAAATGTGTGGTAAATACAGAAAGCTCACTAAGGGAGTGTTTGTAGAAAAATGTGTGTGTATGAGCTCATCTTGCTGCCTAATTAGCTTGAGCTGTCTGTCCCTTTTTTGTGCATGTATTTGTGTGTGCTGTGCATACATTGGTATATTTGGCTCAAGTTCTGACCTGAATCCTTATTTCATTTGGAAGAAACGAACGAAAAGAGGGAGAGACGGGAAGTGAGTGTGAGCGAGGGATGCCTTCATTTTCAACTCTTAATAGGATTGGACTCCTCTCTCTTCCCCCTTTTCTCTCTCAATCTCACTCTTTCCATCCCCTTTGCTTGGTCTTTTTCTCTCTGTGTCACTCCCATCACACAGCCAGTCAATAATCCTCGCCGCTGTGGTTTGAATTTATGCTAACTGGTTTTATTTAAAGGGTGGGATTAGGACGGGCTGCATATGTGGGTCAGCGACAACAGGCTTTGCAGAGGTCAAATATGTGTGTGTGTGTGTGTTTATGCCTGTGTGTGTGTGATCAGTGGTGTGTGCACATTTGGAAGCATCTGTGTTTAGCTTTGATGTGCCTCTCTTCTCTCTATACTGCGTCGGTCGGCATATAGATAGATAACCAAGCTCATTTATGTATAATGAGGCATAGAGTGAGTGTGATACAAGCCTTTAGTAATCATAGGGAATATGTCGAGGGAAGGGAAAACAGTGGAAGAGAAAAATGAGTGATTAAATCTTAGGGAGCGAGCCTTTTAGAGTAAATGGCTTTGTCACTCTGGCTAATCAGAGTAACCACACACTCGTTATTGGCTAATCTCAGTGTTTAAAGTAAGTCTGTGAGGCTGCATGCATTTGTTACAACGCTCTAGATCAGAGTAATGACAGTACTCAGAGCGAATAGACTTTTACCTCGGATATAATTATTTACATTGGGCAGTTGTGCAAGTTATGAAGAATCTGTAGCAAATGATTGGTCCATTCTGCTGCAACATTCCTTACACAACAGGTGTCAATGAGAATGTACTAAAAAAAGAAGCAAAAGATTTGAATTCGTTGCAGCAGAAACTGAAAAACAGAAGTGTCGAGTTGCATTTTACTCACTTCACTTTTATATTAGATCATAAAACTATCAAGGCTTTGTGTTCAAAACAGCCAGCAGACATTGAAGTGGTTGGTCGAGTGTTGCTGATATATTTGGTACATTTTTATCTATAAGAGTATGTTCTTTAGTTCACATATACTTTTACACATGTTCACATTTGCATTTGATTGATTTATGATGTTGCTATTCATGATTATTTACTGTCTTCATGCATTTTTATTGGTGTTATTTTTCTTCTTTTTGTAAATGTGTTGTTAACATTTTTGGGTCACCGCTAAAGGTTTAACAACATTTATTCGCTCTCTGTAATTTATTGCTTCTGTGGACTGTTAAAGAGCAAAAACAACAAACTGGCTTCACTCAACTTCCAACCTACAGTATGTATTGACCCAATTCCAATTCAAATACGAGCCTCGCTGTGATTTGACACGTGCAAATCGACACGTTTTCTAGTTATTTGTCCCAATCTTCAGATGCCTTGCCTTTGTTTACATGTGTACATATTGTGCAGCTTTGTAACTCTGGCGACTTTGTGGCTGATTGCATTGTGAACAACATGAGTTTGAGGCTGTTTGCAGTCTGTCAATGCAAGCTGGTGAGCTGGCACCGTGTGAATATGACTAATAGCTCAGTGTAATATCAGAGAGAGGGCTGGAGAGGTCGGAGAAATATGGTTAGTAGTTAAACTATATATCCAGCCAAAGATGCAGATTGTATTGACTTGTACTACTGTGTTTATGAGAGTTACAGTAATACAGGAAACCCATGAAGTCTGTAAGTTTTTATACTTTCCTTTTTTGTGTTTACATCAACAATCACTTCTAAATAATGTGACACATCCTAAGCCGCACCTCTTTCAGAAAAAAAGAGAACAAAAACTTACAAAAACTCCAAAACTTGGCATCCCAGTGCTTCTTGTTCCTGTCCCAGTCTCATGTTATTGTCCTGGTTCCTTTATGTATAAAAGTGATAATAGTTTTACTGACCAGTCATCATGCATTATTCATCGTTTCTGCATATAGAAACCAATGAGACAGCTGGCCACTGTTATGTGACATTTTTATGACTGTATCGCGCAGTCACAAGCTGCCCGGTTTATCACAACAGCAAACTAACAGTGAGAAAATTGCCTCAAAATGAGTGCTGGAGGACACTGAGGCTCTGCTCATCTTTTTATAAAGTGTATGGCCAAGAATAATATTAATACAGGATTGTCCAAAGTGAAAAAAAATAACCTTGTAATAGAGGGATTGGAATAAATGAGAGAAGACATTGATTTTAAATGTAAAAGGGACTGTATAATGCTCTTTGAATATTACTTTGGATATGTCCCTACTTTCCATACAATGATAACTCATGGAACCCTACTGTGTGTGTGTGTGTGTGTGTGTTTTTGTGTGGCTGCGAGGCTGTGCTTGCTCTGCACACAGCTCTTCGTATGTGTGCTCTGCTCTGCTCTGTTTGGATTGCTTCTCTGTGTGCCCTCGTTGCCTCGCTCTCTGTTTCTGTGCGCGTATGGTTTTAAAAGCGTGCATGTGGCAGCTCTGTCTGTGCACGTGCAGTCTCAGAGGCTGCTTGCGTCCACGAGAATGTGTTCTGTGTGTGTGCTTTGCTGCTCCTCTTTCCTCTCTCCCTCTCTCTCTTTCTTTCTGCGTTTCCTTCCAGAATAGAGGGGCCATCAATCAGAGGCAAGGGGGGATAGAGGAAAGGAAGCAGGGTGGGAGGGGGTGAGGAGGAGGAGGGGTAGGGGTGCAGTTGGCACAGCGCCAGGGAAGAAGAGCTGGCACGCTGCCCAGAGGAGCGAGGGAGAGGGTGGAAGGATGGAAAAGAAGAGGAAAGAGAAGTGAAGCAAGGCCATTCTGAGAGAGGGAGCGGAGCAAAAGAGCAAGGGCAAGTGCACTACGGGCAAAAAAAAATATAATACAGAGAGAGACATAGTGTGGAAGTGGAGAAATGAGCCAGCGGAATAGAGAAAGTAGGAGGCTGATTGCGCTGAGAAAAATGTTGGGGACAGTGGGGGTTTGAAAAGACAGGAAGACAGGAAGAAAAGCAGCTCGCCTCAATCAGCAGGTGATTAGTACGTCACCGGATGCAAATATTTACCTTCACATCGGATGAGAGAAGGGGACAGGGATGAGCTGTACAGTGGGATGATGGGTAGTGAGTATTGTGCAACTAAACAGTGGCTGTGGAGCATAGCATAAATTGTAAGAGAAGCTCTTATTACATGTTTATTGGCTGCAATAAGCACAACACAAATTAGGAGAGTGCATCCAGGGAACAAGAGCGATCACAGCAACAAATCCAGACAATATCAAGGTCAGGGCATCAGCACTTTTATGACACCACCAACATTTAAAAAAAAATTCTCTCAAGGTGAAGGCAAAGCGTGCATCTTTTTCTATATTAACATCATATATCACATTCTTGCTGTGGCATACAAACTCCTTTAAAGCCGACCGTTTCTTTCTAAAGTCTTCCGCCGTGGAGGGTTAAGTGGTTTGCTGAAGCGTTACTGATTGTAATTTCCAACTTGCATCCAAGGACGGAACCCAGCAACGATTTTAGGAATGAACCGAAAACAGGTGACTTATAGGAACCAGAAGAGATGAAAGAGATGTGAAGAGTGAGTAGATGAAAGTGTCACGTTTGACTCTTTCTTCCGTGAATCTGGCCGACTCCTCCGCCGAGGGGGAGTGGGACACAGAGTCTGGCACAGCTGGCACAGGCTGCACTCACTGGGCACGGTCTCCCTCCATCGGTGCCAATCTCTGCCCGCGCTGATCACATTCAAATTCACCGGGCTCTGTTGGCAGGAGGATCACTGTTGCTTGCTGTCATGCTGGGAGACCAAACACGGCACTGATCTGACACAGGGAGGTGGCTCCATGAATGTTCCAGTTCAATATGCAATATGCAAATAACTGGTGACATATTACCCACTTTTTATGACCTGGGCTTAAATGGTTCACTTATACCTCATTATTTTAGACTGTGCCCAAAACATTGAGGATGTCTAGACTGTGTCATTTTTAGTAATAATCATTGTGCACTTCACAGGCTTTGGCAAAGTTCCACAGTAGTCATTAGCTCCTTCTGATTGAAAGATGATATTGATATTTATAGCTTACGTTGTTTTGAGGCTTGACTACAAGTTAATTCCTTGTCACTCGCGCATTAATATTTCTAGAAATCATTTTAAAATAAAGTCTTAACTTAATACTCTACATGGTGATTATTTGAGGGCATTCTTATGAAGGGAATGCATGTAACCATCTGTCTTATTTTGAATATGTTTGTCTTTTTTGGTGTGCCCTTTGCATCATATTTGTTTCATCAATTTAAAACAGATCAGGCAGTTATTCCTTGACTTTCTCAGCTTTTCTCAAACATCTGCAGGCTGTACATTGGAGTAGAGAGAAGAGGCAGCAATCACAATTGCAATAGCAAATACAGTGCAGAAGATTGATTGTCTTTAAGATGTTTTGAGTAGTCTGGCATATACACAAGTTCTCAGATTGGCTTTTTTCTGGTGTATTCTGACTCAAACCAAATCTAATCTGTACTTTGTAAATTCAAATTCACATGGCAGCACTACATTTGCCAATAGGTCTCCTTTCTGGTTCTTTGTGTTGAGCTAATGGCTTGGGGCTGAGCACTGCTTGTAATTTTCCATCATATCACAACGCGACAGTAACATATGTAACATTGCGCTAGCTCAGGAGTACTTTTTCTTTCCACTGTATTCTTCAAAAGATGTTATCTTTTGTAAGTAAATGTAAAGCTACACCCACACAAGTGTCTTTTCATTTTTAAGCTCTTTTTTCTTGTTCACACCATACAGCGTTTAAGGTTTGATCAAATAGAAAGCTTTGTTTTCATATCTGTTTCATGTCCGTTTTGAGGACACACACATGCACTGTATTCAAGCTCATTACTGTGCACACACCAGTTTGTCTCTTGTGAACAATGAAGTCTTTCATATAGTGTATACATCCAGATTGTGATTAGTCTGTTGATATGTCCTTCTGCGTCTGCTGTCTCGTGATTGTTTGGTGACGGCTCGTTCAATAGACTTGGATATCCCTAGTTTTCATCCCTCTTTGTTTTTTGTGTGATGAATAATTGTCTAATGAATAAAGTAGATGTACAAATTCCCCTCTCATCTCCATTTTATCCTCTCTCTCTCCATCCCTCTCTGTTTTCGTGCCACTTGGCAGCATATCCGCCCTCAGGTGTTTAGTGACCAGCCCCCTCTTTTCCTTTTGTCTCTGTCCATGCGTTCATCCCTCCATGCGTTCATCCCTTCATCCGGCCTGTTCTCTGCCAGTTCTCCCTGATGGCAGCGTTTTGGCACAATGGTGCAAAGAGACTGTGCCTTGTTTTGTGCGACACCTGGCTCGACTCACACCGCTTCAGCCAGATCACTCCATCGATTCATTGCAGTGTAAACGCTGTCAGCTGATTGGACGTTTATTAGTCAGTGGGCTGCTGCTGTCTTGAAGTTGTTTTTAAGCAAATAGTTCTCGGTTTAATTCACTCTGTAACAGGAAGCGGTAAAAATGTATTGAGATGTATTGCTCATACTGTACATAAAGTCACCCTTTTCATTTGAAGATATTTCAGGACTGATGAAAGTAATGCTGATGGATAGATGAGAAAACAGCTCCCAAATTCCAGTTCTTGTTAAATGAATGGCTTCTTTTGTTTCCAGTGATAATCCAACTCAGAGAGGGCTGTAACACATTTGAAATACAGATGATAAATCATGAAATTATGCACTAAAGCAGCATTAGAATGGGATGTATCGTCCACTTCTAGTCCATTAAACACACCATACATTAAAACATGTCCGCGTCAAATGTACCTTCCTTCTCCTCACTTTCAGAAACATGTGGCGCTAAGCATACAGAAAGATACAGAGAAGGCAGACAACAGAAAATCAAATGATGGTGGGAACAACAACATAACAATAAAGAGCTGAATAGAGTAAGTGGGGGAAAAAAAGCTAAAGAGGTAAAGGTGGGAGAATGAGTTAAACAAGCAAGGAGCGGAATAATATAGAAACATAGAAAGACAAGAGCAAATGAGACAGAGCAAAGGAGATAGAGAGAGAGAAATGGGAGGAAGCATGAATAGGGTAATAATGGCTCAGTGTGAGAGCCGCTGTAGAGAACGAGAGAACGGCTGAGTGAAGAAGAGAACAAAATGAGGCTGAGGGCACTCAGACAGATAGAATTAGACACACCACAGAGCTTGTGTGTGTCTGTGTGTGTCTGTGTGTGTGCCTGTGTGTGTGTGTGTGTGTGGTGGCTTTATGTGCAGGCAGCTGTACTGTGGATGGTTTCTAGGTTTTTGTCCTGTCGTGTGTGTGTCTATGTCTGGAGTATAGGACCTAAGACGACACAATGACCTTCTAGTAAAAAGTGAAAGCATTTTAATGGATTTATAGTCTGGACATTCCTAATGGGCTGGTCCCTTTTTACATTTTTCTTGTAATTCCTCAGATGTTCCAACTAGGGCTGCACAAAAGATAGCAAAAATGTATTATCATGGCAATATCATCATACACAATAGAAATAAAAGACAGCTTGAACTGCTTGCCTTACTGTACATTGTTTTTTACTCATGAAGGTAAATCCAAAAGAACAATAAACAGATTCCACATGCCGTCTGATTATACTGCAGTAGTTCCAACTCATGATGAGGCTTAATGTGATGTAAAGATGCTCTGTTTTGATTGTGTTCTCATCATATTTCATCATTTATATTCACTTCTCACTCCTTCTGCCTTTCTTTCTCCTCTCTCCATCACAGGCGGAGATTGTCAAGCGTCTCAGCGCCATCTGTGCTCAGATCATCCCATTCCTCTCTCAAGAGGTAAGTGTCACCACTGCCAGACGCACACACGTTAAAGCTACTCCCAGTCAGCGTTGAGGGCAGCACTCATTACACTCGTTTAGGCCTGCAATTAGCATAGTACAGTGCAGAGTACAGTGGGATGCAAAAGACAGATCACTATAATGGTTATTCCATAGTGGTAAACAGAACCCCCAGCTGGAATAATGCAACATAAATTCAATATTTTCTGGAAATATGTGAAGTAAATCTATACTGTCAACATTAAAGCTTGTGCGAGTCTTACATGGGCCTGTTAAATGTACTGAACTCTTTTCATCTGTGCTACATTATCTACAAATAAATAGTGGTTAAATGAAGGTTGACATCATTCATCATGAACTCGACACACCTCAGGACTAACACAACCACTAACCACTTGGCAAAAATCACATCTAATTTAACAAAATGATGACACCACTTCCCTATTCTGTTGTAAAGTGAGCATAACAATATTTTTAAAGAAATTTGTCGCAAAAATCCTATTGAACATTTCTGTATGTGCTGTGGAGTGCGCCCCCCAGAGACTGAAATGTCACATTTCTGTCAGCTTGATCAATATTGACACAAGGACTGTGTGCTGTGAAAGACACACATGCATGTTTGCATTTGTGTGACTGATTACACTGGGGTTTTGTGCAAACACAACAGATTTTTGCGAGCATACATACGTGTCTTAAGTCTGTGTAGACAGTGTGGCTCTTTCATGTGGGGCTTTGTGCAGTCAATGCATGGTTGCTCAACCAGATGTGAATATTTACACATACTCTTGCAAAACCTTAAATCAATTTATAACTTCTATATCATTCAAGACTCAAAAAATGATGTTTTGTAACCTGCTCATTGTGTCTGTGACGTGTGTGTTTCTTTCTGTAGCACCAACAACAGGTGGTCCAGGCAGTGGAGAGGGCCAAGCAGGTCACTATGGCTGAACTTAATGCCATTATAGGGGTGAGTAATTGTTATTCTTCTCTATCACACAGTTCCACACAGTGACTTTAATCTTAGTGAATAATAGAAAAGATTAAATAAATAGGTCATACAGTCATCACAGAATGAATTATTTCTTTAGTAAGTTTTCGGTTGATGTCAGAAATCTTTGATGGTTCAGTTTGAAATGGAAACTTTTGAAAGTGTGACTTTGTGTGTTCAAAGACATCCCTTTTGAATCAGAACTTACACACCCTGGTTTTGTTTGTTTGTAAAGCTGGATGGATGCTGGCAGTCATTGTTGAGTACTAGTGTTTCACAAGTTCCCAGGGTTTGGAAGGATCTTGAATATAAGAAGGTGTTAGAAAATGCAAATTATTTCTCATTTAATAGTATTAGAGTGACAACGTAACAATGAAGGCAATTATTTTCAGTGTGACGATAAATGTTGCCATAGCACTGTTCACACTAGTTTCCTTGCATTAATTAACAACAATATACAATAATTACATCTCTCTCCCAAGGTTTCTGTGTTCATCATGTCTGACTCAAGAGCTTCTCCTAAAACATTGTATAAATATGGACTAACACAATATCTACATTGTCTTTAGTAACACAACGGTAATTGGTGGAAAGAAGACATTTAAAAAGCAAAACCATCATCTCAATATGTATATTGTATTTGATACACACATTATACACGTCAGCCTTCTGTGCACATGTGCTTGGTGTAATGCAGACGTACAAACACAGCGGTAAGTGTTGGTGGATGGTGCTCTCCAGTGCTTGTCAGAGCTCTGATCACATTACTGTCTACTTAAAGCCCTTTGTTCTCGTGGCACTACAAACACGGCTGTCTCCAAGGTGTGTGTGTGTTTGTGTGTGTGTGTGTGTGTCTGCCACAGCCCAGCTCAACAAAACACATCATAATGTTCCCCTCAGGATAATAGCCTTTCTTTATCTCTAGCTGCTGTGTTTTCTCCTTCTCTGTTTCGTTTTTGTTGTGGGTTTTTCCTCATTGCTCCATTTGTAATCTCTCATCTAATTCTTACTGCAACTCTCTTTTCTTTTTTGCTTTTTGGTTTTGCCCCTGAACTCTTTCACTTTTCGTCTCCCCGAACTCATCTTTTCAAACATTTGCTTCGACTTTTGCCTCACTCTGTGTCCCTCTTCTTCTTTTTTACCATAAAATCCATTTTTTGTCTCGTGCTGCTTCCTTTATTCTCCTTTATTTGCTCACATCTTCCCATTTCTTTTCCCGGCTGTGCTCATAATTCTACTTTCTAACCCCCACCCCGTTGTGTATCTCCCCTCTCTGCTCTCCCCACGTCCTGTTTTCCCCTGTGGCCACAGCAGCAGCAGCTCCAGCACCTGTCGCACCACGCCCCCGGCATCCCCCTGACGCCCCACCCGTCGGGCCTCTCGCTGGGCGCCGGCGGCTCGGGCCTCCTGGCGCTGACGGGCGCGCTGGGAGTGTCTGCTCACCTGGCATCAAAAGACGAGCGCAACCACCTCGACCCAGAACATCTCCGAGGTATAAAGTCTGCACAGGTTTTGAATGTTTTGCACCTGTCGTGGGGTTGTTTCTGGGGTAAAGTCAGGATTCAGAAGGAAACTGACTTGTAAGTTGCAAATGAAATAATAGATAACAAGAAACTGTAAATGTTCAAATGACTTGGTTTAGACAATAAAAGCATTTAGTTACTTTCAAACTCTAAATCTCGTTGTGTCTAACATTGCACTGATGTAAGCTTTGTTTCCAGATGAAAATATGCATGAGTATTGAGAATCAATTACACTATGGAATATTTTAGGCAGCGTTAGCAGGTTCAGTTCTGTGCAGCAGAGTATCACTTTCTGGGAATTGATCCAGATTGAAACCATTACACTTCCATCTGCATTTTTTACTTGAACAGAATTTGTTTCATTCTGGAGTGGACACCAAACAGCTGCACAGTCAGAGTAAATCACTTTACCATTTTCCAACATGAATGCAAATCACTTCTATACATTTTGAAGCAGGCAATTTATGTGTAATTTGCACCGCAGCCACCTTTCTGACTGAATTTAAACTTGCTTGCTTAAATTGCTGTCATAATATAGACAGAACTATGCATGGCACTTGTAAATTCAGGAGAAACACTTTCTCCCAATGAACTTTCATTCACCCCGATAAAAAAAATCTTATCTCTGTGCTCTGTTTTAGGCACGGAGCCAGGAGAGACTTTCTCATGAATAAAAAGGGAGTTTGAAACAAAAAAAGAGCAATGAGCGGAAAGGAGAAATAGGGAGCGATCAATGTGTTCATATTGGTGTGTTAGGCTTCAGTGAGAGCTTACAACATGGATGTGTGTTTCTGTACCTCCAGACAAAGAAGGAATGAGTGAAAAGATAGTGAGTGCTGACAGAGGCAGCAGAGGAAGAGCATGTGCTTTGTCTAGTGGGGGATAGAGAGGGAAACATGGCCAGGGCAGACTGGGATCAGTACAATAGCTCCTCTGTATCTTTATTAGAGAGGAGCCTGTTGCTGAGCCTAACCTTGGCCATAACTGTTGTTATTATTATCAAGACTGACTGACTGTCTTTCTTTCTCTCCCTTCTTTCTCTCTCATGACTCCTTTCGCTCTGTCTGTCCCAGAGGGAGCCCCCAGCAGGGTGAGTAACACTGTATACACTCATATACTGTATTTGTTGAGCGGATATGACTGTGATAAAGTAAGGCAAACAGAGACAGGGTAAAGTGTAAAGTAACCTCTGTGTATTTTTGAAGCTGTGCCTGTCGTCTCACCGCTCCACAATGGCACAGAAGCAGTGCTCCGCTATCAACCTTGAGCCTCTCAAGGTTTCCAGCATCACACTGACATCTGAGCTCGCAGCATTTCCCTGTTATCTGAAGGAAAATACAATCAGAGTAAACGGATGAACGAGAACTGTTTGTTTATTGGCAGCACAAATGTTTCTAATCTCGGAGACTTACAGAACAAGTGAAAGGATTAGAAGCCAGTTAATGGTGAACGATGCCCATAACACAGCAGTTTGTGTTTGTAAAACTGACTCTTGCTCAGCCAAACAGAGTGACATGAATAAGGAAACAGAGCTGTGGTCTCAGTGAAGCACTAAATACACTATACATTAATACTGGATCATATGGATATTAAAAGAGCAATCTGGAAGAAAATATGCACACTAATGTACACAAACTAACTCTGAGGCACTGACTGAAGTCATATTTACATTGCCATTTTCACCTTAAGCACTAACACTGCAGACTTCCAAAGACAACGACAACAAAACACAAGCCTATATAATATACTTAGCGACTAAAAGACTGGGTGTATCCATGTGTCGATGCTCTCTCTCAGTTTAACTCACTCTAGTTCAAAGTCCCTGTTAATCACATGGAAAATTAATGCGAGCTAATGGGCTGATTGTAATTCAGCATGTGCTCGTCCTTCTCTGTGGCTTTAGATCACTGTGCTTTATGGAAACAGCATGAACACTTCCTCACTGTCCTGGCTGCTTTGGACAGCTGGCCTTCATCACTGTAACTGTTGATAATACAGAGAGAGAGAGGAGAAAGAGGACAGGGTCACAGCAAGGGGAAAAAAATACGAAAGAGAGGAAGGAAAAGGGCATTGAAATAGTAGCAAGTCCTTGTTCGGGCTTTTATTGCAGAATGAAAATGATTTAAGAGAGCTACTTGCTTAACTTTCCGTCCCTCTCTTCATGCCTGCTATCAAACCCTTAACATAATTTAATTGCTAAACACAAACTCCAGGAAAATATCTCTCTAGTGAGCTGAGGTTTGTGCTGAACTGTGAAGCAAGAGGAGGAGGATGCATATCAGGAAGTGCACATCAGTAAAACTTTTTAAACATCAGGGAGGAGGGCAGTTTTGTTGAATCTACACTGAGGTCCATTGTGCGGTTCCTCCTCTTGTCTTTCCTGTATGACTCATGGCTGTCTTAAAGTCCACTGTTCTCCCACTCCCCACCGAGGGACCGAGGATAACAAGTGGCTCCCACCGAACCTCTGGCCCCTGCCCTGATACTAAACAACACAGTGCTTTGATGGCTTTTCTCCGCGCCGAGCCATATTGTAAATATGCCTGCACAGCTTTATTACCCATTAATGAGAGCCATATTTTACACCAGGACTGGTGTGTCGAGGGGAGAGCACTAATTAGCTTTATAGGCCGTCCTATGAGCTCCTGTGTGTAATATGTAACCTGCTGCTTACGTCGGCTGTTCTTTACCTTGTCCTGTTGTACTGTGTGTGTGCATGAAATTACAACATGTATGTGCACTTTTTGTGTGTCTGCCACTAAGATTTATCATGGCCTTTACGAAAGCTTACGTCTCCAGATTGTGCATGTTCTTATATGTGTCACTATACATTATGCCTAACTTGCTGGCCTCGTAGAATGATGACTTTAATTATCTATTTGGCCTATTTTCTCACTCTGCTTCTGCATTTAAGCTAATACGCTGTCTCTTTTTCCTTTCTCTTCAGAGTAAATCAGTGTCGTCGACAGATAGTCAGCCGAACGAGGAGCGCCAGGGCCCGTCAGGAGGGTACAGCTCTTCGCAAGGAGGAGCTGAGGCCAAGAGGAGGCGCTGTGACGACAAGGAGCCCCTGCCTCCACACTCTTATGTATGTATTTAGCTGTCATATCAACTATTGATGAGAGACAATTCTTATTAGTGTTGTACCGAGTGATGAAAACTGTTGATTAAAAGTTGTCATTTGTTTTGCTGGTGCCATTATTGTTGGCCGTTACTATGAATATGTGCACGCTCATTACACAAAACATTAATGATCATGAGCATTGAGCAAAGATGCTACTGCGCTTAGAAAAAGCTCAGTTTTTACCTGTACTCACTTAGATGCGGTAAACAAAGTTCTTTACCTTGGCTGGAGTTTTCAAAAGGTAGAGTTTTCCGTGGCCTAAAACACCATCTGTAAGTGTACAGAGACCTAAACACAGCAACATTTGCAAGGATTACCTGCCTCTGTGAGGAAAGGGCACAAGAATGTGTCATGAGGTAAAACATATCCCAAGACAATACTGGTACCAAGAATATTAGTTTTATGATTCTCTCAAGACCAAGGTTAGTCACAAGTACTTCAACACTCGTTCTTAAATCAATTGTAGATGAATGACAGATTTAGATGTATGATAGAATGCAAGGACACGATACAAGACTTCTCCAAGAAATGTGTAAAACAGCTGAAGAACTGCAACAAATCAAGGAAACATGTTTTAATTTGGAATCGGGTGCTTTTTGACAATGATGTTTACCAAACAAGTTGTCATTGGACGTGAGGGATGTGTGCAGACAGTGACATTGCCTGTGACATTCGTGGCCACACTGGTGTCAGGGGCCCAGGGCCAATTAGAGCTGTGTTTGGTTTGGATAGGTCCAATAGGCAGGAGCAGAGAGCCAGAGGCGATGTAATGCCAGAAGAAAGACAGCCAAGGCAGATAGCTGTAATGAATTAGATGACTGTGTGTTTGCAGTCTTGGGGATTGATTGACAGTGGGAGTCTGTCTGTGCAAGATGGCCTCCAGCTAAATCAGTTTGGCATCAGCAACAGCAGTCCAAATCTTCCCATTAGTTCAGTGTGAGAACAAGCACGGATAGTTTCCACTCTGTGAATGTTTTTTTTTCTCTCTCTCTCCGTCAAGCCACATTACAGCCTGTTTCTCTCTGTTGCCTTTTGCTCTGCTCTGTATCTCTCGGCCTCTTTATCGTCCTCTAATTTTCTCTCTCTTTTCTCTCTCTTTTTCTTTTCATTTGAACCCGTCTCTCGTTCCCATCACCCCCTGTTTTCCGTTCAAGCCCGTGTACTCACTCTTGTTTTGGCTCGGTATAATTAGGTGCTGATGTCACTCTACACTCATGTCAATAGAAATATCAGGCCATGATCACATCAAAGCACTGTTGCCATGGTGACTAAGTGCCATCGTTCTCACCCCAGAAAAATGGGGAGAGAGAGAGACGGAGAGAGAGGTGGTTAGACGAAGAGTGAGAAAGTGCCATGGATGGAGGAAGAGTGTTTTTATGTGTATAGTGAACGAGAGTGTTTTCATGAGCGCCATGTTTGCAGTATGTGTTAAATGTTGGATGGTGAACAGACAGTCCGAGGAAGGAGAGAGCAGCCGGGGATATCGACGTATCGATCCGTGTGCACTTGTGTGTGGGTGTCTATCTTTATTATTCTGTGTGTATAGGTACAGTATATGGTACATCTGTCGAGAATCAAAAGAAAAAATGTCTTGTTTTATTCGAAAAGGTATTGACACGTCTTATATTTTTCTCTTTCTCTAGGACAGCGATGGAGAGAAGAGTGAAGACAACCTGGTAGTGGATGTCTCCAATGAGGTACGTACATGTTTGAATAGCACTGACATCATCAAATGAAATCACAAAGAAAAATACATTTACTATTCAAGATCGCAAGATTAGCCTTAAGATTTGAGTCCTGCCACAACTCCAGTGTGAATGAACAATGCGTCAAGGACACTTGCTTTTGTAACTGTTCAACAAAAAGATTCAGACCACCATTCAGAAATCATTGGTTTCAAATCCTTGTATTTGTCCAGCTTTACCAGGTCTATGATAAGGAAATGCAACAAGTGGAGAATAACACAAAGCGACCCAGTTGGAACAGGGAAGTTCACTTCTCATCGAAAAGAACTGTGCTCCTTTGTAGCTAATATCTCCCCTTTCTCCCGAGCTGCACCGTCACCACTAGTGTCAACTCACCATTTCCCTTTTCCATTCCACTGTGGAAAAATGCAGCACTCACCAAAGTCACACTTCGCTCTCACTCGGTCTCACACATCTGCTCACAGCTAAGGCCTTGTGCAAAAGCTGCTTCAGAAAATACCTTTGACTTCTTCAGGAAACCACAAGTTACAAGTAGCCTTTATCCGACGGAGTCTCACACATGAATAAAGCATGAGTCCGAAGGTTTGAGGATCAGTAGCGCTCTTGGGAATAACTATGAATGTAGAGTTGACAGGAGGGACCACCCTGTGTCCTCTGCGTAACCCTGTCTGTCTGCTTCTCTGCTGTTGGGAGAGATTGTCGAGAACAACCCCAAACCTGTAATATCCGTGGCATATCACAGAACAAACCAATGTCATAATGCTCGGCCACAGCAACTTAAAATGAACCAGATATTTGTGTCAGCGTTACACTTTCAACCTTGTAGTTTCTGCCTGGCTTAATTTAGTGCTTTTAATATAGAGCGTAGTAACCTTGGCTTGTGTGTGCTTGAGCGGTGATTGTAAAGTGTGTTTGGAGTCAGCAGGTAGGCAGCTAATGCAGCTTTCTCCTGCACTTTTCCTTGTAAATAAGAAGAGCTACTAGTAAGCTCATTAACAGTCAGCGCTGTTTGTGTTCTCTTCGAGTGAACCAAATCAACAGATTCTTTTTATCTTTCAAAGCGATGTTTCCCTTCCCGCCTCTCTCGTTCCACTCAGCTGGCACCATGTATTCCTTTGCACTTCCCTTCACTCATTAGATAAGTCTTGTTCATTTAATGTATGCAAAGCCGTTTATGCCCATGGACTATTTTAGTTTTTAAATGCTTCACGCGGTGTGCCCAAATATGTTTTATCTAAGCCCTGACTTTTTTGATATTGTACACAAAGGAAGAGGCAAGTCTCTTTTGTGATTTGGAAAAGTGGTACAATAGAGAGAGGGGGGAACAAAAATGTGACAAATGTGGGTAATGGAAGAAAAAGGCAGGGTCTCTGGTGAACTGTGTGTGTTTCTATAGCCCACTTTCCACTAAGCATATAGTTCTGTTCCATTTTTGTCCCTCTCTTATGCGCATTTGAGAAAAAATACCAAAACAAGAGTACCTTACCATTCTAAGTCACTATCAACATGGTGGAATAAGATCTAAATGGTTAAGATCTAAAGTTCAACAAATTGCAATCTGTTTATTGTGGAACGAAGAGCACTTTTTAAAGCAAAATATGAATGCAAAGAGAAAAAGAGAAAAAATGCTCTCAAATAAAGCTTGTCTTGGGATAAACAAGAAGAAAATATGATGCTGTATTTTTAAAAATGATCTCCAGGGCTATTTTAGTTCTTTATAAACTAAAACACTGCAGTTGTTGTCTTTGCTTCAATAAAACAAGGCCTGATGTGTTGTATATAGAATATGGCTTATAATTTAAAATGTGCAGATGTGTAAATAAAAAATGAAATGTCCAATGAGACGTGTTTGCTCTCTTCCAGCAAAGGCAGTGTTGTTTCCACACTGTAGAAACTCAAGCCTCAGTGATTAAAGCCGTCTGTAACAGCAACACTATCCTCCACTCTTTCCGCTGCTGTACCAGACCTAATGTTTCATGTAGCGCACACCAGGCTCTGAGCTCTTTGAGTCTCTTTACTGATCCCAGTACAAACTGTGACACAGGAGGTTATGTCCTATCCATTACTTTGTGTTTACAATATATAAAACTTCCACCGGTGTAAGGACCGCAGTCTGGCACAAAGGAGGAGACGAGGACATGTTTCCAAATGGAGCAACAGTTTTAACAGAACAGATTACATTAACAAGTTTGACTGAACAGTAATGCCAGGTTGTAAAAGTGGCTTAAAGAAACTCAAATGTCCGTGATGATTCATTGTAACAAAAAAATGATATACCACAAAATAAGTTACGACTGAAAAATGTCAATGTTGAGATTAAATGATTTAAAAAGGCTACCTCAAGGACAAGGACGAGGATCACTTTGAGACAGTGAAATGTAGTGGAACGTCAAAGACAATATTACAGCAAGAAAATAGCTGTTGTATTGTGAACAGGCTTTAAAGGGGAGTAGGTGGGATTTAAATACATTTTTATTTCCTATCCTTATCCAGGAGCCCAACTCTCCTGCAGGCAGCCCCCCTCACTCCCCACATGGCAACGGGTTAGACCGAGCCCCCACCCTTCGCAAAGAGTTACCAGGCTCCTCAGGCACAGGAGATGCCCCTACCACCCCAAACCCACGCAGCCCCACTCCGGGGAAGACCAAGGACCCTGCACAGGTGAGATAATGCACCCCTGAAATAAGACTTTCCTGCAAATTTGTGACTTACTGCCAAATGCAGAATTCTTTGCTTCCCTTTTTGGTAATTGTATATGCTTTTTTGTCTGTAGATGGATAAGTCCCAGTCTCCGTTGTCTAAGTCAGGCACCCCATCCCCGTCCCATCGTGAGGCCCTTACCCCTGGAGCCCCAGGAGCTCCAGGCCCCAGCACCTCCTGCCTTCGGCTGGTCAGCAAAGCAGCCTCAGCTGCTGACCCTCTTGGTAAGACACTCCTTGTGAAATGTATCAGAAATACAATACATGAATGGAAAAACACACCTTTTACTGAACTGAGAGCACTAGGCTTCAGTTTTAACTTGGTAAAAGTGAATTGAAATAAATGCAGTAAAATGACTTTTACATTTAGAGTCTTATTGTTTGCAACATAATGGGTTTTGCACCTTGAGCTCCTCCGTCCTCTGTGTCAATCCGTGACCCTGACCCAGTGTAGACTAGTTACATTGATAGACTGTGTCAGTCAGTGCTTTGTACCGAGATAGAATGAAAGGAAAAACTTTCCATTTTGTTGCTCCTCTGTGGCTGTTTGTGTGTGATGTGTCCCTCCACATTCTTACTCTTTTTACCCATCCCCTCCCTCTCTTCCTCCTGTCCCAGCTCTCCGCAGTCCCATGTCTGTGCCCCCTGGTTCATACCCGGCTCATTTTGGCGTGGTGTCCCACGCAGGACTCAATGGTGAACTTGCCAGTCCAGGAGGCTTTGGAGGTGCTTTGACTCTCTCTCCCCAAATCAGTGCAGCAGCCAGTGCTTATTCCCGTAGCCCTATGGTGAGTAGAGGCCAACTTATTCACCTTGTTCCAGGAGTGACGTGTCAGACACGACTGTGACCATTATCCTTTTACTATACAGGACTACACTTTCTTATGAAATATTATAGTTTAGATGGATACATTCACTTTAGTTATTTTTATTTATTAAGTAAATGTACTTTTACACATTTGGCTCCCCTTCCCACCTTTCTGCCCAAACCAACACCATCATCCTCATCAAGCTCAGAATCAAATGTATAAACACCATGATGTGATTGTTGCCATTTTTGATTAGTTCTGTGAAGCTCTATTTGCAGTTACATTTCAAACATGTGCACCTCAGCTGAAACCAATGCAGGCAGCTTCAGCTCCCATAAGACGTTCACATACCTCAGCCTCAGGGCAGGATGTTTGCTGCAGTGCCCTATTCACCCCCTTGTCATCAGTCTGGGGAAAACCAGAACGCTCACAACATCACTTATTATTGTCAGCACACACCTCAGCACACATCGCAGAGGCACTCTCTACCTCGCTTTGCTCTATTTTTATAAACCAACTATTTTAATGGAAAAGAGTCAGCTGACATATTATCTGAAGTTAGTTTTTTTTGGACTCTCCGTTCAGGTGGCTTATGACTCTCGATCTCATCTGAGGGCGCCGGGGTTGCCCTCATCTCTACCTGGTGCATCTGGTGGCAAGCCGTAAGTTTCTGTTTGCATTTGTGCATGTGCTATATAACTTCTATAATGCAGTGTAAATCAATCACATTCTCATTGGTGTGTTTACAAATCAAAAGCACCTCATCAATCACATATTTCCCGCCTTGCTGAAGAATTGTGTTGTTTGTGTCAATTGCCGCAAAGTAGCAAATCATTCTTGCAGTGCTAATTTGAAATCAAAAAAACTGCCTTGGCTCCTTGCAGCTACAGTATTGATCAGCCATTAGCAACGGCACACTGAGTCTGAGCAATCATGCATTTGCCCATTATGCTTTCACACATTTACTACTGTATATAGGGCTATGTCAATCACTGTACACTTTAACCCTTCATTTTCTCACTATTCTAACAATGCTTTTTAATGCTGATCTGTTGGATAATAAAACATTTCTGCGTGTCGTCTTTGCAGTGCATACTCGTTCCACGTGAGCGCAGACGGACAGATGCAGCCGGTGCCCTTTCCCCCCGACGCCCTGCTGGGCCCGGGGATCCCTCGACACGCCCGGCAGATCCACACGCTGAGCCACGGGGAGGTGGTGTGCGCCGTCACCATCAGCACGTCCACGCGTCACGTCTACACCGGAGGCAAGGGCTGCGTCAAAGTGTGGGACATCAGCCAGCCGGGCAGCAAGAGCCCCATGGCACAGCTCGACTGTCTGGTGAGTCCACGAGGGGATTAAAGACGGCTGTTCTTTTGAAATCACATCCTTTTGGGCGCATCTACAAAAAGTGTAGGATTATTTGTTGTGTTGTGTTGCAAGAATTCTTATAGTGAAGAATTAGAACAGTGTAGATTGTAACGATAGATTAAAGGTATATAAAAGATCAAATAAACCTTGGACATTTACTGCAAATAAGCTTCATCTAGTGCACTATGGTCTTAATGATGATGCTGATGATGATGTTAATGTGTGAATGGTTTCCTTATTTTAGTAAGTATCCCATTTTCTCTAGCAAACACAATGTGTTGCTACAATTGTGCACGAGTAGTAGAGGAAGCATCTCTGCGGAATTACTTCTTCTTCTACCATATTTTGACCATGGCATATGTTTCTTGAAAATCAGAACAGGGATAACTACATCCGGTCCTGTAAAATCCTCCCCGACGGCCGGACTTTAATCGTCGGCGGCGAAGCGAGTACACTGTCCATCTGGGATCTGGCCACGCCCACTCCTCGCATCAAGGCCGAGCTCACGTCGTCCGCACCAGCCTGCTACGCCCTGGCCATCTCCCCCGACAACAAAGTGTGCTTCTCCTGCTGCAGCGACGGAAACATTGTGGTCTGGGACCTTCACAACCAAACTCTCGTGAGGTGAGACGAAGAAAAGGACCCGGGGAAGGACAAACTAAAACTTATTTCTTGGAAAAGAATTTGTCTTGGCTCCACAAATAGAATTGAGTCTTGGGATTTTGCAGAGGTGAAAATGGTTAGAGGATATGGAAGCATTTGATAAACATCTAAGAGACAGGGAGGAAGGGGAAAAGTCAGGGCAGGAATATGAAAGCAGGAAGATAGAGAGAGAAAAGAAATCAGTGCAGTCAAGGCTTATGGGAGAATAACTTAGAGAGGCATAATAAAACTAACAAAGAGCAAATAAGTCAAGGCGGTGAAAATAAGAATGAGAAAATGATTAAATATACTTGCCACTGACATTAAATTACTATAAATAAGTGGATATGTGTGTTTTGTCACAGGCAGTTCCAGGGCCACACAGATGGAGCGAGCTGCATCGATATCTCCAACGACGGCACCAAGCTGTGGACGGGAGGACTGGACAACACTGTCCGCTGCTGGGACCTCCGAGAGGGACGGCAGCTCCAGCAGCACGACTTCACCTCGCAGGTATGTACAGAAAAATACCAGAGAGGATATAACACCTTCAAGGCACGCACACAGCACCGTCAAAACACTCCTGCACAGTTAGTGTAGCGCGCAAGGTGGTATGTAGAAAAAATGAAAGTATTTGCTCTCACCACTCATGTTTACATCTAATTTAAAGCAAAATTCAGTCAAATCTAACATAAAAAAACATCAACACACAATTCAGGGCGTTAAATAACTCTCCTGTGTAGTGATATGAAAAGAGTTATAGATGCGTTGTTTATACTACTGCAAAAAACAGTGAAAGAAGTGTTTCCAGTTGTTTCAAAGTTAAGAGAGTTTTACTTTTTTGCACTGCTACACACTGCTCTTGTCTTCATTTTTTTCTTTACTTTCCACCTCTACCTTTTTTTTGCTTTTCTTCGTCGTGATCTTTCCTCACCCTCATCCTTTCTGCTCCCTCATCCCCTATTCCTCCTCTCACCGCCACCTCTATTTTCTACACTCCCTTATTTCCATTCTGTTGTGGTTTCCCTTCTCCATTTCTCGCTTATCCCACTCACTCTCTTCTTGGCCTCTTTTCTGTGCGTGCGTCTGTAGATCTTCTCCTTGGGCTACTGTCCCACGGGCGAGTGGTTGGCTGTGGGAATGGAGAGCAGTAATGTGGAAGTCCTGCACGTCTCCAAACCTGACAAGTACCAGCTGCACCTCCACGAGAGCTGTGTTCTCTCGCTAAAGTTCGCCTACTGTGGTACGTACCTTCAAAACGACCATTAGACTATACTGACCGCCTTTGACTTTTGTTAAGTAATGTGTTCCTTGTATTTCAGGCAAGTGGTTTGTGAGCACAGGCAAAGACAATCTGTTGAATGCGTGGAGGACACCTTACGGAGCTAGTATTTTCCAGGTGAGAGGCTCTTGCAGTGCTCTGAGTATGTAAATAATAATGATAATATAAGCATTTATAAATATGTATGTGTGTATGTGTGTTATCTTTTTTTTACCAGGGTGAATAATGTTGTTCTTAAACTCTGTACCGTACACACACACATAAGGACAGTAATAAACAAAGCAGAGTTTTTAGGAGTGCGTTTGTGAGCCAGTGTGGCGGTCGTATTTGAGTAAGTTGGAGTGTGGGCAGCAGGGTTGGCAGCTCCAGCTTCCCGGCAGACTGAAAGGAGAATGCTGGCTATCTGCTTTGTTATCCAAATGCCAAGTGTTACTGGTGCCAAACACATCTCTGTGTTACTCGCTCCTTCTCTCTGGTGTCTTCTTTTGTTCCGTCACACACATTTCATCTTTCCTCACTGTTTGTCCCCTCCTCCTCTCGTTGCATTTATAATATCTGTCCCTCTTAATTTATCCCCCACATTGGATTTTTTTTCTTTCTATTTTCCACTCTCCCCCTTCATCATCTTTTTATAGCATACATTATCTTTTACAACTTCTTTTATTGCACCTCTCTTTTATCACCCTTTTCTAAAATAGGCTTTATGTGCAGTAATGCTAATGCTACATTATTTATTTAACATTTCCTTAGCAACACAGGGATATTGAATATGCAGGGTTTATGGCCAAATAATGATGGCATCCAGTCATTTTTTTCCTTCTTAATACTTAATGAAATGAGAATGTGAAAGTTCAATGCTTTTCCGATGTACCTGTTACATGTCTTATTTATAGTACTCTGCTACAAGTAGTGTTGGGTGAAATAACTTTAACACACCTTGTAGAAACAATAACATGCAGTCTACATTCATGTGCTTGCTTGCAGCAGCATGTGTTAGGCTGTAGACTGTTAAATCTCCGGGTAGCTCTTTTATAACTTTTATCTCTTGGTCTCTTTCCAAATTCATCCTTTGCCTTGTCATAATGTACCTCCCTCGCGAACGCCCTTCCTCCTGACATCCTCTTTCTTGGTATAATATTAGGAATCCTGTGTGAAATGGTCTCTCACCGGCAGCTGGATGATTGACAGGCACGAGGGAGGGGGGGCCGACGCGAGAGAAGGGGGAGGCAGAGGATGAAGAGTGTGGGAAGAAGGCGGATGGGGATAACTGTAAAGGGAGCTTCAGATCCTCTAAAGCCAGGTGCCCAGGTCCACCTTCAAACACAGCAGAAGAAAAGGAAAAAGCCAAGAGTGTGCGTTTTGCAGACCTTCAGTGAAGCTTAAAGCTGCGGTTAATGAGGCTACCTCTCTCCGGAGAAACACAGGGAAATAAAGAGCTGAAGACGAATGAGTCAGCATCCCCGAGCTGTGGAGTTTGAAATAATTGCCGCTTGTTTTGAAATGCAAATATGTCTTGTATGATTGAGTATTAACTGATGACTCATATCTTTGCTAACAACTGTCTCTTTGTGTTCTCTGTCTGTTATCTGCCTCAGTCCAAGGAGTCCTCGTCTGTGCTGAGCTGTGACGTCTCCCCGGACGACAAGTACATCGTGACGGGCTCGGGGGACAAGAAGGCGACGGTGTACGAGGTGGTGTACTGAGGGGCTGCCGGGAGACAGGAAGGGGCAAGCCGAGTATTTGCCGTGGCTTTTTATTTGTGATTTTTCCGGACGAGCCCATTCTCATTGCATCAGCAGAAGTCTCAGCTCTGCTTCGCTTTCAAAGAACTGAATCCTCCTGACCCTCGACCCTCTTTTCATCACCCTTTTGCTGTGATATAAGCTAGTGCAGAAGCGCCCAAATCCTACCCACCCCTTCCCACCTTGTTAGCAGCAAGATAAGAGGGACAAGGGAAGTGATAAAAGTAGGGCTGAAAGAGACAAAAATGAGCAGAGAAAGCAATAGGAAGGAAGTCAAATTAAAGGGAGGAATAAGGAAAAGAGGAGGAGGGAGGGTAATTAGGGCTGTTTCCTGATTAAGAGCTCAGTGGAAGGAGGCCCCCAGAGGAGGCACTGTGGGAGCGCCAGCCAGGAGCACTGATACCACACAATCGATTCATTAGGCAGACAGTGGAAGCCTTAATGAGGCCGACGCCGCAGCACGCTCTCCCCAGCGACAAGTGTCAGGAGGCGGGTAGTGATGACGCGCTCGGATGGAAGACACACACAAACACACACCATCAAACATTAAACACACACACCAACGTAAAACTGTTTGAAATGGCATTCTGGGCACCACAAACTGCATACTGTATGTGCTGCCTTATGCATCTGATTAGCTTTAAGTATAAAAAAGAAATCATATGACCATCTTAGTGGCATGTTGCAACGTGGTTATTGGAAAAGGGTAGTTTCTTGCTCAGCTTGCCATCTTTACTTCATCCACATGAGCAAGAACAGCAAATGTTGATTAACTAGGACTAAGAAACAATTTTACCAACTAATAATTAAGTCGCAAGTGAACCATGACATTATTATTGCTGCTTTCTGAATTGAAAGCATGAACTCAACAAAGACGGAAAAAATTACATTCTATCTTGACCATTCAATATGATAAATATGTAGAAATGCAGCATATGTAACGTTGCTAAAACAGATACATTGAAGACCAGGGCAAATGTATGTTCTCTATTCAATTTTTCATATGTGCATCCTGTGTTTTAGCAGTTTGCTTTGTTCAAAAAAAGAAGAGAATTTGTGCTATGTTTAGGCAAGAACCCCATCTAGTTATGAACCTACAATTATGTTTCATCCACTACCAACCTACCTATTGCAATATACAGTACTGTGTGAGAGTTTTAGGCAGGTGTGGATATAAAAAGTAAAATAAACTATAAAGCATGGTGATTTTTATTAGTTTACAACATGCAAAGTGAAAGAACAGAGGACAAATCTGAATCAAATCAATATAAAAACGTTTCAGTTTTTGAAGGAACTGGGACAATTCTGTTCAAACATTTGGAAATCCCAGACAAACCCAGGCCAAACTTGACTAAACCAGACCATTTCATCTCAGACACAACCAGGCTAGACTCCATGATGTTGGAATCAGGGTTAAAACATCATCTAAAAATTGAACGTTTTCATCTTCACTTTTCCATTTTGTAAATTGCTGTAAACATTTAAACTGTATATTGTTGACAGCATTCTTACTTTACTGCACATCTTCATCTGCCTAAAACTTTTGCACAGTACTGTATGAAACTAAGATTTATTATATTAAAAATGCTCTTCTCCTGGATGGTCACATACTGTATGCTACTTTTGGTCCAAAACAGAATGCTAATTGTAACTCATAAATGTCATTTCCAAGCCGTAGACCTCACACGCTTAAAGTACACACACACACTTGGATAGACCCCCAGAGGAACAGCGTGACACACAGAAACGCAAACACACAGTGCACCCAATTAAACATTCATGGCAGCGCTCCCCGTCTCACTGCTTAATATCTATTTTATTTCGCTCTGACAAAGGCAGCGTCTAATGAGCCGCCGAGTCAATGGGATTCTCCCCGGGCCCGGAGACACAAACAGAGAACATCAGGCGCGCTCTTCCCTCTAATTCCTCGGGACTGTTCTTGACGCTGGTCGCTGCACTCTCTCTCATAAAAGGTACTGTCAGCCACATAAAAGTAGCAACAACATCACATTAAGGCCTCATTTACATTCACCCAGTCCTGATCAAATAGTAAGATTAAACGTTTGCTGGCACTAAACCTAATCAGACCTTGTAATGTCATATTCCAAAACGTTTGGCACATGTATTCATTCATTTACGATTTTTTAAGCATTCTTTCAGTATTTTTCATGACTTGTGGTTCGTCCGATGTAATGACATGCTTCTGTATAGAGGGTTGCCTATGACTGCGGTTTGGGGCTCACACATGCAGAGATACATTAGAAAGCAGGTGGGGAAAACACTTCTTTGTTCCTTTCCTTTTTGCCACTTCGGTTTGATTAATGTCCCTGTATCCTTGGTGACAGGCAGAGGGTGCGAAGATACAAAATATAGACACTCCACACGGGAGAAAAGTTCCTCTGTTTACTGTTGTTTTTTGTTTTTTCGCCCTTATCCATAAGTTAGTGAGCTGGTCTGTTTTTGGCTCCCGATTATTATTATTATTAATGTGTACGATGTTTCCGTTCGACTGTTTAATGCAGCTTCGGCCATCTGAGACGTCCCACTTTTTACTGCATGCTCGTTGCACTCAAGCTCCAACTGTAAAATGAACTACGCAAGATGGTTTTAAACCCCGGCAACACTGGGAAAAAGATAGTGTAACAACACATTATGTCATAACTTGACAGATAGTACACTTTGTTTTGGAATTAGCAAATAACCTGAGCACATAATGTAATCGTGTATTAATTAGACATGGCACGGTATTCTGGAGATTGTGATAGTGTGAAAAAATAAGAGAGAAAATAAGAGAAATAAGAGAATAAAAAGATTTAAAGTTATTGTACAGCAGCATTGATACCTTTTTTTTGAATATACGTCTATCTGAATAATCTCTCTGTTTTCTTCCAGACTTCACCCAAAGCCGTTGCCATGGTATTAGTCTTTTTAATATCGTAGTTATTGTGACATTTGGAAACTGCAAAACTGGTTATTGTCCCATGCCTATCAACACATTATATAAAAATGTAATAGCTAAACTAACAAAATGCAGTAAACTGTAGTGTGACCTAACGGAAAATGGGAGGGGCCAGAGGGCACACTGCATTTTTACACTTCTGCTGTGTCACATTAGAAATACACTTTGAAGTCAAATCAAATATATAACATCTATCTACATAATAATAATAATTGTATAGATTGTCATTTTTATTCTATGAGAAAGTGAGTCAGTTATTGCACTGCGTTATACATGATGTGTTGTTACACAATTATACAAAATGTGGATATTTTAACATTTTTTTCATGAAGTAATTACATAATGCTGCATTATTCCATCCAGATTCACAGATCGGTGACATTTCTGAACATATTAGATTTAACATTTTTCTATAGTATATAAGGGACTTGTACAGTGGCTAGTGTACTAATGCAGAGTCCGAGATAATGTGTACAGTTTAATGCCTGCCTCTTTCCCGTCTGCTTCTGGGCCACAGCAGACCTCCAGATATCCTCATACACAAGCTTGTATACTACTCAGAATGACGCTGTATAATGGCTATGCATTTGGTGGTATAGCGTGAATATTTTGGACATTGTATTTGATACTCTTCAGTGTAACGTCTTTCCACTGCCTGTGCTTTCTCTCTTTCATCTCGGTAAAGACTCTCTATGTTAAGTTTTCTTTCAAAAGCCAAGGAACTTTCTTTTTATTGCACTGTCTTCCCTCCTGATGCGTTTCCCATGTGCTGTACAAGAAAGTCGTATGTGTAAAAAATAAACCGAACTTGTGTTTATCCTTTCACTTGGCTGCAGTGTTGTGTGATCTTTTTATTGCAGTCATACACAGAAAAACTAAACCAAAGAGGAGTACTTTTTACGCCAGAAATCTTCCTAAATCAAGTGTGAAAGCCCAGTTTCACCAAGGAAAAAAACGTGTAAAACCTTTCAAATCTATCAAATATGTTTCTTTTTGTTCCTTTTATATATATATATATATATATATATATATATATATATATATATATATATATATATATATATATTTATATATATATATATATATATCAGTCAAATGAATATGCAAAACATAAGTCTTGTCACAATAGAATTCAAATGATTAAATCCACATCAGCTTCTTTTTTTCTGCAACATTGTCTTAAAGTCATTTTGTCAATGTGTGTGGCACTGTTTGCACCCAAAGGTTTTTCCTTCATCAACTTTATTTCAAAATGTGAATAGGAGATAAATGCCCTTTTCTTTTTATAGTTCACTTCCTCCATAATCACTTCAGGACTCCCTCCTGAGTGTTACTGCTATAATAATGTGTTTCACCATCTATTGTACAGCAGATCACTTTTTTTCCACTCACTTTGAAGCTAGCTCAGCACAAATGAATGCATTATTTACAGAAATCCTTGGTCACAGTAGAGCTATAAACCTACTTGTTCGTACTGTGAATTTGAAGACAATTTCTTTTAACAGCCACTGTATGTCTGAGGCTGCAGCTGCAGGATGACAATGCAGACATGGACCAAAGAGGATTTGTGCTGCTGTTTCCCCTCAGAAACAGAGAGAATCACAGGGGAGTAGGCAGAGCGTGTACTCACCATTCACATCCTTTATTTTGCATGTAAATATTGTAAGATCCTTTCTGGCTCCTCACTGTTTGAGAGTTTAAGCAAAAATTCAACAAATGCTCTCTTAGATTTTCAGCTTCAAAGTTAATCCTGGCAAGTGAAAAACATTCGAACTGTAGCACACCTTTGGAAAACTCTAAAGATAACTTGCTTTTCACCAAGATGACGAAAAAACCTGAAATAACACTTTGGCTCGGTTCACACTGCAAGGAGCAGAGCTCAAATCAAATGTAGTGCTTTTATCTGTTCACATGAATAGAGGCTGCATTCATTTAATGGCCTTAGCCTTAGAGCTGGCTATCTGGGGACCTTAAACAACCTCCAAATAAAATCTTCAAAAGAAATCCATCTGATGGCTTTTGCCGATGCCTTAAATATGATTTAATCAGATTCTAAAACATTTTTTTTGCAAAAACATCATAGATTTTTTGGTGTAGTCACTGAGATTCCTTTGCAAAGAAGAAATTCTAGTGCTGTAGCTTACTTTTTAACTTCTCTGAAAGTCAGGACCTTTGGTAGTCTCAAAATATATAATAATATAGATGTTTGTCAGGCAGCACTTTGTACTGTCTCAAGTGATTTATTAACTCCAACAATGACCATTTTAGAAGCACTTGATATTGTCTGACGGCTGGTGACAGCAAATATAAAAGGACAGTTAAGTGACCTGCAGTAATACCTCAAAAGTCATTTAAAACATCCCCTTCTTAAGTGGTCAAATACACAAACAGCCATTAGAAAATCACAAAGAGCGCTGTTTTGTTTTAGAGAACTTTATTTACATGTCCATAAAGCAAAGTCAAAGTTCATGGTGTAGATGTGAAAATCCCTGTTTATGTGCCATAACAAATACAATAAAAACACATTTAATGTTGAGAATGAAGATGATCGGAGGTCACATCCCCAAAACCCAAGAAAGTCTGTTTGATTTGTCCTCTTGTGGATTTTCTGTCAATAAACATCTCCATAAGTCACTTTAGATCAGCACAGCAGACAGTACAATCATGTTGCTGCTGCTGTGGAAAGAACCTTCACAGTACGCACTGTGCACCCGTGTGGAACAAAGCAACATGACCAGACTGGGACGTCTACACGGCACAGAACATAAGACAGTGTTTTTTTTCCAGCAGGAGTTTTTTCATTCCTCCCTTAACCCTTCCTTAGTCTCTGTCTTCTTTCTTCTGTCTTTCCACTCATTGTGGTCCAACCATTTGCACAAAATCCAAAGGCTAAAAAAATATTTTTTGCTAATTTCATGTTCACTACAGAGGTTTATTTCATTAAAAAAAGAAAAAAAAAGCAACAAAAACAAAGGTTCTTTGGAGGAATCCACAGTTGCACAGCTACAGTCTAATTAGTATCAGAGCATTAAAAATGTTTGTCACTTTTGCCCATCTTTGTCTTTGACAAAACAAAAAACAAAGCTGAATGTCTCTTGATATCAAAGCCACTCTCTGCTCTGTACAGTCATTGGTGTTGGGGGCCGCCGCCCTGCCCCCTGATTTATTTGTTTATTTGTTGAATTCAGTAGATGACCTCGTAGACTGTTGCTTTCTTGTCTCCTGAGCCGGTGACGATAAACTGATCGTCAGGGGAAATGTCACAGCTGAGGACCGACGACGACTCCTTCGACTGAACACACAGAAGTCAGATCAGATACAGACCATCAACAATACTGACATTTTCTGTTTACTTTCTGAAAAATAAGGACTACTGAATATAGTCTTTATCCAGTGCCTACCTGGAATATGCTGGATCCGTAAGGTGTCCGCCATGCATTCAGCAGGTTATCCTTGCCCGTGCTCACAAACCATTTACCTACAGGACAAAACATACAGCCATTAACCGATAAAGCCTCAGGGAGGTGAGATACAGAGACGGCTCAGAGGGAAAGCAGCTTTTGAAAGGAACAAGAAGGAAATACGAAAAAAAAGTGTCTGAATAATGAGAGAAGCAGAGATTTGTTCTGCTTCCTTCTGATTAAATACCCCCAGGTAATGTGATGTAACCAAGCCATCAATCCAGCAGTGTGCACATACCACAGTAGGCGAACTTTAGCGAGAGAACACAGCTCTCGTGGAGGTGCAGCTGGTACTTGTCAGGTTTGGAGACGTGCAGGACTTCCACATTACTGCTCTCCATTCCCACAGCCAACCACTCGCCCGTGGGACAGTAGCCCAAGGAGAAGATCTGTGGATGCAAAAGAAGAGATGTATAGAGATGTAATAAGATCTTTTAACGGTAAACAGTCTTCTTCTGCTAGAATCTGTGATCTGTCTCTACCTGCGAGGTGAAGTCATGCTGCTGGAGCTGCCGTCCCTCTCGGAGGTCCCAGCAGCGGACAGTGTTGTCCAGTCCTCCCGTCCACAGCTTGGTGCCGTCGTTGGAGATATCGATGCAGCTCGCTCCATCTGTGTGGCCCTGGAACTGCCTGTGACAAAGAGCAAGAGGTGACTCAAACACACACAAAACAAACCTGTCTATAACTTGCTTTAGCATCAGTACCATCTTCTAACAACAACTATAATTTATACTGTTCCTTTAGCAGTGGTCTCACCTGACGAGAGTTTGGTTGTGAAGATCCCAGACCACAATGTTTCCGTCGCTGCAGCAGGAGAAGCACACTTTGTTGTCGGGGGAGATGGCCAGGGCGTAGCAGGCTGGTGCGGACGACGTGAGCTCGGCCTTGATGCGAGGAGTGGGCGTGGCCAGATCCCAGATGGACAGTGTACTCGCTTCGCCGCCGACGATTAAAGTCCGGCCATCAGAAAGCAGTTTGCATGAGCGGATGTAGTTATCCCTGTTCTGATTGGACGATAAAGCAGAAACAGTTAAGAAATGATGATGTATACTGCGGTGCATTGTAATGGTGTCAAGGGGATAAACTCAGAGCAGAATCACAGCCATAAATAAAAGAAGCTCGAGGCTTTGGCAAGAGGACAACAACATGAAGGTAATTCATCATATTAAGTGTGTGAATAACAGCAGCTCACTTCCGGCAGTAAAGCAACATTATTGGACAACAAGATTTCCACAAACGTCACATATCAGCCACAAAAGTCAATCTAACTGCCGCCAACGCCCCTCGTGGACTCACCAGACAGTCGAGCTGTGCCATGGGGCTCTTGCTGCCCGGCTGGCTGATGTCCCACACTTTGACGCAGCCCTTGCCTCCGGTGTAGACGTGACGCGTGGACGTGCTGATGGTGACGGCGCACACCACCTCCCCGTGGCTCAGCGTGTGGATCTGCCGGGCGTGTCGAGGGATCCCCGGGCCCAGCAGGGCGTCGGGGGGAAAGGGCACCGGCTGCATCTGTCCGTCTGCGCTCACGTGGAACGAGTATGCACTGGAAACAAGGGACAATGAGGTGTTACGATCTGCAGAACAATCGCACTATTATGAAAAAAAAAAAAAAACAGTGTAACAAGCTATTGTATCAGTGCTTCTTACATCTTATAAGTATAATTATAAATTTTTATTTATTTGATTTACCTGACAGTACTTTGATGGAGTTACACTGTGTTGTAGATTAGAGTTGTGGTCTACAATAACTACAATATGCATGTTACAAAATACTTTATTATTGATTTTAGACTTGTATGTCCCTCTTCAAGCTTCAAGTGCTGTTCAGAGGTACCAAACATCAACATGTTAAACTGATCTTTTGAGAACTTGTTCATATAATGATTAAAAACATGTTGATTTAGGTGTCTTCTACAGCTGCAGCCGGTATATAAAAGTTTAAAAAGTTATAAAAGTAAGTTTAATACATACTATATATATATGTATATGTATAGGCTACGTACGGTTTTCCAGAGGCAGACTGGAGGCTGGCAGGCAGCCCAGGGACCCTCATGTGTGGGTGTGGCGACTCATAACCCACCTGCAAGAAAATTACATACCTCAGACAAATCTATAATCCTTAAAATCGTGTGGAATGACAACAAAAAAAGAAGTGGTGAAAGTGATGAAAAGAATGACTCATGAAATGTTTATTACTGATGCAGTGTTAAGAGATTTCTACAGTAGCGTTAGGAAACAAAAAAGAGCCAAGGTCACAGATTCGGACAACAGGAGGCGATACAGCCCTCACTCCAGATCATAACCTCCTCCACACTAAACATGCTTTCACCTTGTGAATGGTTTTATAAGCTGAGATATTCTATGTGACAGTGACACTGAGAAGACAAATACATCCAACATACCACAGGGGAGCGGCCGTAGCCTGCGGCGGCGGCTGCTGCTGCTGCTGCTGCTCCGTTCATCTGGGGGGAGACCAGGTGAAGGCCTGCGCCGTAGCCCGCCGCCCCGGGCAGCTCTCCATTCACCCCTGGAGGGGGCAGGCCGAACGCCCCAGGGGGATACGCTCCCTGCACCGCCAGAGGGTTTCTTAGACCCAGAGCTGCACCAAGGTGACAGGAGCGGGAGAGAAAACAGAGTGGAAAAGACAAAGAGCGTTAATTTAGTCTGAATTATTTAAGTGAACAAATTAACACAAAAGCAAAGTGTGTGTCAGTCAGTTTGAGAGCTTGCTGTTCTGTATTGCTTCTGAAAAAGCTGGACTTGGCTGCAAAATGTATCAAAGTGACTCCCAATGCAAAGCTTTTCAGAATAAGATGTAGTGACTGACAGACTGAACAAGCTGCAGCAAGCTACAAAAAGCAGGACAGCACTCCCAGCACAGCTCTGGACCACTACTGACCCCTGCTGGCCATGCTACCATCCTGCAGTGAGGCCCTGTGTGTTTGTGTGTGTGCTGGTGAGAATCTCTATTTCCACTATCTGTGCGTCATGTGCATGCATTCTGCTGTGTTCGCAGCACAGACGCTAACAGGTGATGTGAGGGAGAGAGATACAGTGGAATAGATGGAGGCTCATTATGAAGCAGCTCACAGTCACAGTCCATCACCTCTCCTAATCTTTCCATTTAAAAAGTGAGGCGCGCTGAATATTTTTGCCCACAGCTGCTTATTAAGTCCAGATGGTGGTCGGTTGTGGGGAGCTGGCTGACACCCATACCAACTACCATGGCCCAGTGCTGATACAATCTCTTCAAGTTACAAAGCTGGTGCAGACTGAAAAGCCATCTCTGCAACATTCACATTTCTAATTGATCCCCTGTGTGCAGTGAAAGTCTCAGTCCCGGAGCAGAAGCATTTCAGACATTTGTCTCCTGAGCAACATACCAGCAAACACAAATACCATCACGGTTTTCAAATGGCTGACTACAAATTTTACCAAGTTTGTCAAATAAAAACTTGTGTCTTACCAAGGGGATCAACTCCAGGTTTGCCCGGGACGGGTCTAAACTGTGGTGGGCCACTGGGTCCTGGGGTGTTGGACTCTTGAGACATGGGTGTTCCAGGCTTCATACCTGGAGTACTGGACTTCTCTCTCTGCCAAAAGCAAAGAGGCATTAGCACAAAAGAGAAGTTAATCGACTGTGAAAAGAAAATAAACAAACTGTCTTAAGAAGTAGATTTAAGATTGGAAACAAATCAGCAGAGAGGAATGGAGCAAGCCACAGGAGAAAAAGAATGGCAAAAAAGCAAACAGACTAAACAGGAATGACAATGAGGACAAGTGAGGGCAGATGTGGCCTAAGAGTCCCAGTGGGAGACCAGCACACCAGACTGAATGTGTGTGGGATGTTGAATACACACTGTTAAAACTTGGAGACATATTATTGACCCTTAACTAAACAGTACAGTGTGTGTATCCGCAGCAGATTCAAATATTTGCCCTTTCCTGTTTGTGAGCTGCCATTGTGTGTCGCATGGAACCAGATGTGTACCTGTGGGGGCTCCTTGCCACGGGACGGGGAGGCAGCACTGCTGGACGAGGCCAGCGAGGTGGGACTGGCCTGTGGGGGGCCCTCTTTACGGGACGGAGGAATCTTGTCCAGGCCGTTTTCCCTGGATGAGTAGGACTGTACACTGCGAGGAGATGACGGGTCCTGAAATGAAAACACAAACATTATTGTCAGAATACACTCGCGTACAGATTCTATGGCAGCCTATTTATTATCCTCATGTTAATTGAGTTTGATTTTCTGTAGGTGGCACCCTTATATTAGCTTGCTATCATTACTTTAACTGCATCTGCCAACCATCCAGCTCTTCCTCTATTGATTCCACACTTGCAGCAGTGAACATAAAAGCAATGTCTTTCTGGCAGCAGAAAGTTTTCCTATAAAGACCCACCCAATGAGGAAATTTAAAACCTTTCATCACAACAGCTCAATTACCATTATCCAAGGCACAACTGACACTTTTACAATATCTCTGAATATCGGCCATAACTTCAAAAAGGCTACAATTATTCCAATCTTGCTTCACTCACAATGCATGCCTTATAAATGTAAGAAGGAATAAGTGTGTGTATGTATTTATAGATGTATGTGCTGGGAAATGAGGGCAGTCACAGGTGGAGGCTGACGGAGGGGGTATTAACTTTATTATTATTCAGATGGTCCTGCTGGGTGTGTTTACATGATGTATGCAGATGAAAGCCGTGAAGTGAGGCCAACAGAGTCCGGCAGCCGCCTACTAACCTCATCCACAACCAAATTATCATCACTCTTATCCGCATCGCTTCCCTGAAGAGAGAAAGAGAGAGAAACATATCAGAGATTTCCATCCGCCATTTGATGTATGAAGATTACATGTAAAAAAATACTGCATACAAACACACTCAGAGATGCCTTTTTTGTGTGTTGCTAGATTTTATCCTGTCCAAGTTGGAAGAGCAGTCTAAAACATTTTTGCAATTTAAACTCTTTAATACATTCCTTACTGTTCCTCTCACTGTGGTGCAATGAACAATTTTGTGCAGACATTTTGAATAAAATCTTGCCCTAAATCTGGTCTGTCTGCTGCTCATTCTGCTCAATGTTGTCAAAACTTTCTTCTTGCACCGCAACTTTTTTGCGCATTATGAAGTGTGATGCTCACGTAGTCTGTCATGAACTCCTTCTCATCAGCTTTCCTCTTCTTGCCGTTGCTGAGGTAGTCTGAAGGCCGACTCTTATCCCCATTGGACAGAGAGCTCTGCGGAGAGGAGGAGAGATTGAACCGGTAAGAGCAAGCGAAGCAAAGAGCAAAAGGAAGGGACGAAGAGGAGGAGAGAGGGGAAGAGTAAGTAGTAAAGAAAGCAGAGTGAGGGCAGAGAGGAAGGAAGAGGGTGATAATGAGGTGAGGGGGACTGCATAAATCATGTCAGCCTCATAAGCCGCAGAGATGAATGTGATGGAATATCAGGCGCCATCGATCGGCCGACTCACTGAGGAGCGAGAACTAGAAAGAATGCTTCGTGTTTTCTTTACAGGAATAGAGGGGACTGTGGGACAGAGGGAGCAGGGACTTGGTGAACTAGAAAAAGACTTGCATTATACGCAACTTTAGCTTAAACTAAAACCAGTTTAAAAGATGCGTGCAGTGCTAACCTGGCTAACTACTAACTGTAACCATAGTGACTCTACTGTCGCTTTGTTTAGAACACATTTCCAAGCAGTACAGTGATAAATGGTTAATTAGCCAGTTGTCTCCTTAACAGAGCGTTAATCTACAGAAGTAACTGTTTAAAGAAAAACTTGAGAGCAGTAATAATAAAATAATAATAAAAATAAGAGCCATCTTTAGCCACTTCTCTTTTGAAATCCCTCTGTCCTATATGCTTCTACTGTCCATCATCTATGTACATGTGTATAATGGCTGTAATATAATGAATGAAAGAGATGACAGCGGTGTTTAAACTGTACTTACCGGCCCTGCTTCGCGGTCTACTCATTCCAGGAAACAGTTTCCAAGTATTCAGGTATCAGGGTCCAGGACAGCGAGTGCAGACACAAACAGACACACAAAAGCATGATTAGCTCCCATCATTTTACATCACTCTACCACTGATGACTCAGCGGAACAAAATCCCTGAGGAGTGTTATTATCAGCAACACTACTTTGCAATGCCAAAAATCCAAAGCAAACCCAATCATCAGAATACACTGAGCCAAACTCTGCTGTTTAGTTTCCTCCCACATCAGCAAGACATTTTCAACTCTCTATGAATGCAGTCAATTTTATGTCCCCTTCCCTAAACTCATCTCAGGTTTTACACTTTTAGTTTATTTTCTCAAAGTAAAATAATACATGATTTATACCTCTGTGGTGCTCTGCAGCAGCAGCGGCGGCTGCTGCTGCTTCAAGGTGTGCTCTCTCATCCTTGGCAGCGAGCTGAGCTCCCAGTGCTCCAGACAGAGCCAGTAGGCCTGAACCTCCGCCCAGGGCCAGACCAGGGTGGGGCAGTCCTGACGGGTGTGGGCCCACAGGCAAACCCTGGGCATGCTGGGAGAGGTGCTGCGCCTGGAGCTGCTGCTACATAGGAGGAACAAAAAATACAGAGACAGGAAAGACAGAGGAGAGAGGTCTGGGTGACTTAAAAGCAATAGAAATGACTGGGAAGAAAGTGATCAAGATGAAAGCGGAAAAATTCTGGGAGGTGCAGGACAGAAGGCTACAATTAAATCGATAATTCAACCCAGAATATTCTAAGGGTGCCTCAGTGGCTCACCTGGTAGCGTGCATACCACATACTCGAGCGACCCGGGTTCAATTTAGAGTCGGGGCCGTGTGCTCCATGTTATTCCCCTCTATCTCTCTCTCACCCTGTTTGAGCTCTATTTACACTGTCTCTATCCAATAAAGGCTTAAAAAATCTAAAGAAAAGTCTAGAAGTCTAGTAGAATGAGCAGAAAGACGCTTAAGTAAAAGGAAAGGGACAGGAGGAAAAAAGTATTATATGGGAGGATAAGGTACACACGCTATGAGGCAGAGGGGGGAGCCCACGTACCCCTATCGAAGCATTTAACTCCCCCATGGTCACCTGTTTGGCGCGCTCCATGGCCTGGACCACCTGTTGTTGGTGCTGTAAAAAAAGACAAGGAGTCAGATACGCTCTAGAAAAAAATCAAAATCAAAAACAAAAACACATAGTATTACAAACATCGCATGTTCATTATTTTGTCAAGTAATCATGTCAAGTTTTACATTTCTACATCTAATGCATGAAAAACTGATTGATAAATGACGTGAGCACCATTTGGCCATCATGGAAAATAAATGTGCTTTGAAGATTCATCCATCTGTACCTCTGTGTGTGTGTTATTAAGCCTTATGGTGTGTATGCACATGCACGTCTCCTCTGTGGGCCGCTGTAACAGTTGATGTGTGAGCGTTTCTTACCTCCTGTGACAGGAATGGGATGAGCTGGGCACAGATCACGTTCAACCGTTTGGCGATCTCCGTCTAAAAGAAAGAGAGATGCTGTCACTTTGATGAATAAAAACAAACACAGTCACACAGCTGAGATTCTGCTCACACAAGAAGAAAGCACAGACTGGAGGGACACAGGTAACGCACACACAGACAGACACACAACGAGCTGTGGCCTGCTTCTCTCAGGGCCAGTGTGGTAAATATTTCAGCTGCTTACATCTGGTCCATGCAAATGGAAACTCTGCCAGGGAGTTGGGCTAAAATATTCATGGCCAGCATCTGCTGTGGCCACAGCCAGCCCACACAGAGTGTGTGTATGTGAAAGAGAAAACATGGAGATTCACCATCTTGTCTCCGGAGTGTGTGTGTGTGTGCTCTGCTGAGTCTGAGTGTGTTGGGGTATTGTGCGTATGGCGGGGTGTGTGTTCTTGCTGAGGGTCACTGCTTCTTGCTGTGGGTGTGTGTCTGCCTCAGACTGCTCTACTCCCCAGCCAAATCATCCCTCCTCCTCTTTATTATCTCTTTCCATTCTTCTTGTTTTCCGTATTTCCATCTTACAGCATTTATCAGTCTTTCCATCCATCTTTTTGAAATATTTGCACACAATCAATGCAACCAGCTCTGCCATGTGAAAATACACAAACATGTTGCATCCAACGAGGCACTCCTCATCCAGTAATGATATGCATGCAGAGATCATGACAACATCATTACGGCCGCAGGCTGTTTGTCTTGTTGACAGCTCGACTCTTCTGTGTGTGTATGCGTTCACATCCACATATACCCCTCCAGTCTCTCTCTTAAGTGATTTATTGATGCCAGCCTGAACTTCCACCCCCTCCTTTTTCTCACTCTTCCTCTCTCCAGCCTGCACCTCCCTCTTCTCACTCCATTTTACAGCTAAGCAGCATGACCCCCTCCTCCCCCTTCTCCCCCTCCAACCTCTGAATCCCCCACAACCTCAACCCCAGGGAGACACAATGATTTCTTGTTAGAGAACTCCAACTACTAAATGACATCTTCAAGAGCGACGGAGAGAGACGGAGGGAGGGAGAGTGGAGGACAAAATGGGAGAGGGGAAATGAAAATAGGAGGCAGCGGATGGAGAGGGGGAAGAGGAGGAGGACAAGGGCAGATTGGGTTGAGGAAATGACAGCCAATGAACCAGGGTGTAGGAGGGAGAACAGAGAGAGGGGGTTGAAAAAAAGAATGAGATTGGTGGTGGATGGTGGGGGGCACAGAGCAATGAAGGGGGAGCGTGTCAGAAAGCAAAGCGATTGAAATGGTGAAATGAACAGAAAGATACAGAAATGGAGTGGTTGGGAGACGCAAGGAAAGGCAGTGACCTGATTCAAAGTGAAATTCAGCATGGACTGGGCATATGTGGGGAGGTGTAGGAGAACAAAGATAGAAAACAAAAAGAAAATCAATGTAAAGGGACAAAGGTGAAGCAATGGTCACAAACCGAAGTAACTGAGATTAATTCTGACTACAGAAAGACGGCATTAGGAGATATTTGAAAAGGGCAGTAGAAGGAAAGAAAGACAGTAGTGACAGACAAGTAGCAGCCTTACTCACCTGTTTGTGCATTTCAATGTTAAGGCCGTAGGACATCTCATAATACTGCAACACAAAGAGACATCAGTTAAAAAAATACATCCAACAATCTTGATAACGGCTGCTGCAATTATTTGTAAAGTTTGTTTGGGAAGGAGAGTTGTATTATAGTATTTATGTAATGAGTACAAGCTAACAGGATAATTTATCAACAAGACAGAAAAGGAGTGTGTATTTCTCCAAAATTCAATTGTATTTTTTAACTTATACACACACAAGAAAAATAAAAAATAAGACACCACTGAACTGCTTCACATCAACATCCAGTCAAATTATTGGAACTACACTAGCTCCTATAGGTTTCAAATATAATGTAAGAATTTTAGAGCCAAACGCATTTATGTCTCATATCTTATATTTATACATGGCTGTAACAAGAACAGTTTCTGAGAGGACAATACATGAGTTGACAGCAAACTGATTCTTAAATACAACATTGAGTGACTCTAAATACAGAAGTTAGTATCTCTAATGTGACCCTCTGCAGAAGCCATATGCTCCAAAAGCACACTGCCTCTAGACTCTTCAAGCAGCAGCAAGGCAATGGCTCTAAAATGACCCTGAGGTATGTTTGAAGAGCCAGTGCCACAAGCCCAAAGTGAGGCAGAAAAATTGCCACCAGGCAGAAAGGGTGACAGACTATTGCAATAATCATGTATAATGTGAGCTATTTGACCCAGGCTTTTATGTGAGAGTACAAGGAGCAGCAAGGAACATAGGAGGGAAGAAACGCCTCACAGAAGACAGGTGAGTCTCTCTACCTTCAGAGATGGACGAAAGGGGAGCATTTTAAAGTCAGATTCCAGGAAAAGTGACAGGCTGACATTTGCTTTTCAGCGTGGCTGGTTGTGGAGAGGAGATTGGCAGTTGGGCAGTCAGAGCTGCCTGGCAGGATAGGAGAGGGGATGGCAGGGGTCCTCTCTCTCCAGACATCTTTCCTGGCAGACAGCAGTGTGTAACTGTGTGGGCGTGTGTCTCTGTGTGCTTTGTGTGTGCTTGCTCTTCTTTCTGTGTGCCTCCATAAAAGACGCCTTTGCTGGCAGCTGGCAGCTTTGCTTTGCAGTTGGCGTGCCAAGTTTTCCTGTTGCCTAGCAACATCCAAACTCCCCCAAATCAGCAGCCAGCAAAGAGACCTGGCCTGCGCATGATGCCAGCTCACCCCCTTCCCTCCCCACCACTAAAACTTCAATCCCCCACAAGTCCCTGCTTTGTGCCAACATCACCACACAGCTCTCTTTTGGCTCTGGACAGACACACACTCCGCTCGGCCCTGGGAGCCTCTCAATACAGTTACATCAGGAAGGGTTTAAAGGCTCCCAAAACAAACACTTCTTCTTACACCTACCTACCATTAAAATCTCACACACACATATCATTTACAACCATACTGCACACATTTGTATATTGGCATGAATAATACATAGATACCATTTTAAGGGTACACCATGTTTTGAAACTTAAAAAAAAAAACAGAACTCTTGACTTCCACTGGTCATGCCGATGTCACTAATGCAATGTGAACCAAAGCTGCATCTCAATTGGACAATAATTTTGACAAGTAGCAACATTCCAGTTCACTGAAAATTGGGCATATTTATATTCTATAAGATATTCACTGTATTTCAACTAGTTTATTTGTGTCCTTTTCTTTTTGTTATGTTAACATATATGTCACTGAGTGTGCATACATACAGATGCAGACCATCTTATATAGAGCCATGAGATGGTCTACATCTCAGTGGGTTACTACAACACTGCCAGACTTAAAACGTCCCAAACAAACATGCATTTACACAAACGAATTTAATCACAACTAGTTTCTAGTTTGGTATTATGTTTAATTCAGAGTTTGGGCTGGATACGTCAGCAGTGCGGCCCAGCGGGATGTGCACTCTCAAACATGAAAAGAAAGGCAAACAAACAGACAGAAGGCTGCACGCCCATGTAAACGCTGTTTATTCTGCTCTCTTCTAATATCTGCGTGCGCTAGTGTGTGTGGTCTGCTGCATGGTTTTTGGTGGGTGTTGTTTGGCAGCTGTAAGCAGATGAAAGGGATTCAGCAGGCTTGGCAACACACTTGTTGTGAGTGAACGCCGAGAATGTGTATGTGTGTTGTATCTCACCATAACATAGTGTCTCTGGATCTCTGTCTTCTCTGTGGCCAACTTCTCACATTCCAGTTTTAAACTGCAAAGAAATAGAGAAACAGCGATTTATTTGCATGACATCTCAAACACAAATGCTCAATAATATTACAGTTTGCAATACGAGCACTAATGGCACTGCTCCTCTCCCTCACTCAGCCAAGGGGAGGGGGGGAGGTGACTGGGGTGCTGACAGCCCATTATCACCTCAGAGCAGAGCAGAAATAGACAAAGTCACGCTCACTGACTGAAATGCGGCCAAGACTCCGGGCAGGCACATCCAAGGTGTCTTTACTCTTGCACGTTCACTCTCTGGACATTTTTCAATCTGCCCCGTGCCCTCCACTTCATTTCGTTGCCTCCCTAATTACTAGTCGGCCCATCTGACCATTTCACCTTGTGAGGCAAAGCTTCCCAGTTTCACAGAGTGGTCGAATAAATGATGTTTATAAAAGCTAGTTTTTTTTAGGCATACAATGTTTAATTGACCTAAGTAGCTAAATACGAGGATGGACGTCAACATGGACTAGAATCTCTGAGGTGATGGCAGCCAAACACCTCTTCTGTGTGTCCTATATAAATATTTGCCCTCTGTGTCTCTAGTGGCACCACACCACTAACCGCTGTCTTCTTAAATTGGCTGGATTCACAAAAACATACACTTAGATGGGTTGTGCATCAACTCTTTGTCACAATCACCTTGGCGTGTTACCTCAGCAGCCCTGGACCCATCTCCTTCTCTATAGCTCTCTCTTCATCTGCCTCTCCCTGGTGAGCTAGTATATTTTGGGCCTTTGCAGGTTTGCACAGACTTGTTTGTGGCCAGCCCACAGATTGATTGAGTGGAGGGTGTGGGTGGGGGGGGTTGCGGTCATTTCGTGGAGGAAAATTAGAATATGATTAATACCGCAACATTACCCCCAACCGCAACAGGTAATAACAGCCCCCTTCTGCAGCGCCGCTCACATACACACACAGCCATAATTGACTCATTTATCATTGCCAGCCAGTTGAAGAAGAGAGGGACGAGGAGGGAGAGAAGCGGGACAGGGAGTGGGAAAGGAGGGGTGGATTATGGCCCCCGACGTATAGATTTTATTACAGGGGAATTGGCTCTCAGCAGAAGTCAGTCACAGCTGGGTCGAGGACTAATGTGACCATCACCGGTGTGGGTTTGTGTAAGCAGACGTCACATAAACATGGGTTCAAGTCAGGAGAAAAAAAAGAAAGCTATGAGAAACAGTTATTGATGGCACAGAGATAATGAAAGTGATTGTATGTAAAATGTTCTGCCGTGATTAGGCCTGCAACTAAACATTATTTCACCAGCCATATTGACTGATTTTGTTCTATAATTTATTAAATGACGTCATGCATGTATAAACGGCCAAATGTGTACAAATGGCAATCACAATTACTCACTGCAAAAAATCACCCTAAACAACTGGAGAATGTGGAGAATGATTGGTATTTTGATCAATGTCAACATCACTGACTTGTCAATATGATTCATTTACTTGTGGTATTCTATAATCATTTTGGCTCTGGCTGATGTTGATAACCAGGGCGATTTGTACAGTCAGTTCTGACAGCGTTGACAGTAGGTGGGGTGCCAGAGAAAATTATCACACTGTAAATGCCACTTTCCCAAAAGACGTCACAAAAATCCCCACATCTCATCAGTGATTTATCAAATAGGCCCAAAGTGATATACCTTTAACCAAGAAGAATTCTGTTTGGATGTGCCTCGATATTTTAGCACAACAGCACTACAGGGTTGCTTCATAGATGGACACTTCTTGTGCTTACAGCAAAGACCCCAAGGTCGCACTCAGAAAGCAATAACCATTCCCCGCAAAATGGACTTCAAGGAATGAAATTACTCTGTGTGTGTGCCATTATGTGACTGTAGGAGCATAAAAGAGTTGGAGGGGGAGCTGAAGGAGGGGGAGAGGGGAGGAGAGTGGTGAGCAGGAAGTGGGTATTTCATGTTGAAATGATTGCCTGTAATAATTAGTCTTTGGCTCAGCACCATTTACTGAGAGAGCGGGAGGGAGCGACGGCTCCAAGGATGGAGCAAAAACAAGAGTGAGTGGCAAGATGGAGCGAGAGGAGCAGCAAAGGAAAAAGGAGATACGACAGAGAGTGTGTGTGTGCCACGATGGGCTCGGTTCCTCCAATCTTTCACTGGCGGTGACAGGAGATAAGATGATCAGCCCAATGCGCTACAAATCTGCAGCCTGCCAGCCTTGAGACAGCTCTGTCAGTGGTGCTCTACTACTGAACGCACAAACACACAGCGAGCAGACGAGGGAAACGTTTAGGTGTGTGTGGACATATATGTAGCTTCACTCAGAGGCATGCTAATGAGACACACATGAATACACAGACTTACAAGAACCTACAGACAGTGAAGCATCTAATTAAGATGCTGCTCTTTGCAGATGCTTAAAGGTTTTTACTCTGGGAGGCCTAGGGATGTTGTGAAAATGTCAGTGACTTTCCTTTCTGTGTATATTTTACAATACTTTTCATTTCTCCCACAGCCATTATTTAGCCTGAAAAACAAAGTAATTATGTTTCTTTGATTTAATCAAAACAATATTGCTGAAAGAACGCCAGGTGAGGACATTGCAGAGGTAACCTATGAGCTGGTACTGAGAACTGAACTGATAATGTTTAGATAAAATCTATATTTATCTTAATATTGAGCAACAAATTAGATGCTTTTCATTGTTACAGGATCAATAACAAATTATCTATATCAAATAATAATGAAGTTTTAAGAAGGCTAAGGATATAATAACACTGGGTCAGAACAACTATGGCAACATTTATAATACATTTGTTTATTTAGGCTGTGTTTGTACAAAGTGTTGTGTATAAAAGCACAAGGTCAACTGAGATTAAATAACCATAGCTTGTATGTCTGACGCAAAAAAAAATCTTGGGTGGCTCCAATGCTATTTAACTATAACTTTGCCTTTCTTTTAAAGGGCAGGCACAATAGTTATTTGACAAATGACAAGTGATTTAAAGAGCAACACAGCCCCTGGATCCTGATGCTATCGAGTGAGAAAAGGGATGCACTTTTGATTCATTTCAAAACATAGTTAAGAGATAGCAAAATATCTGATTATTCCTTCTATTTTAAGCCGTCTGGAGTATGTCTACACTGGCCTCCGTGCATTCGAAGACAAGTGCTGCTCAAACATGTGCACCAGGCAACAAGAGCACACACCTAGACACACTCTCTCAGACAGATGGGAGCCATGTAGAGAGTGTGCCAGTGTCGTGCCTTTACAGTGTCAGGACCATTTAGCCCCCAGCCTCCAGGTATGTGACTGTTCACTTTACATCTCATTAACTATTGATCAGCCTTTCCTCTCTGCTCCACTGGAAAAAAAAAACCTTCAGTGGCTCTCGCAGCTTCACTCTTCAAACACACACAAGCAAACACACCAGGGACCCACCCAACTGGCCTGTGTACTCTTTCATCATCTCTCGAGGGCGTAGAAGGGAGCGCACACCAAACAAAGCTGGGATCTTGTCACTAAATAGCAGCGTGTCCATAGGGTTCTCTGCTGCCACTTACCCCACACACCGCTCACAACAGGGAGAGGCTGGCTCACACACAGGCAAACACCAAGCAAACCACAAGCTCATCCCGCCCTAGCTCCAACACAATTGGTGTTTGTTGGCAGACAGGGGCAATTAAGGTAACTATAATAGCTGTTTTCAACATTTGATTCAGTTGTGTTTATGAAAACTATGTAGGTATAAAATAGGCCAGTGTTGATTTCAGTTGTGTGAGTTAAAGATGCATTATCTAAAATTTTTATTCCATACCGGTCACCAACCCCACCCCTCATTCCCCAGCAACAGTATAGCAACCTTTCCTGTCTACCCTGAGATTAGAGTTAGGCCGATGTGATCCTGTCATCATTTGTGCCTCATTAGAGATTGTCTTCTGATAATTATCCATGAGTCACTTTTGTTTCCGCTTTCTCTGTAAGTTTGCAGCGCCGGAATAGACTAAACTTTCTCTACAAGAACATTCTCTTCATTAAAATCCTTGATTAAAAAAAAGTGAAACAGATTAAACAGTTTCTCAAATATAAGAAAAAAATCAATTGGACCCTTTCTCTTCAAAACTGAGGACAAAATTTGACATTTAAGCAAACACAGCAAAAATGTGAGACATATGGTTGTCTTACATTATACACAAGACTGTGGAGCCTTTACAGTCTATTGATATAATACACACAACTGCATTTGCAAATACTCTGTGAATCAACAAGGTATATTAGCTTGTACTATTCCTCCAAATACATGAAAATTCTATTGGTAAAAACTTACCAGTTATATAATAACATACAATGATGAGTATTACTTCTACAGCATTGACAAGATATTAGTTTCATTTGCTTTTCATATTTAGGTGTTAGATGTGGATTTGTCATTCTATTATTCAGTACAATACATGAATTGAATACAGTACAAGGCGACCTAATACGTCTCCAGTTGCTATAAAACATTATTTTATATCATTTGCCAACTTTAAACAGTTAGAACTATTTAAGATTTTGAGTTAGGTTCTCTTAACTTTGCGATATCCACTGAGCACGAGTTGGGATACACACAGAGACCCACTCCTGGGCGTGAGGCTGCACTACTGCGGTGTAGTTAACCACAGACAAGTGGCATAGCTCTTGAGTGACGAGTGGCACTATGTGAGTGGGTGAAAGCCCATTTCACTTGGCAGACCACACACGCGTACTGTACACATAAAACAATAATCCTGCATTCACCACAAACTCTGTGTGTTTGTGAGAATGACAATAATGAGAGCTCTGTCGGCAGCCCCTCCCGTCTCCCCTCGCTTTGCTGATTACAGCCAATGTATACGGTTAAAACACATGTAACTGAGCAGCAATGTCTCTTTAATTAATTAACTAACCCTTCCCTCTTCTTTTTTTTTTTTTTTATGGGTAATGCGCCTTGTGGGTTTATACCAGTCGCACACATGTCATTAAAACAACTGCCGCCACAAATTTAGAAACACATCCTTCCCACACACAGTTGCAGCTCATCAGCGCTAATCCTTTCCCTCCATCTCGTTCCTGCCGTCTAATCCAACATCTATCAGAATCCAGCCACCTTCTCAGCAGTCAAAATACTCCACTAATCCGAGCTATATCTAGACATCATTGTGTGGAGATAATTGGGGAGGCCTGTACTTTTGTCTTCCGTCTGTCACAGCTCTGTCCATCCCTGCGGCTGTCCAGCTCATGTTTTTTCCCCTCACATGGCCAGTAGTGAAAAAGAAGATCTGATTGTAGGAGTTGTAGCCTGCAATCACATGTGGATCTGAGACAAAGCCACATCTAATCCATGGTTATTGTGAGCAGTCTGGGCCTGTACAAACTGGTGTTAAATTTAACTTTTTATGGTCTTCTGAATCGTCAGGAGTCGGTTTACGAATCAGAATCACTTCAATGTCAGTACATATAACCATCACCTTGAATTTTCAAAATCCTAGATGAGTACATTTGCAGCAATACATTTACAGTACTTTATTGGTTTATTTCTAGTTTGCTGCTTCTGGAAAAGTACTACTCTTTCCAAAACAAACAACTGAAAAGGCTGAGTTCAAAGTGCCAGGTCTGGTATTAAAGCAACCATTAGCAAAAGCTTTTTACATACAAGAAGTGTACAAAATAGCCTGCATCATAGATAATGAATGTAATTTGTCAGGAATTGCACAAAAAGCCGATAAAACACTAAACTGCTAAATGAGAATTATTTGACATTTTGAACTAGAGGATGCTCAAATTCAGTCCATTCAGAAAGTAGCCATGTTTCTGACAGAGCATTAGCAGCAGCTCCACTGCTGCTTGTATGCCAATTATCAGTGTACTGAAGCAGCCATTCCAATTAACAGGTTCATAGCCACCTGCCAGATTAAACATGCATCTGACAGATATGTGAAGACACGTCTGATAGCACAATCTGTTCCACTCACTGTTGTTATTGTCACTGGCTAGTTATACCATTTCATTTCCAGTTATAATAGCCTCTTGGCATTCATCTGTGGTTTATTTTGGTGCCTGGAAGTGCCTTGAGGCTGTGAAGATTAAGCAACTTGTCCTGAAAACCCCAACCAGCGTTGCTCACACAACACTGTGAAAGTGCAGATGCAATCACAAGCTCGCTCTTGTTTCCAATCATTTCCCTAATCTGGCCATTCACTCACTGCTTCTACTTGCTAGCTCACAGTGTCTGGGATGAAGGCAACCCTCCAGGTGTTGGGTAACATGAGGTGTGCCACTGAACTGCAGCCAGAGGACCTGATAAGACTGTCTCAATCACAAAATACAGGGATGACTCATGTTCGCTCAAAGATTTGTGTGTCCATGCTGTTGAGGCAAAAATCTCAGAGGCTGAAAGAACATTTGTTTGTCCAAATAATAAGCAGGTATCATAGTAAAGTTTTGTGAATGGTATATACAACAGAACATGTTGCTGATTTTAATCCATTCTAGTCTAGTATATCATTAACTGAATTAAAAAAAATTGCTTGACAAGTTTGAAGGGGTATTGCAAAGTGACATTTCTTCTCTGGTATGTCATCTCTAATTCTACATCAACTGAACAATGGCGACCAATAGACTTAGGGCTTTTTAAACCCAACTATTAAAACTATTCATATTGATACTGACCACTTATTTAACCTCAAATTCAAACAGCAAATAGATAAGCATCAAAAGTGAGTCTTTATCGGTATCAAAATGCAATACCAATAGACTGAATTTGATGGTGATCATAAAGTCTAATGTGGGTGGTTGAGTTATTCAGTGTTTGTTCAAAGCTTGGCCGAACAGAATAATAAGGACACACACAGGAGGGAGATGCACTAGCCAGAGGTTTGAGGGGATGTGGACTGAGGGGGGCTTACAAAAGAAGTTTGAAGTTGGATGGCAAGTGAGGGAGGGGAGACTCTAGCCAGCTAAATCAAAGCTGAATGAGAGCAGAGGATAGAGGGGAGGGGGGCACAGGACCCTGTGAAGGTGTGCCAAGAGATGAAGAGGAGGGGTACAGAGAATGGGAAAAGCTGGGACTCTATATCCAGCACAAATCCCAGATTCAAAGACTTTGAGGCCACTCATTCCTGCCCATGAGGAATGCAGAGGAGGAGCCTGCATACTTACTACGCACTCATTTATGGAGGTTGCTGTCCAAAGACAACATTTACAGAGTAACTACTGGAACTGGGCCAAGAGAGTTAGTCATAACATTGCATGCGCTTGCCTCACATTATCTCAGGCAGAGATTTGGGGGTTTGTGTGGACATGAGGATAGCGAGACAAAAGACAACCTGGATTGGATATTTGAGAGTTGTGTTCTTTCTATGGGACTGCTGAGTCTGCATGTTTTTTACAAAAGAAGACTCAAACAAGAACCAGATTCAAAGTACAGCATAAAAAGACCATTCTATTCGATTATCAGCATCACACATTCGACTCTCACCTATGGTACTGGGTCTGAAGGAACTGGAACTCCTCCTTGATGCGGTCTAGTGTTTCTGGGTAGGTTAGTTTCAAGGATTGGGGTGTTCCCGATGCTGCGGCTGCTGCTGCTGCCGCTGCCACTACTGAGGCCGAGGACCCTGGAGGTGGCTGTAGTGGTGCCTGAGGAAACACAAAAACAAACAAAAAAATAAACCATTTTAAACTATTCTGATGGTACATTTAGGCATCATTAATACGAGTCAGTGTTTTCTAATCCTACACACCATATTCTAATAGTGACTCCACTGTTTTACTAAAGATTTCCAACTTGCAATAAGGTTTGGTTTCCACATATGCTTAACAGAGAAAAGGATTTCTTAAACTAGTTGTTGATAACCTACCATCTGTATTTTTGAAAGTGATATTATTAATGTACTACACTGATGAAGACACCTAGCTTGTAGTGACGTCATCTCCAGGGGTGCCACATTTAGATGGTGCACAAACAACCTTCCTAAAAAACCCACATTGTGCTTAGTTGCATGTCTGACAGATACAGAGCAGTGGTAGGTATAAAAAAAGAAAAAAGAAAAAGATGGAGCCCCGTTGGCTGTAGACCCCTCCCAAACTCTGTGCTTAGTCTCTCTTCTCTGCAGGGTCCAGAGCAATTAGGAGGCTACAACCATAGGGGTAATGCTTCAGGACAGGCAGACAAAAGGGGTCTGAGAGGCGGACTAGCAGGGTGGTGAGGGGCTGTACGTCTGTCTGTCTATTTGGCTCAGTGTCAAAATAACAGGGTGAAGAATCTGGCGGGGCCTGGGAGCCGCTTCAAGGGCCAGCCTATGGTCAAGAGAGCCACTGAGGTTCAATGATAGACATGAATGACTCGCACTTTGGAGAATGCTCGGTTTTTTGCAGGTTAATCTGATACAAATATCCAACCTGTAAGGCTTGCCGTCTCACCAAGTTCAGTTAGCAGCATTTTTTCTCTCCGAGGCGGTAATGGAAAATGAAAGGGGCATTTGTTTTCTTATTGTGTGCATTCTTTACAGGTAGTCTGGGAGCTCTGTCTGGCTCCCTGGTGATTGATAATAATGTGGCCAGCTTCCTTGGGCGATTTTCAGTCATTTGCATTTAAAGAAAAAGCCGAGGTCATATTTTGTTGAAGCTTGCTGTTTCAATCATCCAGAGACGCTGTGACGGATATATATTTTCTCAAGTGATTTCCATTTTCTGTAGATAAATACTATAAAAATAATTATCTTGAAAATATCCACCCTATACTGCCATGTGTTACCATATAGAGCCAAAACCATCAAACAACTCAAGTCTTATTTGTTACCTATTCCACATTATTTTTAATTCCAGAAGTGAAATGATGTTTATCAGCAGTATACAGTTCATGAACCAGTGACGTCTCTTGTTGTTGCCTTGTTGCTATTGTGATCATACTCATGGCAACAACTTACCATTCCCACAATCAGACATCTCAATGAAACCATTTAATACAGATGTAATAATTAATTTGGTTTAAGAAAGGAGCACACTTTTCCATGTCCTACGCTGTGATGTCTGTCACACTGCAATGATGTTTAATTAGAGACTTAATCACAACAACTCGACTTCACAGTCGAAAGGGAACGCCGCTGTTCAATGGAGGAAAAGAGACGATGTGACGAGACAGGAAAAAAAAAAAAAGGACGGCAACGAGAAAGGCCAAACTCAGAAACAGAGAAAAGAGGAATGAAAGGGAAAAGGAGAAAAGACTGTAGGAGCAGGCTGTGGCCTCATTGTTCCTCTTTCTAACAAGCTGCTCTCAATCTGTCGGCCAGATCCCCTCCTGGAGCACAGGCAGCCACGCACACTCCCCATCCATTCCCTCACACACAAACCTGCAATTACACACACACAGCAAGATGCTCACACAAACCTCTGATTAAACACACAGTCTCTCCCTCCTTTCTCTCTCTCTCTCTCACACACACACACACACACCAATTACTCTTAACAGGAGGGAAAAAACAGCACCAAGGCCATTTTATGGAGGATGGAGGTAAGAAAGGAGAGTGGATTCTCCATCACTCTACTTTTTCAAAAATCACTTCCTTCCTGCTCATTGTTTTCATCTTCAGGGGAGCCATGTCTCCAGGTGAGTGAAGAGGCAGTGCCCAGCTCACATTGTCAGGAGAAAAGTTTGAATGAAAGATGATGAGCTTCACACCAAGATGTCCTCAAACAGAGGGTTCAGTGTATACAATGCAGCAGTAGGTTGATTAGCACACACCTAGATGGAGAACTGCCCAGAATGGGAGATACAGACACAATATGTTAGACTAAGCAAAGAGCAAGTTCATTTAAAAGTGCTTCATGAGATGCTGAGCCTGTGGGAGCAACGTTTTTTATGTTAACAATTAAGACTTCACTGACATGGCTCTGTGTTCAGGTAAAAGGAAAACATTCTAACCAGGGTCATCGTGCGTTACCTACTTACACCACCAACCAATATAATGCTCTTACTGAGGTGAGCAGTCAAGTCATTTTCTGAGACAAAGGCTTCTTAGAAATGGCTTCATTCACAAGCTTCAGTCCCAGGAACAACACCTTACACCTCCCACAAGCCTCTGCTAAGTCCAACCCAACCCCTGAGCAGACAAACAGCTGAGCAGGCTTTAAAGTCAGAGGTCAGGCATCGGTCTGACCTGGTGACCTGAAGCAATGGATCCAGTTCGGGAGTCTCAGCTGATAATCCCAGTCCCTCTCAGTGATGTCTTAGGTCAAAATCAAACAGGAGACATGGCATCTGCCCTTGACCAAAGCCGACATACACGAAAATCTCAGTTACACAATTACATCCTAGATCTTTCTGTGGCGCATGCGATTGTGAAACAATCCTTTCTGTGTTAATACGAAGAGTGGATTGCCTAAGATGTGCCCACGTGGGGAGGGAAAGCTTCGCTCTGATATGATTAGAGATCATCTGATTACTCAACTGTTTAGATAAATCAGTGAAGAGGTGTTTACAGGCCCGCCGTGGCCCAGCCCCGTTACTGCTGGGATCATTTCCGTTCTACAAAGCCAGCTGGGAAAGCCACTGGCTAAAGTTAGACATTTAAGGACACCCACTGCACAAATGTACAGAGGGAAGCCCAGATCTGACCTGTCACATTAGATGTACAGGCACGCGCACACACACTAATCTCTCTGAGCCCAGGAAGGCCTAAGTCAATTGCAATGATTAAATGAGCACCTGATGATGAAGGGATGAGAGTGTAAGCACAATGAACCATCTACGGGGATTTAAACCAGAGCCCACAGCCCTTCAGTGGGATACAAGAGGGGAAACAATCCAATCAGGCCCTTTTAAACATACTAAGTGGTCAGAAACATCCAAACAAAACCACTTTGTAGTATACAGCCTGGGAGATCAGGCTGCAATATAACACGAGATTGCTTCAAGGCAACTAGGACCAACACAAATATCTGTGCAACAAATGCATGCCAATTTGTGCACACATCCATTTAAAGGTGCTGATAAATAGCCTACTCATTGAATAAGAGTGTGTGGCAAAAAAACAATTTGGACATTTTGTTACAATGTAGGTCATTATCTTGGCTCACTTTTTTTGAATTTGAAAATTATTCGAGATTTTCTCTCCCAAGCTTACTTTTATTCTTTATACAAAATACATATAAATCTGTTTAACCTTAAGCTTGTGCAAACTTTGCTTTGATCCCATGAACCTAAACAATATTGTTTTCATTTGAGGAACCTCTAATTACGCTACAAGAGACAAACTGCCATGACCTCACATCCTTATTTTAACTCCCCCAATCCCTCACACACCCACAATGGAATACATGCCCCCACATGTTACCTCTAACACTAAAAGGATGTATGTGCGCTCCAGATTTCCTCAAGTATTTACAAGTACACATGCACTTTATTCTATTCACACACGAGAGGAACGTCAACATCAATATCGATGGGAAACCACAGGACGTGTTTCAACTGCACTGCTGCCCGCAACGACCCACACTGATACATAATTTGCTAATGGAGCAGCTACAGGGCAACAGCCATTTAATGTGGCTCTGTGGTCACAGGGGCATAAGGCTCACTTAAAAGAACCCCATTCTTATTGGCTTTCTTCAGTTGGTGCAAGGGGATGTGAGGAGACCTTTCTTTTTTCCTTCAGTAATGCTACTATTTTGCGTTTGCATCTCTTAATAGAAATAGTGATTGATAGTGATCAAAATGTAACAATGTGCAATTGAATGTGTTGTTTACAGCCAGCGAATCCTCACGCCTTCTTCAAAGCAGTACATTTTGTAACACTGTTCTCATCAGCTCTAAATTTCGGTGTCCTTCAGCTGGGAGGATGCCGTCTTAGCTGCCTCTTCGATGCAGCGCAGCCCATTAGTCAGGCCACTAATTACACTGCTTACCCAGAGTCTAACATCAGAGTAAACACCCACCAAGCCATGTCTCTCTTTCTCTCTCATCTGAATACCACCAAGAAGGCAGTGACTCTGAAGCTAACCCAGAATAGCGTCCGACCCACTCGCTCTACAACCACACGAGCCATACTCTCCCTCACGATTCTTCGTATTATCGTGTTGTCGGGATCAAGTTGTCAACATGGCCAGGTGATTTGCATTGTTCAAGTGGCATGCGGTGAGGAATAATGACACAGGTCTGTAGCCCCCGCCGTAGTCCCCTGCTGCTAATCTCTCAATGATTCCTGCACTTAGAGGGGAGGGGTATGCCAGGCACCTGTTTCATTAGCGCCACACATCTTTCTTTTCCTGTGCCCCACTCCCCGAACACCACCTCATTCCTCTCTCCTTCCCTACCCACAAGCCTCGTTATTCAAATTTCCCTGCTGTCACCCCACATTAGCGACGTGCCACAGTTTGCCTGTCAGCTGGCTTAATTGCTGGAGGTGCCTTCTTTTATTAGGTAACCCCCCCCCACACACACACACACACACACACACACAGCCAAAAGCTTGTTCCTTCCATCACAATGCACCTTCGCAGCAGCTTGTGTAAACCTGAGATCCCTCCAGCATAGTTCCCCTTCATTTTCTCCTACCTTTTTTTTCCCTATTTCTTCTAACATCTAGTGAGCACAGCTGATCGATGGCCACACTCTGGCTCCTGGACAGAGGTGATAAAGACCTAAAAGCAGGCTCGGGCAGGGAAATGGCGTGCATTATACTAGCATTAGTCTCTCTAAATGAATATATTGACGCTAACTGAACTTAGCTCAGCTTCATACAGATTTGTGAGTTTGTGACAGATTTGCATTGCACTGGCGGGTCCTAAGTAGGGCTAGGAGACTAATCATGTTCCATGGTCAGACTGCGCAGAGCCCACAGTTTGTGTCTTAAAACGAAATATACACAGCTTACCAGCACAAAAAGGATTAATAAATAATACAAGTGAATTCATTTTTCACAATATGGTGGCAGCAAATTGTCAGTACTTTCCCATTACATCCTGGAGAGATGAAAGCAGTAATACATTTTCATTAACAACGAACAATCTGATTGGCTTAGGTTTAGCATATTGCATTTTGAGTAAGCACTATAAATGGAGCTTTTGCTGACGGTTGCCAACGGGCCAAGCATCCTGGGTCTTTTTAAAGGACCCACATTAATGAAAGTAACTTGAGTCCCAACTACTCTATTACTACTACTACTACTACTACTATTAGTCCATGTATTTGTCTAAAGGGTTCAGCTGGTTTGTGGTTTCACTTCTTTTCAAACTCTTATTTAGACGCACAATTAACTTATTACTACTACGTTTTTGTTAGATATACAGGGATTATAAAATGTGGGCCGCGTGTCTATATCAAATATGGGTCAAGTCTATCACAGCGCCTCTGTATCCAGTGATGACAGGTTCCTGCCAGTGTAGCATTTCAGAGATGTAACAGCTTGCCCGGCTGAGTGGCCCTGGCAGGAGGTGCCAACAAGAGCTGGAGATGGCCGCTGCCTTCTCACATGGTGCAGTGGAGAAGTGCGCAGGGTTAAAACAGGGCCACCGCTCTCCACATTCCAGCCAGACCCGCCACAGTCTGCCCCTATCGCCCCGGGACGCCTGCCCATACATTAAGATGTGGTTTGGAGCTCTCACAGGAACACAGGCTGGATGAGAGGGATTGGGTTTACAGTGCAAACCACAGAGCCACAGTCTGCCTCCTGCCCTGCCTTCCTGCACTCACTTCACTCCATACACACTTGAGCAGCATGTGTGTGTGATGTTTGTGTACACGGAAATAACAGGCTCCCTCTATCACAGGGAAGTATAGAATGAAAATCTGGCTAGGATGCACAATTGCAATGGAATTTGAGCAGTACAGCCAACACACAAACTATAAAAATGTTTTGGGCTGAATTAATTTCTGTGAGGAATTAATTAAAATGCCATGAGCTTGTACTTCACACTGTGCTTAATCTGGTTTCAGTGTATGGGACATGAATGTCAAAACAGTGTCAGGGGTGGGGTGCAGGGGTGCCATGGCTGAGGGATGGAGATGAGGGTTAGGCAAATGAGCAGGTCTTAATTGATACTTCACACAGCTGGAGGACCAGTGTTTATGTATTTCAGCCGGCTCAAAAGCTCTCCACCTAACTCCACTAAAACAAATTAAAGCCATGCAGCACAAATTTCCCTCCCGAATACTTCATTTTGGACATTTAGACTTAACAAGAAGCGTAGCTCTAAAATCAAACCAGGCAGAATCACACTTTCTATGATCAAAACGTAAAAGCTGGATTTTTTTTTTTTAAACAATAAGTGGCACTTGAGAAGGGCACACTATTGAGTGAAGGTGTCAACAAGCTGCCTCACTCTCTGCTCTCAACCTGGAACATGAAAAACAGACACTTCATCAACTGGGTCAACTCCACGATATATGGAGATACAAGGTGGCCACCAAGGACATAGGATTCACACACAAAAGACAGTGAGGAAAGTTGATAGATAGAGGCTAAACCCCGGGTAACTATCTGCCTGACCTTCATATAAGAACGATTACGCTATAAGTTACACAAAGAGACGTTAAGTGCTATATTATTGGACCAAACTGGATAGTCTTTCCAAAACGAGTCCTGTACATACATCAGAATTAAAGTCATCATGCTGAGACAAATGGCAAAAACAGTAAAGCAGCCTATACTTACCGGTGGTCGGTTTTGAGGAAACATTTTAGCCGCCGACTTTTGTCTCTCTCTCTGTGTTTTTTGTCCTCCTTCTTGCTCTCCTCTGGGGCGGAAAGCTACGTCGAGAAATACGAGAGCTGGATGTACTATTGTTGCTTTCAGAGAGGCATTTGGCCTGGTTTCAAAGGTAAACGCAAAGCTAGTCTCGACTCGCTCATTCCTTGCTTTCAAGACTCCTTTGTTCTGGGTTGTATCTCCAAGCGCGCACCGCACCGCACCGCGTAGTAGGCGAGGGAGAAACAGCCGGTTCGAGGCGAGGAGGCTAGCTTTTGCCCCGTTTTGTTTTTTTGTTTTTTTTTTACTGCGCCCCCAAGTCCTTAACTTCGCGCTTCTCGCAGTTCTGGTCGCCCCTGTCCTGTCTGTGTTGGCTGTGTGTGGCGAGCAGGCCAGAGGGAGAGACTGTGGTTTTTCTTGTGGCTTCGGAGACGGACACAGCAGCAGCACATTGAACGCAGCCTCTTTTGTCTTGCGCGCTGGCCTGCACTCTTTTCACACAGCACTCCCAGTCCCTCTCTGCTCTGCTCTCACTCCCCCCGCTCTGATCTGAATGGGACATAACATATGAGTAACCTTAAAGGAGGAGGGGGATCTAAAGAGGGTCGCTGCTTTTTCACCACGTATTCTTAATAAGCAACCTTGTTTTTTTTTGGTTTTTTGTTTTTTTTACCCGAAAATGAATGAATCCTTATTGGAAATATTGTGTACGATGCATTTATAATAATAACCTGGTGATTTTTTACAAGTAACGTGTTTCTTTTTCCACTATATCCTGATTTGGGGTAATTTTACGCACGGCTAACACAACAAAACACATATTTAAAATTTATAAAAAGTGGAATATTGTGCAGAAAAGAAGCTTCCGAAAGAATTGTTCGGTGATTGAATGAAATCTCCACGTGGGGCTCGGCTTAGGCACAGTAAACACGGGTAAAAATGAGCCAATGATTATCGCGAGCGCCCACGTGGGGTGCGCTGACCGATTGCTGATTGGAGGAGAGTGGCAGCACAATGCTGCACACGTCAATCAAGCAGACTCCCGGCTCTGTGTGGGGTTAACCCTTTCCTTGGAGCTGGGGGTGATTGCCAGGAGTTGTGTGATGGTGGTGGCTGTATCAGGATTCAGTGGTTTTCCTTTTTTTTACCACACAAACCGTCAATGCATTAACAGAATGTACATTTATCCAAGTTGGTCATTGTTGATGTAGAAATAATGGTACAGTACTGTAACCTCTGCATCACCCTGTTCAATTATAGCAGTCAAATATGAATTATGGTCAAAAAGAATTCTCCAAATGTGTCAGAAGCCTCCAAAACTTACAACATTCATGATATTACGTTTACGTGGCTTTTTTTTTTTTGTCAAGTATGATGAGTGTTGTTACCTGGAAAGAGGAGTTATTGCAAGGAAGAAGGGAGGAATGGTGGAAAAATTGGTATTCTGGTGGCACGACCCCTTTAGCGGGGCTCATAATTAGAGAGAGAGATATTGAAAAAGCAATTTCTGACAGTGGAAATCACAACCTGCCAGAGGTGGAGTTGGAAAATATAGATGGGTGTGTGTGTGTATATATGTGTGTGTGAGCCAGAGAGAGGAAAGGCAGAGGGGGAGGGAAGGAGGGAGGGAGGAGGAAGAGAATAAAGGATGAAGGACAGCGGGGGGGATGCTGAGAAAGACGAGCCGGTAGGAGGGTTAGAGATTGAACGTGCACATGGGTGATGAAAAAAGTATGTGCGTGGGCTCGTGCTTGTGTGTGTTCGGCAGACAAGTGAGGGAATGAAAACGAGAGAGGGGAGCAAGTGGAGAAAGAGAGAGAAAGAAAGATTTTATTGCCATTTTTTTCTATGAATTTTAATGCACGGCGCTGGTCTCCCTCACGGATTCTGGGATCACATTTATTAGGAAAAAAAAAAAAAAAGACATGAGGAATGCAGTGCTTTGCAGTCTGCTGCTGCTGCTGCTGCATGGGGAGATGCTTCATGTGGTGGGTGGGGGCAGTGCTTGCCTGGCAGGACGGCGGGGTGGGGGGTTGCACAGGATGTATTAGGCTGTTTTGCTGAGTGAGGGGGGCATACTAATACAGATGATCGAGAATGATAAGACAAGGACACACATTACAGCTATTGGCAGGTCACATGAAGTAGTGGGCAATAGGTGAGTGTATTAGAGTCCCAGTGATTAAAAATCTGAGGTCGACTTTTTTTCTTTACAGACCAACAATGGGGGAACACAATGCTTAAGGCTGGGGGCTTTTGGTTTTAGCCCTGTTATGTGAGGTTGTAAAGAGACAATCCCCAGCCCACAACACATGCATGCTGAGTGTATGTAAACACAAGTTCACTATGCACACACCTGTCTCAAATAGTAAAACAGTGGAAAAAGCCTAGAGGGCATTTCTTTATTTCTTTCATTTTATGCTACGGACGCTATGGTAAGAATGGTGTTAAGACCAGACGTTTGACCACTTTTAACCGACTGCCTTTTTACTTGGTCTTGTATCCGACAGGGGACTCTGGATTTTAAATCAAGACCAGACCGGACCACAAGTGCTTTGTTTGTCATCACATCATTAACGCATTATAATGATTGAATGGAAAATTTCTATTTACTTTTTTTTTCATCACTACTAATCCCTACTGCATTCTTTCACAAACTAACAAACCATGAACCTGTTTGTCATTGGTGTTGACCTTGTTTAAAGTACTGTATTCTGGCATCTCTTGCAGTGTATCAGATGGTCTTGGTCGTGACTTTGTTTTGGTCTGGATCATGATACAAAAGTAGTATTAATCAGCAAATTATCTCAAATTGAGATTAAAAAACAAACATTATTTCATTTTTTGCTATTATTCCACTAATGGCATGGAACTGTAAGTTTGGTATTATCACAAAATTATACCCCAGGCAGCAACTTTTGTTCACAGGAAAAGAGCTGCTATTACAGTGCTTTGCCTGAATCAATAGGTTTGAGTCTCTGGAGGCACAGGCAGATGTGGACTGTGTACTAAAATTCTGCCAAGCTCTGGAAGTCATACCAAAACCACACTCAATAAACAATCTTCATCAGCATAAGAATGGAGCCCCTTTCTTCTCTCATCTGCCTGCTATTTTATTATTCACATCACTTCAGCATGTTGCCAATTCAACAGCACAATACAATTCAGATGCTAAAAGTGTGGTGTAAAACATCTAGAGCAATCAGCTTTTGGAGACGCTCCATTAAATCAGAGAGCTGTTGGGGGCGATCCAGACCAACAATCTTGCAACAATCATACCTGCAGGAATCCATTTTGATTCACCAGGGAGAGAACATTTCTGGAATAGCAGTCTAGTTTTGGCAAAGGTGGATGAATTACAGCTGTGGAACATGTTCAAGTTGTGTTTTTCTCCACATGGGAGATACGTGCTCTCTTTAGCAGTAAATCACACTTAAGATTTATTTTGTAACCCATTATTTGTGTTAAGATTAAACGATTAGAAAATACTAAGGAAGCAGTGATGAAAGAAGAACACTGGATCAGACACTTTGGTTAGACACAATAGGTTTTACATTTCCTGTGGCACAAAATGTATTCTGTGGTTGTCTGTGGGCTTTTAACAAATATAATAGCTGGAAAAATGGAGGTAAAAATGACAGAAGAAGTGGTAGGAATGGACAGCAAGATTTTAGGAATACAAACAATATTCCGATATTGTTGCTGAATATTGAGATCACAAAATAATAAAGTCCTGCTGAAATTAACACAATTAAAAAAAAAAAAAATTGTGTTAGAAAAAAAAAACATTCACAGACAAAGACATAATATTTTCCAAAACAACATTTACTCCATGAAATTTGTTTCTAATTTTCGGAAAACACAAAACTAAACATTCATTGCAAACTAACTTCTGACCTCTGCACATGTCAGACAGAAAATGGATGAGACAAGAGGAAGATGGTTCAGCATTTCCTATAAATTTCTGGGTTTGTCTCCCCTCCCAGACCTCACTATTTCCCCAGTGAGTGTGGGCTGGCGTCGCCAATGGTTCCTTGGCCCAGCGTGCGTTTGAGTGACAGGAAGACAAGGCCACAGTGTTGTCATGGTGGTATATACCCTACCCACACCCCACCTCCACTCATTCACTCTGCCCCCCCACCCACACCCCCTCATCAGACAAGCTGGGTGTCAGCGCAGAGACGGCACTGTGATTTATTGGTCTCCGCTCCACTGGGACACCCCACCCCCACAGCCCCCCACCGCACCACCACTACAGCCACACTCCAGGATCGCAGCCCCCTCCCTCCACTTCTTCCACCTCCTCCTCCTCCTTCTTTCCCACCCCCCATTGCACGGCCCCTGGGGGAACCAAGGGGTAATGACCCACATCAGCAGCAGCTACGCTCACGAGCACATACACACACACACACCAAACACATCCAACACACACTAAACACACACTCGGCTGCCTGTTGCAGACTAATACAAATAAATAGCCCCTGAGACTGTAACACACAAATGCATACACACACATAAAGCAGATGCTGACACATTTACGCCCACAGGCACGAGGAACCTGGGAAGGTAGCAATTCCACTGCTTGGCTGTAACATTGTTCCTGCTCTGAAAAGTTTTTCTCAGTTTTGAGTTACAGTGTATGATACAAAAAGGTTGATAATTAACATTTAGCCATCTTTTCTTATGTAACTGCACAGTGTTTTAACAATGGTCTGTTGTCATTTTATCAGATAGCGTTAGAATAGAATAACTTTAGTCGCAACAATTTACAATGAAATTGATTACAAACCGGTGCTGTGAATCAACACAAAAGGGATAAATAAATAGAAGTACTGTTTAAAAGGTAAAAAGATTAAGGCTATAAGTTAAACACGCTCACACTTCCATCACATTCAGCTATTGCACGGCTCCCTAAAAGAAGTTAAGATATTGCACTTAAAAGATTCAAAATATGGCAGCATTTAAGATGATGATGGCTCTTGAGTAAAAACTGTTCTTATATCTGCTTGTCCTTGTTTTAACTAGGGGTGTAAATCTTTCAGTGTCAGGTGAATCAATTCTTGGGGGTCCCGATTCGATTCAGAAATGATTTTTGATTTAAAACAAATTTTGAAAAAGAACCCTTCTTTTAATTTGATTTAGATATTTGTGACATGGCAAAATAATCAAAATACACATGAAAAGTATGTAAACAAAGTCTTGTCCCATGTTTCTCAGTAGCCCTTGTACCAAATTGTTAGTTATCCTTAAAAATTCCTTTAATTTGGTCAAGTAAAAGCAGTGAGGGAAGGCTGAGTCAATGTAGTCAAAAAAGGTTTTTTTTAAAGTCTACAATTCGATTCGATTCAGCCAAAGAATCTCGATTTCCCAATTTTCAGATTTTTAGTTACACCCCTAGTTTTAACTGTCCTGTATCGAGTAATACTGATGATGCTAACTTTCATTTGTTGACACCTCTTAGGAACATAACATGATTTTTTTCAATGTAACTCCACTGCACACTCCACACTTAATGTCATAATGAGTCCCTTAAAATAGTTTCCTCACAAACCCTTACTGTGAAAAATACGTTTATGTATGCCAGCCGAATTTCTAGACAAGGACAATGTGGAAATTTCCGAGGCTGATTTCGAATTCAGGCAGTCTATCTACTCAGAAGGGAAAGTGGAGAGGTTAAATCTGAGCATTGACTTGCAAATGCTACTGACAGCTCTCTGCATGCGCTGTCACTCATTTCCCACAGCCCAGTGACGCTCGCCTGCAAAAGTATGCAGTGAGTGCCACAGGTTCCCACTCTACACAAGTGCTGTGGAACTGCAGGTCAGGTGTTAATTTGTGTTTCTACATGGAAATAGGAGGAGAGTGTATGAATTGATTTTGGAGGGAGAGATGGATTGTAGAAAATGGTTGAAATTAAGACTGTAGGTACGTGGTTAAAAACAGATATGACAGTGGTATGATAGCATAGATGGCAGACCTATGTTTACAGGAGAAAAAGCACTAAGTTTAAAGCTCAATACAGAAACACCTACTTTCTAAACAATTTCTAACGTTAAAGACAGGGTTTTGAGGATTTACCTGCAGATGTAGCGCCTGCAATCGGAATCTCTGCATTACACTGCCACCTGCTGCTCCAGGAAGGTATTGCAGCCTTTTGAAGTCAAATACTTTCTGCAATAAAAAAAATATTAGGCTTTTATTCAAACAAATTCAGGCTGGTGAAGCAAATATTTTGAAAACATGATCAATTCACTTCACAATTTCACTTAAGTCATGTTTTTGAATACAAGCTTATAGATATGGCATGCTTTATCGGAGGAATAAGCACATTTCCCACACAAGTAGCCCAAATTTGACCAAATCTTGAAAAGTTACCTCACAGTGTCACTCTGTTTTATTTGCAGGTGGATCCAAGAGGGTTTGCGTACTCGACAAACACAACAAAAGCAGTACATTTCACTTTCAAGAAGCAAAAAACTTTCAAATGTGCGGTGACGCCATCTTCATCCAGCAGTGTGCAGTTTCAACCCCTCACCACAAGATGTCGCCACTGCTTTGTTCACTGTCAGACCTCAACAGGATTGAAATATTTGGTTGATTTGAAACACATTCAACTATTTTACCAACCTAACCTTTTTTATTTTTGCAGAGTAGCATTTAGGCCTACTGATAAAAGTTTTGCAGCACTTATTTTAAAGTCGCTTTGTTTCATTGTTTGGTATCTTTTTGTCATGCATAAATACAAACAGAAATTCAATGAAAATGCAGCAGCGTTGTGTGATAAATTGTCAAAATAAAGCATGACTTAAGCAGAAAATGATGTAGACTAGTTTTCCCATAGTGCAAAAATAATGTATTTCATGACCTTGTAAAAATATGTATTATTGATTACAGGTTTTGAGCATCAGTGTTTCCTAAAGAGAAAATTGGCTTTGGACCTCTTTTTCTTCCAGTGAACTTACAATACAATTTTCTGTCTTTATAAATTTAATTCCCTACAGTGCTTTTTTTTTTTTTTTTTTTTGCCAGAACCTTTCCCTACTCTCAAGATTGTTGAAACTGGCTAAAATGAACTACTCTCTCCCTCCTTCACATCTTGGCAGTTACATTTGCACAATATTTTTCCCTGCTTTCATTCACTATGGCCTATTGCTCTGTATATTTCTGACACATGAAGGCTTGTATTTTCCAGGGACCAGCTGACGGTTCAGTAATCCTGGGCCTCCTCTTTCTACAGCCTGCTGTCTCCACTCTGTGAACAAGAAGAAGAGATAGTACTTTTGGATAAAATGTTATCGGAAAATGTGATGCTGCTATTGTGTCCACAGAGTAATGAAATGTTTTAGAACATCTCAAGGATCTAAATCACAAATGCAATTTTTGACTGTTTATACACCAGGCACATTGTGTTGATGATTAGAGCAATCATACAGGGACACATTAGGGGAAGAAAGATGTTTACAAGGAACAAACTGTTAAAACAGTATCAAAGCAACACTGATCTGGTTTTACTGTTGGATTTAATAAAAACACACATCTTTGACCCTTGATATTACAATTACTTAGTAGCATGGGCCTTCGTTAACTTTGATAAATATACAGTAAGACAGGCAGGCCTAAGTTGGTAAAGGTCTTAAATCAGTTTAAATCTGACACACAGCAGCCCGTCTGTCTCTAATGTAGCTGATTTATGCCTGTCACTATGGAAACTGGTCACACTGTTGGGTTTGTGTTGCACACATGTAGTTAAAGTGTCATGAATGTACATATATGTGAATTACACTTTGAACATGAATCAAAAGCTGAGTCAGTGCTGTTATGTTGAGATTGCTACACTATATGTTAGGCCTGGATCTTTTAACCGGCCCCACACAAGAGCACAGATCTCTATACAATCTAAATTTAGAAACTCTAACATAACAGCATTATAAAACCACCCTAGCTGTGTGTAAAACACATATCTTGGTTGAGATGGGTGGTCCATGGGTCTGTACATACAGTAGATATGACTGTATATTAGTGTGTTATTCTCTTGTGTAAACACATGAGACAGAGAGGAATCTCTGATTAGGGCTCTTGTGCATTAATAACTGTGGCCACTATTCCTCCATGTGGCCAGGGAGACACAACACTGCACTCTTGGAATGACATCATGCCAACCTGAAACAGGACCTTGGGCTGTTTCCCAACAGAGAGCCTGTCACACAGGGTCCCAGCGATGTAGACAAGGTTTGTTTACTTCTCCTTGTCGCTACTGTTCCACAGCGGGACAGTTTTCCCCTCAGCTATAAATCTAAAAGTCTCCTGACTTGTAGGGAAAAGATGTGGACATATTGGCTGAGGCGAGGGAAATGGTGTGTGTGTAAATATATAAATATATAAATCCCTCCTCAGGGTCACAGTGGTGAGGATGGCCAGCAGCCAGATAAGCTGCCTCTGCTCTCCCTCTCTGTGCTGCCTGAAAGAAATGTGCCATTATCCAGCGTGGCCCCTAGAGCTGGCCCCTGAGCACAGAACCGCTGTCCAAGACAACTCGCAAAGGCCATGAGACGGAGCCCTGGAGCGTCTGGTGGGAGGCTTCAGATACCTCCTCAGTCTGTTAATGGCCACCTCCTGCCTCTCAGGCTTTTCCTCACTGCTTCTTTTTTCCAGTAGGTCATCAGCACCGACTCAAATGTCTGCACTGTGTTGTTCCACTTCTTCTACAATCAGACTAATGTGAGCATAACTGTGAATTCTAAATATGTCTTCTCTGGACCAAACACATTTCTTCTTCAAAACTTCTCTGAGAAACAGCACTTTTTCTAAAAGAGAAAAGTTATTGACACATGATGGAGGGGCCCTGGACAAAGATCAGATCATCATTGTTGCCATCACCTTAACTGTTTGTGTTCATGGTGCTGCTTATTAAGATGCTGTCAATTACAACTATAGAAACACTCTGTGATGTAACGCTCCTACATCACTGTCCAAACACATGTTCTCACAGAAGTGCTCACCTGCATAAACAGTATTTCTATGTGTGCTGTGTTTTGTTAATTAATATATCTCTTCTCACTAGAAATACTTTTGATCCTGAAAGTGGCGCACAGAGGACTAGCTGCTGTCTATTATAGGAAGGAACTGAAAAACAACAGATGCTCTGCTGATTTTAATTACTAGACAACAGCAAACTTATAAAAGACATGGCTGACCTACAGCCTGAGAAAGTAACTGAATCTACACACTGTAACAGCTCTGAAATTATGCCTCGGTAGATGTCTTAAACAAAGCTTGACCTTGTATCGGAGATTTCCAAATAAATGTTTAGATATGGTGTACTTTAAATGTCAGTGAAGTAGCTGTTGTGGGACAAAATGTATCAAAGCTTCCCTGCTGCATGCCATTGTCTGCAGTAACAGTGGCCAGAAATCTCAAATATATAACTTGTTGTCAACCACAGCATCAAAAATATTGGCACATGGCTTGTTTCTGCCTTGCTTTACTGCTTCCAGCGTTGAGGTTTTTCCCCAGCCACTCATCTAAAGAGCCACATCTCACCCGGTTTCATGTCATTCACAGAAATCCATTTTTGTGCACTGGGCCATTCATGATTAGTGATGTGTTTCGAAGGCACTACCTACTTACGTGCGACAAATGTGTCATTTACCAAAAATAAAGACTACACATTTTCATTTTTTAGTATACATGACACTGCTTTTCTCATCAACCCCCTGAAGATTTGATCTACACACTAACAAGACAACAGGGAGATAGAATATGCCTCAGTATTTATGAGCAGAGGCACAGAGATGCCCCCGTTACCATAGTAACTATCCCATTACACCTTTAGACCTGAAGAATAATAGATCCAATAAGGGAATACTATGCTTCTCTTGAGAAAATAATGAATTCTGACAAGCCACTGAATCACTGAGAAGAAGATGAAGCTAAATGGTCACGTACTAAAATAAAACGCTTTCATCTTTTTCATCGCCAGTTGTTTTGACACTAGAGCGAAGGGAAAAAAAAGAGAGAAAAAAAAAAAAGACACAAATTTCACAACATGCTAGTGAGTAATATTGTTTTAAATGAGGCATGACAGTGGTTTATAGCGCCTCTGCCAACAAGACTCCACAAACGTCCCCATGGGTCCAGTGTTTATTTCTTTATAAATATATGTGTTTATTTTAGTGGAGCGTTCCATTCTGCAGCGCAACATCAGTCTCCATTACCCTCTTCAGATTTCTCCATCGTCGTTGGGGCATCTTTTTATTTTCAAAATGAATCACACCAGTAGGCAAGAAATCAATAAAAAGTGAGCTGACATTTACTTTTTGATTTTGATCATTTGTAAATGGTAGATGTTTGGTTTTATTGCCCTTCTTCTTCCCTAATCATGAGTGAATTAGTCTGCAACAATTGGTTGTTTCCTGATTATTTCTGAATGGAAATAACAAATAAAATGAAAGGCAGTTGAATGTGGACTATATCTTTATTTAAAATTCTCTGTTTTTTTTTTTTTAACAGACTTTAGATATAATCTGAACATAAAAGAACAAAACTAGAGTCACACATAAACGTTGATACAAAAGATTGACCACACAGTGCATGTCGAAGGCACTAGTCTAATAAAGTTTGAAAACACATGGAGCCAGCTGAGGACCTGAAGGCGACACCCACTCCACCACGTTCCCACACCCTGTCTAGGTCAAGGTATTGGTCAGGCTTCAGTAACACTCAGATGATTTAGATGTAAGGCGCAGGCATGGGGGGCTCGCACGCCACTTCACCACAAGCACTTCCAGCTGTTTAAGGCTAGAAATCTGTTTTAAATGTGCAGAAGACCCCAGGGACCAAGGTTCATTATGGGACAACCCTAACCCCGCCCCTTCAGAGTATGCTGCCTTTCCCCAGTCTCTCAGCTCAAGGGCCTCACAATGATTACCAGGTGAGACTGTGAGTGTCTTCCTCTGTGGCCCCGTCAGGTCTGAGGTCTGTCTGATGTGTTGTTACTCTTCAGGGCTCTGCATGACGAGGCAGAACTGTACAGGAAACGCGGGGCACAAATTAACCTCGTGTATCAGCACAGGAAAGAAAGCACACATGGCTGCTCTTTGAAGTGGGAGTGGGTTAGTATCTCCAGCTTTAGCTATGTAACTCTTTATCATTACAAGGGCCTTTTAAAAGCCCTGCCAAGGCATCTGGCTTATGTTTGGAAAAGGATATGTTTTTGCGGCAGGCGCTAGAGTCTGAGAATGAGCCAATGTGTTCTGTGCAGGTAAAAGAAAATATACGTACATGTGAAATAAAATCATACAAGCATATGTACACATCCTTCATGCAACATGAAACATGTCTCATAGCATTAGTCGATAACAGTATTTCTGGCTCATAGTGGCAAGCAGAGGTGATTGCACATAAATCGTAACAGCGCCGGCATTTCCAACTTTGTGGCAGATCTTTCAAATAAATTAAACACCATTTTAAAAAATGGCTGTCGCATCCTTCTATGATTTTTAAATTTGAGTAAAAGGATTAAAAGAAAGAAAGAGCTACATTGAATACAAGCAACAAATTGAAATAAAGTAGTGGTATTTCATTGTCCAAAAATAAGCTATCCATACGCATGGTTTAAACCACTGCAGTCCAAGAGAAAGAGAGGAGAAAAACTTCAGATTCTGATACATACATAGAAAGGCAATGTGTCTAATTCTTATTCTATTACACTTACTGATTGTGAAAATGATGTGTCAATAAAAATGACACAAGACATCTAAAAATAAGCATCCACAAAACAGACACAGAATAGTGTAGGTGGGTTAATGTGTTCTTCAAAGAATAGAAATCCTTTAGTATCTGAAATGTAAAATAATTAGATATAACTTTATCTCTAAAAACGCAATGTAGTGTTGTATCTAAACTGTCCAAGGTGACAGCACTTTAGAAAAGGTTTTTTAAGCTGCTTTAGGAATCTTTGAAGCATTCTGAAACTTTTTTTTTTCCACAATAGAACTTAGACTTGCAGAAGAATAATGGATATTGTGGATGTCCATTTAAAGTGCACAAAACTATAATTAGCTGTGCTTTTAAAAACATTTCTCTAACATTATTTTCATTATTGCAAAACACTACTTTAGGCAGAAGTCTGTTTTCATGGCATCAAAAAGACCTTCAAAGAAAAAAAAAAAAAAAAAAAGGGTTGCTAATACTTCAAAACCCACCCATCACAACAAATGTTTAAATGCTTATGTTCACTGATAATCTGGTGAAAACTTCTATCACTGTTGGAGAAACATTAGTGAAACTGCTGTCGGCATTAACAAGCAGAAACCACTGTAATACCTGCTTAAGGCAAAACGGTGCTCATATTTCTACAAGTGGATGGTTATCATCTGAGCCTGTTGCATAAACTGTTGATCAGGAATCTAATCAAGATGCATATGTTCTGTTTCTGCTGAGCGCCATAACTGCGTTAAGCTTATACGTGTACTTTTTAGATGGTCTTCAAAAACAATGCTCCTTTCTCTTTTAGAAGAACAGGATGTCGTTGTAATGTCTTAGAAGGGGCTCTTGGCTGGAGATACTGTTCTCTCAGTTAGTCCAGTGGTTTGGGAGCAGGTGGGTTCGAGTGGTTGACACAAAGAGCTGCAGACCAATAAGCCTTGTATCTCACTCTACATGTTCAGGTCTACAAACGGTTAAACCAAGTCGTTCCAGATTTGGAGCCTTTGTCACAGGTTTTTGTGCGGTCTGCAGCCCTCGTACCCCCGTGTCATGCCCTATTACACAGGGCCGGGGTTCGGGTGGTAGTTGTAATGGTTGCCGTGGTCTGAGTCAGCTATCTGCAGGCTGGGTTTCCTCTCTGCCTCCTCACTCTCGGTTGTGTTGTGACTGGTGCGACGGGGAGGCCGTTTCTTGAAGAAGTCCGACACAAAGTGCACCTGCAGAGGAGTTAATGAGGAGAGTCTTGGTCACTAGGCAATACAGACTGTTGTGAGCATGTAAGGGATACGGAGGAGGTAAAGGGCTGGGCTGGAAAGTGTGATTACATATGTCTGCGCAGGTCTGACACTCACACTCACACACATCTGAAGGGAACACACAGCGCGCAGGCACAGACCCATTAGGCTATAAAACTTGATGCCCAGGAGGGGCTGTAATTTCACAAAGACTGTGAAGGCCAAAGGCGCGGGCTCACTTCCCAATTAATCATACATGGACATACACACACATATGTGGTGGGCTGGCCTCTCAAGAATTCCACAGGCTGGTGCTGACAGAGGTAGAATCAAAACAGGGAAGTGGCCTAACAATAAAGGAGCCCAGCTGGATTAAGTGAAGAGAATGGACCTTCGCCTGAGAAACTTCCAGGGAAGGTGTGTGGCTTTCAATCAACTAACACTCAGCTGCTGTCACACTTGACTTGCTACGTTCTTTTTACCGATGTGGAATTTCTGTTGAAAAATGTGGCTTTCATCACTGGGAGTGAAGGGAGTATCAAGAATATTTCAATGAAATGTTACTCTTATGTCAAGGCTGAATGTAACACTGGAAACTGCAAAGACTAGATAAAGATAATCAGATTTTTTTGGCCTGACATTTCTTTCTTTCTTTTTTTTTCTATCAACATTGAATACAGTCGTCAGTTTTGGGTACTTACGTTGAGCACAGCAACCAGCGCTCCCTGCAGCAGTCCCACCAGCACATCGCTCCAGTGGTGCTTGTAATCAGAAACTCGGGTGTAACCCACATACACCGCAAAGGCCACCAGGAAGAACTGGATGGTTGGTCGGAGAAGTCTGGCCCACTTAGCAGCCAGTCTGGCCTGCACATAAAGCTGCAGGAGCAAGAAGGTAATAAAATAAATCATGTGGTGGCAGTAGGAAGAATGAGTAAAGAAAGTAAATTATGTAGGCATTCAATTTTGTTTGTACAGTCCACTTGCATAAAAGGCCGTTACAAGGTTATGAAACCAAAAAAGGTTATAAAAACTATTACGTAACAAGAAAACTGTTATGATTCCTGCTCCCAGCTATGTTTGCTTAAACATGTAATGTGACATGTTATCAGTTTACACATAGTTTTTATCTCCCTCTAAACATAAACAGAATAACTCAATTTGCATTAGAGACATATTTATATTGGATCTACAGCTACTGTGACCCAACCTAAAGTTAACCGGTATGAAGTGATGAGTGCATATCAAATTTAAATCTACTACAGTCTAACATTTAAAGCAGAGATGCCAAAAAATGATGTAGCTGGCAGGAGTATAGCTTTTCCTGGGCATTCCCTGGGCGGCTCTGTTAGGTGTAAAAACTGGCATCGCATCAGTTGGTCTGACACACGGAGAGATTTAATACTTCAGAGCACGTAACCAAGCAATATTCGTAATATTTGTGTACAGACTAAGCCAGTGTCATGAAAAGACACTTGCAGGATAAATGCTTATTTTATGTCCATTTTAATTGAGCCTTTGAGGCAGTATAGGCTGCTTTGTTTGGGCTCTTGAAATTCTCCATCTTTGCCTCATACCTGGCTTTTAACAGAAAGAAATGAGGCCAATCAAAATGAGGGCTGCAGACAGAAAACATCACGTTTCATTGCCATGGCTGGGGAACAAGATCATTTTTCTTAGCATTCACATTCTCTTCTGAACTCTTGCCTTGTCCTTTTATGTCCACAGGCACAAAAAACTGTCTCTCTTTGTCAACAATTAGCTCTTGAGTACTGATCCAAATGCCTGATCTGAGACAAGCTCATCTGGGAACTATTATGCCTGATTCATGCCTGAGAATATTTGCATCGACATCACATGGAGACATTTCCAATATTTGCTCTACAAAGAAATCAGTATTTGCACAGTGTTTTATTTTCATTTGCTCTACTCACCGCTAAGAAGAGCATGCAGTACATGCCAAATGACGAATGGCCTGAGTAGAAGGACAAACTGGAGGAACAAGAAAACAAATACAATCCCCTTCAGTCATTTTGATGTCAAGTCATGTTGAGAGAATTGCAGTGATGTGATTGGTTCCTACCTGGACTCTGTGACGTCCTGTGGCCTCCCAGTGCAGTTGGGTGCTTGTATGTAGCTGTTGCAGACCTTGGGCGCACATACAGCCATGAAGTTTGGTCTTGGCCGGCCGATTGTATATTTGGCCAGGTCTGTGAGAGACTGACTTACAGCTGCTCCAAACAAAAAGGTACCCACGACCTTATAAAGTGCAGCTACATACTGGTTGAAATCAGAATTCGAGTAAATCCTTTTGCTGTAGACTAAATAAGCTTCACCGGAGCAGATCTAAGGAGACAGGGAAAAAGAAAAGGTTGTCAAAAGTGTTTTCCTTTTTGTATTAGTAAGTGATAGGTTGAACTTACTATGATGACAGTGCAGGGGATTGTTACGGCTGCCAACATGCCGTGGGTGATTGTGTCAGGTTTGAGCGGGTACTTGATGCTCTCATCGTCACAGTAAATGCGCCGGTGGTATGGCTTGGACACAATGGTCATGATGATAAAGGGCAGTGCCGCTGGAAAAAAAACAAGTGACATTTAATACTTTTTGAATAGTCCTTGATACCATCTGATAACGTGCCAACAAACTGAAACATATTTGTCTCTTTTTGCACATATATTCTTCATTTTAGTTTTGAGACATGACATCATTTCCCATATTTAGATTTTGAAAATGTTTCTCTACAGACGGCCAAACTGTTTGGTTTAGGACTGTCAGACTTTGAATCCTAACATTATAATGATGAAACAACCCACAAGGAGAAAAAAAACATATTTTGGTTGGTGGTTAAATGTTGGGACAGAAATGCACAGCAAGGAACAACAAAAATAAACAACAGAGAAGTGTATTTATACATAGGCGGGTGCATGCACAGTAAATCACACATTAGTAGGAGGGCATAAGAGTCTAGACTTTTAAGTGGCAGAAGAAAAATCAGTGCAAACATTAACTGTCCAGTGCTACACTAGAAAACACCACAGATTTGAATGATGTGGCTGTAAAAGGAGATAAAATAACCACTAAAGGTTATCTGGGTGCAAAATATATATATAAAATAAACTCTCCACAAATTGCAGTTTCAAAGCTTTCCTGGTCAAAGGCATTTTAATTTAGCATATCATTAGCTTAATCTTAGCTCGCCGTTAGCATCTCCATATATTGCAGTTTGAAAGCTTACCAGGTCAAAGGCATTTTAATTTAGCATATCATTAGCTTAATCTTAGCTCGCCGTTAGCATCTCCATATATTGCAGTTTGAAAGCTTACCAGGTCAAAGGCATTTTAATTTAGCATAACATTAGCTTAATGTTAGCTCGCCGTTAGCATCTCCATACATTGCAATTTGAAAGCTTACCGGGTCAAAGGCATTTTAATTTAGCATAACATTAGCTTAACATTAGCTCAGCGTTAGCAAACCTATTCACTATACAATTCATCTGTGGTGTAAAGGTGGACAGAAGTTGCATAGCTGTTTTTGGGCACTTTTCTTGCTCTAGTCCCTTATTTAATTTTAAATATTCACTAATTATGAGTTTTATTAAAAGGCAGTGTACAGCATCTCCACCCTCATACTGTCTTCTATGGCTGCCGAATGGCTTCTTGAGCTACACTCTAGAAATGCCAGACTGCACATTTACCACTAGTATTATATTCCTGTGTAAATGAGTGGTGCACCACTCCCATTCTTTCGAAAAAACCTCGCTGACATAATTTCAGAAGGGGTTCCAGGCAGACTGACTGATGAGAGAGCACGAATCAACACTACTTAAGACTGAGACTAAAGGAAAAATATACAAGTGGATGTGGATCAAGATTCAGCAGAAGTGAACACTATGAAAGAGGTATTTTTCACTGCACCCTTGTGAACGACAGCACACTGTAAATATATATAAAAGACCAAAACTAAACTTTCAATTCAATCTTTTTAATGTACTGCAGTGACAACAACAGATTACACAAATGCACCTGAACAATGAGCATGTCTTGTTGCTCATGGTGTCACTGCTGCTGACATGTTTATGTGAGATGAGTAGTGCTAAAGACACCACCGAGACAAAAGGAGTCTTATGGGGTCAGTGTGGATGAGAAGAACCTTTTGTCTGGAAATCAATAAACAATAGTGCCTATAGCAGACATGTCCAAAGTCAGGGCCAATCATAGTACAAGGTAAGATTTTAAGTAGCCCTCAGCTTTAGTGATAAAATGTATTGTTTATGGCCCCATCATCTCTAAAACCTGTTCAAATGTCAAATGTGACTAAAACTGTTGAAATCCATCTAAAACCTGTCCAAATCGGACCGAAACCTGTTCAAATCCATCTAAAACCTGTCCAAATCGGACCGAAACCTATCCTAAAATCAGACCTAAAACATGTTATAATCTGACTAAACCATGTTATAATCTGACTAAAACCTGTTCAAATCTGAGTAAAACCTGTTCAAATCCAACTAAAACATTTCCATATTTGACTAAAACCTGTTCAAATCAGATTAAAACTATTCAAATAAAACTAAAGTCAGAAGAGACTTTTGGCCCTTAGTAATTTTCCTCTCATCAAATGTGGCCGTCTTTGCAAAAAGTTCAGACACCCTTGGCCTACAGGACATATTACTACACAATAATTCCTGGTAAGTCAACCTTAAGGGAGACAAACAGCATGACTGACATAAAAGGTTGACTTGGAATACATTAATGACCGCATGTAAAACATTATGTCATTTATACGTTTGGTTCTCAATAACAACACAGTCTTCTTTCCCCTTCTTCCTTATCTCTTTGTGAGTCACAGCAGCTGAATAACACCTGTCTCGACATCCCAACTTCACATAGACCAGAGTCTGACCACAACATGATCACAGAGGACATGTTTGTTCTGCACACTAAAAGACACAGTGCTTTCCCACATTTTACTGCAGAATTCTGTTACAGTACAATGCTCTGGGCCTGTTTTTTCCTTTCTTTGGCTCCTCAGGGGAGCTCACTGGTACGAGTTTAGTGACGTGGCATTTGGGTGACATGTTTTGCATCTGTATCCTGTTTCCTGCTTCAAGTTGTACAAAAACAGCCACTCGTCATAAAAAAAATAAATAAAAATGGTTGTTTCTTTACCACTCTCTGTTGCAAAGATAATATTTTATTACATTCACTTATCATAGTGACTCCCCTGATGTGATATATTCTCATAAACTGATGGAAACTTGGCTTGAAAATATTGTGTGTCAGTGAAATTGAGAAGCTGTAAAACACTGCGACGTTTTTTTATTATTAGCTTAAACATTTCCAGAATCCTAATTTCTTCAACGTGGATTCAAGTGAAATTTACACTGTCTGTCAAAATCAGTGATTTAAAAACATAATATTATCAGAATGTTTGCATTGCCTGATGTAAAAACAAACTGTCCATTTTGGGTTCTGTGGTGGCTGAATCCACAATTACTGCTGAGAGAGACACAGGGGCTTAAATCTGTTTCCACTCCAGGAATTACATCAGCCAATCCAAACTCCTCATGCAACGTGGAGCGTTTAGTACAATAACAGTGCAAGGTTTAGAACAATAACAAACAAACTGGAAAAGAAAATACAGCTAAGGGAAATATTGATAGAAGACATAATTGTAGAACAAGTCATTCTGTAAGATTACCTTGGATAAAGTGGCTTTGTTTACACAGTGTACCACGGTAAATAGCATTTTCATTTGCCAGAGCTATTTTAAAGAAGCATAACAAAATGAGTAAAATGTTATCAGATGGTAAATATATGGTACCTTACAAGACAAACCATCATCAGAATTGACTTAGATGATGCACGAAATGTCTTCTTTTGCAAAACTATATCCAGATGCCTTCTTTTTAACCCTTTCCATTAATAACCTCTTGAAAACACATTAGAACTGTAGGGCAATGGAGACTTGTTGCTTGTCAAATAGTGACTCTACATTGAGATTTCCCTTAGAGCCTTTAAAGCACAGGTGGAGACTACAACCGGTCCGTAAGATTAATTAGGAAAGTGAGAAATTTACATAGAATTAAAGTAACTGCTATTCCTAATTTGTTCACTGGGGGTTGCACTGTTTTAGACAGACTACAACATAACACAACACTGAGAAGCAGAGATGAACAGAAGATAGCAGCAATGCAATTAATCTTTTCCTTTTAAAATAACCCCCTAGCACCCTTATTACCCCAAATAGCATTAGCATCAAAGGCATTTTGTGAGGGTGAGTGCGTGAAAACATACATCCCTTTCTGTCAACATTAGCCTTTTTCAGTTATAACATTATAATTGTACTTCTTTGCGCTAAAACAAAGGGAATACATTTGACTTGTTCTTGTTTATAGGCAATTATTCTTTTATTTTACTGATCCGGCCCACTTTCCATAAAAACTAATTAAAAAAAAGGACTGTATGTAGCCCCTAAACTAAAATGAGTTTAAAAATGCCATGTGAAATGCACACGCGTACAACAGCAATATACAAAATGCTGTTTGTGTTGTCATTTAAGTGCACATTAGAGCTGGAGACTTCAGTGAGATGCCCCTGTTTGGCAAACAATAGCTCACCATGAAATATTTATAACCTATAATAACGTAAAATAACTAAGTGCATATTTTCTCTATTGAAGCAGAATTATTTACAGTTATTTATATTTACAGTCTGTGTAATAAGTCCTAAAAAAGTAAATCAAATCTTGCCATTTTATTTATTGCAACTCTTTATAAACACAGCAAAGTCTGGGGAACTTAAATAACCCTCGCCAGACTTGTAAAAGAGTATACATTTCTGCATTTAAAAGGGACTCTGTTGCTGACTGACATCTAAAATTAACTTGGAAATTACAAGTCTGGAGAAGAATAAAAGCTAACGAACTAGTTAAAAAGTCACAAGTAGAACAAATGCTACATCCTCGAGGAGTGCTCATGTGGATCAAGTCTGAGGGGAAGTGAACAGGCACTCTCTTGAAAAGCAGACACACACATATATACATACACTGCTTAGAGGCAAAAATAACCCCATCAGTAGACAAACTAGGTCTCCAGAAGACCACGAGACAAGCCCACAGCCCAAACTGAAACTGCTCCAAGCTTAAACACTGCACACTGTTTGACTTGAACTAAACTCAGATGTCTACGTTACATTTTTTCAGTCCAAGTAAGCATACAGGGAGGAAAAGTATGTACAGGGACCTGCTGCCAGTGTGCAATGTTGACAGGAAACTATTCTCCAACTGCTGGTCAAAACACCACCACTGACACGACAAAGATCACATGCAAAGTACCAAAAGAAGTAAAATCTTAATGTGAATATAAAAGACATGTGTTTGGACATAACCCTTGTGGGTGCTAATGACAACTGCCCCTGTTAAAAGTAATAATAAAAAAAAAAAAAAAAAAAAAAAAAAAAAAAAAAAAAAACCAAAAAAAAAAAAAAAAAAAAAAAAAAAAAAAAAAAGAGACAAAAAAAAAAAACACCACCAAAAAAAAAAAAAAAAAAAAAAAAAAAAAAAAAAAAAAAAAAAAAAAAAAAAAAAAAAAAAAAAAAAAAAAAAAAAAAAAAAAAGGGGGGGGCGCCGGGGAAAAAAAAAAAAAAAAAAAAAAAAAAAACCCCCAAAAAAAAGGTTTTTTAAGGGTTTCTTTTTTTTTTTTTCCAAAAAAAAAATCCTCTCCAAACAACAAAAAAATTTTTCCAGAACTGTCCACTCAACCAAAGTTTTAACCATGAAGAAATCAAATAAAACAATAAGAAAAAATGAAGGTATTTACTTATTTAACTATATATTTTACTTTGAAAGTCTGGCCCTCAAACAAATTTAGTTGATGACCCCTGTTTTAAAGCTTCTAATTTGCCAGCCAAGAAAATGACTAGATCCAAAGTGGAACCTTGGGGTTTCCATTCTGCTAAAATGACACGACTGTACTTTGGTGTGAAGTACAAAAGCTAAATGTAAGCGATGCCCAAGTTATTACCAATGATCCTCCATTGACAAAGAGACCAGTGTACTTCCTTTCATTCCTTCCACCACAACTAATTCCCCTCTTCCATTACATTTTGCTCTTCCTGTCCCTAAAACAGTCGTTCATTCTCTACCTCGAGCTGCATCCTTCAATCTGACGTCCTCTTGATCACGGCCTCCTCCCACACACTTCTCCTTCTTTTGTAAATATAGATGCCTAATGGTTTTGGTGCTTTATTTAGCTGGCAGATGTGCAATTATACAGAAGCCTCCGGACCACAATCACACACTGGGACTGAGAACATTGACTGTTGACTGTCTAGCTAGTTTGTGTCCTTGTCCCTTTCTGGCTCTTTCTGTGTTCATTTGAATGAGCTACACAGTTTACAGCTAGAAAACACCTTGACTCATATCAGGGTGATTATTGAACAACGGCCATGTAAATCCTGCTGGCGGTTCCCCTGATGGTTTAAGTGGCTAACACCTACTTACTCCTTAAACCTGCTGCACCTGTGAGTATAATTACTCTCTGCGATGTGAAAAACATACAGCGTGCATAGTTCCATGGCGTGTAAGCCCGTGTGAACGTCTGTCAATGTGTGATGTAAGGTGTAAGTGGTGGCCCAGTGCTGCCCTGGTCACTCTCAAACTTTCCTGCAGAAAGGTCACAGATGGAACAGCACAGCCCACATCTAGTTTATCCCACTTCACATCTTTTCGTAGTTTAACAGCCATTTTGATTTTTTCTTTCTTTTAGAGCTACTTCTTTTCTATGCTGTTTATAATTCTTGCATTAATATTGCATTGTTTCTCAGCAAAAATCAGGCACTTTTCTATAGATCTGACATAATTTAGAGCCAAAAACAGAAGTTACAGCACCACACTTTTAGTTGTCAGTTTTGGAGCCATACAAAAAGGTTTCTAGTTTTATCTAGTCTAATCGATAAATGAGGAGGTGGTGCTTATGACTTATTCGATACAATCTACATGAGCTAAGCTTTGGGGCCTAAAAAAAGGCTTGGAGGCAAACACAAATGTCACATCAATTTTCAACACACATCCAACCAGAGATCCCGGTCTGGGAGGTTTTTAAGCATGTTTGAATCTGCTAATGTGTTAAAAACCAGCTAACAGCACCTTTAACCACCTTTTATTTTCATGTCCTTTTTTTGTCCTCATTTTAAACACCTCAGAGAAGCAGAGAAAATCTACAGCGCCAAAGTATATAAATGTTAAAGTGTTTCCTGATAGTGTGCACGCATTGGTGGGTGGTGTAAACTATGTGTAAATCTGTAGTCCTAAAGAAATGTGTACTTCCACTGCCATCGGATCCACTAATACAAGATGAAGTTGGGTTTATTCACGGCATGTGTTACAGTTCCAAAATTCCAATGTAATGTACCTTTGTTAAGACTTTATTTAGTGTGTTAACTAACACAGCCCTACAAACAAAAGTGAAATATCAATTAAGCACCTACTCCTACATACATGTTGTCTTTTTTTGTTTCCTTCTTACAGACAGGACATACTTTTAAAGTGCAAGTACTCAAAGTCCCCCAGATACAGACCAAATCAGAATAAGAAAAGATCTTTAAGGGATGGCTTGCGGTAACAAAACAACCAAACCCTCCCTCACTGTGACTGTCTCAACCCAAGCCGGACTGACTAATGTGGAAGGTATGTGCTGAGCCTACAAGCTCTGCCGGCGTTGGCCTCTGGAATTCTAATTCACAAGAGGAACGCCCAACTTCACCAGTCACACCAAATCCTACTGCTGCCGCGGCCCATTCTTTATTTTTAATCCTGCTGTTTGACTGCGTCCATCATTCACGCGTGCTTAGCTCCAAGCGGGGCAGAAGGAGAAGGAGACGGGGCAGCAGGGGAGGTCCAGGGAGGGCAGCTAAATCTGGGTCGCCAATCAAACACTGTGGATATGAGGTGGATCAAAGAAATAGGCCACACAGGTTTACCCCTTACCCATCAGATAAATGTGTGCAGCCCATCTTCAATGCCGCGCTGAAGGTTCAATAAACATCCAGCTGTGTTTTTAATACTTCTGCATTTCTCTGTGGTATAATCAATTACAGCTCCATTTTCAAACCAACAATACGATTAGTCACAGTGTCAAGCTAATTTAACACCACACTTCACGCAGTCCCTAGTTGTCTTAAAGTAAGTACTATAAAGGCAGATATTTACTAACCTGGCCAGTCCTATCAGTTCACTATGTGAAGTGAAATGGGTCTGGAATCCCCTCTTATACAACAATTTTACTCTGTAGAAATCTCGTCAGACTCATCGTAATCATTTATCTAAAATGAGGAGAGCTCATATGTCTATTTAAAATAATTGTGTTGAAAAGCAAATTTATTTTGATTCTGTTGTTACTGACCCCTGGAGACCATACCAAATCTTGATTTTAAAATTAGGATGACTATCTATTAACCACTATAAAAAGGTTCAAGTTGTCCATAAAGATTAGTGACCAAGGTTACAGTTTTGTTTTTGACGCTTGTTTACAGTGAAGCCTCATCCTTTGAGAGAAGTGTCTTATGAAGAGTTTCCATGACAGAGCTCTCTGGAGGGAAACCATTCCCTTTAAGCATCTTCAGTGGCTTTCTGTGAGAACACAAGACAATCAGTCTTCCCAGCTCGACCACAAGAGAGACCACGCTCCCTGGAGACCTCACAGTGCAGCTTCAGTCACTCGAGTCTAAGCAACGTCCACAGAGGCTCAAAGCAGAAAGACGAGAAATTATTGACAAAGCAGATGATATGCAGTCAATAAAAAGTGTCTTCGATATGTTTTTAAGCATTTACCATCTCAAACCAAAGATATGGTAAAAATAAAAGGCAAGACATTAGTGCAAATTCAATCTGGCTCAAAAGATGACCTACTGTCTAAGTATAGTTCATCTTTTAAGGAGTAGGGGAATAGATTTTTGTTTATTTCATATGTTTGTGAAGATGTTCTTGTGGTAACCTGCACTGGCAGACATTTGTGGACTATGCTTGTGCTGAAAATATTGTTACTCTTCTTCTGCCCACATGTTTGTTCAGAGAGTCAGAACCACCATGATGACTGTAAGGGAACAACCAACACTTTTATGATAGATACAAAAAAGATCCACTGTGTAGGATTTAGTGGCCTCTAGTGGTAATTTTTTTTTTTTTTACTCTCTAGTCTCTACATAAATGGTTTCAGGTTCTACTCTTTTTAATTGCTTTTGTTAACACTGAAATATGATGCCGACTGCAGTAACTGGCAGAATTAGTCCAAACGAGTGAGTCATGTACTTTTCTTGATCATGAACTCATATAAGCAGAACGTTGACTGTTCCTTTTATTCAAATGTAAAAGAATATGTAATTTAAGTCTCTGACACCTGTCCTATTTCCCATTTCATGACTACACTCCTTCCTCTGTGTACAGTGTGTGAAGAGACTTAGCCAAACAGGTTTGACACAGTAAACTCAACAATAAACAGCAGAGATAAAAACAAAAAGGTGTTGCATGAGCCTAGGACATTGCCCCAGTGCCTTGCCTTAAGGCCTTTTAATCTAAGTGGATTACGTAGCACATTACTCACACCTCATTGTCATTCATATCGCTTCCCGTGGTGAACCAATCACAATCTCTACCTACGACACAGGACAGGTTAATCCTACTTTACATCTACACTGTCGGCCAACACCCACAATAGTTTTGGGTTACTCCTAATAGAAGGAAGGCACTGGTTGTTCGGACCTTGAATGTAAAATCAAGGTACACAATGTATCGCAAACATATTTGAAGTGATTCAACACCATAAATCAGTCACCGAGGAAAATCAAGTATAAAGGGCTTGTTCGTGTGACAACAAGAGCTGTTAGTTTGACCTGGGATGGGCAGAGGCTGAGGAACAAAACACATGCCAAAGAAAGCACTTGTTGAGCACAGTAAACCAATCAGATCATAGAAATAAACTTAATCCAGTGTGTATACTCCGAATAGTTTTTAACTTGATGCTGACCTGACTGGAAGTGTGTTTTCCTCTAGTCTAATGTTAAGTATAATGACAGGCTTCAATGTGGTGTTATTACATGTCTGGGCTGACCTCACATAAGCCTGGGGTTGACCTGATAATAATGAGTGTGGGCAAACGTGGGTGGCAAACGGGAAGGGTGAGGCCAATGGTGAGAGGCAGCCATCGAGACCAAGAGGCTGCCCCACAGACCGACACAGAGACCAAGCCCAGACGTTAATCCCCGACTTGTGACAGGCTAATAGTGAGGCTTATCAACATCAGCGGTCTGTGGATGTTACAAACACACACAGCTCTGTGGAAGCACCACCAGCCAAACAAATCTGGACATGCATCGTCCCCACAGTCTCCATCCTTCCTTCCTGCGACTGTACCACGCCAATACTCACAGACACAACAGCATTACCCAACACAACACCGCCAAGGACGTGCTCTGCTCACGGGGCAAGACCCTGTTGGGACTGTACTCATGACATTCGAAAATAACATAATGGATATCACAGTAACTATTGACATAAGTAAAAAAGTATACATTCTATTGTCTTTAAAACATGGAGTTGTATTCGTTCACCCCATTTGATTCAGTTCCATTTCCTAAGAAGAAATAATCCATAATTTGCTGGAAACTCATTGGATTATAAACAATAGTCTCTGGAGTGAGGTATCTGCAGAATGAATAAGTGGGACGTTCTTGGGAGGATTCCTGGCAGACAAAATATTGAAAAAAAAGAGGAATAAGAGGGGCACACATATTATATCAGATTTCCATAAACAAACACTGAGCTTCCTGAGCATGTGTAAAACTCTGCAAGTTATGGGAAGCAGAATAGTGCGTGCAGTAGTGAAAAGAATGAGAATCAGGGTGTTATTTATGCGTGTGACGTGGTGCACTTTAAAGTATCTATATATTATTGCAGATAAAAACCCAAACCACTAGACGGACTGATGTATGGTTTACAAACGCTTGCACTTCAGTGAGTCTAATGGTCATTTTCGCACGAGCAGAATTTTACGCACAAGTAAACAAGATCAACTGGCAAAGCATGGAGCTGTCACTGATCCAAGACAGTTTGTTGACAAAAAGATGACACCTTAAAGGATCAGCAGAAATCTAACTGACAACTTCTCAGAGTGATTTCTGGTTATTAATGCTGCTTTACGCGGGTGTACTGCAAAATGTACTTTTACCTAAAGTGCACAACTTACCCACAAAACCGCACAGCACGTCCACCAGCACGTACAGCCTTTTCTTCCTCAGCTCCTTCATCTTCTTTGCGTTCATCAATTCTCACATAAAAATTAAATCTTTATAAACCTACTCGTCCTGACTTCCATTGACGCTCGCTTGTTTTGGAGATAAAAAAAAAAAGTGCAGACTATGCAAACAAGTTGATAACCTGCCGTACGAGTTCTTCTTCCGGGATTCTCCGCGCTTCTACCTGCGCTGACATCGAGGACAGCACAGATAGGGAACTTTTCTGTGCACTACTGTTCGATCAAAAAGCACCCATTACGCACGGACGCGAACGGATCAGAACTAGAAGTGGACAGATCTTCCGTGTCCACAGAGCTGCAGGGAATTCACTCAGCTCCTCTGTTCACTCTCACACACTCACACCATGCCACTGCTATGGTCCCTCCTCCCAGCTTCCAAGTGTGGAGCCTTTTACATTTAATCCCTGCCTACTTTTCATGTCAAACCCGTCAAAACCTTTGGATGAAAACCAGGAGAAGCTTTGAAGTTAATCGCCTTATTTTACTGTTATTACTCCACACAGGATCGTGCACGGTGCTGCAGACTTTACAATGAGAAAAGTGAGTTTTATTACGCCTTCACTTGAGAAATACCCTCATATAATAACTGATATTACTTATTTTTATCTGGATCCACCTCGATGTTCCTCTCTATCAGTGACGTATTTCATGAAAACGTTTACCCAGCGCAACTTTTTAATATTTTAGTTATTTTATTACATTTTATTAATCTGAGTTGAACTATACTTATGCAAACTCAAATGTGTCAATATATATCTTCTAGTTAAACGTGCAAATTTGATGTGACCGGTTCTGGCACATGTTTTTATGAGATGTGAGCATACATAGTGCTATATCTAATGAGCTGGGTGCACTGTATCCATCAAAAACACGATAGGATCCATGAAAATGACTTCGAGACAATATCAATGTCATCACTCTGCCATCTACAGGGGTTTTAGAAAAGCTGCAGCCCATCTGTGGACAGGAGCTGAAGGATCTCTTCTTCAGTCTTTTGGCTGACTTCTCGTCCGCTTTATTGAAATCTGCTTAAATGTCTTAATTGTTTGGCACCAACTTATTTGTCCAAGCTGATTAGGCTTCATTCTCCAGCCTATAAGCACTGAGATCTAAAGACCAAAGCTCTTGGCTGTCCCCAAGTCTAGGCATAAGACTGGTCCAGAAGATTAAGACCAGCCTTCTCACCTGATTTAGAGCTGCCCAGTCTTTCAAACATTTTGGAACTAGGCTTAAAGCTCCAGTACAAGCAGCCCATGGACCTCTCCTGTTTCTCTTTTATTAAAAAGAGTAAAACCAGACCAATTTTTTCTGCTGATACATTTACCAAACTGAAATTTAGAGTTAAGTGCTGCAACTTCAGCGCCAGAACGGCAATGATATCCTCCTCGTTCAACATTACGTGATTGAATTGACAGTATTTATTGGCATTTGATGTTGCCTCCCTTTCCTCTGTTGATGTTTTTCATTTTTGAGCTGTTTCACTGTGTTAAAAGACATATAATACACTATACAACACAACAAGCCGGTGTAGACCAATAGGAGCGCTCCTTTTTCAAGCATGTGATAGGCCAAGGTTTCCCAAGAGGTTCTTATCAATAAAAATTCCTTATGATAAACAGTAGATGGCATCATAAAACCTGTTTTTTTCACAAATGAATGCTTTTACAATATACCATTTGGAGTTCAAACCATTTTCTGCAACCTGAAGAAAAAAATGCATGAGTAATACATGAGTCAGAAGCACTTTTCTTCAGTACTCTACAAGTCTCTCCAAATAAAACTTAGCATTTGCGTTTCCTGAGAAAAAAAGGACACTTAAAGCTCTACAGAACCCAGAGGAAAGAGCCATTACAGCTTGTTCCTGTTCCCACAACTGTCCAGAGTGTTTAAACTGAGCTCTGTGGACAATGTTTATGGTGGTTTATGAACCGAAGTGTTTTATGTTTGTAAAAGTACTCATTTGAGCTCTTTCCACCTTTTTGTGTCCCTGCAGGGCTATCGTATGTGTTCACAGGCTCTAGAAAAACTGTAATGTTGCCACTAGTTGCTCCCTAAAACTACACACTTCACCTCTGAGACCCTTTTTTTCTCTGTGGCATTTGCAGCCTTTTCCTTATTCAACACCCATGAAAATACCTAAAAAAAAAGAAGAAGAAATGTTGCATAAATAAAAGTGTTCATTCAGAAGTCTAGCTGAAGCTTTTGGATGTATTTCACTGTACAGTATTTGGGGTGATTACAGAGGGGCTGTAATCAGTCAGAGAAACACTGCGTGAAGCACAGGACGTCAGAGGAGATAGGGCCCACTTGTAACTGACCAGAGGGCAGTTATTATTTTTATCAGCTCACTTTCTGTAAGAAATGTGCCACTCTAGAGACATCTACAGGCATCAATGTACTAAAACCTAAACAGTTCTTCACATATACATACATTTGCCATTGGTATTAAATGTAAATGATTATAAAACATCTGATCTTTTACAGAAGAACTCAAGCACATTTTTATTCCTCATCCGGTTAGAGAGATGGTGGTTGTGGTGATTGGCTGTACTGCAGAGCTGGGAAGTAACTAGATACTTTTACTCAGGTCATTTACTTGAATTTAAAGTAACAGTACTTGTGTACAGATTTTGAGCATACTACCTATTGACTGAGATGAGACTCCATCCTATAACGCCATTTGTATTATATTTGATACTAGGAAGTGTGATATTTTCTTTCTCAAAAAACCTGATGTATACAATCAGATACTTGTAATGCAGAGGTCCATCCACCAGGGGTCAGTAAGTCTCGCCCCAGAGCGAAACAATTGAGACATAAAAAAAGCTACCTGTGCTTTTTGACCTGACATTTATGCAAAATTCAAGATTTTAAGGTATGGAAAACTTTCAAATTGTTACTGATACTTCAAAAGGAATACTTAGAGGATTGATGCAATGTAAAACTTATTATTATTTTTCAACTTAATTTAGAGTAAAACCATGTTGAAATTGTGTGTATCAAATTCTATACAGCGGGTGTATAAGGTCATGTATTCGAAAATCTGTCAATTGTCTTGTCATTGCATTTCGAGGCTTACACATCCAATAAAGAAACATACATTTTAAAAAAAATCTTATTTAAGTAAATAATAATAATTGATAATAGTTGTTGTTTGTTCTTTGTTTCCTACTAAAACTTAATGATTAACAGAAGAAATATACAATAATTTGTTTTTTAGATGCCAAAACAATTCTCTGTTGACGATGTGTTAAAGATGATTTTAGATGGAAATTCAAGTGACATGGAGTCTGATGATGCAAAGAAAGATAAACTTTGGAAACTCAGGCCATGGTTAAAAAAACAATGTGAACAATTTCTTCGTGTACCTCCTGAAGAATGTCATGCTGTTGACGAAATTACGGTGCCTTTCAAAGGAAAATCATATCTTCTCGTCTACATGCCAGCAAACCTCACAAGTGGGGCTTGAAGATGTGGGGACGTGCAGGACAAAGTGGTTTTCTGTATGATTTTGACATTTGCCAAGGGGCAGAAGATCCCGATAAAGTGAAATCTGATGTTGGTGCTTCTGGAGATGTTGTCCTGAAGATGACTTCAACCCTTTCAGCATGAAAAAAATCACAAGGTTTTTGCTGACAACTACTTTACATCAGTTCCATTGGAGGAGCACTTGAAAGTAAGAGGAAACTACTACATAGGCACAGTTTGAATGAACAGAGTAAAAGACTGTAGCATGATGGATGAGAAAGATTTGAAGAAAAGAGGAAGAGGGTCTCTGGATATCAGAGTAAACCAAGACAACAACGTGATTGTGAGATGGAGGAGAGGAGTTGACCTTCTTGATATGTTATCTGCGTTTTACAAGTTTCACAGCTTCAGATCCTGAAGATGGTATATGTATATTTGGTGGCTCACTGTCACAGCGGCAGTAATCAATGCTTGGAACCTCTACAGAAGAGACCAGGAGAAATGAAGTCCTGGGGAGAAAAGCATGCTCCTGCGTAAATTTCAAGCTGCTGTTGGCACCTCTCTCACAAGCGCAGGAAAGGGAAAGATCAAGAGTGGCAGACCACTGTCCTCTCCAAAAGCAGGAGGGTCACCTCCCCCACGCAAGAGGCTAGGCTCTCTTGTGCCCCCTGATGTGATATAAAGATGGCATTGATCACTTTCCATCATGGGAAACCTGACAAAGATGCAAGCACTGCACAGGCAATCGCTTCACGCATGTGTACTGTGTAAGTGTAAGCTCCACCTTTGTCTGAATAAGGACAGAAACTGTTTCCAGGGAAACACGTTGCAAAGTAAGGAGTTGAGAACATAAGTGTGAATCAAACAAAGTGAAAAGTTCCTCTACCACCATTTCAGTTCCACTGGTGGGTTTGTCATTGCTGCGTGAGAGCACCATTTCAGCAGATAGAGAATTTCTTTGATGTTCTTCTGTACTATTGAAAAAAATGTTCTTTGTCAGTTTGAGATTACTTAAGACAAATTGTAAAGACAAATCAAGACTATTACATGTCAAATGATCACAAATACCAAGTGTATCAAAAATGCTACAAATTAAAACTCATATATGCACATTTATATCTGATTTATTTTTTTAATTATTATTATTTTGTGTTACAAGGTTCAGTAAACACTCCAGTTTCCAAAAATTAGAATTTTCTGGCTATTATTTCATGGTCCAGGCTTTACAGGGTTAAATCCAACTTTCTTCAGCTCTTTAACCTGCCGCCTTGCGTCAGCAGAGGGCGCCAAGGAAACAGAAAGAAGAGTCAGAACCTAAACATGAACAAAGTCAGAACAAAGATTTTGTAAAAGCACTGAAATGAGGAAACATTTTTATTTCCAGCAACAAAACCAATGGTCACATCACAGGCGTTCACAATCTCAATGGAAAAGAGGAGTGCAAAATTTAGTTGCTTACAAAATGCGTACTTATTGTCAGTGTGGTCTGAATTGTATGAAAAGTGCATTAGGGGTTTTTAGGCAGTTAAAAGACAAGCACATGCTGTGATACTAACACTATGTAGATAAAAGCATGTATCATGGCCAAACCTCATGCTGTAATAGAGCAACAGAGTTGCCAGAGGATGTCCAATAGGCTGCAGGACACTTGTTCAACCACACTGCTGTAAGGCTGTACACAGTCTGTAGCAGAGGACTGATTTTTACAAACATTTGTTACATATGTTGTTTATATAATATAAAGAGTCCAAAGACAAACTGAAAGGCTTTGAGCAGGGATCATAAGAAGAGACTTTGTAAATCCACAGGCAATAAAAAGATGGAGAAATGGAAGTGATGCACAAATGGAGCTTTCCAGAAACTACACATGGATTTAACCTTTTATTTTATGCAATACAAAGAATCAGGAACAGTATAAATTACTGAAAACAAACACGGATGTTGTGAATCTAAAATAGACAGATGAGTAATGGGAAGAGTGGAATAAATTGTGCACCTGAAGGGATTGAAATCTGACAACAGTAAATTCATATGGAAACAGTGATTCTGTTCCTCATTAACGTTTGTATTGTACAGCTGTTTTAAGATGGCTAAACTGGTGACAATGGTTGCATTATTACATTTAATGAAAACGTTGCTGTTCTGTGAAACATTGACTTAAAAGCATAATCATGTATCTGTACATAATATCTACACATAACATATCTGACATAATTTGTGACTTGAGTTCATCATTAGGTCTTGGACAGCATCAAAGTTACAGAACTTGAGAAATTGCTTGCATTCACATCATAATCCAACATTTAAATGTCCATTATCAATGTTTGCAAATAAATACGTATTATGACAAAGCCATTGAATTTTGACACTGCATTTTAGTCTATAGATTATCAAGGATGACGTTTTTAACAGAAACTGTGGAAGCAAAACCTCCCCAACAGAAGAGTGTAGGCACAGAAATTTGCTGAGGGCCATGTGTACTCAGTGGTAAGACTATCAGTGACCAAGCTTTCACCAGCAACAAATCACTAGTGGCTTCAAGGACAGACTGATGGACACTATGCAAAATAAAAAGCAACAGCACGTCTGTTGAATGGTAGTGTACCACCAGCAGCTTCTAGCCTTTCACAGCAGTTTACATTTCCTGCTCATTGTTTTAAAAGGTTTTCTTACAGCAAGACAAAAACATTGCACAACGGTTAGATAATAATTAACGGTTGTAGAGAGAACGAAGATGTGGAAGTTGTAATGGCATTCATTCCACATTAGACAGTTCAAGGTGTCAAATAACAGTATTTACATGGCGGACACACTGTCATCATTGCAGCTAGGTTGGATCCAGTCCTCAATTCAATTCCCTTCCATTTCAAAGGTGAAATGAAATAATTTATTTTATCTTTTCATATAAATAGTTGACTCACAGGTAGAATTACAAACCGTGATCAAGAATTGATCTGGAGTGCAGGAGGAACCCCATCAGATAGTTTACCACTCAGATGTGACTTCTCTGGGCCTCTGCTGTGGTCTGGTGGCTCAAAAAAGGAACCACAGTTCTTTGGTTTTTAAAATCAACAAAAGGGTTGGTGCTTCAACCATCATTAGGTATTACAGTCTATCGGACAAACAGCCCCAATTCAGATAGGCCCACTTTCTTCTTACAAAGTCAGGTGATGCACTTCTAGTCCTGGTTTAAATAAACATCACTCAAAGACTTTGTTCGACCAACGTGGTGTGCCTCCATGTCACTGTGTCCCCTTACTGTGTAAGAAAGTGGTGATGCTGGACGGGACGCATGTGCAGCAGGCTGCCGAATCTCTGCTGTGGTGGAACGGCAGCACATGAGGGATGTGGGCTGATTTCTACCTGCAGCGTCGGTGAAGCAGAAGTCCCACCACAATCAGAACCCTCACAGATAAAGGCTTTACCTCCACACATGTGGAGCTGGTACAAGCAGGAGCGTGTCATGTCCCCATGGCAGGACGGAGGGCTTCCACACACCCACTGGAAGCTCTGAGAGGACGACTGCAGCTGGACAGGGGACAGGTAGCAGCTGCCTGAGAAAGGATCCTGTGGGACGTCTAGAGGTGGGACAGGAAATGGACGCCCAAAGAGCCCCTGAGGACAACTGTCACTGCTTAGCACGGACAGCCCTGTGACCAGGTCACCATCTAAAAAGATAGACCATACCATGATAGATATAAAATGTTTGTTATAATCATGATACACTTAAAATGTTTACTCACAAGTACAAATTGGCAATAAGGAATAGTTCTTTAAATGTCAAGGGCCAAATAATTGCTGAATAAATTATTCTGCTTGGGTTATTCTAAAAAAACCAAAAAAACAAAAAACTTTTCTCTGTGTTGGTCTACATTCTTTACCTGCAGGCCCAGCCTGCTTTCAGTGGCCTGTCTGGACCATTTCATGGCTTTAAAAGAAAGCGAGGAGTTCTTCTGCGCCGTGGCCGCCTCTCCACCTCTGGATGTCATGTCAAAAGGGATGCATGCATGAACACATACATACACACACATGAACAAAACATATGTAAGTAAAAACACAAGAACAGACATGTAGGGTAAAAAAAAGTGCAATATCACTTAAAATAATGAATGGAAAGGGTCAGGAGTAAAAGTAAACCATACAATAAAACCAAATAAAGATGCAATAAAATAACTTTTTGTAACACAATAAATGGTATGAAGTGATGTTGTGATGTGTTTGGCATAATATGTAGTTGTAAATAGATATGGGGATGAATGAGCAAACCTGAGTAAAACCAAATAAAATGTTTATGACACAGCTAAAGAATCTATAGAGAGTTGTTCCATGTTCCTCACTCTACATTTGAAGATTAAAGATCACTTTTTCACCATCTTTGGTGTTACTGTGTAGAGGTCATCTAGAGCAGCTGCTCCACTTTGAAAAGTCAATACTGTGCACACATCCTTCTGGCAATATCCTCTGCTATTTTTGCTGGCACAGGTGTAATAGACTATTGTCATCGGATGTATGTTTTACCGTGTTTGTCCAGCTCCAGGTTTGACTGGGGAGGTACTGGGGGCTTCAATTGCCCAGAGGCTAGAGAACTCTTAGACAACAGGCCTGAGCAACTGTTTCTTGCCTCCAGTTCCACAACATCTCCTTCCTGGTCTCCATCCTCCCTGCAACACACAACTCAATTTTTACACTGAGAAAGTGTATATGTAAAAAGTGAAAGCATCAATTGCAATGACTTAAAAGTAACAACTTCAGTCACAAAGTGTACACTGTACATTAGTAAATCACTTGTAGGGTGGTAAAGGATCACAAACTATCTTTTTTTAGTTGGTTGTTTCAACAAATAGCAACAATCTTTTAGCGCCATAGTCCTTTTGTTGAGTCTCCCTGTACTTACATAGTTTGCAGACTATACTTCTTGCGACTGAGCCTAGTGGCTTGTTGTGTAAAATACTCATGGCGGTCAGACTTTTTCCACATGTAGTAATACTGAACACACTCGCCAATGGAGCGTGTTCGTACCTTGTAACAAAAGACAAAATACATACATACTTGTGTTGCCTTAATTTTTTTTTTTAAACATAAACAAGATTAAAACGTTAACTAACCTTATTGGCCTGAATGAGATTGAAGTTTTTCCCATATACACGATATCCATGCTCAAAGTTTCGACACTCTTCCTCACTCCAGCCACAAAACTCCTCTTTAGAAAGAGAAGGGAACAGCTTTGTTTAATCTAATCTTTATGGTTATGTGCTTAATCAGCAAAAACACAACTGGTAAAGAGAAACCACTTACCACTTATCACTTTCACATTGAAACGCAATCGCCTTAGTGCTTCTTCTGCATTGAAGTTGCATTTTACTAGTTCATACAGTGCCTAAGAGTTAAGAAAAGAAGAGGCATTCTAGTCAGTATAGTACAAGCAAACACTGGCTGGATAAATGTATCAAAAGTGAAATAATATACAGCAGCCTATAGTGTTTTCTGTCTGTCAACTGTGAAGTCATCTTGCTATACCTGTTCATTGTCCCGCACAAAGTCCCCTTGTGTATGTGTCCCCTCCAGGCCATGTTGTTTCTGTGTTTTGAACAAATATTCCTCTACCTCCTTGACTGGAAGAACACCAGGTTTCCAAAGCAACTGGTCTTCACTGTTGGAATCTGCAAAGAAAGAAAACCAAAATGAAAAGATATCAACTCAAAAGTGACTCACAATTAATATAGTTATTAATATTTGTTTGTCAATGTAACTACATTCATAAAATTTGTGGGAATCAAGGCATTTCATGACTCTCTTTGTAACTCACCTCTCTCTACGCAGGCATATGGACAAAGTGAGGGAATTTTTGCTTGATACATTGAGCCAACCATAATTGCCTGTGAAGGAGAAAAAAAGTTTTGTAAGGAACACTTTCACAAGCATAGGTTAGCATAGCTTTATTTTGTATTTGGGGGTGAAGCTCTGGTCATCCATGTGCATGAAAAGTTTAAAGCAGTGGGAACCGCCCTTTATAAAACAACAGAGCAGGCCAAGAAGTCATGTGCTTTACACGATCCATTTTAAAAAACAGAATTAAAGTGAACACACAGGTCAGGAGATAGTATCAAGCCAATTCAACTGACATCCTCCACAGGATATCTGGATGAAAAGGACTTAATTGTGAAATGTGTTGTGGTTCTGAATGTCAAACCTTGTGCTCTTCATTGGAGGGAATAGATGCATCATCAGACTCCTCATCAGTGTCCTCATCTAGTAAAGTGTGTTTCATGCCACCTTTAAAAGACAACAGTAGAAGGGAAGTGTCACAGAAAGAGGCACTAGAACTGAAAGGCCCACCTGTGTCCTCTCCTTATGATAGAAAAATGGCAGTAAAGCTATGAATTTGACTGACACTAAAAGATAACCCATAGTTAAATTGAAGATGAAGTTATGTAAATGTGTTACCTTTTTGTTGGTTGTATTGATCTGAGGAGTTAGAAGTGACTGAGGGCTCATCTGCTGACGACTCCTCCTCTTCCTCCTCGGGTAAAATACCCTGCATCACACAGCTGGTAGTGTTAGGCTAACAAGGGGGAGCCTGTGACATTTGAAGCTGCGGAGTGTGTGCCTCACCTTGTCCAGCGTCATGTCTGGCAGCCTGGCAGCTAGGTGACAAGTCTCCTTCTCTGGCTCTGTCACTGTGTATCCATACAAAGCCAGCAGCTGCTCCAGAGGAAGCTCACTGGCCTGTACATAACAAGTGGAGGACAGCAGAGATAACAGATTTTGCATTTGTGACAATACCAGCAACTGTATCTGCTCATTAAAGTTAGTAAATTACTACATTTCATAACTCATTGGAAAAATACATGTTTGATGAAGTTGCTTTTAATAAATATAGTGCAGACTGCAACAGAAGTTTACACGCTGACTACAGTAAAGGGTGGGTCTGTATGACGTATTGTGATTGTGATCTGAAACAATTGCTCAATAAGGGAACAGATACAATTGATATTAGAAAAAATGTAATAACAGTTGAAACTTGTTTGTTTTGGCTATATCTTTAAAAAAAGATAAACACAGATTTCTATTGCATTTGAAAGTCAGTAAAATGGTAGTATAACATGGTTTGAGTTGCAGGCCCATGTCTATAGTGTATGTACACATTTAGAAGCTATTATCAGATATTCTTTTACTCAGTGCTCGTACAGTGGGGGCCTGTGCTGCCATCTCCATTGGATGAGAAGAGTCCTCATCTGACTCTTCTAAGGCCTGGATGAACTTCTTCTGCTGGAGCCTTTCATGTCTGTGCCTCTGATGTTCACTTGGCCACAGCCGACACCAGGAGCCTCTCAATCACCTGTAGGCAGACAATAAGAACATTCACACTCAGGTAAAAAGCACTGAGGTGCACATTCCTCTGTTTCTGAGTGCACGTGCACACATGTTGACACGAACAACAAGAAGGGATCAAACAGAGGCTGATCCTGGTTCATCCCATTACAGATCAGCTGACTGCTGACTTTGAACCGCCTTTTTTAACTGGAGACATCAGCTACTAATGGCATCAATAGAAACTCAAACAATGATATTACACTTAGTAAGAAAAAAATAGCCTAAGGCGACTCTACTTTTGTAGTTTTTGATACACATGGCAGTTAAAGCCGCATCACGTTCAAACAGTAAAACTTTAACCAACTATATGGTAACGTATAGAAACTTTAGGACACCATTTCTACCGGCAGATGGGTTCACTAAACGTGGGGTGCAGTCCTGTCTCAGGGGACAGAGTCTTGACCAGGGGCGCTTTCCTGTGACTTGGTGCTGAACGCCTCTTCCTTTCTCCGGCTCTTCGCGAGAAGGAAATAACTACTTCAGTGTGCTTCCAAGAACACACTCCGACTTTTATGAAATGTACCTAACTTTTTCACTCAGTCCACCCGGCTGTCAGTCGGGTAGATCTGAAATGGTTCAGCACCACCGTGCTCGGTTCTACGAGCAGCCTATTGTTTTGTAGCGCGTTTGTGAAGCAGAGGGAATGGCTCTTTAAAGCTAAGAACGCGGAGAGAGGCGATTCGCCGGAGAGCTTCTCCATTACTCCGTCTCCTTCCCCGTCTTTATCTGCCTCTAGCTCTCTTTCAGACGGCATTACCACGCCGGTAAAGTCCCCGACAACAGACTACGCATTACAGTGTAAAACACACGTTACGTTTAGTCCCTGAAGACCATCGTTTGGGTGATTACTTTCCTCGTTTTCGCTCACTTACCTCCGCCATTCCGTTTCTCGTGAGCTGACTGTTGCCCGGATGTTGTAGGTCGACTTCTCTGTACAGCTCACTTTATTGTCACAGCCGTCCACAAATTGTGCTGTATAGTTATCTGCCCTTTTAGTCCATGAAACATTGATTTACAACAAGTATGCTCTCAAAAATATATGACTTTCGCCATCTTTGATTTAGTTTAATTGCGGTCATTGCATTTTTAGAACTATAGCAGTACCCATCATAAATGCCTTTACCAGATTATTTCGATATACAGAGATTCATTTACTTTTAACCCCCTCTAGTTGTTGTTGTTTTTGTTTTGTTTAAGTTTTTATTTTCTATATTTTTATATTTAAATTATTGCCCAAAAGCCTATTTTGTAAAGGGAGGGGTCTCTGTTTGTTCACTACAGTAACACTTACTACTAGTTTGGAGAAGTAGACAGGAGCAATAACACAGGCATCATGTGGGCTGCTAATGGGGCCTGATAGAAACATGCTTTTAAAACAAATAACAAGGCTTTTAAAACTACTACTTTTAAAATATTATCAGGGCAAGTGTGTGTTGCATGGACTGTATTTACACACATTTTATGACCATCTGCTCCATAATAGAGGCAATTTCTCAGCAACATACTGTGGAAGTATCCTCTGTGGACACATTTTGAAGGAGTAGTAGTCTGGTGTTTTAAATGTGAAGTCTTTAGTATGAAAATTTCCTCTTACTAACAGACTTAATGGGCTTGGAACAAAACCTGAGAAGGGCCACCAAACCAAGTAAGTCTGGACCCAGAACTGAACAGAAGATAGCAGCAATGCATTAGTCTTCTGCTGGTAAAATATCCCCCCTGTGGCACCCTTATTACCCTAAATATCATTAGCATCAAAACCATTTTGTGTAGGTGTGTTCATGAAAACAGACATGCTGAAGGCTTTTGGCAACTTTAGCCTTTTTCAATTTGATGAGAACGGGGACATTATATTTGTACTTCTTTGCACTAAAACAAAGGAAAAAGTTTAAAAAAATTTTTTATATCATTATTTATAGGTTGTTATGCCATTTATTGGTCCAGTCAAATGAGTTTGATACCCCTGACTTACATTATAAATAACCAGTTATCAAATTGATGAAGCATTCTGATTAAATTATCTCTTTCTGAAAACTGTCTATCTCAAAATAATAATAAATAAGTGTAATGAGAGTTGGACTGGACCCTTTAATGTGTGAAAGGCATTTCAAACAATACATTACATCTGTTTAAATAGAATTCACCTTATTCTATTGTCTCATACATAGTCTTTTGTATGCAGGGTTTCAAGTAGCCTTTTGTGAGACTATTATATTATTGGAAGGCACAAATACTCTGTGGACATATTGTTCAAAAATCCAACCTCTCCTCATGCAGCTATTCTGTTAACCTCCACCTCAGGAGATCTTTTTTAAACTTATTAGTAGTAAACCTAAATTTTCAACTGATTTTATGGGTGGCTAAACCCAAAACATTCAATGACAAAGATTTTTCTGACTCAAGTTCTTGTGACAATCGGTTCTCTAAAATATTCAGTCATCTATACTCTGGACATGCTGCTTATTGCAACTTGTTTAGAGTTCATGCAAATCTGTGCCTCAGTTACCACAGCAGCCATAGGCCATCATGTGGATAAGCCACTAACTGATATGTCATGTTATAAAAGTGTCTTATGAGGAACTACATGATGCAACAGTGTGACTATGTTTTGACATGTGTTAGTGTTTATGGCTGCACTGAGGTTTGAAACAATATAAATGACATAACATATACATAATGCTACACATCCTGTGTATTGCCTTTTTACACTAAATTCAAATCTCATATATTTAACTACAATATCATTCCACAAGGGGGCGGTGCTGATCTATGTGAGGTCCGATTGAGTCAAGTTGTAAGTCAAGTGGGGAATAAATATATATATTAGGCTTAAATCTAATTCATCATCAGTCTGTTTGTGTAAAACTATAGAAAGGTTCAAACTTTTAGTGGAAGATGTTTGATGTTCACAGTTTTATTTAGTTGTGCCTTGATGCTTAAACACTAATAATAAGTTTAGTTGCAAGTACTTAAAACTTTCATGGAGAAAATAAACTTGAAAATGTTTGATTATGTATCTTTAATCCTTTGTTTATTAGATAGATATAAATTTGAGGACTTGGGGCAAATGGTTTTAATTATGCATGTGTTTGTATAAATGTATCACAGATGAAAAGTCTTTTGAAATAAGCTTTGTAAGTTTGTAAGTGATTCCATTTAATCTTGGAAAAGTAGGGTTTAATGGGCCATTCTCGTCAATTTGTGTGGACTTTTCACTGGTATTTCTCTCTCAGTATCTCACTCCCACATTAAACAGGAAGTTTGAGTGTGAGCGGGGCTGCCGGCAGCAGACCATTACAAAGCTGATGAGCAGATAGTATGGCTGTAGAGCGCTCTACTCTCCCAGCGCTGTCAAAGATTAACTGGGATTTAGGTCTCCCATTCAGATTCCCTACTAAACCAACACATTGCAAAGAACCACAGCAAAACACAGGAGGTCATGCAGCCAACAGCACGCTTCCCCTCAGCCTTTGGCATTTCACCCAAGCAAGAAAACCCTCCAGTAATGAGCACGAGATGGAGGAAATGGGTACACTTCTTATCCTATAGCCAAAATAACTGATATGTTTTTCTGATAAAGTCCATAATTATTGTCCAAGCAGAAGACAAACTAAACAAAGGTGACTAATAATTCAGGCACATTCCCATCTAAAGGTGATATCATTAGGCTCAAGAGACATGGGTTTCCGTGTATTGTATTGCTTTGCGTGTGAGCTTTTCAGTTAATATCTGGGCAGCGCTTAGTGCCGCACAGGATCTGAATCATAGAACAAACTGTTTCACAGCAGAACAATATCCCTAAAGAATGAGTTTGTTTGACAGAGGTGGAAAGTAACTAGTTTAATTTGTGACATTCATTACATTTATTGAAGTAATATTTGGAATGACCTGTACTTGAATAAAGAAGCATGGATCTAACTTAACTATTCGGGTTATTTTGCTTTATATTGTGTCAAAAGTTATTTAGTTATTACTTTTTTTAGTTGTTGTTACTTGTATTCTTCTATCAGACATTTTAAAGTTACAGAGACCAAAACCAAAACAGTATTGATGGTAAAGATCTGTGGTGTGATTATTTTTGATAATTTTGATAAAAAACAGAAGGTTGGTAGTCCATTATTGGTCAGAAAAATGCATGTGTTAGTCATGTTACAGAGCTTTCTGTTGTGCTGCCGTGTTTTATTAATAGTCTCATGACTTTTACCATAGAAGAAGAAAAAGAATGCTTGGTGGAAACAGTGCAGGGTATTTCCTGTGAGACGCAACAAGCTTACATAAAGAGTGGAAAGAAAAGCTGTGTGTAACTGTGCCCTGTCCTGTTTTAGCCTTTGTCCACCCATCCAACGCCCATGTCTCTCTGTCCTCTCTGATCCTCGAGCTAAGCCTCGCCTTTTCCTCATATTCATGGTTTTTGGCCCTAATTCACCTCATAAGTAGCTCTGAATATAAGTTCCGTTGAAAAATAATCTGTTTTCCAAAGGTGTCACTTTCAGGTGGCCAATGTGAAAACATGCCAAATTATGTCTCTTGCATAAAAGCATAAACAAAAATCTATTTTAAGCCAGGGTAAAGATCAAAAGAGGCAATCTTGCTGCTTTAAAATGCTGTGGCCCAATCTGACCGACACAACTGATACTCTGTTGGTAGGATTTCCCTGCAAGATGTTTTTTCAAATATACACAAGAACCTGAGTGTGAATTAGAGCAGTAAGTAAGTGGTGTCATTAAGTCAGTGACGCCCAGACACATGGGCCTTTCACACCGAGGGCTTGCTGCTGTGCACACACATGCACCATAGATACAACGCACAACTGCTCTACTGTTTGAAACCAGCAGTAATCTGCAGTGATGCTGGTCTCTTTACCTCCACATGTGTCACATGACACAGAGCGGACGGGGCAGTTTGAAATATTACATCACTAGTTAACGGACAGTGCTTTTCAACACCACCAATCATATAAATCGCACTGTACCAGTTTGGTTCAGATGCATCGTGTTGAAGGTGTAACATGGAAGAACATTATAAACATGACCTTGTTACACACATACGATGCAGGATTTCCACTTAAATTTTAATTTGGTCCTCATCCAGTGCAAACCCCTATCACCACATCACTACACAAAAATCCTACAGTACATGTGTAGGATGCTGAAAAAGGAACTGTTAGCCTTAATGCTTAACTTGTGTGAAGCAAATACAATGCAGCAAACCTGTAAAGCCTTTTTTTCTGTTGGAAAATACCCAAGGACGGAAAGCAATGATATTTACACACTTTTAGATTGCTGTTGCTTTTTCTGTTGATCTGGTGAGTGGAGGGGCATTTTTGTTTTGAGCTAATCCCAGTAATCATCTTCCTGCCTACACACAGTTTTAGCTACACTTTATACTCTTGTATAAAGAGCTCTTAGCAAATGTTAAAATCTATCTAGGACTTGGTACGTTCAGGAGTAAATGTTTGGATTAGTTAGTTTTCATAGTTAGTTTGTATGTATGTATAGTATTAAAACCTTACAGCCTGACACACAACGAGCTCTCCAAGTGGAGCAGGAGCAAGAGGAGTTGCATACTGCGTTTGAAATAGCGTACTGATCTAACAATAATACAAGAACATTACATCAGGAAGATGTATGAATTATGTCTCTTTTAAGTGTGATTTTCGACAACAGTTGCTATTTCATTTCTAAGAAAAACTTTCCAAATCCAAATTAGTCACATTTTCCAATGAAACAAGAATGTCGAATGAGAGATTGTCTTGATTTTGAGTGTGTCGCAGAACTGGCAGTCCACCGAGAAGTCTTGTTTTATCTTTTGGTTTGTGTCCACAAAAAACAATCCATCTCAATGAGTTGTAATGAAAACACAAGTCCTTAACACATTCTATATGTTTGTCTTTACTTTGTCTTGATCTTTTTGGTGCTCAGACCTAGTATGGTGCAAACCTGGTGTGCATCAGAGCATATCTCCAGTATACACTGGAGCCAGACACAATTCAGATAAGGGTCCATTGCAGGTTTCCAGGTGATATTTTAAAGATTGTATCGAGGGCTGGATTCACATAGTGGGTACGAAGTGACTTGTAAAGATGATGGATTTGTTGGAGACATCTGTTCACCTTCCTGTGTTAGAGCTTTGATTGTTTTGCTTGAGTCTCAAAGGAATACAGCTCAGAGGTCCAAAGTGAGGGCAAAATTGCAGCAGTTGTGCATGTTTAGTTTATGTGAACTCACTCAAAGGCAAATCTCAGTCTGAGCTGAGGTCGTCCCGCTACATGTTTTAACTGTGGAAAGGATGATCTCAGTGAGCAGACAATTCTTCTAGTGTTTACACAGAAGACATATACACCTCAGACAGATCTGACTGACCATTTCATGCCACGTTCACCCCGTGTAATCTGTTTAACTTTCCCTTGTTCACTTTGCTCTACATCAATAAACAACAAAGCGCCATCTCAGCACTGTCTCTTGGACCCACAACAGTGACCCAGGCAATGGGACAAGTACGTCAACACAACTGGGTTTCCTGTGCTGGAGCTGAATGAGACCACTGTCATCTTAATACATAAACACAGGTGGGCTACAGTGGCAGAGGCCTGGGCTTTTAGTGATGTAGAGGGAGAGCATATGTCCTGCAGATGCACAGACTGGTTTGGTTCTTGAATACAGTCTCACTGTTTAGGGTTTTTAGATGCAAGTGTTTGATCATAGAACATCAACCAGTGCTTAAAGAAGAGTAGGCATTAGGCAACATTTTATCGATACATATTTGCCAAAAGGAACAAAAAACACATAAAATACCAACTTGCTGGAATGTGCACACGACAGACTTGCCCTTCAACACAGTGATTTCTATAAATAAGTAACATGGCTTGCTTTAACTTGTGCAAGGTTTGACCCGGCATAGATTTAGGAGGTCATTCCTTGTGTTTATTCCTCTGTCATAGGTCATGTGTAGGGTTTTCTTGGTGGAGCAGGTTTGTTTTGTGCCGTCGGTCAGTTGTCAATGTGTGTGTAATCAGATGTGAAATGTGTGTTCTAGCTTTTATTTCACACTGCCCATTTCTGGAGCCAGGAAGCTTTAGGATAGCCTGCCTGTCCTACTGTTGTTGCTGGTTGAGTGGTCATCACAGTGGCCCTTTCTACGCCTGCAGATCTCTATTGAGCCCCCTTTTCTGTGGGGCATCACTGTGTCACAGGCCACAGAGCGACTGTCAGTTAGAAGCTGCTGTGTGACTGATTGCCTCTCAAATAGGCATTCATTCATAAACATACCCCATTCAGAGTGTGGCTCTAGGGCATAGTCAAACCCTGGGGATGTACCTCTGTCCTGTGTGTACATAAGAGCATGATTTAGACCTTTTCATAATATACAAATAGACAGGTTTTACCCCAGTCCTTTTTGTCTTGTCAAGTTTTAGTCGCCGAAACATGGAAATAACATAGAAAAAAAGCATAAAAACAATGTTTAGTGGTTTTCTTTACATCCTAGAACAGCAGGTAAACATTTAAGTAAGAGCATGTGGCATTTAAGTGGCTTTGCTTAAGTCGTAATGTACCATTTATTCACACAAAGCCATCAGAAGCAATATACACCGAAATATAAAAAGACCTGTGCAGTTTTACACTACTTCAGCAGCAACAGTGTGCAGAATTAGCTAAAATTAGTTCAGATAACCCTTCCCAACTCTCCCTATTACCCCAAACATGTCTGCACTGCAGTTTGTTTTAGAGCCTTCTACAGATGGAGATTATTTGAATATAATATTGGTTGTATCCATTGAAGTAAAAAACATGTCTGTGAACAAAAGCTGTACACCATGTTTGTGTTGAAACATCCCAAGGTTTTGTTGTCTTTATCACAAGCCCCACTACTTTAGAATCTAAAAATGTGCTGGCATTTTAAGATGCAGTGTGGTCTGTCGGTGGGTGAGTGCTTTCTCAGGCTCCTGCTGCCTTTGTTTAATTGGTTGGCGGCATGGACTGGAAACAGGGGTTTTTCTGCACTCAGGGGGATTGTTTGTGAGGTGGGTGTCGGAGGTGGTGGATGATATGTACGACAGACGGTCAGTGGAACATGTGTGTGTGTGTGTGTGTGTGTGTGCTTTGTCAAATTAGTTTTCATCTCAAGGGAAATGGACCTGTGACCTGCTCTTATAGAACAGCACAAGACATCCAGCCAAGAAAAGCACTAAATCCCTAAAATAGGATGCACTACTTCTTCATGTAAGGATGCATCTGTGGACGACACCCGTGAGAAGTTTATTGTCTGTGTAAATAGTGCTGGTTGTGGTGTGAAGGATACAGTGTGACACAGATATGCATCATGGCCACAATCAAGTTCACACAAACTCATTTGTCTCGCATTCAGACACACAAAACACACATGCACACATTCTTCAACAAGCTTTCCCAGACATCAAGAGCAGCGGTTCTGAGAAAAGTCGGGCATGATTGTTTACATGACTGGGGTCCAAGTTATTTTTAGCGTAGTTTGGCTTGAAATGGCTCAGTTCTATTTAGCATTGAAGGTTCTGCATTGTAAAGAAAATAAATAAGACTGTGAAGATCTTGACTTTTGGGGCTCCAGAGCTGTTTGGTGAGAACGGACTTGGATTGTGATGTAATGGAAGGTCCACATATGGCGCCATGTTTGTCAAAGCATCATGTCATAAGAGACTCTTTTTTTATCTTCAATTTTTTAAATTCTGCCTCATATCAATTAAATTGTTTTCACTATTTGTGCTGAATTTCCTGCCTTCTTATTTGGTTGTGCTGTATAACTTGCTTACATTTGTGTTTTTTAAGCAGTGCAGTTCCTAATTGCAAAGAAGTCTTCACTGTTTCACCACTTCCTTGCTGATAAAGTGTGTCTTCCTCCTGCTGTCACTGTGTTTGATTAAATCCAGGATGAGGAGTTTGTCAAATCTAATCTCTTGACAGATCACGATGAAGGCCACAAGCTCGAAACATGCTGCTCTCACAAGACAAGAGTTCCAGTCCAGTCTTTGACCTTTACTCTATAGATTTTACACACATCAGCTTAAAGGACCAAAACAAGGAAAACACAGTTTCTCTGGGTAGTTTAAAATCCACTCTTCGTCCTTTCTGTCCTTTGATGTGTTCTATTCTGGAGTTGGGTTCAGATAAAGAGGTTATCTGACAGGAGCAGTGATGTTCGTGCTCAGACATGCGGTCACCTTGTGGCCTTACATATCTCAGAGTCCTGCTGATAAACCCACAGCAGCACCACAGCTCAATCCGGCTCAATCAGAGTCGGACCACCTGCCGAGGTGCACCACGGCTGAAGCAGGCAAGTGTGTGATGGGCCTGGAGATACAGGGAGAATGTGGGAATGTGCAAAGTGTCTCCGGGACATGCAGGAAACTGATGTTCAACTCAATTTAATGTCATTCAGATTCTGAAAAGGGTTTGAGAGAGTTTTTAGTGAACATTTAGATGTTTTTAAGAAATCTAAGCAGTAGATCAGTGGTTCTATATCACCAGTACCATATCATAAAATTTAACTTTCATATTACCATTGTAATGGCAGTTAAATCTATAAGTTAAATACATATATAACAGCAGAAAATGTTACAGTTATTTATTTCCTAATGGTGTGTAAGTGTTTACCACAGTTTGAGAACCACTGAACTAGACAGATTGACCATTTTTCTATCAGAATTTAATACGCTGACAAACTGTTTGAAGGTTTCCTTTAAGATGGAACTAATACTGAAGATATTATCTGTGCAGTACTGTTTTTAACACACCCTTTCTCAGGGGAGTCAGAATGTTTTGTGTTTGTTTTCCCCTAAAGCTATATTTGACATCTCATGACATTATTTATAGGTAATGCTGACCATCGTCATTGTCATCCGAGCCTGTTAGAGCATTTAAACTCAAATAATCAATATATGAACATTTGGAAGTTGTTCCAATTTAGTCATTCTCAGTTATGAACTATTTTGTTTTGTAGTTTTGCTCAGTTTAGGCAATACTCAGAAACAAGTTGGACCAACAAGTGCAACGAATCTGTTTTGAACATCCATAAAGGGTGTTGGCGTGATAAATAAAGATTGCACAATAGCTCAAATCACACAGACAATAAAACATATTACAAATTCACACTAAAAGCTTCTTCTTAGTTTCTTGCTTTTTACTGTGGAACCATCTGCAGTGGGCACACACATGTTAGCTACAGGAGAAGACGACCCAAGAGACCTTGCTTTTCCATTGCTGCAGCTCTTTCCCACTGTCTCCACATTCCCAAACATGCAACTCAGAGCCAGCCTGCGTCACTTTATCCTGACTCACAAATACACGCACACACACAAGTATCACCATCACATTTACGGGAGTTGGCTTCAAGGGTTTTTTTTTGTTTTTTTTTCTTCATGATGTTCTGACCTGTAGTTACATTTCCTGTCTCCAGCACAGGCCCAAACATCCAGGAAGTGTGCATCCAGCTAGTAACACACAACCGAGGCCTCTGGGTGTTTTCGTAGCGTTATAAATGGCATGTCACAGTGTCCGTACATCACCAGCAGCTCAGGGTAAAGTCAACAGCTCTGGGATCATTCGTTAATGTGCAATGCCTGGTCTGACACTGGCTGCCTTGGAATCACCGATACCCGGGGGAACTCAGAGCGGGAAGGAGAAAGCTGTCAGAGCTTAACTTATGCTTGTTCGAGCCTCTTTCCATTTTCCAGAACTCACATCCATCACAGACTCAGTTTCTGTCCTGCTAATATAATATAATTGTGGAAAGATTTGGATGTGCACTATAATAAAGAACACTCTGGGTTATGTTTCTTTTCCATTCTTCTCTTCCTCCTCCACCATCTCCTTTTCTCCCAGACTTACAGTGAAAACCATGCCTCCCTTGGGTTGCGTTGGAGGGCCTACGGTAATATGTGTGACGTGGGAAAGACCAGTGACACATCCCTCGGTTTCCACCTATTACACTAACGCATTAAGTGGATGGATGGGAATTTCATGGGAATGTGGGGCCTGCGCTTTAGACACAATGCTGGGGCTGATCAGACAGAAAGACCCGTTGAGCTCTGGAGTGGGACGGATTAGCTCCACTGAAGGGGAGGTGTTAGCCGGTCAGACACAGGCCTCAGCAGTCTGCATCCAAAGCCACATCATATCCACTCCTCGACCAATCTCAAGAGATGGTCTGCCTGGTAAACATCATCCTATACAGAATAATTAACTATGGAGGGATAGTTCAAGATGGCAGCTGAAACTTTTGTAGTTATCATATGTTTTTAGCTGTGGAATAATGGAGTAAGTTGTTTAAAAAAGTATGTCACAGATTTCAGCTTCATTTTCAACTTTACAAGCACAATGTTAAACAGATTTTTCTACAGTTACTAATACTGAAAGTACTAATTGTTGTTAATACCTCTCATAGACTATTCTATTATTACTGGGCATGTCTGTTAGCCCTCTGTCTCTCTATCAACCGGTCAGATGATCAAGAGGTTTCTGCCTGTTAAAATACAGGTTTACCTAGTGGTGTGCATACCACATACACGTGAGACCTGGGTTTGATTCCGGCTTTGGTCATTTGCCCAGAGTCATTACCCTCTCTCTTATCATGTCTGCCTACACTGACTGTCTAATAAAGGCAAAACGCCCCAAAAAGAAATAAAATAAAATAAAATAAAATAAAATAAAATAAAATAAAATAAAATAAAATAAAATAAAATAAAATAAAATAAAATAAAATACAGTTTTCCTTCCCCTCTCAAGTGATAAGTGCTTGTTCATGGGGGTCTGGGGTATGGTGCTATATAAATATCTTCAATTAAAATTTGCACATAACTGCACTATTAACAACCCCTAAAGTTAAATACATTTCATACATTCACTGGAGGCAGTCTCTATACATTTCTTCAGTCATATTGTGCACAAACTAAAAAACTAAGCAGTATTACACCACGATTCATCACTCCAAAAACCAACACAATAAGCAGTATTTCAAAAGCCATTGTCTAAGAAGTTTTCCAAAGTTATATTAAAGATGTAGTTTTAGGTCACATATACAACTGTACCATGACCTTGACTTAGCTGGACATACATTCTAGTAGGACACAGAACAAAAAAACAAAAAAACAACAGGACAAGTGTGACTCTCTGCATTGTCACATTTTGCTGTGTATAAAATTGGAGAAGTATATCACACACAATAAAGAGCCAACAGTGAGTCACATTATTATTATAATTTTTTTTTTTTTTTTTTTTGGTCGGTGAACTGGTGAAATTCGATAGAAGTTTGGATTGGATTAACCAACAGTATGAGGTAAAATGGAGGTTTGAAGCCTTGGGGTGTAATATGTGTTTAAACAAGTAATGGGAGTAATTATATGACAAATTGGAAAAGCAAATTGAATCTGCGTTCACGTCTGGGCACGTTTTCTTTACCAATGTCACAAAGCTACCGTGTCACCAAAATACAAAAACTCGCTGTCAGTTTGACATTTGTCGGTAATTGTCCACTCAAATGTCCTTTCTGACATAATTAATAATCCAACCCAAACACTGCCTGGACTCCGCCCACTGTCTGGGAGGAGAACTCCGGGACGCAGGGAGTTGGTGCCAGTGCGCAACAGACCCACACAACTTCAGAGAACCGCTGGAGGAGAGGACTACAGCGAAGTTTTATTTGAACCATGACACAGTATGGACCTCTGACTCAAATCATTCGTGGGATAACAAACCGTTAATTGCACCAGGACGACGATATAAAACGGAAAAAAGCCTCACAGACTCTTCGCATTACAGGTTTAGATGAGCAAAGTAACTCCACAAGGTAAGATGGCTGTAATTGTGGGACAAAACTGCTAAAGTTATGTTAAGTTAGCTGTGGTTGTTGCCTGTAGTGTCTTGATAGATCCATAGGTTTTCATCTGAATATACTTTTGCTCTTTTGTATAAGACAGGAACCTTTTTAAAATACTTTGAGTTTGAAAAAAAGAAGGAAAACTTAATCCAAATCAAAGGCTCATTTGGAAAAATATGTACCATTTCAACTTTGCCTCTGTGACTTTGCCTGGAAATGATATCTGCCAGGATGGGTGATGTAGTCCAATTAAAAGCTATGATAAAGTTGTTTTTAATATGTATTTGTCAGAGCATAATATTTCTTCTATCCTAAGTTATTTTAAGCCTCTTTGATGATTCACTTGGGCGGATTCTCTTTTCTAATTAACAAGAGAAATTGTGCTGCACTTTGTTTCCACCAGCAGTTGTGTCTCTTTATTGAGCGTTAATTAACAGTGCATCCATTTGTCTGTAGCTCTGTGGCGCCCTCTGCTGTGTGACCGAGGCGGACCTGTGCACTTGAGTGACCATGGGGAACCTACCAGAGGAGGGGATGAACCTTGTAATTGTGAGCCACTACAACCACTCCGGTAAGTGGGACCGACCTCGTGGGAGCGGGGCGTGTAAGACGGCCCTGCTGCTCTTCATCTGCGTCCTCATCGTCCTGGAGAACGTGACGGTGCTGCTGGCCCTGTGGAGGAACAAGCGCTTTCACAGCCGAATGTACTTCCTGATCGGGAACCTGGCGCTGTCTGACCTTCTGGCCGGAGTAGCCTACGTGGTGAACATCTTCACCTCTGGACGCAACACTTACTTCCTGACGCCGGTGCAGTGGCTGGCCAGAGAGGGCAGCATGTTTGTGGCTCTGAGCGCGTCCACCTTCAGCCTCCTGGCCATTGGCATAGAACGGCACATGACTATGGTGCGGCTGCGTCCCTGTGAGACAGCGGGACGGGGGAGACTCCTAGGGCTTCTTGCGGCTTGTTGGTTTGTTTCCGTTCTTCTCAGTGCTCTTCCCAGTCTGGGCTGGAACTGCCTCAATAAGCTGTCGTCTTGCTCCACTGTGCTGCCACTCTATGATAAGAGCTACGTGGCCTTCTGCATCAGTGTCTTCAGTGCTCTTTTAGTGGCCATCGTCATCCTCTACATCAGGATATACCGTCTGGTGACCTCCAGCGGGCGAAGGGTCAGCAGCAGGCCCTCAGAGCGCTCCCTAGCTCTGCTGCGGACAGTGGTCATTGTTTTGGGTGTGTTTATCATCTGCTGGTCCCCTCTGTTTCTCCTGCTGCTGCTGGATGTAGGGTGCAGTCCAGAAAAGTGCCCTGTGCTCTATCAGGTGGACTGGTTCATAGCACTGGCTGTGCTCAACTCAGCCCTAAACCCGCTCATATACACTCTGTCCAGCAGAGAGATGAGGGCGGCCTTCTTCAGACTGCTGTGCTGCTGTCAGGCCAGCATGGAGCCCAGTGGGACCCCTGCTGGGGGAAACCCCCATCTGGGCACTATCATACCTACAGCAGAGAACAGTAAAACAAGCTTTGGAGGAGGAGGGGGCACACTGAACAGAGGGAAGGTGCCAACGCCTGTGAACTCTGAAATTAAACATGGAGACCCCTCTGCACCCACTGTGCCCCACCCCTCGGGGCCAGCAGACCTGCTCTCTGCTGTGTTAGTGAAGGCTGGGGCTCTGCCGTCACTCAGCAAGTTCTGAACACACCTTTTACATAACGTTACAATCACCCAGATCTGTTAATTACACCTACATCCACAGGCTCCAGATGAGGTACTCTACAGCCAGGAGCAGCTGATTTGATAAAAGCCAGTGGATGGTCTAATGCAGGAGACACTGACTTGTAAATATTAGCTGCAGGATTTAATAGCAGTGAAGCTAAAAGTTTAGCATCACTGAAGAAAAGGTCAAAAGAGCAAATAGTAAACATTAGATGAATAGTTAAATTAAAGGGCAGTCATTTTTTTGTACTTCATTTACACTAAAATCTTGGCCCTAACCTTGTTCTGAAATGAAATACAGATTTTGCTACATTGTTGATGCACTCATTTAGCTTTTAGACTGCCATTAAAGTGGAAGGTGAATAATTTAGGTCTGGTATATTTTGAAATGAGACAGGTGGACACGTTTTGTCTGTTCACTGAGAAAGCTGTAACATGAAGTGGATAAAGAGCAGAGGAACCTAATTTCAGCTGGAAACAGACACAGTGAGACTGTACAATCACGTTTGTTAAAAGCCACTATTTACACAACACAGTATTTTTATATTAATAACCAAATCTCTCAGCCTTGCAGTATTATAGAGTTTACTAAACAAGTGAATCTGGTGGGAACAGAGCACGTTTCTGTTTAGTGTTAGGTTTTTTTGTTTAGTCAAAAATGTAAAAAGATAAAACTGTCTGGTGCACTTTCTGCATGAATTATATGCATTATCCTTCAACCCATGTATATTTTATAACAACTTTGTATAGAAGACTATTTATTTTCTGTGAAAACATTTGAATATATAAACCGGTTTATTTTTTGCTTTGTGTGCATAAAAACATTATGGTACTAGGTCCTTGGTTGAGCACTGTATAGAAAATAAACTACACTAGAAGATTCTAAAGGCTGTAATATGTTTATTGTATCATACAAGAGACATTGGTACAAATAACTAGGCCTATAGTTTACCACTAGTGGCAAGAAAAGTAAAATTTGTCCTAAAGGTGGCGCCAGAGGGAAAGCCATGTCAGTAACTCTTCCAGCCAGCTCTCATTTAGCACACAAGAGTCCACTTGGATCGATCCTATCAGAGGAACCAATAACAACACTTTTCATTATTGAACCACTCACACCTCCCCTAACCACTAGTCAAGTGTTGCATGTGAGCTATTTGGCAGTGACAATTGACGTGCCTTTTCCCAATACAGTGTAAATCAAATCAAATAAATTCCCTCTTTTGAGATTTGTGTTATGTCTTTTTTTGTCCGCCAACAGAAGACTGTCTGGTTTTAGCTCATGTCAGAGTTTAAGCTGTACATATAATATTAATGTGAAAAAGATGAAAAAGATTCTATCATTAGCCATTCAGACTGGAGACATAAATGTCATCTGACTTCACCTGCTGCGCTCTTCGGAAAGGACACCCAGTGTTGCTTTTATGGTCCACCACAAGCACACTGGGATCGGACAACCATGAATAATGCACAGCATCTTCCGAGTATGTATTTGAACATGAGGTTTCATTTGAGATTGGTTAGGTACCTCCTTTAGCCAGTCTGATGATGTGCCATAACAACTCCCATTCTCATGAGATGGAAACACACTTTTAAAAATGTTTTCTGGTCACTGTAAATAATAAATGATCAGTCAAAAAACAGATTGCCATTTATTCTTTGGGGAAGAGCTGACAGGAGCTGACAGACTGGCATTTCATACTCATACTGTGCACATCTCTACCTTCAGTTCTCATGAAACCAGACAGAAGGAGGACTGCCATACCAGCCCAGCATTTCCAGTCTAAAGGTCACTGCCTGCTTCCTGTCATATTTGAACAATCTTCTCTAAATTAGCCGAGGATGGCGGCGGCTTTTTTCCATCTGGAACTGTGGAAAATGCCAAAACGTTGAACTGTGAGAGGAAGAACATCATTTATACTCTATTTCTCATTCATTGTTATCACTAAAATCATAAAAAACGTCTACATTACTATCAGTTGTTTCTTAAAATGTGTGTCTTAATTTTAACCTGGAAGATTGAAATTTAAAACATTTCTTCACTGCACACTGTGATAATGGCACATGAAAGTGTCCAAAATCCTCTTCTTTACATTATGCTTTTTAAATCTAACCACAAAATGTCAGTGCTTTAACTGGGTCACCCACCTTAATAAATCATGTTAACTAAACAGGCGTCACAAGTCCTCTTTAAGGGCTTAGACATGGTGGATTTGTGTCTTTCTCTGCACATAATGGCCATTTGCATATGACTAATGCGAACACGACAGAGGACAAGGGTATCACACGTCCACCCTACCCCCTCCGTCATCGAAATCCCAGCTTTACACCGCTGAGGAAACAGTGCACATCCATGTGTCCTGTTTTGGGTCGCATGTTCCCGCAGACCGACTTGAATGTGTGTTTATTGGAGAGAAAGAACAAAGGCTCCATCTGGTATGAAGTCCGAATGAGCCAATATGAAACACTTCTGTCATCACTGAGTCTCTTTTGAAGCGCGGGGAGCGATGGAGAGGGGCCAGGCGGAGAGCGACGAGGGTCCCATTTTTGAACAGACCCCCAACCGAAGCCGCTGCAGCAGAGTCACGCCGTTCATCGTACACGCTGATCCGTCCTCCCCACCTGTACCTTCACATCTGACAGATTCAATACAGTGTAATTACACGTGGAACAATAAAGGCACAGGCAGACTTTGGAGATAAGCTCGCCGGGATCACAGGGCTTTATTTGGGAGAGCAGCTGGGATGAGGCTGTGGGCGCGGGGCCAAAGGTCAGCCTAAAGGAGGGTATCTGAAGAAGCTGAGATTGGAATTGGTGGTCAGTCCTCGCAGCATCCCTCCTTGACACCCTGCTGTCATTAAGTCTCATGCCTGCTGCAGACAAAGTAGAAACAAGTTGAAGGATACTGTTTTTAAAATAAAGTTTAGAGTTGGGAAAGAACAGGCAGCTTGACCTTTCGTTTAAGAAAATAAAAAGAAAAGAAATGACCGCTTAAACAAACCTTAAACCCCATTTAAGATGACAACAAAATGAAGAAACCCATCATCAGACCTATTGCCTATTACAGAAGCTTTCCTTTTTTATATAGTTGTTCACATGCTCTAAAAAAAAAAAGGGTGTCAGGTGTGGATTTGCAATCTTTTGGTCAGATATTGCTAACAAGGCCCACACCTACACGCCTCACTTTGAAGCCTGGACTCTGGATCTCTGAAAGTGTGCAGCATCACCTGTAACTAAGAGTGTTATTGCCAGATCTTTTAAGTCCTGAACGTTACACGGTAGAACACATTTTACCAGTTCATGCTATTCCTTTCTTGCACCACTTTTTGTGCTGCACTGACCTGTTATTGTGTGCAAGTAAAATATATCATTAGGAAAAGGCCAGGATGGTGTCACATTAGGTTAAAATGACACGACAAGACATCTACAGATGGAAAAAGAACGTAATAATCAACTAATAAATCCTGCTTAAATTGTTTACAGATTTATTGCATTTCCTATTGTTTTCTTCCTTATTGCATGTTTACGGCTCATTGTGTAAACGTTTTTTGCCGTTCCTGTCAACTCAATAGAATAAGTACTTTCGACAATTTCAACAAGTTAAAGTTAAACTGGCTTTAAATATCTCCAAAAGTATCTTCTCTGTTTTGTAATCCAGTGACTGTGCTTTTGGTGTTGCAGATGTAACAGATAGGTGGCAGAAGCGGATCAACAATCTCCCCCAAAGTCTTGCCCCTAAATATCACTTCTTTCCTCCCCAGCCTCCCAGAGCAGCAGCTGCTTCATCTCCAAACCTTCTCTGATTGCAGTGTGCAGCTCGGGGCCTGACGACATGCTCACACCTGCTAGTTTTGACCTCTCATCTATCTCCTCCACGGCTGCCTGGCACAACTGCAGGGATTAGCGTGTCTGGGATGGGGGATCAGTGAGCGCAGGGAGGACGGCGGCGTGTCCTGCCTCTCACTGGCGGCGCTGAACGAGTGTACACAGCTGGTTGTGTTCTCTTCGCTCTATGCACTGAGGCTGCCTTTCAGGTTTTACTGCGGAACGGGCCAATCAGGGAAGGTGGAGACGCACATGATGGGCTGCAAATGTGCAATCTGAGGAAAGGGCAACATGTGTTTCAGCTCTGCGCTCAGGGAAAATGTGATCTGGGGTTGGATTCGCAAAGGTGTTTTAGAGCAGCCTATTTGTTAGATCGGTTTTAGTTAACCTCCCATATCCACAAATGTGAGTGTAATCTTTTACAAAAACACACACAGGGGAAAGAATTTATAGAATAATTTATACCACTGACACTACCACTCCTGGAGGGAAATATTATCTATAAACCGACACAAAGAAATGGGTCAGATGCTGGGTTTACTTCAGAAATCTGTAAGATTGTTTGTTGTTGATTGTCTGTTTGTCCAGAAAAAGGAACAGGAAGAAGAAGTAGTAATAAATCATCCACTGGGTTCTATAGATAGAGTGGGTCTGATCATCTGAAACCTAACAGACTGATCTAAAAATGTAATGTAAATGTAATGTGTGAGAGTTAAAGGTGTAATGTGGGGGATTTCCATTAATAATGATTTTACACTCAATGTAAATTCTATTTTATTCCAAATCTGTGCCCCCTTAGAACAATGTGAAGACGAATGTATCTTAAAACTTCCTACTGTTTGCATTTTTCCATTTTTCCTTTGTTTACATGGGAGGGACATTTTTAAGTTAGCAGACAGCTCACAGTAAAAGGGAAAGCAGAGCTAAACTATAAGACAGATGACAAAAAACACTTTCAGTTAAAGCAGATTAAACCTGGATTTGACTTTTACTGTGATTGACGACTAAAAGAGCATACTGAACACAATTTGTTTACAAAATCCTGCATTACCTTTAATGTGTACAGATTAAAAGTGCCGCATGTTCTAAAGACATGACTTTGTCAGTAGTGATGACTGGTTACTCTTGTGTGTGTACATGTTTTGCGGTTTCCATACATTCCCTGGCTGCTGCGATCACAGGTGTTCATTCCTCCGAGTTTATCTGAGCCCTAACAGCTGTCGTCACCACGAAATCGTTGACACCCTGCGTATCTGACATTACATGCACAAATCGATTCTGAAATGACAGCTGCACACACATTTAACACACATTTCTGAAAAAGTTCTTAAAAGACGCTCTTAAAAACAAAACATTTAGAAAGCATGAGAACGGCAAACTACTGTGAAAGCAGACATAGCCTACTGTGAAACGTGAGCCTGATATTTGTTTGATTTTTACATGCAGCACTGCCACTGTCATTATTATTCAGACAACTCCCCGGGGAACCATGTTTGAGAAATGGGACTATAGCAGCCCCCTCTTTGCTGCCATGTCACCACGCACACACTTGTTTGGAGTCTTTCTTGGGAATGTACAGCCAGGCACATTACCCCCTCCTCCTATTCCTCATTTCCTCCTTTTGCACCCTTCTTCTTCCCCCTTTTTTTCCCCAATAGAGAGTGATCCAGCCTGGCTCCTCTGTCACGCGGGTAATCAGGCTCCGCTATTTCATTTGGCTCGGTAATGAAAGCAATCCCAGCGCTTTTCACTGCGGCACAGCCCAAATAATGAGGGGCTGCCGTTACCCCTCCTCAGCCACACCTCACCCCCGATCCTCACCCGGCCCATGTCTCCCCCCAGAGCTGCTGTTAATGGAAGATGGGAAGGCAAATGTGTGAGTGTTTGCATATGTGAGACGCTCAATTTTGCCAAATCCTTTGTGCTGCATTTTCTTCCTTTCTAGGCTGAAGAGAAGTCTGTTGTATAAAATTTAATTATCCATGCTAATGAGAATATTTTTGGATGGCTTTCATTTTAAATGATACAAAAATGACAAATGGATTGAATTGAAACGACTGATAAATTAAGCAGCCTGTCATCGTTTAATGACAACAATTATTAATACAACTCAGGCAATATACACGTAGGCATGAGCAGGTATTACAGTTCGTTTTGTTATTAAAAATGGTCAGAAATGTTGCTTTTTCTGAAATGAGTGTTCCTGACAACCAGGCAGCTCACATGGGAACCCACTCCAGATGGCAAGCATTTACCTTAAATACAACTGCCCACTCCCATTTATTCACTTGGCCAGCCTGATAAGTAGGAAGTGTGGATACAGGGCCAACATTCACAGAGTATGGGAGTCTGTCAGAGTGGGTGTCCATATAAGCAACTCCTAATTTCCACGTCTATAGCTCACTTTCAAAGCTTAACATTAGGTTTGTGAAAGGAAAACGTCAGCAAAACTCAGCAAGAACACTGAATGCACTTTGTTGTAAAAATGAACAATCAACAAGTTACTCTGAGATGTGTAGCGCAAAATCCCCAAATACAGCAGCATGACAGTACTGAACAGATGATGATAATAAACGGATTATAACAGCCCATACATTACAGCGTTTTTTGTAGAAAAGCAATATTTCTGCTGTTGGTAAAAAGTGTTATCTTCAAAAATAGCAGACATCTGACGGTTTCTCAAAGAGATGCCAGTATGTATTGACTGGTATAAATGTGAAATACTGTATCAGCAAACTGGCAACGTTTTCACCTGACAATAGCAATTTTTGCATGAGTAAACTATTTCTGTGTACAGTGTATGTTTGGTACAGTGTATAGAATATGGGCGAACAGCTTCATTTATAAGAACTGATTGATTCGAAGGGAGCATTAGAAGTGCCCTTTGTTCAGCAAGGATATAAGAGAGTTATAGTAAAGGTGGGCTGAAAGTTCAGGTATTGCATTTCACGTGAATCAATCCACTGGATGTTAGACACTTGGCACAATTTCAAAAGCAGTGCTGGGTGAATCACCAAAAGTAGTCCATCAGTCCGACAGAAAGGGGGCACTGGCACCCATTAAACATTCAGCTTTTATGACATCCAGCCAGTGTGCGAGCACCTAAGAGTCACAGTGTCTGCACCAGCACAGGGAACAGCAGGGACAAGTGCTCGGCTCCACGGATTGGAAGTTTGTGTGTGGTGTAAAAATGGATGACCTCTGGGATGGTGTCGAACGGCGGGCTGTTCTGTCCCAGCACGTACTTGCCGTCTTTACACTGGGTGAACTTCATGTGCATGAAGCCCTGGCAGCTCCTATGAGGACAAAGAGGGAGAAGCAGTGAGATGTGAAAAATAAAGTGAAAAACACAGACATGCAGCAGAGAAAAATGAAGATATGACATAAAATGTGGGGCACATTAAATATCCTGTGGCCTTCTCATACGATGACTCTGTGGAAATGACAGCCTGGATTTATGATCACTTTCTTGTCCTGCACTTATGCATGACATATTTCCAACTAAGATTTAAGACTATGTTACAAATAAGGAAAGAATGGACCTGATAATGGATAGAGGAGTGGAATAAGAGCACAGGAAGGAAAAGACAAAGAGCTGAGGAATGATGCGCTGAGCTGTGAAAAGGGTATAGTAAAAGAGACAACTACACTGGTCCCTCCCATTTAAAGAGCCAGCCAGAGCTGACAGATGGACTTTCCCTTTAAGAGCTAGCCAAGCACTCATGATGTATGTCTAATTATAGAAGCAGAGGAAAGGACCAGGGCTAAACTGGTGACCACAATTGTCATTGTTCTAGTAAACAAAATAAAAATTTAAAGTGCACTAAAACCAAAAACTGTCAGTGACACTACAAAGAGCCAAACAAGAGGCAGCTTGTGATCATCCCACTGGTCTCTAGAGCACATCACAGTTGACAACATACTTTGATGCAGCTCTGTTTGTTTTGGGAACTCAACATCTCCAGTTACATTTGAAACTAACAGGGCTTTGTCATAAATATTCATGTTGGTTTAAATCTGGATTGCGTGCTTCATTCAGTGCTGACTCACAATGCAATGACATTTTCATTCCATTTTGCAACTTATCACTCTCCCCATTGTTTGCAAGACAGTCTAGTTTAAATATGCAAATGTTAAAGAGACAGGCTGATCATTTTAAGACGAGAATAGATTTTAAAATAGATTTTTATATTAACTTGGATACTCCACACACAGTCCTTTTAGAAAGTTACCAAAACTTTGAAATTAGGACTTGACCTTAAACAACCACCCAGCTAGTCACAACACACAGATACAGACTAATACTTACAAGGATGCAGACATCTTAAAAATGCAGTAAAGAAATAGTTTTCATTTTATCTGCAGTGTTTATCAGTGAAGGACACACAGAAACGAAATGTTGATACAGTGCCTCTTCTAGCTTTCACTGATGCTAAATCTGGAACCGGTGCCAACTGAGACCTTGTCATTTGAGCGAGGCGTGTGTGCATGCGTGTGCCCATGTAAATGAGTAATGCATGAGCTTGTTTATATGTCAGCACAACACAGTGGCCTCCCCTCACTCCCCTCTCCCTCATTTCCTTCTTGTGTGGCCCGCAGAAGGTAATTCATATTCATTAGTGATTATGGGAAGGATGATGTGCGCGCTGAAGTGTGCTCTACCTGCCTGATTACCACTTAGAGGGGCCCGCAGGGAGCCATGACAGAAAGCCAAAGAGAAGGGGGCCAAAGGTGGGGTGAAAGACGGGAACGATGGGAGAGCGGCGTGGGGCCAGGACAATGGATCAGGACCATAATTACATCGGCGAGATTTGACCAGATAAGCAGTATTGTGCTCTGCAAATGAGCATTGGGAGATGAGTCAGTATGGCAGTGATCTAAAGCGAGTGAGATGGCGGAGACAGATGGAGAGGTGTGGAGACTGTGTTATGAGATCAGTCGCTCAGGTGGCTTCTCGTACTTCACACACACTTCACCGAGAAATGAGAAGTGTGCGCTTAAATTTGTGTCGCTGTTTGAACGCGGCTGTGAGAGCAAAATACCTTATAGCTAATGTGATGTACCTTAAGGACAGAGAGTAGTCAGAGCGGTTGTTTTGGCTGTTCCTCACCAGGTAGCTACATTCTTTACACAATGTTAGCAGCGCCTCAGCATCGGACCGAGACAGTGAACCGTGGTACCATCTGAAAAACAAAAGACATTCAATATTAGCCTTTTAGCCAGTATTGATGAAAAAAAATACAAAGAGATAAGTCTATTTCAATCAAATGTAAAAGATGAGTAGAACGGCCACAGTTGACACAGATAGAAGAACCAAACGCATGGAGAAGGGTGATAAAACTCCCAAGGGAACAGACCAGTGCAAGCATCAATGACAGATGATAAGACATTGATTCAAATCAGAAATATACAAAAGGAGGAGCTGGGGTGGAGGTAAGTGCTCGTAAATAAATAAATTAAATACAGCCCTTAGAATCTGTTTGCTTATGACAAATGAAAATAAAATTTGTTGAAGTTAGGTGACTGAAGAGTAGATTAAGCTTTATTTCTGACCTGAGAAAAACAACTTCTTAATGCAATGTTCTCATAAACATAACCTCCTACAGAATGCCACAGGTTGACAGGGATGCTGCCTTTCAGTTTAAAATAAAACCGAAAGAGACCATAAAGCCTGCAACAGCCCTTAAGTGATCATCAGGGACTAATGGGGCAGAATAATCCACCAGAATTCTCAAGTGGATGTGCATAATTGTGTCGGTGCCATGTGTATTTGTGCTTAAGGGGTGTCATATGCTGGGATTTCATTAGCAAAACAGCCCTTTTTGTGCACACGCGCAACAAATAATTTACCCCAATGACGTGAAGACTAGTGAAGTAAATGCCAGTTTTTAATGTTGTGACTTAATTAGTTTTCCTTCTAACCTTTTTGTGAGGTCTGATTTGGAGCTGCTTATCTCCATTGCAAGCTTCATTTAATATGTCCACTCACTTAATAGATCAAAGCAATGCAAATAAAAGGAATACATCTTCTTGCATTTGTGGAAAGCACCACTCAGCTTTCCTTTAAATATTAATTATACATTTATTACAATGAATGATAAATGAGCAATAAACAAGCAATCTGTACAGAGACATTTTAGACCTAGAGAGATTTATTACACTGACTAATTGCATTTGTATCCATATATAACTCCATGGCCCAAGGTTGTTTGCTTCATGATCCTCAAAATAATGCTTCAGACAGAAGGGCTGGCCTTAATCTAATACTTTGTGACATATAATCATATTTTCCTTCACTCATGCTGAATTCCCAAGTGAAAATATTCAATCTTCCATTACTGTCTAACCTGTTTTCTATTGAAATTTTCCTTTATCCTTACTGATGAACATAAATAACAATAAACGCATTTAATCATTTAGCACCGAAATCATGCAATATCCTGCAGACAATACATATCTACAGGATGAATGGTTATGGAAGGCAGATTATGGGTTTACCAGAGGACAGATTACATACACCTGCTTCTCCAAAGGCAGAGTAGGGTCCACTCTTTCTCCGACCATCGTCAGTCCTTCTTGTGGCATTCGAAACTTCAGTGGACTGGACCTAGGCCCCGGCGGACGCAGGCGTTCTGTGGGAGATGAGGAGCGGTCCCATTCTGCACCCTCAAACTGAACTGTTGGCAGATGGGGACAGAAAATGTGAGTCATACTATGTACACAGCGCTGTGATCAAAAGAGATGAAGCGCCACAGCCAGACGTCTGCAAACATCTCACATCCGGCTATTGGAAAACAATCAGCATCACTGCAATCGGATTTTTATAGTTCCCCTGGGGCAAATATAAACAGATAGTTGCCTTCTTTTCATCTCAGATCTTTGAAACTATTGTGTTTTTCATTAGACACCACCCACACAGTGTTTTACAGACTCAAGTGTTATTTACCCTTATGCGTTTTTGTTGTGATTAAACAGGATGTGTAATGTTTAGCACTGTGACTTAAATGGGAAATCCTATTTGACTGAGAAAGCTGTAGTTGGGGCAAAGGCAGGAAACCACGTGGTGTAATTCTACCAAGATCGACAGGCAGGTGGTGCAGATGCAGGTCACAGGGGGTAAAGGTGGAAGTAGAACAGATGCAGGGCAGCAGAGCGGGACAATGAGGTTGGGGTGACTCCATGTTTTGGGCTAAGGAGGGGGTGACAACATAGAGTGTGAGAGGTCAGCTTGCTCCTTCTTCAGTTAACCCTGGGGGCAGGCCCGGCCAACTCTGACAGGTCCCATAAGTCGGATAGAAGTGGTAGATTGGTTTGGGACAAAAGTGAAAGAGTAAAAGTGGTAAGAGAATTGATGTGGAGGAGTAGGATCCAAAACATGAAACTAATAGCATCAACTTTAGATGAATGCACTTGAAGCATTTGGTCATGGCCTTAACCTAAAATCAAAATCAATCGAATTTCACAAACTTGATCATCTAAATCAAAGGAAGAGCTGTCTGTGTAGTGTTTAAGCCACATATATGGATTTATTGTGATTTAATGTTAACGGACAATGTGTAAAACAAGTAGTTGTACTGAATTGGGCGTCTCAGTAGTAAATTGAAACTTAAAAATAATTGTTTGTTTCATAAAAAGCTACTCCGAATGTTGTCTTTTAGTATTATATGTATAGTATATGTAAAATTTTGCATTAGACAAAAAACAAGTACTGCTTAGTTTTTTGTTGTAAATGAGAATCACTCCTCATTGATCTTCAGAGTATAAAACAGCTGAATACATAATGTCTTGTTGTGTATTTTGTAATGAAATCCACTATATCTCTCTCTCAAAAACTGAAAAAAAGTAATAAACTTCATAAGCAATTCACAAGTTCAGTTTTGTACTCATTGAAACTATTTTATTCACTATCCTAAAGGCATGCGATGGATTTAAAACAAACCACAAGTACTTTAGTATTGTGTGACAGAGGAAGTGTGGGGTGTGGGCGCTGAATAGTGCTTCATATATTGAGCTCATGAGAGGGGAAGGTGCACTCTGAGACGAACCGAAAATAGCTCATTACCTAGCCTAGCAGGCAACCATCGAGTGGAACAGTCATTAAGCAGCCCTCAACACAAACGGACACACATTATGCAATTTGCCCGGTCCACACCGCACTTTCAGCCCCATGTGCACGGCTAAAGGGGATTACAAAACAAATAAAGGAAAGGAGGGTGACGTCTTAATGAGCCGACAAATCCAAAGACCCCCCAGGCCTGTAACATCAAAGGCCATTTGAATGGGCGTTTGGTGAGAGACCCAGGCTGTACATACGTGACTCTCTCCTTCCCTGGTTAATTATTTAGCAGGCAGACACACTCCGCCACTTTCTCTGGCTCTCTGTGAATTATTGATGCATGGTGCAGTACAATGGCCCCATCTGGAGCGGGCCGCACCTCCGCTCGAGCCCGGGATTAAAGTGTATCCTGGCACCGCTCAATTGGGAAGTACATGTGTGGCGCAAAGGTCCAAACATGTTCACTCACGCACCTGACGACCAGGAAGTCCACCACTGTCCACTAGACCTCGCATCCAAAGTCAGACGAGTAGTTCTCAAACAAAATGAAGGGAAAAGGGGTGTAGTGAAGTGAAGAGGGGTTAGACTGTATTTTAAAGCTGGGAGAATTTGGCATCTCAAAAAAACATTGGCTATAATGCATTAAGTACCCAAGTAACTATGTCACTTATTTTGTATTATCTTCTAAGAGATATTGTTGGCTAAGTTGTCGTATCAGAAGTAATAACAAACTAACAATGGGTAAAAAATCTAGAAGTTTCAGCTCCCACAAATATCGCTTATTGCTCATTTTATAGTTTATTTTAATAAGTCTGTGAGTGGGACTGAAATGAATAAAAATAAGTATGACAGTGATTGAACTGTATGATCAATGGACACACTTTAATGAATCACAATAAACTAAATGAAAGCAGATGACTCGAGTTTCTTCCCTTTAAACCAGAGCCATAAATCATTCTCTTAATGGGTTGAGTTAAATAATCAACTAACAGACTTTTTGTGTCTCTGTTATGACCTGGATCAATACAAACAACAACTCAAAGCTAGATTGAATTATTTAAGTTTGCTTTGTCCCTGTGAGTGAGCCAAGATTACAAAAGTGACAAAAATAAAGATTGATGTCTCTATAACATAAAATACAAAGAGTCCTAGAGGAACAAAGGAAACATCTGGCTTTTATTGACTTCTAATGGAAACCTGTGGATGTGTCACACGGGCTTTGTTCTGTAAAACAAAACACTGGTCTTTGGAAAAAGGAGCATTATTCAAAACCTCACAGCACTACAAGGTATATACAGTTTAAGAGATATGACTATTCTATATTTAAAAACTGTTAGCAGCAGTCATTTGTAGTCATTAACGTATGGAGCCTCAACAACCTGCAGACAATTACCAGAAATTATCGAAGCAGGGGGAATGGCACGACTACATGTTCCTTTATGTCCACGTGTCACACTGACTGACAGATAGCTGATTTTCTAAGCCCACCAGCTGTTTTCTGCATCCATGAATAAAAAAGGGGCAGACAAAGACAATTGAACAGCTTCATTAAGCCCATTAACGAAGGCATCTGTTTTTCACACAGCCCTGGCATCCTGTTTTCACTCTTCACAAAGACCTTCTGCCACACAAAACGACCCCCATAAGGACGCACAATTAACACCTTGTGCCAATGCGGGGAAATTGTCTGCATTAGTTCAAGTTGAATTTACTTTACATCTTTCAATATTCCCCTGCTCCTGACCTCAGCTCTCCTGCCCTGTTCTACTTCTATCATCTCCGTCCATGTCACTCATGTTGCTATACAACAGGAAATCCTGAAGGACGTGGTATTTTATTAATTTCAGTAAAGGTTCACGCAGAAGGGGTTGGAAAGCCATAGAACGACAAGAGAGAAAAAAGTAACAAAGAGAAAAAGAGGGCAGGAGTGAATGAGGGTGAGGCAGAGTGACAACAGTCCTTCTTCTGTGTTGGTAGATTGATGAAGAAGCTGGTCTTCCCACATGCCCCCAGGGGCTGCTTATTGCAGCGCAGAGCAGCAACACGCCACAAATGGAAAGCTCACATTCTTTTTCCTTTTTTTCCCTGATTTCATATTTGTCTGCATACACACATCTCACACACCCAAACAGCACTGCTCATGTTTCTGCTACAGGAGAAAGCACAGCCTTGTCCTGTTCTGACACAGACACAAAACATACACATCCTGGCCATCTGTCAAGGTGTCTCTGCAAGCTTTGCTAAAAGAAAAAAAAACAGCATTGCCTTGGAATCCATTAGCACTTAAAGCAGACTTCAGCATCCTGCTTACAGTTCCATTAACACAAAAAGGATAAATCAATGCTCCTTAATGATGTACATTATGTTTCACCACCTACAAACACACTTCTAAGCTCACAATAATTACTTCTATGTTTACAAAAATTACAGCTTAAGTGATTACTGAATTTATGTGATGAATTGACAATTAACCTACAACAATTGTGTTGATTAGGCCCTTGTTGCTGGTTATTTTAAAATAGCTAGTATATTTTTAGATGGCCAAAGCAAAATACCCCATTTTTTGGAATGAATGCAATAAAAGAAACACAAGTAGAAATGAATTCTGACAGTTTTAGTCAATGATGAGTCCACAGTGTGTCTGTGTGAAATAAGTAACATGATTTAAATGTTACACTGATCTTGTTCTGGGCCAGCAGTTGCAGTGGAACAAGTAGAGGATTAGTGCTTTCCTCAATAGCAGCATAATAGTGACTGCAAGAAAGAAATGTTATTCATTCACTTCCTCATCAAAGTTTTGTGCTTAAATGCTATTCTCTCATGATGTAGCCTTGTACATCTTCCTCTGGCTTAGAAAAGCAGCAGTAAATTATGTCAAGCTTGGTATGACAAAACTTAAATATGTCTGAAGGACAACACCTGAACAGTCCATTCCTCTGTTCATTATAGGTGAGAGCATCAGATAACTAATGAGTTAGTATCCTTCATGATCTCACTAATAGCTGGTGAATGGCTCCAGGGCCAACTCTCACTGCTGGACTATTCATTGACTTCTACAAATTAATGGCTGCTGTAATTTGGGTTGGAGGGTGGTGACTGGTGACAGCTGTCTAACGCTGTAATTAAAACCCATCGCACTGAGAGAGACATGTCATGACTGAGTCCCTTAGGTCCTGCTCGGCTCATACTTGATAGAGCCATGTCCAAAGGAAAACAAACAAAAAGCTCAAAGCATAGGCTTATTTTTCATACTCAGTGATTGCATTAAAGCATGGATAAGCTGTGAGAATCATAATCAGGGAGCGTCTGTTCAGAAGCTCTTGAATCAGTGCAGTACACTCTAATCTACATACAATACACCCCAGCTATCCCTCATACACCCACATATTAATTTGTGCCAACATGCATCCTCTCACCCTTGATAGGTGTGTGGTGATTATCAGAGCTGGAAATAAAACGTAGCCGTGAAACCACATGTGTGAGCTGTTGCATGCGTGTGTGTGAAGGCGATGATGAGGCGAGGGCTGAGGAAGAGCTGGCAGATCACGATGCCCCCCTTTGCCCCCTGTAGCGGGTTATCTGAGTGACTGTGTCACATCCACAGGGGGGTGGGGAGAGGAGGGCTGCAGGGACAGCCTTGTCACTGCCACTGTGTGCTTGTGTATATGTGTGTGAGAAAGTGTGCCGGTGTTAGCGGATGACTGATTGCACCCTGCCACAATGGCCCTGACTCCCCCTCCACTCCCCTCTCCTCACCTATCCACAGCCAGCACCCATTAATTCTCCTACAGGCCCCTCCCTCTGAACCGCTGGGCCTCCACAAACATCCAGCTAGCTGCCACCAAACCTACAATAACCTTGGACGCCCTGTCTGTTTCCCTAAAGCTAGCTTTCAACACAGTCTCTCTTTCAATATATTTTCTCTCTTTTGATTCACTTTTCTTTGACATTCCCATCCTCCCTATTGCTACCCTTCATCCAATGTAGGCTGTGCCTAGCAAAGCTGCACTGGCCTGGGAATATGGATTAAATGCGAGAATGGAAAATACTGTTTGTGAGTTTACACTTCAGTGCTCTGGTCTGCACAGACAGACAGCACACAGCTCAGAGTGCTGACTCCAAATGGAAAAAACAAGGGGTCAGACAACGGGAGATGCACAAGCGTTTCCCTCCATTGCTTTCTCTAAATGTACCTCTGGAAGAGGGCATGGAGGCTGTGGCACAAAGGAATAACATTAAGGAATAATGAGAGCTAAGTAGGTGAGAGGTGACAGGTGTAAAAACTGTATACATGTAACTGTTATGCTTTTATATATTCATATATATATATATATATATATATATATATATATATATATATATATATATATATATATATATATATATATATATATATATATGTCACCTAATGACTTAATGTGATTTGACCATGAATAGAATTGTCTTACAATTGTGTGCTGACCATGATTCTTATTAGCACTGGATCAGTCTTGCACATGTAAGCATGTAATTAAAGGAGAGGTGGCGAGGCAAGCGTAATGTGGATGAGGCAAGCTTGATTTATTATCCATCACCTTGACCTTGGTGACTTAGAGATGCAGCTCAATTAAGTCGACTTGGTCGGGCACGGCTTACACTGATCTACTCCTAACAGAACCATCAGTCTGCAGCTGTCCAACTCTCCTATAGCTAAGTGAAATGTGAAATAAATGTTTATTGCTCTGACTGTGATTCCATATGTTTACTGTCCATCCTTCACACATGAACAACCACAGACAAAAGACATCTCTGTCAACACTAATGATCATCCCAGCGGTTGTTGTGAGTGCGGGCCATCACAAGTGAGTGAGCAAAAAAAAATCAATAGTTACCAAGTGGTGGTTAAATATAGCAAAGGGAGACACATACAAGTCATTTAAAAGCTGAGACAGTGAAGGTCACAGCAGCCTTTGTGTAAAAAAGGCTTTGGAGATGTAACAAAGAGAGTAGAGGCACTACATTAAAGGTCAGGACAGTTAGATGAGTATTTTACTGTGGCAAGTCTGCAGCAGGGATCTCTGTGTGCTCATGGGAGAGATCTGACCTTTGAAAACAGTCCCTTTTTGGCTTTTACCTATTTGACTAATTCTACAGAATGGTTACTTTAAAAGCAATAGGTAGGTACAGTAAAAACAGATGACTATCAACTATCATTGTGTGAGACATGCTTAAAAGTGTTTTTTTGATGGTCACTAACTGAATTGTAAGGTAATTTATTCAACCTCCTGGTATCTGTTGTATTTTTGTTGTCAGAAGATAAATGTGACTTTATTCTCACCTGCAAAGGCTTTGGAGATGTGGTCTTTCTTCCACTCCCAGGGCTGGTCGTACTCATCAGCTGGTCTCTCGTCGTCTTGCGGCAGCCTGCTGCTTTCCTTGCCCTCCTCGTAAACATCTGCGTACAACAGGCCCGGACGCTGGCCTCGCTCGTCTTCGTAAGGTGTGTCGTAGAGCTGCACACCTCCTCGAGCACGTCCTCCTCCCGGGCCACGCTGTAACTCTGGCAAAACGTATTCAAAACAAGACAAGATCAGACAACCAGACAGAGATGTGCTTGATGTGCCACCAAACTGCAAGGAAAAAGCCACAACTGGATTTCTCTAAACAAAACAGTAATGCTTTTGTTTTGCCGAAGAAGAACAAAGCGCCTGTTGAGCCCCTTGACATTACTAAAATTAGAAAAAAGAGACAAATGATGTTTGCACAGCTTGCCAGGGGCTCAGAATCTCATATGGGGGGGCTTAACAAGACCTCGAGCGAGATGCTGAGAAGCAACACGGTAGAGGACCCGCCCCCCTCCCCTCGTCCATTCCATTCTCAGCAGTAATCTAGCGCTGCTTATAACAGGATCAGTGTAGCCTTGTTAATATTTTCATTACTATCACAGTGGGATCCACACACTCTACACCTTTAACAAGAGCCGCACACGAGATGATCAAATCTGATTTAGAAATACTTTGATATGTAGAAATGACACCTAGATAACTCGGATCATTTATAGAAGGTGTCTCTTGTGAAGAAAATTATACTTTCTCTTGCACTGGGGCAAAATGGAGGGACTCACTGGTGAAAGGCTGATGAGAACTTTAACCTTCACACGACAAGACACCATGATTGGGCAGCACTGTTATCACCATGGCGACGGAGTGGCGGCCCTGGGGAAAGACCCTGGGGTTATAAAGAACAGAGCGGAGGGGTAAATGGAGACAGCGGAGGAGCATGAGGAGGGAGAAGAGACGAAGGGGGAGGTAGGAGGAGAAGGAAGCGACGAAGAGACAACACAAAGAGGGAGGGTGGGGGGGTTGAGGGTGGGGGGTGTCTGTCAGCGTTTGATGTTAAGTCATTGAGACAGAAGCACAGCGGGGCTGAATGCTGCTCTACCTGCGCCTGGGAGCACGCAGCATCAGCGACAGCCTGGAGATGGAGAAGATGAAGGCAGAGAGATAAAAACAAGCGTAGAGGAAGTAAAATGAGAAATTCATAGGGAACATGATGGAGGGAAACACAAGCGGCGGGGGAAAAGAAAATAGCAATTTGACAGTAAGGTGACAGCGATTGAAGACAGGAGGGAACAGCGATGGGGATGGTTTTAGAGTCTTTAAGCATACAGATTCAGCGGCCACACTAGAATCCAGATTCATCTTCCATCCACTCAAGACAGACAAAAGCACCATTAGTCGAAAAGCACACAGGTGTCTTCTCGGGACGCTGTGGGAGATAATTATTATTCAGATCTCACTTTGTGTGTCTTTGCCACTTTCCTGTGTTTTTAATGAACAAAAACTGGCGGACAAAAGAAGACAGACAGCCTCAGAGTGACAGGCTCAATTCAAAGTCAATGAAAAAGCGGCGACAATGCTTCACCAAAAATGCTTTGACATCACTGCTGTGAATCTAATCTCTCTAGTAGCACCTTCCAGCTGCAGCTAGAAAAGATTTCCTAGAGGGCTCCTGTGGTGACATTGGACCTTTTAAGATGAAAATGCTGTTTTACTGAAAAACTGAAATTACAGAGTTGGTAAGAAAGAGAAGAACAGGGCAAAAAATATTTGGTAAAAGAAAAATTAAAAGGACAGCCAGACTCCCCACAGGGCTGAGGAGAGCCCTTGAGATGAAGAGAGATAGAGAGAAATGGAACCAGGGGAAGGCTTTTATACTAAATGACTGGGACAGACACAGACAGCAGCGGGAATGGGCAGCAAGAGATGGTACAAGCGGAAAAGGCAAATAGAGAAGGATAGATGCAATCCACAATGAGGTAGAAAATGAAGAGATTCTCTCAGAGGACACACAAAGTAGGGAGCCACTTCACCTTCGGCTACATGAAGTCATTAAACTGCAATTACTGGGTGCTTCAGCACTTAGAGAGTCTTAGAACAAAAAGACCAAAAATATCCAGGCAGAGATAAACATGAGGGAATAGAAGAACCTGACAGACATTGATCATGGCAGTGCTGATGTTCATCGAAGAAACGCTGACAGCTAATAAACTTATCAAGGTTAGATATTTTATTCATGATTTAATTCACTTGGAATCCAATATGCTCCATGACGGTTATTGTTCTTCATGTCAGGTTTATCACAATTTAACCACATGTCTCATTTTATAAAAGCAGTTTGGATTGACTATTCTTGTGGAGTTTATTGTATGTGTGTTTTCTGGCAAAGACAAAGGCAATGAAAAACATACCAAAAAGAAAAGGAGCAAAATCAACTCTCCACTGACCTGTTATGACCCTTTGAGCCTCATAAGGCTCCATGTAGCCGTTGTTCTCACAGGGAACAGGTCCCAGATCAGGTTCTACTCTGTGGTCCAGACGTGCATCGAACGGGTCCGAATAATCGGTGTCCCCTGCCAAGGGAGCAGATGGCACCACCTAAAGGACAGAGTGCACACTTACTCATGAAGAAAAATGAGATGTGTCACAGGGCATTAACTCACCCCCTCAGAGGAAAATATCTCCTGCCTTTTCTATCTAAAATATACAGACCAATTTTATAGTTTTGTGTCAGACAGGCACACTTCCATACAGCTTTTCTTCTTTTTTGCGCACGTTTTTCAATGAAGCACTACTTAGAGCGTTGTGGAACCTGGATAATTTCTGACACATTTATTCTCTGTGAAAAGCTGACAGAAAAGGCGTAATGTTGTGCCGACTGACAGCCTTGAAAAAGAGCTATGTCTTTACAAGGAATCACATTTTTTTTTCAAAAGCATGTTAAGCATCTGCCTGCTTATAAAGAAAATGCTTTTAAATTCTGATCCTACGCTAATTTGCACCTTTACTGTGAGGCGCCACAATGTATAATTAGCAGCTATATCATAAAGGGTGCCCCTGGAGCTATATTGTATATTGGTTGCCATAGTAAAAATGAATGCAGTGTAGCATGAAATCACCCTGTCTGAAGGTGAGTTTGTTGGATGAAGGAAGGGAAGCACAGAGGGAGCTGGTCTGCTGCTGGATGGGAGCATTTGTTACTTCACACGAGCACAAGAGGAACACAGTAGTTGGCTGGCATACTGACAACTACAGAGGGAGCCATATGGTCACACTTTCATAAACACACTATTGTGCGTACCTACAAACACATTCAGCCTATGGTAAAGTAATCTCTTCTATCTCTCTGACAAAGGAAACAATTGTTGGAAGGAACGCTGCCCTAAATTACGGCTTAACATGAGCACGTCCTCCCAAAATTGCATCCTAATCCCATGTTGCTTCTGTAACAGGTTATCGATGCAAGAAACACGTTGAGATCTGCAATGGTAATTAGAGCGAGGAAGTTGTTCCCACAGATCCTGGGAAATTAATGAGGGGAAAAGTAGAAAAGTACAGTGGAAGGAAGAAATAGATATCGACTTGAGATTATGACTTCAGATCAGACTTTTGCACTTGTGGAGTCATGGATTTAACTGGATTGGAGAAGAATGTAAAAGCTCAAGACACTGTGAGATATGAAAGTGATCTGTGTGTTTCTACATGCTATACTAGACAGGCAGGACTACTCTGCAGTGCAACAGCTCAGCAGTATGAATTATACCTCTCTATGGCCCCTGACACATCCCCATGCGGCATATACTGTATATGGGCCCCAATATGTGCTCATGCAGGGGTCTCTCTCAGCTTGCAAAACCAAACCCAATTTATTATTTATGGGAAAACATAAACCCAGGAGACTGTGACCCTCTCCCACTCACTGCTCTGGCTGTGCTATCAATAAGGCTTTCTACCATCTACTGTAGCACATTTATGTGACACGTGGGATCTGAGGTGATTTATGTAAACAGTGTATATTTGTGACACACATTACCAGGCACTTGCTTACGAAGTCTGATCAATAAAGCTGTCACAGTGAGAGAGAAAGTGGGAAGGGCTTTCTTTATTCTTCGCCTTTCTCTTGCCTTGCTATTATCCCCCTTTTCACTGCCTCCTGCCAGCTCCCATCACAGACAGGTAATTAGTCATCACCTGCTCCTGACAAATGCATGCTCAAGCTGAAGAGGTATCTTACAGGCTCTTGTTGCTCCTCTAAAGAGATGGAACTGAGGAGGATCTTGGTGCGTCCCAGCTCCTGAGAGTCCACTTTGATGAGTCTGTGCTTGGGTGACTTGCTGTCTCCGCCGGCAGACTTCATGGGAGAGCCGTAGACAGGGGTGGCGGGGTCTGAAGCCCCCGACTCACCCCTAGGTCTGTTCTCAGAGTCCTCATAGGGGTCCTCGAAGTCCAGGTCCCTCTGAAGGCGGTACGCTTTGAGGATCTCGCTCTCGGTGTAGTCTGGAGTGGGTGGCTGTGGAGGCACCTTCCTGCTCCCGAAGCTCAGATAGTCTTTCAGCCACTTGGCCATTGCAGATGTGCTTCAAAACGTGTGTTGGAGTGGAGAGTGGGCTGCAGAGGGCACACAGTACAACGTGGTTACTCTCTGACCTTATGACTGCTAAGAATTTGTTTTGTATGTTTGAAAGAAAATGAATATCTGCTTTGTTTGATTTTGGCCAAGCCTATAAAAACAGACTGAACAAGTTTCTCCTGATCCTAAGCAGACTCACAGACGATGAGCCTGGAACACCAAACTGCACCAACAGCTGGCTCTAACGCACTCCTTTTGTTGTACGGTCGAGCAATCACGTCTGGCATCTGGACTTTGCCCAGAGGCTGCAATTACATTTCACAGACCAGCAATAAAGTACGGTGTTAACACGGATATAAGGACGGGAGGCGAAATTCCCAACGAAATATCAAAATAAACTCTCAATAAACGTGGTGTTCAAACTCTATTCGTGTTTATCATTTCACTATAACCATGTGTAGCGAATACAATCTGACAAAATGAGCAATGAAAGTGAAATCGAATGGTCCTCTATAATAAACTAACGTGACAGGAGTTCGCTGCGTTGTGGAGACACGAACCTCATTCAGTCCATCGGCCACTTTAGATGCTTTTTCTCTTCTTTCTTCATGTCGATGTTAAAAATCGACACGGGAAAACAACAAATCCTGCAGCTGGTCGTACTTTGTTATTCCGTAAAGCATCAACAAAGAGCCCAGCAGCTTCCGTGGCGCAGCAAAAGCGCACAGATCCCGAGGAGTCGCTTTTTACTGCTGACAGCAAACGTGCGAGTGAAGCGAGCGACTCTCCAGCTCCGAGACAAACTCAGCCGAGCGATTAAAGGGGAGGTGCTTGGTTCCCTGTGGAATATCCTATTCCCCTTTGCAGTCAGCCGACCGTTCATTCATTGAAATTTCTCCACATGATACAGACTACAGCAACAGTTAGTCAGACTTTTAACAACGCTATAACTATATAGTGGAAACAAATTTAAAAAGAGACTCGGAAAGCCCCCAAGAATCTGTTCTAATACATTATTTATTTACATGACATCACTGGGGTTATCCAGTAAAGTCTGACTTCATTTAGGAGTGAAAAGGGCTTGCAGAGAACATTACTTTTACAACATATTTTCTTAAAAGGTCTTGAAATTGGTTAATCTTTAAAACAACTTAAACAGAATTCTTGTAATGTTTGGTTTAGTGTCCATTTGGCCCCTCTTTCTCCCCTCTCAGCATTATTTTGATAACTTATAGTGTTGCTTTATTACTATGACATCTTTCCCCCCATTTTCCATATCATCATGGACAATCACAAACATCTTTTGGAGCTGTGATAAGAAAAAGTAGAAAGTTTTTGGCAACCGAATGTTTTGTGAAACACTGAAAGGTAACAAAAGCACTGATTGAAAAGTCTCACACCCTGAGTGGATCTGATTTCATCCCCTCACACAGATGTTCCATTATCCAAGCCTCAGAAATACGATTGTGCCAGAGCGAGGACATCTAAGTCTGTTAAAGGACCGTAAATGCCTCTTTCTTTACGACACTTATGAGCTCACTTTCTCTCCCAGGAGCGGGATGGAGCCTGGATGAGGTCATGAGGCAGGAATCTCCATCCAACCCCCCACACTCCCCCACCCGACACTATCACCGCCACAACAACCATCAACATTATCCCATCAAGACCTTCACATCTCCCTCCTGCAGACTGCTCCATTATTCAGGAAACACTCACTCTCTGTACAGGGAATAGGGTCATGAGAATCCAATATGAGCCAGGAATGAAATGGTGTTCAATGGTCCAGTGCAATCAGCGAGTAAACGTCTCCTCTTGGCCTGGTCTTGCTGTCAATATATACATAAAAAAAACTCATTAAAATATGTTGCAATAAAAAAATTTACATGCATTTGACATTGTAGCTGCCATGTTTTTGCCTTGCTTCTCTTTTGAGCAACCCAGAAAGCTTGTTTTCCCCTCATCTCTGTCATTCATGGTGTATACACTCAGATATTTTTCACAATACAACATCCATTCTGGCTTATATGACAAGTACAAGCCAGTGACATGCATTCAGTTTCTCTAGTGTAAAAGGAAAAGACTCTGAGTGTCATATTGGATACTAGAATAAGGGATTTAGGGCACTAAAGCAATCATACAGAGAGAATGAATGAGATGCTTCAATACAAATGCCTAAATGTGACTTTTTGAGGAATTGTGGGCAATGCACCATCATTAATTTGTAGATTAAAAACAAGCTTTATAAAGACACCAAAGCCAAAAGCAACATACATAAAGGTCAGGTTAATTAAATCAGTGTAATAATAATGAATTTTGCCTTTTGAATGTAAAACAGAAAACAGAAACAGTGGTTGATAACCTTCATTTCTTCTCCCTTGCATGTACTGCCCCCTGTTGGTTACTTTTTGAATCACTACCACACAGGACAAAAGTTGTGCAACAAAATGCTACATCCATACTTTTAACAACCACAAGATGTGATTTGGGGGCAGTTTTAGGCTTTTTATACTTTTTATAGTGCTGCCCGGTCAGCCTACTCCTAGTCAACCTGAGTGTTGTGACACGCCAAAAATATATGTTACTGACTTAAAACTCAAAACACTACGTTACCACTTTGAATTAGCGTATATTTTCCAAAGCACGTAAGGATAAAAGTAAAAATGACAGTAGACTCGCTGAACAAGCAACACGTTTCTTACCTTGAAGTTTAGAGTTGGTCCTGTGTGTGATGGACACTCTGTATCATCTGTCTGAACCAATCAAACGTTGGTGCGGAGATTTGCGCGCTGCTGATTGGTTACTTTATTTGGGGGCGGGTGCAACAGCGCTCCCCGGCAGACAGTGGAGTCACACAAACCTTTCTGTATTTCTAAGCTGGTTGCGGGATAGAAGAAACCCTGAAAAACGACTCTCCCTCCACAGGTAAGTCATTTTCTTAAATTAAAACTATGAATGTGTTAATGATACCTTTATACTGAAAGAAAGATAACTTTGCTATATCAGTATCACTATGATGGTGCATGTGAATGCCCAATATTAGCATAAACATAGCTTTAAAGTTATTAGCATACACACGTTAACAGATGTCTGTCTTGTTTTTAAAGTCTTCCCGTTGAAACAGAACCTGTAAAACTATTATGAAGAGTCTAAAGGCAAAGTTTAAGAAGAATGAGGTAAGTGCACCTGTTGTGAGGCATGTTGTGTATTGTGACACATGGGAATAGCTTATTAAAACGTGGTGGAGCTGGTTGCTCTATGTACACATACGTTTCGAGACGTAAATTACACACTTTGTGTTCAGTATAACAGTACTGAGCTGTTACTCGATTGAAAGTTATCATTCATAGTCTTGTATGTGAATGAGGGCCAGTGGGATTCAGTATCACTGAGCAGCAGCAGGAGAGCAGGACTGTGTCCAGACTGCTGCTATGACCAGGGAGCTCAGGTAACATTCAATTATTCACATGCAGGTGTACACGCACATACACACACACTCTCAAACAATCCCTACTTTCCTGCTGTCACTGTCTTATAACTCTAGGAAGGGGTCAAAGGTAACTGTCTAGTTCTGATCTCATGGTTTTCTCTACCATCATAAAACCCACTGATGTTTGAGTCAAATGGCAGACAGAGAAACTAAGAAAACACATTTTATGATTTCCATTACATACAGTCTGTGCATCCTTATGGCCCAATGTGTGTTTCCGCTTGTTTATAAGCTTCATCGTGTTTCCGTTTCTGCTATAAATCACCATCCATACTGGCAGAGCAGGGCATAGCTTATCCAGCTAGTTTCTCCTCTTTTTGCTGAGTCCTCACATCAAACGGGCCCAGCTCTGTGACTGCAGAGAAACAGATCTCCACTGTGATGCGGCCGGTGGGGGTACAGCTTTGGACCTGACAAAGAAATTAATGGAGAGAAGTCAGCCAGAGAGGAGGAGAAGATGGGAGTATATTAGGTCATAGAAAGGAGGACAGCACTGTTATAGTGTGTGTGTGTGAGAGAGAGGAACAGGAGCAGTGGCTAAACCAGCTGCATTATGTCCCTGCTAGCAGCGGATGAAGGGTAATAAGATGCAGTTTTGGATGCCGACAACAAACAGAGGAAGATGTTGTGCTGACAGATAGTCACAGATGCGTGAGTTATGTTAAAGTTAGCACTGACTCTCTGGAACTTAGCTTTCTTTAAACTGACATCGAAGGAGATTGTAATGAAGACGTGTGTCGCTGATTTCACGTCACTGTATTTGAAATTGTTTGTGGGTATTCGTTTTATAGCTTGATTGTGTTCATAGACGAGCAGAACACACACTCAATACTTTGTAGCTATAGATAGACGTGTGCGTGTGTGTGCAATAAAGTGCTAGCCGCATGGATCCTCAGCAGCCTGTTTTTAGCCTGATGAAGTGCTTGTGTCCTTGTTTCAGCCTGCTGCCGCTGCATGTAGGTACTCTCTTTTCTTTGTTTTAGTAGCCTGAAAATTCATAGAAAATCATAAGTAAGACCACTTACTGTTTGTGAAATGTATCTCAAGCATCTTTATTCCTCCCATTGCTCAAAACAGCAGTGTATTATTAAGGCTTGACGGGTCATTCATTGTTTGGGATGTTATGAGATATGTTGTTTGGGATCAGATTCCAATGTACAGGACAGTGCAGGGTGATGACCTGTCCTCTGCCCTACCCCCTTCTCTTAGAGTCAGGACTGGAGTAAAAGTGATGAAAGACTTCTTCAAGCTGTGGAGCAGAATGAACCTGACAAAGTGTCTGCTCTCATTGTCAAAAAAGGTCTATGTCCCACCAAGTTGGACGCTGAGGGCAAGTCAGCGTAAGTTATGCCAAGTCTTTTGAGGAAAAAACAGCAATTTATATGCATTTCATTTAACATCACATTGTGTATTCAAACCTTTTTATGTGACTTTTTTTTAAAAAGCTTCCACCTGTGTGCATCTCGAGGAAGACTTGACTGCCTGGAGGTCATCATTTCAAATGGAGCAGATCTCAGTGTCACAGATGGGGCTGGTATGTTATCATTGACACATCAATCACATCATAAAATCCCATCATCAGATTTCCTGCCATTCGCTTTAATGTTTTTTTTGGGTTTTTTTGTTTTGTTATTATTGACAGGTTTCAGTGCCCTTCACCTTGCAGCCAAAAACGGACAACCAGAGTGTTTGAAAAGACTCTTACAGGTACAACAAACACATACACTGAAATATAATTATTTGATTAAAAAAAAAATGCTATGGATGCTACATAAATGTAAATTGTGAAACAGTAAACAGGAACATTGTCAATATTTCAGGAAAGATTAGCTGTAGATTGCACTGACAGCATCGGCAGGACCCCGCTTCATCATGCAGGTTACTTTTTCTGTTTACTGTTTAAACACCACAGAGAGCACAGAGCATCTTCTGAGTAACATGAATTTGTTATTTCCTGCAGCGGTCAGTGGATGCTTGTCCTGTACCGAGGTCTTGTGGGATTTTAAAGCCAATATAGACGTTCAGGATGGAGTAAGTTGTTGCCTTAGTAATTTACGTGAATATGAGTAGAACAGGTTTGGGCAAGAATATAATACTTGATTGATGTCTCAGGAAGGGGCGACCCCTCTGATCTTAGCAGCCCAGATGAGCAGAGTGGAACTGTGTGTGTTTCTGTTGGGAAGAGGTGCCAATGGAAACATTCAGGACAACCAGGGGAGGTATTGAATTAGCAGTTATATCCCAGAAGTGAGAAGGAATGATTAAATAATAAACATGGTGCTCTGGTGAATACATTGTTCATTTGCGATGTTTGAATCACAGGTCTGCGCTGATGGTGGCTTGTGAAAGTGACAGTGTTGAGACTGTGGCGGCTCTTTTGAGAGGTGGAGCCAACACACAGCTCGTTGACGCCCTCGGACATAAAGCAAATGACTACAGTGAAGTAACAGGCAACCAAACTATACTGAAGATGTTGCTGGATGGGCCACCACCAGGTAAAGTATGAGAGAGACACGACTTCCTTTACTAGACCCTAGTATTTTGCCCACCATAGTATACAGTTGTACTTTATGCACTATACACTCCACATAATAATGACGCGGTAGTGTATTTAGAAAAATGTTATTATTCTATGGACTTGTAAGAAGATAATACTTAAAACAGATTTGTTGTCAGTTTACACTTGTAGCAGATAAATAATCACATGCATGTTAGCTGTTTTAGTGCACACTTCCTGCAAGAAAGATGCTTAGTGTGCTGTGTTCATGTTCAACTTACTGATTTCAGTTAAGTTAAAATCTGACTTGCTGTGTTTTTCCTGTGTATTGCTTCAGAGGGTGCAGACGAGGAGGTAATGTTGCATTGCTGTGTTTTGTATGACTTCCTCCATAATGAGATCATGGCCCTCTTGGCTCAGTCACATTGTTCATGTTTTCCAATATGAGGTCATTCTGTGCTGTTTACCTTTGTTTCCCTTTGTTGCTGACCCTTTGTATCCTCATAATTGTTTCCATATTATCAGTGAAATTAAGCTTGTTCATGACCCCCTCTTCTTTCTCTCCTGCAGACTCCCCAAGCGTCAGTCACCTCATCACTGCAAGGGGGGACTACTCCCCGCAAACGAAAAGCTCCTCCACCACCGCGCTCGCCTCTGCAGGTACTGTAAGAATCATGTACACAACATTCATATGTGGCACAGCTCGGCATCTTTTGAATACAGTTTCATCTCAATTTTTATCACCTTTAGTGTGGATGTTTTATGAATAATCAAAATGAGATGTACACTCGGTACAGTTTGGCTCTAGGAACACCCCAGGGATATACATGTTCATGTTTATGATTATTATTCCATTAGATACTCATCTTATACTGATATTGTAAGATTGGTGGGTTGGGTTGCATTGATCCATCAATTTTAGTGTTTGAGATTACTACTTTACTACAATATTACCATAACTAAAAAGACATTTTAGATTATTGTTTTTTTGTAATGCAGAATTTGGCTCCTTCTCCACAACCAAGAACTTCTGCGCCTCCTGCCCCTCCTGCCCCTGCTGCACCTTCACCTGAGCCCCAGCCTCAGCCACGATCACCTTCACCCTCTCCTTCTGCCCAACCCACAGAAACACAAAACTCAGCCCAGGTAAATGCTGTAAGTTTTCATCATTTAACTGTAACGTTAAAGAGTTATGAATGACTTTTCTCTTCAATGTCTCCATAAGTCAGAGGATGAGGAAGTGTTTGAGGAGATTCGTCGTCTGCGGCTTGAGAGAGGTCGTCTGCTTCAAAAGATTAAAACATTGGAACAGCAGCAACAGACTGCCCTGTCTGCTGCAGAGGAGGTATTGCACTGCAGGCTGATAAAACCTCTGTTTTAGCGACTAAACTTATTGATTAAGAGTTGCATCTTTTGTTTGTCTAAATTATCTTCATCAGTTGGCACAACTGAAACAGAGCTTGCAGGAGGCAGAGAGTGAAAGAGACAAACTGCTTGAAGAGTTAAAGGGAGGTCATGGTGTTGGGGCCAGTGACTCAGAGGACGCTGATGAAATGCTGGTTTTCCCAGGCATGTGCTCGGTCATCTTTTACCCATACGCATGAAAAAAGATGATTCTGTATTTTAGACTGCAAATTAAGTTAAACATGTGTCTAACTTTGTAGAAAAGCTGCTGTCAAAGCGTTCCAGAGCGTCTCCTGCTCCAGATGATGCTGCACAAGAAGATACACAACCCTCTGCTGATGCAGGAACTGTGGCTGAGCTACGCAAGCAAATTGAGGAACTAGCAACACAAAACTCTGAACTGGTTCTTAAAGTGCAGGTAGTCAATCAAGCACATGCACAGATCAAGAATACTCAGGACAAAGCCTTAAAGTGAGATTATAGTGAATGGTCCTTAGAGACCTCATGATTTTGTCTTAATACAGGCTGAGTGCCCCTGACTCGAGCATTAGTCACAACCACTTAAAGCTCTCATCATTATAAATAGAACACATCCTCAGATAAAACACTAGGGGAAACATGTCCGTATGAGTGAGAGAATACATTTGAAATATTCATATCTGACAAACTGTACTCTATATGTGTTATTTGTAGATGCTGGAGATGTTTGAGAAAGATGATACGGACATGCAGAGCTCCAGCCCAGATTTTGTCCCACTAGTGCAGTATGAGACCCTCAGGAAGGAGTTTGAAGGCCTCCAAGAGCGTTTATCCCAGCTCCAGTCTTTAGATGAGGCCTCCAGTGTAGCAGAAGAGAGGTAAGACTGACATATATTAGTAGTTGTACAGCAGTTTGTCTGGAATTTATTAATCCATGCCTAGCCTTCAGAAGAGGAGTTTGGATAGGTATTAAAGCAGAATTCCCACCAGCTCAATTTGAGGTTACATTACACAACCTCATTATTCTTGGATCAGGCTTTTAATTTAGGTTCTTAGAATGTTAGGAATGATTTTATTTTTTATTTTTTTTGCAGGGAAGATAACAAGTCTGAGGAAGGAGGTGCCAATGGGGAGAGTACAGATGCTCTTAAAGAAAAGCTGCATGAGCTTAAAGAGCAGTTGGCCTCCTCACACGCTGAATTGGAGGAGCTAAAAGAGCAAATGCGGCTGGGAGTTCTTTCGGTGGATTGCAGTGAAGGGGATTCTGCTGTGACAGGTGCTGGGATGGAGGGAGGGTCTGAGGAGGGTTCGAGCCAGGAGGCGCTACAGCTCAGAGCCAGGGTAAAGGAGCTGGAGGAGGAGCTTGCTAGCTTGAAAAAAGGCGAGACTGAGGGTCACAGCAGCCAGGACAGTGACACAATCAAACAGCTGACAGAGAAAGTAAAGGAACTCGAGGCTGAACTGGAGCAGAAAGAGTCTGTGAAAGTAGAAGGGGAAAACGATAAAGAAGAAGAATCAGGCACAGTCAAGTCTCTCCAGGACAAAGTGGCTGAACTGGAAGCAGCGCTGTTGGAGAGCAGGTCATCAGGGAACGAAAGAGCGGCTGCAGGCGGTGGAGAGGGTGATCAGGTCCGTCGGCTGCAGGAGAGACTGGGAGAACTGGAAGCAGAGTTAAGAAAACGTGTCCCCCGATCGGAGTTGGAAGAGTTGCAGGTCACACTCGGACTGCAATGTGAGCAGCTGGCCAGAGAGAGAGCCGACGTGGCCCGGAGGCTAAATGAAGCCCTCCTCGAGCTAGAGAGACTCCGTCCCCCTCAACACGGAGACGATGAAGAGGAAGAGGAGGAGGAAGAGCACTCAGAGAGCTCAGAACGTTCAGTGATATCAGGTATATACAGTAATGTGGTGTTATGCACAAATGTATTGAAAATAACACACACAGTTACTCTTGACTCAAACTTCAGCCCATTCACGTAGGATTTGAGGATTTCAACATTTTTAGAGCTCTGAAAGGACAACTAAGTTTGTTAAATCCATGTATATATCTGTGTTAAAGTAGACCACTCGAGGCATACCCTGGCCGCTGTTAGAGAAGAACTGGAGGTGGCCAGACAGGAAGCAGCCCAGGCTCTGGACTGTCTGTGTGCTGAGCGTGAGAGCAGAGCCCAGGACGCCCTGCAGCTGAAAGATTCAGTCCCTTTCTCCAAACATAAGGAGGCGCTATCTGCAGTATCAGAACAGCTGGCACAAACCCTGCAAGAGCTCCAGGAGGAAAGGACGCTAAGGGGACAAGCAGAGGAGCAGGCTGCCCAACTAGAGGCCAAACTGGAGGCTTTGAAAGACTCAGTGTCCAAAGAGGAGCACGAGAAAGTCAAGGTTCAGAGGATATATATTAACAATTATGTACAGTTCTTCACAAATATTCTGTGATATATCATAACAATTAATGTACAACTGTAACAACTGCAAAATTACTGTAGGTTATCTAGTCCAAGACCCTTTATAAACACCCTTTGTACCTTTCTATATTGTATAATTATGTTGTACTTTGATACCTAATAAGACCTTTCTTTTTTAATACCACAGGCAGAGCTGCAGCACATCCTGCAGGCCAGTGAGAGCAGTGCAGCAGCAGCTCAAGATGCTCTGACTGACAAAGAGATGGAACTGAGAGAGCTGAAGTCCCAGAAAGCAGCAGAACAAGGCCTAATCTCAAAGGAGGACCATGAGGCATTGCGGCTCTCAATGCAAGCAGAAATAAATGCCATAACGGCTCGTTTCAACGATCTCACTCGCAAACATGAGAAGACCTGCACAGAGGTATGTATTGTTCTGTGTGTGACTAATGGTATCTAATGCCAGGTCTGATGTTATTGTAATTGTTACAAAGAGTGCTGTGTTCCATGAAGGCCTCCTGCATCCCTTTGCATTATTCATATGTGTATTACTTTGCCTCATTCATTCTTATTCAGTACCTTAGTTGAACCCTCTCTATTTGACCACTGAACCAGAGCAGCATAAGTACAATTTTCCTATATGATGTATCATAAAATAAAAATATATTTACATATGCACTACATACTTCCTCTCTTATAGTATTCATGGAAGTAACATTTTGTCCGACACTCAAAGTAACATGAACATGTATTTTATAATCTTAGTTTAATTTGGTATTTGACATTACATTAATATTAACTTAGTAGTAGTAGTAGTAATAGCTTCCACCTATTTTTTCCCCTATTTTCTATATTTATATCATTTGGCTTTCATTTTTTTCTACTGTAGGTATTCCAGGTTCAGAGGGAGGCTCTTTTTAACAAAAGTGAGCGGCAGGCTGCAGAGTCTCAATTAGCAGCAATGCAACAAAAGCTCTCAGAAATACAGTCCCAATCCAACCACATTCAAGAGCTCCATAACGGCATCCAAGAGTCCCAAAACTTGGTGAAGGAAAAGGACCGTAAGGTAAGATATTATGTGCACAAAGGCAATTGTGATTAGAAATGTAAAGTTTACCTATGAAGTGACCTATTGTCTCAGATAACAGAACTGTCTAAAGAGGTCTTCCGGCTGAAAGAGGCGCTTGGTGCTCTTTCGCCTCCACTTGGCATCTCGTCATCCACTCATCATAATAATCCTGGGCAGCAAGTGGCCTTACAGAATAGAGTAGCCATACTCACCCAACAGCTCCAGGTGAGGATAAAACTCAAATAGATAGGAAATTCCTAAATTGTATTTAGATAATTGTATAAGGTTGTTTTTTTAGGACTGGGAGAGAAAGCACAAACAAGTTGTGGCAGTGTATCGTTCCCATCTACTGTCAGCTGTACAGGTTGGTTGAATTCACCAATTGCAACCAGCAGACCAAAACTTTGCTCTGAATGACACTTACTCCTCAGTTTATGTTTGATCCTGTAATCAACTGTAGTAAAGGAAGAGGCCACATGCTCATGTTACTGTAAATGCAATCTGACCACTTGAACTTCTGCTCACCAGGGCCGTATGGATGAAGACGTTCAGGGTCTACTCCTCCAGATCTTGAGGATGACAAAGCAGGACTGAACTGTAACAAAGCAGGACTGAACTGTATGATTCAGCCTCCTACAGGTCTGCATTATTCAACGGCAGCACAGGAAGCTGTTGGACCGGTATCAGAAAGAGCCAAATAACTGTGAAACAACTGATACTGCTGCATGCATACAAGAGAGTAATCTATATAACCTATAGCCTTAGCTTGTGCAAAGCAAGCAGTAAAAAGTACTGAAAACAGTGGAGTGCCTTTTTATAGAATTACTGAAGCCAGGGATTCACGACAGCAGAAGAGAATGTGGATACAGGGTGGTTATCAAGAAGTTACATGAACAAAACAGAACGACTGTGTAACAAGCTGTTTTTTATGATTTTGTAATAATAAACAGAGCTTACTCTTGGTGTGGATTTGTTCTTGCAGCTAAAAATACAATAGAATTTCACACTAATTTATTTTTGGGTATGGAGTGTTAACTGGTAGCATTTTTGGTTGGCAGTTTTATCCATATTTTAAATAGCAGAGACAACTATTTATTTGTCTGTGCAATAATGACTCTGTAGCTCACAGTAGATGGCTGATAAATATCTTTATTAGAAATGACATGGCCACATACAGTCTAAATCTCTTGTATGGTATAGGTGATGAAAAAAATAGGACCAAAAACTTCCTGATAGTAAGCAGCAATAGAAGTGATAGTAATGACAATAAAGAGTTATTCCTGAGTTAGAAGGGACACATAAAGGAATCTAAGTCTAAATTGCTGTCAATGTCTATTCTATCTATGGCAATAATCTAGAAATGAAACAGGGAACCGAACACGCATACACTCTATGAAAACAGAGACAGTATTAAACATTGTCCACTATAAAATAAGAGCAGCTTACATTACTGTTCACGTGTTTCAGAGCTTTATCATCTTCAGGTTTGTTGGCGTGGATATTGTTTTGCATACAGAGCATAACTGCATATGAATAACACAGAAGCATGTCTTTGCATTTATTAAGGCACTGAAGTTGATGGGTTGGAAATGTACAGGCTTGGATATACCGAGTGTATGCAGAGAGTGACCAGCGCATTATTTATTAGGCCACAGAGATGTTTAAAGATTCACAATGAAAATATAAACAGCCCTTAAAACACAATTTTCTTGACGTTTTGGTAAATATATCCTAAGAACATAAAAATATTTACAGAAGTATCACTGCTTAAGAACTGCTAAAGAAAACATTCTGCTGAATAAATTAACTTCATAACACTCTTAAAGCATGGCTTTACAAAAAAGTGATTCCGTGGCTAATACATAATGTACAGTATGTTTTTTAAAAAATCGATTGTGCCAGTCTGAAGTACTGCTGACCTGTATTTGTATGACAGTCTTTGTTTTCCATCAGAGCAGATTTATCTTGATTTGATACTTCAACACATTCCAAGACAGATTCTGTTTTGGTCGGGTGGCATCCATTAATAGTGTGGCACGCTGATCAGCTCATCGTTGGAAATAGGAAGCACAGACTTAGCTCAATAGCCATACAGCAAGATGTTTGTGAGCTGAATGACAGCTTGGTTGAGTGTTTTACCCAAGGGACAAACAGAGAAAGCAGGGTTGAATGTGCCATGTTCCACATGTTGCAGTAAAACATTGGAGTTGTCCTTAAGAGTATTCATTTGCCAAAGAGGAATTATCCAGGATAAGGGAGTTTCAGATTTTCTATGGCCGTGGCATGCCAGAATTCAGCTATGTAACAAGAAAAAACATTATATAAAATTACATTGCCATTGTATAACCACATCACACTGTAGACACATAACGTCTATGCATTTTTAATGTGTCATGTTTACTTCACACAACTAGTTTTTTACTAAATTATATTCATAGTATCATCTTGTAGTCATGTACTCTTTTATTTACTTACCATAACATGCAGAGATGTTTTATGGTTTCCTCCTGACCACCTGTTTGAGGTGAAGCTCACTCTCTGCTGCTACAATAGGCAGCTCATTCTTCAGATGATATGAAATAAGGTGACTTATGCTTTCAAATAGCATGTCTTTGGTTCGGACCTGTATGCAGAAGAGCAAGAAACAGCCTATGCATGGTTGTTTTGTATTCTTCACACCATAAATACTGCATGATATGCTTGGTAATGAGAGTAGTATTAAAGATTTTACTAAGACGTACCACACCCTCAGGATCCACTAGCAGTAGGTGTTTGGGGAGGCCACAGTGCATGCCTGTCAGCACATACTGTCCCGGGTTTGTTGTGCTCTCCCGGACAAGGAAGTCTCCGTCTCGTACCAGGAGTTTTTCTGCATCACGTCGGCTCATGCGACTGTGGTACCATGGTTCTCTGCGCAGCTGCTCCTCATTTGGAGCCACAGGGGCTCTTCGGCGTGGGGGGCTGGGCCACTGGTCTTCCAGTACACGCACACCTCCTCCTGCCCCAGACATGGAAACAGGAGGAATACTGGACCCCACAACTCCACCACTGGCCTCATGAAGCTTTAGTGCGTCCTCAAAGGGCCCTGTGGGAGGTAAGTAAATGAGCCAAAACTGTGAGGGCTACAGCACTAACCAGAAAAATGAGAACTTACTCATGTCAAAGAGGTCTTTCTTGGGACTGTCTGGTGCCTTGGCCATATTGTGTCCATTGGGCTCACGTGTCAATGAATTCAGATTTTCCAGACTCTGAGTGTTAACGTACTGATGCTCCTCATAGTCTTTGTTGCCTGACGGCTGTCCATCAGCACACAAGTATCCATCTGTTATGACCCATAGGTGTAACAAATTGAAAAAGGAAAAGAAAGCAGAAGACAATGTCAGAAATTCACAGGATTACAAAATATTTACAGGTTAGCCACTTGTAGCTGTTTTGATAAACCTTTTGGGTTTCACTGGAAATGTTTTGTTTGTTTGTTTGTTGTAAGTTCAAGTTTGTTTAGTCCTGATGGTTGAGTAGATTTTGGAGTTTAATTTAGGAGATTTTTTATGTGTAGTGTAGTATAAATATAATTTCTGATAATTACATCTACTGTATGTGTCTATGTGCATGTTTCCACTTATTTATTACTTATTTTAAGGCTCCCTCTAGTGGTCATATACACTTTAAGTTGCATGTATCAATAATGGTCCAACATAGTGCAACATAAAACTTTTGGAGAAAACCTAATTACTCTTAAGTTAAAATGCTCATCTGTATTTCCTGTATCTAAGTATTTTATCATTACAAATTTCAATTTTAACAAATGCCCAATGCATTAAAATACCAGAAGCACCCACAATTTCATTTATTTATTTATTTTTAACCAAAAGGCAATTGTGACTTGTGCCAATTTTAATTTGTTAGTGAATTCTCTTCTTGTATTTTCTTTATCTAAACTAGGGTGAAATGTTTTTTTTGTGTGTGTATGTGTTACGTATGCTGCCACATGGGGTCTCACCTGAGCTGGTCATCTCTGTGTCCCAGTGAAGTTCATAACACAGCTGACTGGGAGGGTATGACCCTGGCTCTCTCTGAGCCGGTGAACCCATCTGGACAAAAACACAGCAAAACACAAAATCCTATAGTGTCTCCACATGATTTTGAAGCACTCTTAATTTTACATCCAAACATTTGCCCCTAATGTCATCTCAGTGAGTCAGTGAGAAGACACCAGATGGGATAGGTCAGTAGCAGATGACCAAGAGACTAGGATGTAGTTGAACACAAACTGATGATGAGGTTTCAAGTAAAAAAAATCTACCTGCGCTGTGTTCTTGCTCTGAGGTTGTGTGTGAATGTGACCAAGCAGTGCTCCACTGGATCTCAGCCTGGTGTCCACCACTCCACCAACAGGAGGTTCTTTTCCCGGGATGCTGTTGTAATAATCATGCTCTGAGAAGTCCTCCTCCTCCCCCCACAATGGCTCCTCTGGCCTCACTGACCTGGAGAAGGACCACAAGCACAAGTTTGTCTAAAGATTCTCTTTTGATGATAATCCACAAAATTTAGATGAATGTTACTGGTTAAATAAAATTATCTTGCTATAAATAGTAGGAATAATAAAAGGATTTGAGATGTTGGCTCTGAAATAGATAATACCATATCAGGTGACATCTCCGCATCTGAAAGTGAGCTATATAAATGCACTGCAGATTTATATAGAGCTGCCTGCTTCTGCTGACAACAGGAAGACATTCACTTGACACAATAACAGTTCTTTCTACTGTACAGTTGTGGTATCAGTGTAACACTTCAGCAAATTTTGAGGCAACAAATTATTGTCTCTTTTTGAAATGGATATTAGGAAATATAAATGTTATACAGAAGGTCAAGTTGAGGGGAAAAAAAGGCAGCACAGCTCGTAGAAATATAAAAAACAGTGTTGCAGTTGATCAAATGTACCTCTCTGTAGATGTCATGGTTTTGGGAGGACTGTGTAGATATTGCTTGAATTGTAGTTCAAAGGCCTGACCGATGGTGCTGATGACACTCTGAGCCAATCCATCTGAGCACTCCAGGATATGACAAGCTAAGAGAATGTAGAAGAGAGTGTAAATAATTAAGTTTGGTTAGATTATGTGAGGTAGAATTATGATACTGAAGATATAAAAGAGATAGCCTCAAACGAGTAAGTTACAATGTTATTAGAAATACAGACTGGCTTTCATATCACACATAAACCAGATCAAAAACAAAATAAGGTCTATATTCTATACTCCAATTAGGGTTTACGTGCCTACCTCTCTGATTTACTGGGTCTTTGGCCACATATGCAACATAATCAGGTGTGTCCTACAGCAGCAAGACAGAAAATTGAAAAATTCAGTTAGGACAAATAAATAACACATTTATAACTGAATCAAAGGCTTAAGTGAGTCTAAGGCCACGATAATAGAGACCAGTAAACACTATAATTTATAGGAAGGAGAGCATAGAGCAAAAGGCTGCACTCACTGTGTCTCCCCCAGAGGCAAATGAGATAGACTGCATGGGGTGGTGCGCTATCACCTGGAACACAGACAGAGTTTATTACATACATAGAAATACATTAACCTTGACTATCATATTGAAATACAGATCATTTTGAGCTCAATACAGTGTTGATTAAAAAAGTTTAGCTCTGTACCAAAAATGTAATGAAATATCATAGTAGTAGCATCTTACCTGGCGTGTGGTGGGGATGAGTAGGCTGAGGCCGTCTATGGAAATATTGACAGCAATGCTCATGCCTGCAAAGCGGAGATTACTCTTCCCCATGATGGACTGCAAGGCTTTGTTTAGTGCCTGTAAAAGGCAAAACAATATGAGTATGTGAGCATATGTGATAGTATAATAATTAATAATAGTCACACTGACCTTCCTTCTCCAAGCTCCCTTTCCACCAGGCACAGCTTCACACAATCTGTTGATGGCTTCCCTAATTATGGGAACGAGGACAGGTCAAAGGTTAAGAAATAACAGTGGGCTATGAACATTGATCAAAAGGACATATTTTAAATCTAGCAATTTTGTGAATGTGCTATTGAACTGCATGCAAATATTAACAAACCTATGTCAACAAAGTGAGTTAAAATGTTCAGTTAGCAACACTATAATGGATAAACATGAGGTTAAAGATGAACAGGAGCTTTGAGCTCTCTGCCTTGGGCTAAGGTTATAGGTCACAGGCCCATAACAGGTCAAATGTTGCCCAAACATCTGTTAAGAGAACTAAACTGAATCTGTTTAGCAAGATAATAAGAAAAAGGGTTAACATGAAATAAAACAAAATATTTTATTTATTTAAAATATTTTATGTTTCTTCAACTTTAAAATGTGATTTTCTATTTTGAATTTATCTGTATAATTGTACACTGGGCCTGATCATTCCTGTTTACACAGTGGAGCTTTCTTTTCGGGTCAGTTTGCAGCCTTGAGAGTGTGAAGCCTCCTGGGAATAGCTGCCTAATGGGCGTTTAAGACTTGCCATAATGTGTATGGGAGCATAGCGCTGGTGCTTTTGCTGCCAGGGGACAGCGGGGACAGCACTGAAGAACCCAGCTGCCCCTATCAAGTGACTCGTAAATATTTAAAAAGCAGCGTCCCGGGTCCCATCTCATCTAAAGGTCTTCTCAGGGATTTTAAAAAAAAAACCCAAAAGAAAAAAAACAATACACCACAATGTTGGAATGAGTCATGCTGATGTTGATGAAGAGACAGGACTGGGAAAGAGTGAAGGAGGGGTGAATGGAGGAGGAGACATGAGCTGATATTGTTGTTGTTGTTTTTGTCTTTCCTGCACTCATCATGACTAGTGTTGCTGTTTAACACTGAAAGTACTGTTGCTGGAAAGCACTTATTAAGGTCTCACAACCTTAAGGACATTCTTGAAATTCTGACACCACACAATGTTTAGTTGTGGCTATTTCTTAAATACAAATAAAAAAGAATAGTCAGAATCAATATATTAATTAATGGCAAACACACTGACTGGTCATACGTCCGCACACTAGAAAAAGGCTCTGGAAAAAAACAACAGCATCTTCAACATTTATTGGTAGCACAACAATCACAGAGGCCATATCATTAAGTCTGTACCATGTAATCATATCTATGTCCTACTAATGTCAAACCAAGAGGGAGATATGCTCCCAACAACTATAGTTTATCTAGCCTCTGTGCTATTGTTTTGACCCCTCCTCTGGGAAGTTACAGCTACAGTCATCATCCAGCAGGGCGCGTTCCTGGGACCACTGCAGCTTTCCATAGTCATTAGCGAACATCATCAATAATACATCCCTCTCTCTATAACTCCATCTCATGCGCCTTCTCCCTCTGCACTTAAGCCTTGGACGCACAGTGAGCTCCGATTACTAACTATTGATTTTTTGGTGGAAGAGAGACAGAGGAGGGTGAGAGACTAAGAGCACAACCCTGCCATGAGGTAATGGAGTGCAAGGAATCCATTTTTTAACAATAACATCACATGTCAAGCATGGAAACCAATGAATAAAGACAATGACCCTGAGGTGCATTTTCATATAATAAACATATTATGAGCTGTTATGCCACTGAATGCATGATCCATTTGGTTTTTTTTTCTTCTTTTGTTTGTGTTTTATGTAGGTTTATACAAAATTGTTTTATATCTATTATATCTAAAAATATGTATTCACCGATACCAAGACAGTAAGTCTTACCTTGTCACTTGAGTGCGAGTGTTGAAATCTAAGGACCGCATTGACTTCAGCACTTCAATACAGCCCATGTACTGTAAAGGCAAACAGAAATGTGTGGGTTCTTTTTAGATTTTTTTTGGTATGTAATGTTTTAATATAGGCAATAAAAAGCTAAAATGCATTTTTGGATAAACAATATAATAGAATTATAATGTCACTAGCAAACAGATCCATTAATGTGTACTAATGTAGCCAGCATCCAGCTGAGCAGCTTCTTAATGGCTGCTGGGTTCAGGTGGTAATGGAAACCAGACTAGATTAGAGGCACTAAAAGCTCTGAATCATGGGAACACTATAGTGTCTTAGGTGTCTGTGTGACACTATAAAGACAGTGGTACAGTTCTAAGATTGTTTAAATTACTTCAAAAATGTGTGTTTCTATGGAATGATTATAACAGACAGTAGAGAGAACACACAGCAGCTACACCAGAGAAAGACACAGAGAGGATAGCAGCCTCTGAGCCTGCTGCTTAATGAGCCTTCTAACCAAATTTAGGGACGAGGGAAGTCTTCCATCGTACGTGTCTCTCTTTTTTCTTTTCACCAATGCCTCTATTGAGTCAACACTCACATGCTGATGCAGCACGTTTCTTATTCTCATACTATTTCAGTGAAGCTCTCTTCAATATTTAAGTTATATTTAATAATGTTACTTATAAAATTACTTTTGATTTCTGTTTGCGTACTTAGTAAACTTCCTCTTTCCTACCTTTCCACATGCTCCATTGCAAGAGATTGGTTGAAACAAGAGCTGGGAAACTACATTACAGCTTTTATAATTCAACAGTGAAAAACAGTGCATCTGATTGTAACAGGCATGCATAACATGATAACAGCATGGTTTTATAGAGCTGTCTCAATGTGGGCTCCTCTGGCAGCTGCAGTGCTTTGCTTGATGGCTGCAGCAGTGTTCTAACAGAACCAGAGATGTGTAGGGTGCTAACACGCAAAGTAATACTAAGAATCAGATTTGTATTTTTCTCAGCAGAGATGTGTTTGAGTTTGTGTGCATGTAGGTGTGTCTGGGCATAAAGACAGAACGATGAATAGAAATAGAGGTAGCGAGGTTGTGCGCTATAGGAGCTCTGCTGATTAAAAATGGCACAGCGCAGCAGAAATCTACTGTCACTTTGACACTAATACATGCACCATATAGTGTGTACTGGTTCAACACTCACATTGTACAATAGTGGAATGCCATAAAACACATCACATTTACTTCACAACTAAAAGAAATCTTAATCTGACAGTTTGGAGAGAGCCGTAAGAGCTAATACATAACATCCCTGGTTCTAATGCAGATGGACCACTCCCATACAACAGCCTTTCCCACATCACATGATGCAAATGACTGTGATTAAATCTAATTCAATATAAGAATGAATGGTGCCTGTATAATAGCATTAGAGCATCCCTGGGCCCCAAACTGGACTAATCAACAGTCATGTCATTAGTTTGAGTCTGAAGGATAAAGACGGAAGAAGGGAGGTGAACAGGCGCAGGGGGGTGGGGCAGACATCTTTGTAAACACACTCACTACACACACTCTGATAACTGTATTGTAGCGGATTGTAGGAAAAAGTGTTACATGTTGGATAAATGTATGACTGTATCATTTTTTAATAAAGAAAATAACATTAGAGTTTATCATTCTCATATATAATAACTGATAATTTCTTATAGTGATTATCTGCAAATGCAATTTTTGTCTAAACTCATAAAGTACACATCCCAACACAAACACCACCATTTCAAAAACCACATTGCTCAAGTAAAGGGCAAACAATTCAAAATCAGAATGATACAGATATTATTATAATAAACAGTGACTTTAAGGGACAGTCCTAACTGAAATCTGCTCCTAGCATTATATTGTTTATCTCATCCCTGTGTTTACTTCTGGCGCAGTCCTCCAGGCAGCCACACCAAGCCTCTATCTAGATTAAATTATGTATTCTCCAGCCCTTGCCTTATGAGCTGCATAACAAACTGTGTGGCACTGTCTCTGCCCCCCTCTCTTTTGTCTGCACCTAGAGAAAACCCTACAGAGCCCTGACTATGATTCAGTGGTTGCTCTGAGTAGGTAGTAATTGTAGTGGAGATTACGGAGGATAACCTGAGAGTGTGCACTTACCCTGACAATATATGAGGCCCCTGGTCCTGCAATCTTCTTGTCAGGATGTAGCCAGCCTTGGGTAGGTTTGTGGATGAAGCTGCCCTTCTGGTTGAACTCCTCGCCCCCCAGCCACACTGACCCCTCCACTCTTGTCCTGCGGTTTAACCTGGAGCTCAGAGTACTCCCAGGGCTTGCCATGGCCTCCGTGGCTCCAAAGCTGTGCCCCCCTGGATTGGTAGAGTTTGCTGCCACAACTGCCCTCTGCCCCCGGATGGCCTGTAAGGAACATGGGGTGACACACACAGGGTCACAGGAGTTAAGAACAGCGGCGAGACTGGCCACTGGGCCGCTGGCTGCAACATTAGGTCTGTGTGATGAAGAAGAGGAAGGAGAGGCAGAAGTCTGTGATGGAGTTCCAGCTGCTCTGCCGGAGTCTTTGCTAGAGTTAGAACTGGAGCTGGAGTTGGAGGGACTACGGCTGAGCAGGGAGTTGGAGAACTTCCACTGGGGCATTTTAGGGATGAGCATGCAAAAGGTTGTGGTGCCATCCTGCTCCCCGTCCAAACAAGGTGAATCTGCCAATGCTGCAGCCCCAGCAGAGGCCGACGAAGACCTGATGGTAGGGTCCAGAGGGGGCAAAGGAGGCAGAGGGAGGCTTGGCGAAGAGGAGGGGACCACCGGCGTGGCCACGACTTTGCCACTCATGGCTAAGCTCTGCATCAGGTCGTCATAGGAGGTCACAGACTCATTGCGAAAGCGGCCATACTTTGGCTTAAGGAGCATACCCGGAGGAGCCGTCTAGAGCAGGAGCTGAAATGGGGAGGGGGGTTACTTCCAAAGGATTGATCGGGTAGAAAAGGGGGAAAGGGGGAAGGGGAGGGGAGAGGTGCAAAACAAGAGAGGGACCAAACTGGAGAGAGAGCCTCCAATCGGGGTTGTATATTCCTGTCAAAGTCAAGTGAAGGCAGCCAGGTCCTCTGCAGCTCACGCACACACACTGTCCCACTCCCATGCCGCTGTCCTCTGTGTCTGCACTGGCCTGCTGCCTTTTACTGCCTTAGGCTGCTCGGATGCTCTCTCCCTCTCTCTCTTTGGATGATGTCATTGAGTCGATTAGCCCTGCCCTGCCCAGCTGCTTTCAGACAGTATTAGCTAAAACACATCTGCCAGAGCCATCCTCTTCTCATACATTCACACTCAACACAGCACATATTTGTCCCAAGCAGAGCACATTAAGCTAGTGTCCTGGGTCTGTGTGCATTATCTTCAATCAGATTGGCTGTAATTTATTTGACAAAAAGGTGTCAGGGAAAATACAAACACATAACAAAGCAACAGCGAGCAACACTAAGATTGAATAGTAATGATTATTGATGGGACTTACAAAATTGAATAAATAACTAATTGGTTTAAAGTACAAAGTAAATAAGGGCGTGAGTTTCATCCAATTACATTAAGTGGCTGTGTGTGCACACTCTTGCAATTGAATCCCTTCCAGCAGCAGACAAAAAACAAAGAAAGCTGTCCCATCTGCCAGTATTCCCTCTGTACATCCCTCAAGAGAGCAATCACCCATCTTTGGAGGCTCCTTTTACTGCTGGTGTGCACACTCCCTTTTTCTCTTTTCCCACGCAAATAATTTTAGAATAAAGGTCTTTACTTTATAATTCTTCCCCTGAATATATTTTCAGTGTCACCTAGAATCATAAGCCAGCACTCTCCGTGTAACTCACAGTAGGTTAAGCAGGGATTAACACCGGCACAAATTTTAAGTATTTATTTTTCACTTCTGCTCAGACAAGGAAATGAGAAAGCCAATGCCTATCATAAGATGAGATAAAGCTTTAGAGCACAATACTAAACTAACACAGGACTAGATCCAAAAACAGGTGATCCGATTGGGAAATAATTCTATAATCAAGGTCATTTGTTCTATAAAAGGAACACCCAACGTACACCATCCCACATGTACAACATTTCAGTGTGTTCCTGTTACGGAAGAATTAGTTCAATTCAATCACACAATGCCAGTAACATTTGTCTTCCCCTATAATTAGTTTTGGCAGCTTGTGGGAGAGAAACAACATGCACCATATAATGACTAAGATATAATGACCCTAGGACCTTCACAGCTGCATGTTCAGAATTCTGTAGAAGATGCAGACTTACCACAGAAGTCCTACAAAAGTAGTTTTCGCACTTTACTTTAACTTCAATTATAACAAAATTACACTCACTAACTCTGAACAGTTCAACCACCTTCTTTCAAACAGCCAATCGCTTCTTACAGGGTTTAGAAGTTACTGATAAACCAGAGGTAGGCCTAATGTTAGCACTGATTGGTACATATAACTACGCAATCTCAGTACATACTGTGACAGAGAATAAATACACTAAAAACAAACAGCACAAGCAGCCTACCAAATACTAAGATACAAAAAGATAATAAAAATGAATAACTCAAAGACTAAGGCAAAAAAATATAGTACAATGGATTAATTTGCACCTGAGAGGTTATTTGTGTTAGCAAATAGTTAATATTTACCCATTTACTTAGTTCATTTGCACACAGAATGGGAACAAATCATGCTGTGAATAAAGCAACACTCATTAGAGGCTCTTGACAACAGTGATTACAAGCAAAAAAAACCCAACTTGGTTAAACAAAGCAAGGGAAAGTCAAACTATTTAAAATAAAAGCCCATATTTATTTGAATGTTTTGACCACACACAAAGACAGTCTACTGCTGCATATGGATCATTTATTGTGGAAAAGTAGGTAGGCCTTGTTTTGTTGGTGCATTAGGCACTACTGTTTCTTCAGGTATGGAGAAAATAATATGCTGAAAACGCAAACTTATTACTATATGTGTACTTTACATTCTACACTTCTTCTTATTGACTGTCACCTTACCTAACCCATCGTCCCATGCGTTATCATAATGAGTCATTCTAATTCTGGGAATAGAAAACCACAGTTGAAAAAATAACGCTAAAAGCCCCGAAAGTGGTTGTGATTAGGCGGCATTGTGCTTTTACCCAGAGCGATACATCTTCTTTGATATAAACGATCTCTCTTTGAGGGGTGGTTTCCGGTTCGGCCGCGTGTCGCTCTTCGGACCAATCAGAGTAAAGCGGGGGGCCGTTGAAGTTTTGAATAGTCCTCTGAAAACAGTTACAGCGGCAGATGACAGCAGCTTGAGTTCTCTAACTCTTTCTCACAAACAGTACTCTTTTCATTAACTTTGACACTCTTGTCGACGTAAAAAATGTCGAAAAAACAGATTTACTATTCCGACAAGTACACCGATGACGACTTTGAGTACAGGTATGAGTGTAATAATACCGCTAAGTGCTAAGAAATAATTAACGTTTCAAAAGAAACGTTTAGGTGTGGCTAGCGCTACAAACACGAGTAGCACTAGCTTTAGCATAAAATAAACAGGGAACCTAGATGGGGTGTTGTTTTACTAGCAAAGATAGCATAGCTTTCTGGCGGACAGCAATCCTTACTACTTCACTTCGCAATGAAATGAATGATTTTGTCTGGCTAGGCTACGAACTATTTAAGGTAGCTAGCTAGAAAAGGTAAGTTATGTCATTACTTCTTGGATGTAAAAACCAAGAAGGACTTTGAATACCTGAAACAATTTTAACGGTATATTTAGAAACCTAAATTTTACCCTAACCTTCAAGT